>CM064543.1:28563846-28988846 GCA_032716605.1 Paralithodes platypus | reverse complement strand
GGGTGAGGCAAGAGTGGCAAGAAACACCAGAGTTAATACGAATGTCAAAAACAAGGAAAACCAAAATATTTGGCAGGAGATACCTCAGGGTAGATAAGAATTGTCGAATGTTGATATAGTGCAAAAACTAAAGGTGTGGAATTAGTAAAAACCATGCAAAGAAAGGCGTTAATACATTTCCAAGACCATACAGGGCACTGTAAAACTGAGAGAGAGAGAGAGAGAGAGAGAGAGAGAGAGAGAGAGAGAGAGAGAGAGAGAGAGAGAGAGAGGGGGGGGGGGGGGGTAGGAATATAGATGAACAATTAAGATCATTGAAAGACCTGCTATAATTAGTAATTATGCAACAATAAGTATATATATATATATATATATATATATATATATATATATATATATATATATATATATATATATATATAGATAGATAGATAGATATATAGGCATATATATATATATATATATACAGTATATAGAGTATATTGCACACAAACATTGTTATTTTAATATAATTGGAAACATGAAGGCGAAACACAATATAATGGAGAATGAACAGAGGCCGGTGTGACGAAAGGAAACCAGATATTAGAGAGACAGGAATGACAGGGAAGGGTACAGAAGAAAGGTATGATCATTTCGTTTAATTCACCCACAAGCCGTTTCGCCACAGTCATTTCTTTCACATTCATAATCGATGAGCTTACACTAAACCTAGCCTAATACAACCTAACTTAACGAAACCAAACCAAACAAATCACACCAAAGTAAGCCAAACTAAGTAAAGAAACAAAAGCGCCAACTAACCTAACCTGTACTATCTTATACTATCCTAGCTTATCCTGACTTAAGTTACCCTAAACTAATCTAAACTTAACAGCCTTCAAACAGTGAACGAAACCTAACTAAACCGACTTCAAACAGTGAACGAAACTGCTCGAGCGTGGACGATACACTGTAACTTGTGAGTGAAACAGCAGGGCGCGGCGAAGGATAGAGACGTAAAGGAGACAAGGAGAACGGAAAGACAAGAATAGCTTATAGGGTGAAGGGTGGACAGAAAATTAGAAGGGACACATGACAGAAAAGCGGAGAGGAGTGAGACAGAAAGGGAGAGGTGTGGACAGGGACAGGTGTGGACGGAACAGGGAGTTGAAAGGTAGACAAAGTTGAAATACAGAGACGAGTGAGACAGAAAGGGAGAGGTGTGGACAGGGATAGGTGTGGACGGAACAGGGAGTTGAAAGGTAGACAAGGTTGAAATACAGAGACGAGTGAGACAGATAGGGAGAGGTGTGGACGGAACAGGGAGATGAAAGGTAGACAAGATTGAAATACAGAGACGAGTGAGACAGAAAGGGAGAGGTGTGGACAGGGAAGAGCGACAGGTAGTACAATAGTAGACCGATGCACGACGTAAACAGAGAGATAAAGTGAGACAAGACAAGAAGATAGGAAGGGATTGAGCCAGGCAGGGAGATATGTAAGCAAGGAAGAGAGACAGGGAGTAAAAAGAAAGCCTAGGAGAAATGTGAACAAGGGAGATTTGACAAGCAGACAGGGAGTGAGTGGAAAAGACACGGAGTGAGTGGAACAGCCAGGGAGTGAGTGGAGCACCCAGGGAGTGAATGGAACAACCAGGGAGTGAGTGGAACAGACAGGGAGTGAGTGGAACAGACAGGGAGTGAGTGGAACAGACATGGTGTGAGTGGAACAGACAGGGAGTGAGTGGAACAGACAGGGAGTGAGTGGAACAGACAGGGAGTGAGTGAAACAGACAGGGAGTGAGTGGAACAGACAGGGAGTGAGTGGAACAGACAGGGAGTGAGTAGAACAGCCAGGGAGTGAATGGAACAGACAGGGAGTGAGTGAAACAGACAGGGAGTGAGTGGAACAGACAGGGAGTCAGTGGAACAGACAGGGAGTGAGTAGAACAGCCAGGGAGTGAATGGAACAGCCAGGGAGTGAGTGGAACAGACAGGAAGTGAGTGAAACAGACATGGAGTGAGTGGAACAGACAGGGAGTGAGTGGAACAAACAGGGAGTGGGTGGAACAGACATGGAGTGGGTGGAACAGACAGGGAGTGGGTGGAACAGACAGGGAGTGGGTGGAACAAACGGGGAGTGGGTGGAACAGACGGGGAGTGGGTGGAACAGACGGGGAGTGGGTGGAACAGCCAGGGGAAGGCATGAACGAGGAAGGGTGTCTTGGATTTAATAGGAAGATAGGCTAGTTTGTTGGAATAGCAAGGAAGACAGATAGTTAGAAATATAGAGAAGGAGGGAAGAGAGATGGATGAAAGAATGAACGGAGACAAGAAAAAGAGGCAAAATAGGGAAGAAGGAATGGACAAGAGAAAAGGGTGGACTGAGTGTGAGGGTTGAGAGAATATGAGCTTCGTTGGGAGAAAGAGAGAAGTCTAGAAAAGGATAAAAAGGGAGGCAGGGTATTGAGTGGGGAGAGAGGGAGGGGTGGATGGCCAGGCAGATAGGGAGAGAAGGGATGCGATAAAACAGGGAAGATAAAAAGGAGTTTATAATGGTAGACAGAGTAGGGAAAATTAAGCGGAGATAAAGGGGGTGGGAGCGAGAATGATGGATAAAGGAGGGAGAGGGAGCGCGCTAGGAATGGAGTGAATGAACCGAGGGGATAGCGAAACTAGAGTGAGGGAGAGAGAAAGACAAGGAGAGGGAGAGGATGAAAAAACCCAGGATCGTAGGGAGAGCACGAGAGAGAGAGAGAGAGAGAGAGAGAGAGGCAGGCAGGCAACGAGCGAAGGGAGCTAGTTAAGGTGCTAGGGAGACGGAGAAAGGAGGGAGGGAAGGGAGTCAGTAGAGGGGAGGGAAGTAGGGAGAAAATGAGCCAGGGAGATAGAGAGAAGCAGGGATACAGAGAAAGGAGGGGGAAGGAAGAGAGGGGCAAGGAGACAGAGAAAGGACGGAGAAGGAAGAGAGGGAAGGATGGAAAAGAGAGACAAGGAGACAGAGAAAAGGCGGAGGGAATGAGACAGGGAGAGAGAGGGCCAGCTAGGGAGACAGAGAAAGGAGGGAGAGGTAGGTAGGGAGAGGTAGGTAGGTTGGCCTGGGGCTGGGGAAGACCAGACACCAGCCAGACGAGACCTACGAAAGGTTACCCACCCACCTCTCCCTCCCTGGTGAAAGTTTGGAGGCTGCCACAACCCTTCCACTCTTACCCCGACACTTCAACCATCCATTCCTTCCACTGGTACTCCTCCACCATCCATTCTTTATTTTGCCACACCTATTCAACCATCCATTCTTTCTATTGGTATCCCTCCATCACCCATTTTTTATTTTGCCACACCTATTCAACCATCCATTCTTTCTATTGTTACCCCCGACACTTTTAGCCCCTCCACCTCCACCATTCATTCAATGCTGGCCGCCTACTGTTGCACCTTCCACTTTTAGCATTCCATCCCTGCCCCCTCCCATGCCTACTCTTACTATCATCTCCTCCGCCTTCCATACCATCCATTTCCTACCAACCACCTCCACTCTTACCACTCCTTCTCCACCACTCGTTCTCCACCCCCCCCCCCCCCCCCCCCCCCCCCCCCCCCCTCTATCGTTACCCCTTCACTTGCACCACTAGTTTTGTCTTGTGTTACTCCTTCATTGATACCCATCCTCTGTAACAAACCGATTTCTACTTATTAAAGTATGTCTCTGGAAGCGAATTTATTAATATAATTTTATATGCATCAACTGCTTAACTATATATACTATTTATTGCAAAGAAAGTTCCATCAAAAATTCAATCCAGATATATAATTGCATATAGGAAAACATAGGCGGTCCACGAACTTCTATAAGTGACTGCACACTCCTTCCACTACTATCAACTTTCTACTGCCACTTCTTCACTATGACCCCTTCTACTAACAACCCACCTACTAGTCTCCTTCCACTACCAACCATTCATTCTGTTAGCCCACCATTATCTCTCTCTCTCTCTCTACCTCTTCTCTCTCTCCACCTCTACCTCTCCTCTGCCAGCACTCCACTGCTGTTTCTTCACTCGGAACTCCTCTCCCCACTACCTATCCATTGTTGCTCTTTAATTATCACCATTTAAATATTTCCCTTTAATGTGCAACTCCTATCCAACCAAATTGTCCTCTTCTACTGCTTCTATCCCACTCTTCCAATATCAACAACCATCTACCGTCCCTTCATACCCACCTATACATTCCCAGTCAACTATCACCACCTCTCTAATCCATCCTATCCACTATGAACAGAAACAGAGAAGGATCACTTAGCTGACAACGTTTCGCAGATAGCTTCTTCAGGCCACTAACGTAGGGACCTCAATAGAGCTATCTGCGAAACTTTTTCATTAAAGTGCCCCTCCTCAAATGGTGTTCCTATTCATTCTGTCAAGTTGTCGAAGTTCATTTTAACAACTCATCTACTGTCCCAATCAACTACTACCGTTCCATAGCCACTACCTCTCCACTCTCATCCTGACTCTTTTTGAGGGTATATTATCACTTAAAGGGAGTGTTTTTTCTAGACCCCTTTCTCCCTCATGTTTAGCTCATTTGCTTTGAGATTTTAAGACATTCGTCCCATTAGTTTGGCAATTTTAAGACATTTCACCCCATTTCTGTGTCATTGTTAGGATTAGATTTTGTTCCCGGCGTGCGAAAGCGAGCCTGCAATGTAGGAGAAACTTCAAGTTTATCTCTGGGATATTTTTTAAAGGTTGATGGAGGTCTAGGGCGCAAACTAAAACCCTCCCTTAACCCTTTCTGTACCGGCGACATCTTCTTCACTTGATTCTGACTACTATTAGACGATTTTTATTCCGTTCAAAAAAGGTCTCCAGCAATGAACAGGCTTCGTACTATCTCACTTAACCCTTTTTACTACCACAGATCCTGCTTAAACTGCACAAAATCGTCTAGATATAGCTAGATTAAAATTAAATAGATGTCGCCGTTACCGAAGGGGTTAAGTCCACTGTTATACATTTAATACAACCACCGTTCCACTACGTACATTGTCCATTTTAATTCACCACCGTCAATTAATTTACACCACTTCTGCATTACCATCACCTATCACCTCTCATCCGTTCACCATTCCAATCAACTTCCACATCCTCACCACCATCCCACCATTCTCAATCTTCCACTACCAACACATCCTCACTACCATCCCACCATTCTCACCCTTCCACTACCACCACATCCTCACTACCACCCCACCATTCTCATACTTCCACTACCACCACATCCTCACTACCACCCCACCATTCTCACCTTTCCACTACCACCACATCCTCACTACCACCCCACCATTCTCACCCTTCCACTACCACCACATCCTCACTACCATCCCACCATTCTCACCCTTCCACTACCACCACATCCTCACTACCACCCCACCATTCTCTCCCTTCCACTACCACCACATCCTCACTACCATCCCACCATTCTCACCCTTCCACTACCACCACATCCTCACTACCATCCCACCATTCTCACCCTTCCACTACCACCACATCCTCACTACTATCCCACCATTCTCACCATTCCACTACAAAGGAGTACAAAGGAGTACAAAGGAAATCAAGCAACAACAGGACTAGTGACCCTTCTAGGTTGCTTGTCCTCCAAAACACTGAGGATCAAGTGACCAAACAGTGGTTTAGAGTGGGTAAGGGAACATTGGAAAGGGAACTACTGCCCTGCCACTAACGTGGCAGGACTAGGAAGTTAGTAGGGGACATATGGGTTAGTAACTGAGGGGAGGATAAAGTTATTCATTTACAAACGCAGTCAGTCGCGGGTTTGATGCGAGATATTTGTCTAGGCGGAATTTAAATGAATCAACGGTGCTGCAGTCTATAACGTCTCGGGGAAGCCCATTCCACAAGTTGACAACTCGATTGAAGAAGAAATTCTTAGATTCGTGCGAGTTAAAAGATTTACCAATAATTTTGCAACCGTTCCCCGCGTGTAATTAGATTGGTCGATAGTGAAGTACTTACTACAGTTCATATTGTCGATGCCTTTGATGATTTTGAACACTTGAATTAAGTCGCCTCTTAATCTGCGCTGGGTTAAAGGAAATAGATTGAATTCTCTAAGACGCTCTTCGTATGGTTTGTTCTTTAGGCTAGGTATCATTTTGGTAACTCTACGTTGAACTCGTTCTAGCTTGTTTATATCTTTTTGGTAATAAGGGCACCAGGATTGAACGCAGTATTCCAGAAGAGGGCGGACTAAGGAATTGTAAAGGGTTAGGATAACTTCTTTGGATTTATGCTCAAATGACCTGCCTATAAAGCCAATTATTTTGTTTGCCTTCTTAACAACTTCTGAACATTGTTGACTCGGTTTTAGGTTACTCGATATTGTTACTCCCAGATCAGTTTCTCTGTTTACATTCTTAAGCTGAGTGCCATTCATCGAATAGTTTGCTTTCTCATTTAGGTATCCGACATGTAGTACTTTACATTTATCCGCATTGAAACTCATTTGCCAAATTTGGGCCCAACATGACAATTTATCTAGATTGTGTTGCATATCGTCAACTTGTTCTTTTGAGAGTACGCTATTTGCAATTTTTGTATCGTCAGCAAATTTTGAGATTGTGCAGGTGAGACCCTCATCTATGTCGTTGATGTAAATTAGAAAGAGAATTGGTCCTAGTACCGATCCCTGGGGTACCCCACTACTTACATTGGTCCATTTAGATGCCTTACCGTTTATGACTACCCTTTGCTTTCTGTTGCTGAGCCAATTTTCTATCCATTTCAACACACCGTCTTGTATTCCATGCGCTTTTAGTTTTAGCAGTAAACGTTTGTGGGGAACTTTGTCAAAGGCCTTTTGAAAATCAAGGTATATAATATCTACAGCTTTACTCTCATCGTAGAGGTTGAGGATATCGTGGAAGAAGTCTAAGAGGTTTGTTAAACAGGAACGTTTTTTACGAAAGCCGTGTTGAGTATCTTTAAGTATGTTATTTTCCTCTAAGTGATTTACGAGTCTGTCTCGTATGACCGTTTCTAGCATTTTACATACAACTGAGGTTAAGCTAATTGGACGATAGTTACTGGGTAGGGATTTGCTGCCTTTTTTGAATATCGGTGTTACGTTGGCTAGCTTCCACTGATCAGGCATAGTTCCAGACTGCAAGGATTTATTGAATAGTAATGTCAGTGGTTTGGAGAGCTCATTCTTAGCTTCCTTTAGAACTCTAGGCGAGATTGTATCAGGTCCTGGCGTTTTATTTACCTTGAGTTTATCTAAACAATTCAATACTTCTCTCTCTGTAACGGTGATATTGCTTAGAACATCTGAATTATCAATCTGAATCGGCGATGGTGTAGGGATATCACTGAGGTCTTCTGTTGTAAAAACTGATGCAAAGAAGGTATTGAGGGCATTACTCATTTGTACTTCGTCTTTGGTGTATTCTCCTTTTTCATCGACTAACGGTCCAACAGTTGAAGTAACTACTTTTTTCTTTCTGATATAACTATAGAATTCTTTCGGGTTTGTTTTACTTTGATTCGCAATATGTAACTCTAAGGTCTTTTTACTTTGCTTAATTAACTTTTGGCTTTGCGTCGTAGCTCTACAAATTTCACCCGTTCTTCGTCATTTTGTGAGGATTTTAATCTATCATTAGCAAATTTTTTAGCAAGCAGGCAGTTTGAAATATCTTTATTCCACCATTTGGGCTTATTATTATGGCCTGGACGCCGTATTTTCGATGGTATGCAGTCTTGCACTGCTTTTAGGTAAGTGGTTTCGAATAACTTCCAAGATGTATTTATGTCGTTATTGTTAATTTAAAAGCTCCAGTCAGTTTCTTTAAACATAGCTCTAAGTTTATGGAAGTTTGCTTTCTTGAAATTAGGGACTTTTTCGATGCTACTATTTGGTTCGTTACTAGTAAACTTTAAAGTGAAAGTTATCGTACGATGGTCGCTGTTACTGAATTCATCACCAACATTCAAATTCTCTATCAATTCTTCTTTTGTTGCAAGTACAATGTCAAGAACATTATTACCACGGGTCGGCATTCGAACAAATTGATAAAGCGAACTCTCTTGCAAGTTCGTATACAAGTCATGTCCGGAGTGTGAAGTAAGAGTATCGCCCCACTTGGTCACAGGTAAATTAAAGTCGCCAAAAATTACGGTATCTTGTGAGTTACTTACATCTGCAATTTGTTCGTAAATTTCTCGGTCAGTTTGCACTGATTGAGCTGGAGGTCTGTATATTAACGCAAGTATTATTTTTGTACCTTTATTATTCTTTATTAGCACAAAAGATGTGTCGACGTTCACAATTTGAGGTTTTGACAACCACCACATCCTCACTACCATCCCATCATTCTCACCCTTCCACTACCACCACATCCTCACTACCACCGCACCATTCTCACCTTTCCACTACCACCACATCCTCACTACCATCCCACCATTCTCACCTTTCCACTACCACCACATCCTCACTACCACCCCACCATTCTCACCTTTCCACTACCACCACATCCTCACTACCATCCCACCATTCTCACCCTTCCACTACCACTACCACCACATCCTCACTACCAGCCCACCATTCTCACCCTTCCACTACCACTACCACCACATCCTCACTACCATCCCATCATTCTCACCCTTCCACTACCACCACATCCTCACTACCACCCCACCATTCCCAACCTTCCACTACCACCACATCCTCACTACCACCCCACCATTCTCACCCTTCCACTACCACCACATCCTCACTACCACCCCACCATTCTCACCTTTCCACTACCACCACATCCTCACTACCACCCCACCATTCCCAACGTTCCACTACCACCACATCCTCACTACCATCCCACCATTCTCACCCTTCCACTACCACCACATCCTCACTACTATCCCACCATTCTCACCATTCCACTACCACTACCACCACATCCTCACTACCACCACATCCTCACTACCATCCCATCATTCTCACCCTTCCACTACCACCACATCCTCACTACCACCGCACCATTCTCACCTTTCCACTACCACCACATCCTCACTACCATCCCACCATTCTCACCCTTCCACTACCACCACATCCTCACTACCACCCCACCATTCTCACCTTTCCACTACCACCACATCCTCACTACCATCCCACCATTCTCACCCTTCCACTACCACTACCACCACATCCTCACTACCATCCCACCATTCTCACCCTTCCACTACCACTACCACCACATCCTCACTACCATCCCCTCATTCTTACCCTTCCACTACCACCACATCCTCACTACCACCCCACCATTCCCAACCTTCCACTACCACCACATCCTCACTACCACCCCACCATTCTCACCCTTCTACTACCACCACATCCTCACTACCATCCCCCCTTTCTCACCTTTCCACTACCACTACCACCACATCCTCACTACCACCACATCCTCACTACCATCCCATCATTCTCACCCTTCCACTACCACCCCACCATTCCCAACCTTCCACTACCACCCCACCATCCTCACCCTTCCACTACCACCACATCCTCACTACCACCCCACCATTCCCACCCTTCCACTACCACCACATCCTCACTACCATCCCATCATTCCCACCCTTCCACTACCACCACATCCTCACTACCATCCCACAATTCTCACCCTTCCACTACCACCACATCCTCACTATCATCCCACCATTCTCACCCTTCCACTACCACCACATCCTCACTACCACCCCTCCATTCTCACCCTTCCACTCCCACCAGATCCTCACTACCACCCCACCATTCTCACCCTTCCACTACCACCACATCCTCACTACCACCCCACCATTCCCAGCCTTCCACTACCACCACATCCTCACTACCATCCCACCATTCTCACCCTTCCACTACCACCACATCCTCACTACCACCCAACCATTCTCACCCTTCCACTACCACCACATCCTCACTACAACCCCACCAATCCCAACCTTCCACTACCACCACATCCTCACTACCACCCCACCATTCTCACCCTTCCACTACCACCACATCCTCACTACCACCCCACCATTCTCACCCTTCCACTACCACCACATCCTCACTACCACCCCACCATTCCCAACCTTCCACTACCACCACATCCTCACTACCACCCCACCATCCTCACCCTTCCACTACCACCACATCCTCACTACCATCCCATCATTCCCACCCTTCCACTACCACCACATCCTCACTACCATCCAACCATTCTCACCCTTCCACTACCACCACATCCTCACTACCATCCCATCATTCCCACCCTTCCACTACCACCACATCCTCACTACCATCCCACCATTCTCACCCTTCCACTACCACCCCACCATCCTCACCCTTCCACTACCATCACATCCTCACTACCATCCCATCATTCTCACCCTTCCACTACCACCACATCCTCACTACCATCCCACCATTCCCAACCTTCTATTACCACCACATCCTCACTACCACCCCACCATTTTCACCCTTCCACTACCACCACATCCTCACTACCACCCCACCATTCCACTACCACCACATCCTCACTACCACCCCACCATCCTCACCCTTCCACTACCATCACATCCTCACTACCATCCCATCATTCTCACCCTTCCACTACCACCACATCCTCACTACCATCCCACCATTCCCAACCTTCTACTACCACCACATCCTCACTACCACCCCACCATTCCACTACCACCACATCCTCACTACCACCCCACCATTCTCACCCTTCCACTACCACCACATCCTCACTACCATCCCTTCCACTCCACTTCCACCCTTCCACTACATTCCCTCCATTTGTGTTCTCAACCCTATCCTCCCATTCTTCAATGTGTACACAAGTCATCTAATTAAACAAGCCATTAATGTATAGCTACGTGGTGCTCTGTAGCATGGCCCGGAGTCTTTATATTAAGGAGTTTTTTTACTGGACCTCTTCCTCCCTTATGTTTTGCCCCATATATTTTTTAGATTTTATGATGTTTTCCCCACTAATTTGGCGATTTTAAGACTTTTTGACCCATTGTTGTCAATGTTAATACCATTTGTGCCATATACTGTAGATATATCGATTTATCCCTGGCGAGCGAAAGCGAGCTTGCAATTTTGGAGGAATCTGCCTTCGGCCGAGTCACTTCTCTACCGAAAAGTGTACACATTTATCTCGAAGCGGGGTCTTGGAGGTACTATTTTATAGCTCGATGGTGGTTTAGGGAGCAAGCTAAAAATAGATAAATTAAACTGAAAATATCAAAAATAGAATAAAATAAAAGCCCTTCTTAAACGTTCTTACTACCACAATAGTCTACTTTACCTCCACCTTACCAGCGCCCAAACTATCCCCCACTCCATTATGCACTTACTATATTACTGACACTCCAATATCCCCTACCGTTGTGTTGATGAGTATAGAATTTATGAAGCGTAGAGCGTTGAATGGGAATGGTAAGCGACGTTTTTTTTTTTTTTTTTTTTTTTTTAAACGCTTGATGACGGTCTAGGGAGTAAAGCAAGCTAATAATAATATATATCACACATATATAAACTCATATATGCATTAATAAATAAATAAATACAAATAAAATAGAATATAAATAAAATTAAAATATGTAAACCAATCCCTTAAGGTAAGGATGTTACTACCATAATAGTCTACTTATGAGGAGGAAGAGGGTTTTTCTGGCTCCCCTTCTCCCTCATGTTTAGCCCCATTAGTTTTGAGACTTTAAGACGCTCGGCCCATTAGTTTGGCGATTTTACCACCTTTCGCCCCATTTCTTTGTCAATGTTAAGATCTGTCGTGCCATTGTTGATTTTTTCCTGGCGAGCGACAGCGAGCCTGTATTTTTAAGAAGAACTGGCCTTCGGCCGGGACAATTTTCTACCGAAAAATGTACAAATTTATCTTAAAGGGAGGTCTAGGAAGTGTTTTGTTAAGCTTGATGGAGGTCTAGCGAGGAAACTAAACAATATATGAATGACTAAATAAATAAACCAAAATCTAACCATCAAACCACCTTTACCCTCCACCCTACCAACGCCTAAACTATCACCCACCTCATCATGCACCTTTACCCTCCACCCTACCAACGCCTAAACTATCACCCACCTCATCATGCACCTTTACCCTCCACCCTACCAACGCCTAAACTATCACCCACCTCATCATGCACCTTTACCCTCCACCCTACCAACGCCTAAACTATCACCCACCTCATCATGCACCTTTACCCTCCACCCTACCAACGCCTAAACTATCACCCACCTCATCATGCACCTTTACCCTCCACCCTACCAACGCCTAAACTATCACCCACCTCATCATGCACCTTTACCCTCCACCCTACCAACGCCTAAACTATCACCCACCTCATCATGCACCTTTACCCTCCACCCTACCAACGCCTAAACTATCACCCACCTCATCATGCACCTTTACCCTCCACCCTACCAACGCCTAAACTATCACCCACCTCATCATGCACCTTTACCCTCCACCCTACCAACGCCTAAACTATCACCCACCTCATCATGCACCTTTACCCTCCACCCTACCAACGCCTAAACTATCACCCACCTCATCATGCACCTTTACCCTCCACCCTACCAACGCCTAAACTATCACCCACCTCATCATGCACCTTTACCCTCCACCCTACCAACGCCTAAACTATCACCCACCTCATCATGCACCTTTACCCTCCACCCTACCAACGCCTAAACTATCACCCACCTCATCATGCACCTTTACCCTCCACCCTACCAACGCCTAAACTATCACCCACCTCATCATGCACCTTTACCCTCCACCCTACCAATGCCTAAACTATCACCCACCTCATCATACACCTTTACCCTCCACCCTACCAACGCCTAAACTATCACCCACCTCATCATGCACCTTTACCCTCCACCCTACCAACGCCTAAACTATCACCCACCTCATCATGCACCTTTACCCTCCACCCTACCAACGCCTAAACTATCACCCACCTCATCATGCACCTTTACCCTCCACCCTACCAACGCCTAAACTATCACCCACCTCATCATGCACCTTTACCCTCCACCCTACCAACGCCTAAACTATCACCCACCTCATCATGCACCTTTACCCTCCACCCTACCAACGCCTAAACTATCACCCACCTCATCATGCACCTTTACCCTCCACCCTACCAACGCCTAAACTATCACCCACCTCATCATGCACCTTTACCCTCCACCCTACCAACGCCTAAACTATCACCCACCTCATCATGCACCTTTACCCTCCACCCTACCAACGCCTAAACTATCACCCACCTCATCATGCACCTTTACCCTCCACCCTACCAACGCCTAAACTATCACCCACCTCATCATGCACCTTTACCCTCCACCCTACCAACGCCTAAACTATCACCCACCTCATCATGCACCTTTACCCTCCACCCTACCAACGCCTAAACTATCACCCACCTCATCATGCACCTTTACCCTCCACCCTACCAACGCCTAAACTATCACCCACCTCATCATACACCTTTACCCTCCACCCTACCAACGCCTAAACTATCACCCACCTCATCATGCACCTTTACCCTCCACCCTACCAACGCCTAAACTATCACCCACCTCATCATGCACCTTTACCCTCCACCCTACCAACGCCTAAACTATCACCCACCTCATCATGCACCTTTACCCTCCACCCTACCAACGCCTAAACTATCACCCACCTCATCATGCACCTTTACCCTCCACCCTACCAACGCCTAAACTATCACCCACCTCATCATGCACCTTTACCCTCCACCCTACCAACGCCTAAACTATCACCCACCTCATCATGCACCTTTACCCTCCACCCTACCAACGCCTAAACTATCACCCACCTCATCATGCACTTCCCTAGTTATTTGCACTCCAATGTCTACCTCCCAATAGTTCTCCCTAATCTCAATAAAATCGTCTATTGATAGCCAAAATAAACTATGAGAACGCGTCATCATCCTCAAGGGGTTAATACTTTCAGTACCAGTGCTGTCCTTTCAAATTTAATTTGACAACTATTATATGATGTTATATAGTTTATAAGGGTCTCCGGACTATCTCACATAACTGTTTTTGCTACCACAGATTCTTCTTAACCCCTTCTTTACCGGCGACGTCTTTCTAATTATATTCTTGCTATATTTAGGCGATTTTGTGCAGTTTGAAAAAAGATCTGTGGTAGTAAAAAGGGTCAAGTGAGATTATTCGAAGCCTGTTAAGTGCTGGAGGCCTCTTTTAAACTGAATACAATCGTCTAATAGTAGCCAGAATAAGATCAAAATACGTCACGGGTACAGAAGGGGTTAAACTGCACAAAATTGTCTGAATACAGATAGACTTGAATTAAGGGGGATGGTTCACTTGAATTAAGGGGGATGGTTCACTTGAATTAAGGGGGATGGTTCACTTGAATTAAGGGGGGATGGTTCACTTGAATTAAGGGGGGATGGTTCACTTGAATTAAGGGGGATGGTTCACTTGAATTAAGGGGGATGGTTCACTTGAATTAAGGGGGATGGTTCACTTGAATTAAGGGGGATGGTTCACTTGAATTAAGGGGGATGGTTCACTTTTGGGGCAGTTTTTGCATGTATTCATTATTTTTCTAGTTTCCTCCTTAGACCTCCACCAAATTAAAAAAAAAAACATCCATTAGATCCCCCTTCTAGATTAATTTGTAAATTTTTCGATAGAAAAATTTCCCGGCCGAAGGCCGGTTCTTCCAACATTACAGGCTCACTATCGTTCGCCAGGGAAAAAATCGACACCTAAATAGCACGAAAGGTCTAAATATTGACGAAGAAATTGGGCGAAAGGTCGACTAACTAATGGGGCAAACATCTTAACATCTGAAAACTAATGGGGCTAAACATGAGGGAGAAAGTGGTCTAGAAAACCGGCCCATCCCCCCTACAAAAGGTGTCGCCGCCGGCACAGAAGGGGTTAATATAGTTTCATTCTTCTACTATTGGCATTCAGAGCAATATAGTATTCTGAACCTTCTGAAAACTATGGTGTACATATTAAGGGGGGTGACCTGTTTTTGTTTTTATCTTTCTCTCCTTTGCTCTCTTTCCCTGGCTTGTATCCATTCGGCCCGATTCAGCCAACTTGTTTAAGACGTTTATCCCCATACAGGTGTCAATTTCATCCTGGCGAGTGATAGCGAGCCAGCATTGTATGGAGAAATCCGGCTCCGCCGGAGACAATGTACAAGTTTAGCTTGCTGTCAAAACAAAAATATATGTATGATGGCTCGCTACCGCTCGCCAGGAAAATATTGACACCTGGAGGGGGGTAAACGTCTTAAAACAGTAGGCTGAACGGGACCGAATAGATACAAGCCAGAGAAAGAGAGAAAAGGAGAGAACAAATCCTGTGACCCCCCTTAATAAAGCAGACCCAGAGCAGGTAATCCTGTGACCCCCTTAATAAAGCAGACACAGAGCAGGTAATCCTGTGACCCCCTTAATAAAGCAGACACAGAGCAGGTAATCCTGTGACCCCCCTTAATAAAGCAGACACAGAGCAGGTAATCCTGTGACCCCCCTTAATAAAGCAGACCCAGAGCAGGTAATCCTGTGACCCCCCTTAATAAAGCAGACACAGAGCAGGTAATCCTGTGACCCCCATTAATAAAGCAGACACAGAGCAGGTAATCCTGTGACCCCCCTTAATAAAGCAGACACAGAGCAGGTAATCCTGTGACCCCCCTTAATAAAGCAGACACAGAGCAGGTAATCCTGTGACCCCCCTTAATAAAGCAGACACAGAGCAGGTAATCCTGTGACCCCCCTTAATAAAGCAGACACAGAGCAGGTAATCCTGTGACCCCCATTAATAAAGCAGACCCAGAGCAGGTAATCCTGTGACCCCCTTTAATAAAGCAGACACAGAGCAGGTAATCCTGTGACCCCCCTTAATAAAGCAGACACAGAGCAGGTAATCCTGTGACCCTCCTTAATAAAGCAGACCCAGAGCAGGTAATCCTGTGACCCCCTTTAATAAAGCAGACACAGAGCAGGTAATCCTGTGACCCCCCTTAATAAAGCAGACACAGAGCAGGTAATCCTGTGACCCCCCTTAATAAAGCAGACACAGAGCAGGTAATCCTGTGACCCCCCTTAATAAAGCAGACACAGAGCAGGTAATCTTCAGCAGTTTACAATGTACAGTCACTCATAATAATTCCTGGACCTCACCTATTTCTACTTATGGAAGTATATCTCTGGGCATTAACCTATGATTATCATCTTCCATACATATACAGTACAACATAACAGTATATGATATTTATTGAAAGGCGCGTTCCTTCCAAAAATATATCCAGATTATTATACTTGCTTAAGGGGGCCCACCTCGCTTTTTGTTTCTCTCTTTCTCTCCCTCTCTCTTGGCTTGTATCCATTCGGCCCCATTCAGCCTACTGTTTTAAGACGTTTACTCCCATCCAGGTGTCCATATTTTTCTGGCGAGCGGTAGCGAGCCATCATATATATATATATATATTATTTTTGACAGCAAGCTAAATTTGTACATTTTTCGATAGAAAAATGTCTCTGGCGAAGCCGTATTTCTCCATACAATGCTGGCTCGCTATCACTCGCCAGGAAGAAATCGACACCTGGACGGGGATAAACGTCTTAACACAATTGGCTGAATGGGGCCGAATGGATACAAGCCAGAGAAAGAGAGAAAATGAGGGAAATATAAAAAATGCAGGTGACCCCCCTTAAATAAAAACATAGAGGGTCCACAAAGAAGTGACTGTGCCATGTATGTTTCTCAAATGGCCTCATAACTCTCTGAGAACACGGAATCCACTATCTATAGCTAGTTAAGGAATATCATATAATTATAGAGATAAATCACCTCTATCAGTGCCCTCTTTATTTCAATGGGAATGATGTGGTTTTACTATCAGAATGGGGGGCAAGGTGATTGTTCCCTCCCTTGCATAGGTTCGTCTCTCTCTCTCTCTCTCTCTCTCTCTCTCTGTTATCTATATTAATCCTTTTAGGATCATGACGCGTTTCGACAGTATATTCTGGCCGTCATTAGATGATATTATGCAGCTTAGGAGGAATTTATTGGGCTAAAGAGTAAATCGAGATAATATTTACCCCTTAAATTCCTAAATATCCTTCCTAAATTGCGTAAAATCGTCTAGTGTTAACCAAAATAAACTGTCACAACGCGTCATGTTATCCTCAGGGGGTTATTTCTTTTCTTAACCCCTACAACACGTCTTTTTATCTCTGAGGCTGGCTACAATTCGACGACTGTATTTAGTTTAAGAAGGACCTATTTTATTGAGGGGCTTTATTGAGATTGTATTTACAGTACCTCTCTGAGTCCTGTCGGTAGAATATAAGCTAAAGGAAATCGTCTACTGCTAACCAAAATATGATGAAAATTACGTCATCGTGGTGAAGGGGTTAAAACCCCAGCCTATGATTCCGTCGTAAAGCAGACCGTATGCTAAGTAATGCCTGGACTGCTTCCAATGGTTATGTAAGAGGCTCGGGGGCACGTGTCTGGCAGCACTGGTGAGGACCCTGGGCAGCTACAGATATACCCACCACACCACTCCGCTAGAAACCAAGGAAATTGTAACTTCCTGAATTATACACATGCAAAGCGTTTCAATTGTTTTCATGCG
Source organism: Paralithodes platypus (assembly GCA_032716605.1). Taxonomy (NCBI): domain Eukaryota; kingdom Metazoa; phylum Arthropoda; class Malacostraca; order Decapoda; family Lithodidae; genus Paralithodes; species Paralithodes platypus. Next base: position 28,971,101 of record CM064543.1, on the reverse strand, counting down.
CTGACTTGAACACGTACACGATTGGAACAGTTATGATGTGTATAGTATAACTTCTGGATATTGGTTAGTTAGGTTAAACAAGGGTTATTAAAGTGTATTCAAGCAAACCTAGCAGAAATCAGTAACGCTGCCTTTCTATACAAAGCCAATATTTTACTTAGGCGGTGTCACACGAGCAGTTTAAAAAGGCAGTATAGGAAGGCAGCGTTACCAATTGTCTGGCATTATTAGCTTCAATAAACTCAAATATCTTTAATATCAGCTGGTTTCACAACTGTTATTAATATAAAACTTAAATCGAAGAAAGATAATTAAGATGGCTTTCTCTACGACTCATTTTTCTCTTTGTCCATTTGTATCATGTTTATTAGAGAACTTATCTATACCTGACCAACTTGGTTTACAATTTGATACGATACATGGTGTTGAGTCCGTTTCATTATGTTTTGTAATTAATGTTAATACGAAGTAGCGAATTGGCCAGGTAACGAAATGCCTAATATCCCTGGCCAAAAGAGAGAGAGAGAGAGAGAGAGAGAGAGAGAGAGAGAGAGAGAGAGAGAGAGAGAGAGAGAGAGAGAGAGAGAGAGAGGGGGGGGGGGGGGGGCGAAATTTACGGTCGAGTGCTGCTCATGCATCTTGATCGCATAATGGAACCTGTTTTCATTTGCCACATTAATTTCAGCACACTTCATCTAGATGCAATCGTTCCGGGAAATTATAGCGGAGGTTTGGGTTTGCACTGGAGAGACTATGAGATATGGACAGCGGACAACTCTTTGGTGTGAATGAAAAGACGATGCTTTTTGTTTATGCATTTTCGCTACTTCCAAACAATATGTAGCTTAAAAGTGGTCGCTCGTAGTTAAGTGGACAATCACATATATTTATACATTTCGTATTATTTTTAGATATCTTACAGACACCGACGATGGTATTCTTCGCCTCAACGAAATTGGAAAAAAAAGGTTGGCGTACCGTAGTTGAAGTTGATGATGATAGGGTCTGGCCAACACCTACCACGCCCAACTTTTCCCGTCCAGTTGGTACAACTCGTATTACGGGGTACTTTTTGGGAACGCCTTCTCCCTCATGTTTAGCCCCATTATTGTTGACATTTTAATCTAAAAACGTTCGCCCCATTCTTTGTGCTTTTCTCATTTAATTAAGCTCGGTATTTATTCCTGCTGTATAATTTACGTCCGATTTTGTTTGTGAAGATCACTGTTTGTGAAGATCACTGTTTGTGAAGATCACTGTTTGTGAAGATCACTGTTTGTGAAGATCACTGTTTGTGAAGATCACTGTTTGTGAAGATCACTGTATTGATAAGTTTACTCATTATGCTATTAAAGCGTGATGACAATTCCGAAAATATTAAAATAATATCGAGGTTATTGATTTCAACAAAGTTAAGTTACTTTAGACTTCGATCGAGTTTTGATATACGATGAAGCTATTACGTTTCATCGAAGAGCCCAATATATATGAGGGCAGATACTCGATTAAAGGTCCAGGCAATTTGTTCAATAATTTGGTCTGGCAAATTGTTCAGTAATTTGATCTGGCACTTCCTGAATTGAAGTATTATGAGGGTTCAGCCACCTTTTGTGTGTATCTTCAGTTTAGTTGGCCAATATCAAAGTCAATGTAGGTCTGATATCTCGCTAGGATACAGTGGACTATCGAACATTGCCGATAAAAACTCTGGTGTTATTTTGCATTTGAACCCTACTAGTCCCAGTTCTCACTTCCGCATGCTGTGCTGGCTGTCCGACCCGTAGACGATGTTATTTCTGTATCGAAGAAACTTTGGGAGTTGGAAATTTAATCAAGAAAGTTCTTACTGCTTTCTTTCTTCGGGGTTCTTCCTAAGCTAAATAAAATCTTCCAATAACAGCCAAAAGGAAATAAAGCTATTCGTCTTCGTAATGAAAGGGTTAAGGGGAGATGCTTGATTTTTCAGGCCCCCCTTCTCCCTCTTGTTTAGCCCCATTAGTTTTCAGATTTTAAAACGTTCGACCCATTAGTTTGGCGATTTTAAGACCTTTCACCTAATTTGTATGTCAATATTAGGACCTTTCGTGCCACTTAGGTGTCGATTATGTCCTGGCGAGCTGTAGCAAGCCTGTAATGTTTGCAGGAAACCGAAAAATGTACAAACTTATTTCGAAGGGTGGTCTAGTTTTTGTTTTAAGCTTGATGGAGGTCTAGCAAGGAAACTAAATATATTAATACATAAATAAATAGACCAAAATAGACCTTACTCGCATAAGTCCAGAATAGCCAGCAGTCAGACCACCTCCCGAGTACCCTGTCATAGTCAAACCAAACACATACCTCCAGTGATCCTTTTAACCCAATTCAGGATTATGAAGATTTGCATTTTGGCTATTATATGACGATATTACTCAGCTTAGAAAGGATCTGTGGGTGTCAGAGGCATAGTGGAGCTGGTTTGACCCCTTATAGATTCCTAGTGGTCCTCCCTAAGCTGCTTGATATCGTCTAATGATAGCCAAAACAAACTGTCCAAAAGGGGTTAATCTGTATCAACACGAAGTACAGCGGCCCTCAAACGTTCGCTTACAACACTTAGAAGAGCACTTGTATTTACCCCTTCAGCACGATGACCTAATTGTCATCATAATTTGGCTACCATTAGTCGATTTTGTTTACCTTATAATATATATTTAGAAATCAAATGGGTAAATACGATGTGTTTCTAAGCTTGATAGAGGTCTAGCGATAATACAAAGAAATATAGGAATAAATTAATTAATAGACCAAAAAAAGAAAAACAAATCCGTCTCCCCTTCAATGCAATATTCTACATTACACCCGTGCACAGTGTTTAAATGGTTTACACGTGCCGATTGAAACGCTTATTATTTTGTGCATCCCTTTGGCTACATTTGATCACATTAGGTTTACAGTGTAGATATATAGAAATACGTTATATTAGAATGATCAAGCAGTTCTAAGAAAATAAGTCATCATAACGATAGCACTATACCAGCACGATTAGCTTTATGTTGTTGAAGAGATTTGTTTAATTTATTATTATTATTATTATTATTATATATATATATATATATATATATATATATATATATATATATATATATATATATATATATATATATATATAAATGTATATATAAATGTATATATATTATATAAATATATTTGTTCTCTATGTGATTGAGGGAGGCAAAAGGCAGAACTGCCTATAGCGAGTGCCTCCCCCATAGTTGAAAGAGTGACAGGGCCAAAATCAAGGGACGTTCGAGCCAAAATGCCTGGACACACGGAGTTTGAAGCAATTTAAATCGTAGGAAGAGGGAAAGACTGATTCTGGGAGAGAGTTCCAGAGCTCAGCTGATGAGTAGAAGAAAGTTTGAGAGTAACGTTTCACTCTTGGGTTGAAGAGTTGCACAGAGTAGGGGTGGGATTGAGTTGCAAGACGGGTACCACGTGCCCTACGTAAAGGAGGTGGTATACACTGGGAAAGCTCTGAGGAACACTGATTAGTATCGTAGCGATAGAATAGCGAGAGAGATGCAACATTGCGGCGGAGAGAGAGAGATTGCAGAGAGTTGGTGAGTGGACGGGAGTTAATGATACGAAAGGCCTTCCTTTCAACTTTGTCTAGGAGAGCGGTGTGAGAGGAACCTCCCCATCAATACAAGGACCCACTGTATATATATATATATACCTGTATATATATATATATATATATATATATATATACCGGGTATATATATATATATATATATATATATATATATATATACCGGTATATATATATATGTATATATATACAGTATATATATATATATATATATATATATATATATATATATATATACCGGTATATATATATATATGTATATATATATACAGTATATATATACTTTATATATATATATATATATATATATATATATATATTTTTTTTTAGTTTGCTCCCTAGACCTCAATCAAGCTTTAATAAAACTCCCCCAAGTCCCCCCTTCGAGACAAATTTATAAATTTTTCGGCAGAAAAATGTAGCACCCGAAGACCGGTTTTTCCTAGATTAGAAGCTCGCTATTGCTCTCCAGGAAACTATCGACACCGAAATTGGACGTACGGTCTTAATATTTACAAATAAATGGGGCGAAAGGCCTTAAAATGTCCAAACTGATGGTGCGAACGTCAGACATTCGTAAAACGGGAGTAAACATGAGGGAGAAGGGGGTCCAGAAAAATAAAACCCTTAAAGGTACTCGCTTTATAACTAATCAAGGTTGCAACAGACTTGTAAATCCTGCCGTACACAAGGAATGAATGGAAGCGGCGGGGGAGCATGTCCAGGCTGGCTTCCCTTATTTTAATGTTATACTGGCTACTAATAGAAGATTGTATTCAATATAAGAAGGGGCTCCAGCAATTATCAGGCTTCAAACTATCTTTATTAACCCTTTTTATTACCACCGATTCTTATTAAGCTGCACAAAATCGTCTAAATATATCTAGAACACAGTGAAATGAACGTCGCCGGTACAGAAGGGGTAAATATATCGCCATCACTGCTTTGGATGTATAGCATCAAGCAGGGGAGAGTTGCATAATATGATTGCAGGCGTTGGTAAATCACCAGTGCATTATTAAGATCAGCAGGTAGAAAGATGTTTATGTCTTATGTTTGTAGATCAATATTGTATTTCAATTAACTAGTACCGACAGATTTATAGTGGTGTGCTGTTTTTGTATTATGATTGAATCAAATTATCAAGTACCTAGCGAAATATATAGCGTATGTTTTGCACCGAGAGATATGCCTTGTGTTTTTCAACGAGAGATATATTTGGCATAAGTTTTTTCTATCGCCTACGAACATTATTTCTTTGTTAGGCTAGTATGGTCTTGAAATATGTACGGTACGTAATGTTCTTACTCATTCTAGAAATTTATATTCTTGGATGTCGAATGTCGTATGTGTATTTATTAACATATATATTAATCCAATCGTTTCTTCACAATGAAGAACTTCTGTCTTACCAAATTAATTAATTCTCTGAATCACATATTTGTGTAGTTCATTCCTTGAAAGAAACAGCTTCCCACCAAACGTCAATCCACAACACTCCCATACCAAATGGCAAACAAATGTCATGAATAGGAGATATGGATATTTGTATGCATTTTTGTGTTTATTCATTCAATTTGATTACTTTCCTAATTACAGAATATATATACATATATATATATATATACTGTATATAAACCGTCCTTCCCCCACCCCTTCTGTGACTCAGATGCCCGGGAGCCACCCCGACCGACATGCTTGAGAACATAAATACCGGGGTTTAATGTTGGGGTCTGGGGGGTAAGGGGGAGGGTGGTGGTGGTTAGTGAGGGGTACGAGGGGGTCAACACAGAACAGGTCACGCCTGGGGGGGAGGGAGGGGGGGCACACACCTGGCCACGACAGCGAAGCCTTCGGAAAATAAAAGACTTATTTAACCCTTCCAGTGTGAGGGACGCAGTATAATTATATTACTAGGTGGGCGAGATATTATATAAACTTTACATGAAACATATTTCTTAGCATTTTTTTTTCAATTATCATGATTAGGTATCTTTTGACTTTTAGTTTTGCGGGAATTAAACTACGAAAACTGATTAAATATCAGTTTAGTTGACAATACCAATGAACGTTGTCCTAAAAAAATATATATACTGTATATAAACAAAAAAAATATTAACATAAATGTTAGAAATATACTCCACCTTTAAAATAATGTTTAATACATAAAACACTATACGTTGGTGGTTTTCTAGTCTCCAATTTTAATAAAAGCTCTTATATGTTATCCAAATCATTCAACGTTAATATAATCTGTGACGACCAGGGTACAAAGCACCATCAGTTGCCTAGTAACAGTATATTAACGGATAATAGTTCACTGATAATAGTGCTTTATATTGAGCAAGCTAGAGGGTATTTGCACTTGTCTGTTCACTATTTATTAGCAGGTAGTAGCTCAGTGATAGTAGTGATTAGTATTGACCTAGGTAGTGGGGCTTGATCTAGTATATTGTTTTCACATTATCATTAAAGGTAAGTAGTTCAGTGATAATAGTAGGTTTATTGACTTATATGTAAGATCTCTTATCTACTATGATATACTGTATACATACATATACAGTATATATATATATATATATATATATATTTATAACGGATAATTGTTCAGTAAGTACAGGGGTTCATGTGTTCGACGGGAGCCAGTCTTGGTTGTCTTAGTGTTAATAATTAATTGTAATTTTACTTTATATATATTTTTCGGAGATACTTTCTTGTGGCATTTCGTTTAGACTAGCAATTATCAAATATTACCTGTGTTCATGGATATCATAGAGCTTAGTGTTGTCGGGCCGTGTGTTGTTTGGGGTCCAGAGCCCACTAGTTGTCAAGGGCGGGGGCCCCTGACAACTAGTGGGCCCTGGCGTTTGGGAGGAGCCAGACAGGACTCCCCCGTTAGTGCCTGAGGCTGGTGTATAGGGTGAAGGGCCCTACCAATACCTCTTCATTATTATTACAAGTGTAACACGCTGGCTCCTCTTTTCACTCCGTCGAAGGCTGTGATTAAAACAAGACATCAGTTTTTACTGATCATGAGCTCTCTTCAGACAGATGAGCCGAATCTGTCATGTGAGTATAACAAAACACGTGTTTCAATATGTGGGTTTTCTTTTCCATCTTGTAAATTTTTCACTCAATAATTAAATCAAATGCATCTGATCTTTATAGTATTTTTTTTCAGAATGTAGGACATTTTTTCTCTACATCATATAAAACTATTATCAAGGAAGTGTGTGTTGATTTGTAGAAGAGAAGCAAATAATTATAACCCAGTTTCACAAAAGTATCAATACAATGATGATGATGGTGAGTAAGAGGTTAACATAATAATTATCTTTTAGCTGAGAAAACAAAAAACGAGAGAGAGAGAGAGAGAGAGAGAGAGAGAGAGAGAGAGAGAGAGAGAGAGAGAGAGCGAGACAGAGAGAGAGAGACACGGAAGAACATGAAAATAGAGCTCCTAATCAACCTCCCTCACACACCCCATCTCCTGTTCTCCCCAGGTATGATGGAACTAGACCACATTCCCGCCCGCAGCGCCGACGCCCGCCCCAGACGGAAGAGAAGCGCTCCCTACATCATATACCCGGAGATCCTTGTACTGGTCGACTATGATGGCTACCTGTGAGTCACTAATATAGTCTGGGTTAGGGTTGGCGTTCTGGCCGTATGTATATGATGTAGCTTTATTCTTTCTATGTGTATGGAGGAGATAAAAGGCAGAGCTGCCTGTAACAAGTGTCGCCCCTAAAGTTGAAAGAGTGACAGGTACGAATTCAAGGTATGTTAGAGTTAAAATGTCTGGACACACGGGGCTTGAAGCAGTTTAATTCATAGAATGAGGGAAAGACAGATTGAGGGATAGAGTTCCAGAGCTTACTTGTTGAGTAGAAGAAAGACTGGGAAACTCGGTTCAATCTTGGGTTAGAGAGTTGGACAGGATAGGTGTGGGAATGTGTTGAAAGGCGGGTGCCCCTCACTCTCCATAAAGGAGGAGGTATACACTGAGAAAGCTCTGAAGAACACTGATTATTGTAATAGCGGTAAAAGAGTGAGAGAGATGCAGCATTGTGGCGTGTTGAGAACAATTGTAGCGAATTAGTAGGAGGTGAATTGATGAGACGAAATGCTTTTGATTCTACCCTTTTGAGAAGTTGGGTATGAGTGGAACTTCCCTAACCATGTGAACAATACTCAGTACATGGACCCTGGTACAGAGCAAGGAGCTGTGCAGAGGTGTAGAACCCACGGAGACGGTTGAGCACACCTAACTTCTGGGAAGCTGTTTTAGGAAGAGTAGTAATATGATCTTTCCAAGAAAGGTCAGATGAAAAAGATACATAACAAATATTGAGAGAAGATTAAGGGTTGATTTGTGTATTGTTGAAGAATAAGTGATAATCTTGTGGAAGATTGTGATGGGTAGATAGAAGCAGACATTGTGTCTTGTAAGCATTAAAATTAACAAGATTCTCTCTGCCCCAATCAGATATAACTAATTTAATAGAAGACAGGAGTGCTATGGCCTCGCCAGGTGAGTTTTGGGGTGATTGCGTGGTGGGTCGTTGTGGAAAACTAGGTCAATTATTAATGTAAGGTAGAGTCGTCTGCATATGAGTGAATAGGACTAGAGATACAGTCCAGAAGATCATAATGAATATTATGAAGAGAACTGGAGACAGAACAGAACCCTGAGAAACAGCGGAGTTGATAGGTTGAGGAAGTGAGCGATGGCCGTCCACAGCTACACCTATGGAAAGGCCAGAAAAGAAATTAGAGATAAAGACACAGATAGAGGGATAGAAACCGAAGGAGGGTAATTTGGAAATTATATATTTCCGCCAGACTCTATCGAAGGCTTTCGATACGTTTAGCGCAACAACAAGTCTCACCGAAGTCCAGAAGGGAGGATGACCAAGAGTTAGTAAGGTAAGAAAGGAGATCGCCAGTAGAGCAGCCCTTAAGGAAACCATGCTGGCGATTTGAAAGAAGATTATGAGAAGACAGGTGCTTAAGACATTTTGAATTAAGAATATATTAAAAACATTTAGAGATGCAAGAAATGAAAGCAATTGGACGATAGTTGGAGGGCTGAGAGCAGTCACCCTTCTTTGGGCCAGTATGGGTGAGAGCAAGAGTTACTAAGTTAAAAAGGTTTAATATAGTAAGGGTTATTATGTTTTGCTAACTAATATAAATACTCTAGAACTATCCCCTCCTCTACTCCCACAGTCTCCACGGACAGGACAACAGCCAGATCAAGAGCTACTACGTGTCCTTCTGGAACGGCGTCGACCTGCGGTACAAGCTGCTCAAGGGGCCCCGCGTCAAGATTTCCATTGCCGGCATCATCATCTCTAGGGTCAGTCTTAAGGGGACGCTTTTTTTTATGGCACCCCTATCACCCTCATGTTTAGCCCCATTGGTTTTGAGATTTTAAGACGTTTGCTCCATGGGTTTGGCAATTTAATGACCTTTCGCCCTTTTTATTTGCCAATATTAAGATCTTACGTACCGGATAAAAAACACCATCTGAGGAAGAGCACTTTATTGATAACGTTTCGCAGATAGCTTCATCAGGTGACCTGATGAAGCTATCTGCGAAACGTTGTCAATAAAGTGCTCTTCCTCAGATGGTGTTTTTTATCCATTCTGTCTACTTTTCAAGTACCACTCAACATCTTACGTACCATTTAGGCGTCAATGTATATCCTGGCAAGAGGTAAGAGGTTTTTCTACCGAAACATTTACAAATTTATTTAGAAAGCGTTGTCTTGGGGGTGTTTTATTTAGACAAAGATCTAGGGAGCAAGCTAACAGGAAAAACCTTAAGGTCATATCTATCATACAGCATAGAATAGGACAATATATCATAACATAATATAACTCAACATTGCCAGTATCATTATTTTTAGGGTGAGTTTTTGGTTCTTACTTAGCACATCACAGCATATAATAGCCCAGCATAGCATGACATAGCACTGCACAATATATTATAGCATAACATAACAGACCTTAACATACCAAATACACAGGTTTTCATTAGGTTTCATATTGTAATTGTGTTTCCAGTGGATTATCAACACACACTTTTTATATATATATATATATATATATATATATATATATATATATATATATATATATATATATACTGTATATATAATACATATATTTACTTATTTATTTAGTTATTATAATACTAATTAATATTATTATTATCATCATCATTACAATCCCTTCAACGCCCCCTTCAGAGCCGTGACGCCATGCCGTACTTAGAGAAGAACCGCGTAGGGCGTGACGCTATCGACTCCGCTAGCGCCCTCACCGACATGGGTAAATACCTGTACCAGGAGCGCCGCCTACCCACCTACGATATCGCTGTGGCCATCACCAAGTGAGTATGATTGATTAATATAATGGGTTGTCCTATAATGGCGTGTTGTTTATCATCATCTACAGTACAGTGCAATGTATAACCATAATCAATTGTTCGACCAAATGAATATATATGAAGGGATAATTGTTCGACATTTCTACCTCTTTAAATGAGTAATAATAGTCACGGGCCATTAGAGACAAATGGGGACTGTAAACAAAATAACAGTTACTTTAGATTATTCAGTTTATGAAAAAAATTGTCGGCGAACTATTGTTTCTGATTGTACAGTTTACATATGACTACGATGGAGACGGTGTAAAATTCTATATGTAATCATGTTTCTACATTTCGTAGTGTATTTTGATTATAGTTGGATTCAATAGGGTAGCTAAAGAAGGAATCTATATTTAAGGCGATTAGAATATATATCTCTGTCTCATAGTACATAGTATAACTTTCGTTCAATCGTAGTATATGTTGTATTTCATAAATAATAAAGTTGAGTTATTAACAGTGGATATAGAATGGTAGTAAAGGAAGGGAACTATGGAATGTGTTCAGTTAGTAGGCCATAGAGTAAAATGGGGAGAATTGTTTTAATTTTGGTTATAAATATTTAGTTATTGTCAACGCCAAATGCGTATTGGAATGGGGATTCGATTGGATACAAGTTCTAGTATTCAGGGTAGAGCTAAGAGCTATAGACTAAGAAAGGGGTTGAATCAGCATTCTAGTTGTAGTATATGGTAGTTTTAGTAGTAGTAATTATTGTTAATTTAAGTAATATATTAATTCAGTATTTATTTATCAATATGGCTGACTTTGATGAAGAAACAGTAAAGTGATTTTGTCTCTTTAACAGAGGGTTATGCTTATTAAGGTATGCCCTAACCTGTTAATATTATTGAAGCGTTATTGCTAAGATTTTGTGAACATAATACGTGTTGACTTAAGTAAACCCTTCCTCCAATTAGTATAAATCACATAATTTCCTGTTAATAAAAGCGACAGTAAAGCTATAATGAAATAAATAATACAAGAGCTAGACATCCGCAGTACACATTTGGAAGGTTATTCACTTATACTTGATAACGGGTAGGCCTATTTAATATTCTAGCCACACACCGCTCCAAGACTACATCAACAAAAACTATAATGACAGTCAAGCTTTGGACTTCCTGAACCCACAGTCACAGAGGGTTGGCTTTTAGTTGGAGTTTCTGTCAGCTGTGTTTTTAAACATGTGGGAATGGTATTGCCAATCCCGTATTGAACTATTGCTTGTCATTATTTTCAGCTGACGATAAATTGCAATGTCTCCATCTTGATTACTCGCATACACGAAGATGTTTTAGTAAAATATCATGCGAGTTACAGTATACTGTATATAGTATTAATAGGACAATAGTTTCATGTGTTTCCATCAAGTGTAGAGAAATCTGGTAGTAGATTAAATACTCCACCAGGTGAAATAGAATAGACCATATGCTTAGCAAAAGCATGAAGCAGTCTTTTAACAGATAATAATACTACTGAAAAATAATGCTGCAGTGTTTTCTATTGTGGTAAGCGCCACATTTCTACATCAGCTGATTTAATAGCGTGCGTACTATTACGTACCTATTCAAAGATCACAAAGTGTTTAATCTTCATTTCCAGGACATTCATAGGTACAAGAAACTGAGTGTTAGCGTCCCTTCTACTATAAACATGTCTTGGCCATTCCAATACTTAATCTAGAACTCTACCTAGCTTTGAGTTGGTTGATAATTATAACTTACCTGATATAATAGCTTCCCCTCATACGTTTGCTGTCAGTCCTTACCAGAAGTTGTAGCAGTCTGTACCAATGTTCACTTCTCTCATCCTTATATAGGCTTGTGTATCCCACCTTATTACTAACTTAGATCATACAATACCATCAGTTAGTTAATATACCTTACTTGATCTTATTGCCAACCCATAATCCTTCCTATTATTCACTCTTCATTATACCTTACCTGACCTTTTAACCAGCACCACTTCTACTTATTTTGAATATCCCCACTACATTAATTCATCTTCTCTAAACTAATGTACATTATCATGCAGCTAACCCCCCAAAAATAAAACCGCATATCAGTGAGTTAGTTAATAACGGGGGGTGGGGTTCTGGACCCCTTCTCCCTCATGCTTAGCCCCATTTGTTTTGAGATTTTAAGACATTCACCCATTAGTTTGGCAATTGTAAGACCCTTCGTGCTTTTAGGTGTCGATTTTTTCCTGGCGAGCGATAGCTAGCCTGCACTTTAGGAGGAAGCAATTCGCACACATTTATCTGGAAGGGAGGGTCTTGGGGTATTTTTAAAGCTTAAGTGAGGTCTAGGGAGGAATCTTAAAGCAAAATAATAATAAATAAAATCAAATAATAATATTATTAAAAATAATGATAATAATAATAATAATAATAATAATAATAATAATAATAATAATAACATATAATAATAAATAGATAAATCAATATATAACATGACCTGATCCTCCTACTAACCAATAACATTACCTATCATGAGTTGGCTGTTTTAACTGGCCTCATTGTGTATCTACCCAAAATTGACACAATGCTGTATCACTGGTAATCATGCCCACCTCCTTTTTTCGACCCCACGGCAAGTCACACCTTAACCAGTGCCATGTCAACCAGTGCCAAGGCAATTAGTATAAACCTAATCATTATAATTTAATCTAACATAACCTAAGTTGCCCACGTAAGTTCTGGTCCTCGTCGTGATCTTATGCATGAAAGTAAATCTAGTAAGAATGAATTGCGAGTGTGGTTCCTTTTAATTATCAGTTGACTAGTCAGATGAGTTAACCACTGCATAGGAAACTACACTCGTAATTCAACCATGTGCATTATATTTCCATGTCTAAAATCACGGAGAGGAACACAAGTTATGTGGGCAACTGTAATTTCACGAGTCATAAGAATTATACAGTCTTTATAACCTGTACTGAACTTAAATGTGGCAATACAATGTTCTATAGTGTCTTAGATTCTTCAGTAGTTTATTTTATTTTGTTTTAACTTTAATACGATATGCCATATTTCACCAATTTATCCTTACCATTAGACTGTAATATGAAGCTTAGATAGGACTTAACGGAATCAGTAGGCTATTTTAGATGGTCATTACTCCTTTGATTTATATGTGTCCTCTTAAGCTTAGTAAAATCGTATATTATCAGCCTGACCCAAAATACCATAACTCCATCGAATTGAAGTGCTAAAAATTCAAATATTTCATATGGGTAGCAGGTATTATGGCATTAGAGTGTACAGGTAGAGATGGTGTGCTGGTTGGGTTATCCTGTCACCCTCTCTCTCTCTTTCTCTCTCTTCTTATCTAAACCTTGTACCCCATCAATACCCGTCCAGGTACGATTTGTGTCGCCGACGAAAGAGTGGACGATGCACCACCGGCACGGCTGGTAAGACTACTTACGTGCATATACACACACAAGTACACAGGTTACATATATACAACAGTACATGCAAAGTATGTGTATAATAGGACAGTCAAAAATCAAAATGACTTCCTCCTTTGTTCTGAGTATATTGAAAGCTTGATACTTGAACATATGTAACACTCCTGTCTCCTTCTCGTCCCCAATATGTTGATGTTGTTATTCAGGTGGTCAAGCTTTCATTGGTATTTGTCCTTACTTTATTCAGAGCATTGGCGGCAAGTAACTTTTGTTTTTTGACTGCACTCTTTAAGAATTTTGTGTTTAATTATAGCAAAAGTAGCATACATAAAAGAGTGACAATCGGGGTATCTGTTCAAACACTCTTTATGTGTATCCATTTTGTTGCAATTTAACGCACGATATTAACAGGGTACCCAGTCTTGCTTTCCAGACAAGATTAGAACATACCAAGTTTGCCTGCCTCAGTGTGTGGAGATCTGCTTGAGTTGGTATGCTTCTTTACATGTGTACGGTGGTGGACATTAATATTATACATTGGTATTTGGTTTGGGTTCACAAGAGATGGGTATGTAGAATAGCATAGTCCACCCCTCTCCAAGAAAGATGGTGACAGCATCTCGTTTTGATCAGATGACGAATTGATGTTGAATGCTACTCCTATTGTATTTCAGCTATATGCAGACGATTATATTCTCTCGTAGTCTGAGACTAGTGGAGAGAGGTTCAATAAAGTCGTCTGGTGTAGCCGAAGCAAAATATTAAGTCATCATCTGATTTACAGGCTTAGATCCATAGTTGTACACAGTTGATGGGGCTTGCTTTCCCCTTCTAATGTTTAAGACTATGCCTGGAGAAGCTGAGTGTCCGAGGTAAGTGCGACGAGACAACCCAATAACGTCACACCAACACCCACCAACAACAACAACAACAACAGCACCCCAACTTATGTCGCCTTAGTCAAATACATCAACTCTAGCATTTCAAATTCATAAAAAAACTAATAACCAAAAAAAAACATATATATATAATTATATATATATATATATATATACCGGTATATATAATAATAATAATAATAATAATAATAATAATAATAATAATAATAATAATAATAATAACAACAACGAGTATGTAACCATTCCCTGTGTGTCTCTCTTAGTCAATTAATGCTTTTTACTCATAGTCAAATTTATATTTCAAATAAGGGAACATACAATAATACTAATTGTTTCGAGATCACTTAAACCTGATCATCCTGATGATAGATGACCAAAAGCTACTGTGGTTTATCTACAGTAGGTCAACCCGAATCTTTAGAATACACCCTACCTAATATTGACCATAGAACCATATATCTATCCGGAGATCAATCTACTAGTAGCCATACTATACCATTCCCGATCTTACAGCTAACGTAGAATCTTGCCTGAGTTGATATATAACGTATTTGACAATTGGAAAAGGTGGCAGTAGGTGTTGAATATGGTCGACTCACAAAGCCTGCTTGTGAACACCCGGGAAGACAGTAACAGGTAAACAAGGGTAAACAAATGGTGCCTCACGATTATTTTGTTTTCCAACAGCCGTGTCACATTACAGCACTGATTACACAGGTCCGCCATATTGCAACCCCACAGGTCTGCCATACTGTAACACTACAGTTCCACCATGTTGGAACACCATACAGAAAGTAGAAATTTGTCGAGCCATCTTGAAGTTTGTTTAGAGCCTTGTTCTTGGTGACTAATTTTGAAGTCAAAGAGACTCAAATTGTGTCCAGCTTTCAGAAATATAGGATAACTCGTGACTTATTATAACACTCAGGGATATCTTCAATGTTGTTATAAACCACATTAAATTCAGTTTAGTATTTATATTTTTGGAACTAGTGCCTAGCCAAATATAATTGTAACTTTTGATTACTCAAAATTAGTAAAGCAGACAAACCTTTGACCTTGCTTGACAAATTTGTACTTTCTGCGCACCGCTCGTGACGTCTCCACAGATAATGCAAACAGCCACAAGCACAAGCAGTCGTCTGTGTACCCCCCTCTGACGGCCACAAGCAAACCACAATACCAACAATAACCCAACCCGACCTTCTGTTACAGATTAGACATGTGTAGACGAGCATTCACAGGGGGGATATGCAACAGAGGGACGGCAGGTAGGTTAGAGGCTGTACTGACCTCACTGCCACCACGTTCATCATCTTCATCACAAACACCACCATAACTGCTTCTTTTCATTGCATATATCACTCTTAATAACTAAATTTGGCAGCAGAGATTTCACCTAAGCTCTGATGATTCAACTGAAGAGATCTCAATAATAATCGAAACTGTTGTGTTTTTGCGTCAAATACCCTCGTCGTCAAATAGATATATTTGTCTATAGTAAAAATATTAGTATTTTTCGTTTGTAGCAATTTACCCGCGTATCTATAGGATACAATTGTATATAGATTCAATGTTCTGCTATAGGTAGCCTTGTAGATGCCATTTGTTGTGGCTTATTAATATTATTCCCCAATGCCATCTATCGTAGTTAAGCACTGTAATACTAGAATGTTCTCTAGATTTTTAAGCAGTGTCTTGTTAGAATACAAACGTCTGTTTGTCACACTGTACAATAGAAGTTTCACTATTGCATTCAAGTCCTTACAAATTTATGAAAAACTTTACTTTTACAATACCTGTATCAATCCCAACAGTTATAGCGGTGTTTCCTCATCCGACTTAGTAGACGTAAGCCACCAATCACTTCCATACTTCATCATGTTCACGCACACTTAATTTGCACTCAGTGTAGATAAAAATATAAACAACGTAGTTTATTCATTAATTTAAATATATCGTTACCACATTATAATTGTATTCAACATAATTAGTTAAGATTAGCTTTGTTGAAGTTAGCTATTAACGTTAGTACATTTATTGCTTCAATCACCACCATCACTGCACCATTATATAATGAATAAATATAAATAATGAACACCATTATAAATTAAACTTTTAAACTACCTATATTCTAAGGTAAATGACTCCACTTGCGACCACCAACCACTTATTTATATCTGTACCTCACCTACCACCACCTGTACCCATCTACACCACTTAAGGGGGTCACCTACTGTTTTTTATCTTTCTCTTCTTTTCTCTCTTTCCCTGGCTTGTATCCATTCGGCCACATTCAGCCAACTGTTTTAAGTCGTTTATCCCTATGCAGGTGTCGATTTCTTCCTGGCGAGTGATAGCGAGCCAGCATTGTATATAGAAATCCGTCTTCGCCGGAGACATTTTTCTATCGAAAAATGTAAAAATTTAGTTTGTCATAACAAAACTATATGTATTCTGGCTCGATACCACTCACCAGGAAAATATTGACACCTGGATGGGGGTAAACATCTTAAAATAGTAGGCTGAATGGGGCCGAATGGATACAAGCCAAAGAGAGAGGGAGAGAAAGAGAAAACAGCGAGGTGGGCCTCCTTAAATCCATCGCCGTCACTTACATCCATATATGCACATTTATATTTGTCCCACTTACTTTTTATTTACATATATATATATATATATATATATATATTTTTTTTTTTTTTTTTTTTTTTGCGTATTACAATATCTAGAAGTCTTCACAACAATTCAAGCTTAGCACAACACTTACTTCAATCACACATAATCATCATCAATTATGCAATAGACTCCACTTAAAAGCACCAAAACATTATTACCACATTTGTATCAAAGCTCCTATTTTCGATAATAATTTCCACACATAATCACTATCATACCATCATCGTAAACACTATCGATATTGTTTATACTTTCTACACTCATCACCAATAACATTGATGATAATATTTCTGAACATTATTATCAAAATGTTATTATAATTACTAGTATAATCAATTTCAATTAGACTCTATTTACTAGTAGGCCTACTATGATAACAATTTATATAAATATCCATAGTACCCTCAGTTGTGTTTGTTATGATCAATATCATTTTCAACAAAATTCTCATTGTCAATACTAGAAATACATCCTCATTACAATTATTAATATCACCAATACTATTTATAACATCTTTGACACTATTATCAAAACTATTATTGACAGTATCGATAACACAATCATCATCATTATCATTCACAATCATTATTCTCATTTCTCTCCGATCCTCATCTCGTTTCCATTTATCAACTTTGTATCACAGCCTGACCTGACCCAGCTCTGACCTCGACCTCTAACTATCGGGTCAACATATTGGACTTATGGCTCTCTATCTGGACCTATGGCAGTCTCATCTCTGAACTGTTCAACCACACTAGGTTATATTTTGAAGAATCTGAACAAATTGAGTAAAATAGTAATTTTCTTCAATATATTTCGTTCATATTGAATATACGAAATCTGTGGAGAGTTATAGCTTTCAGTATATGTCCTTTCAAACATATTACTCAAACGCTAAGCTAATTTTATTGTTTTCCTTCTGTAGTTTGTGGGAAATTAAATCGAATTTAAGACACAATAACTTTCTAATATATCTTAACCCATACTGAGCTAGTGCTGCGTTACATTATGGCATATTCCCATGCAACATTGACAACAAGATTGTATTGAATAATTTGATCATTAAATTTGCTTACTCACCAAAATAAGACCTAGTGTAGTTACTACTTGATGTGTCCCTGTCTTGCACCCGATCTGACTCCTGTACACCTCAATATCCCTGTCGACTTCTGATTGACTCTGTGTTTGTGCACCCGACTAATTCTGTGTTATGACTTTCATTTACCTGACGTGTGTATCTTTGTCCCTCAACTTTCCTGTACCTGATCTATTTGTGTGTGTGTGTGTGTGTGTGTGATTTTGGATAATGCCGACCCTGGACTTAATCTTGACAATTTCCTTACAAAAGCCATTCATGGGCTTTCCCATTTAATAGGAAATTTTGCGAATCTTGAACTAATGGAACGAAAGATCTACCCGACAAGACTATCACTTTCTGCGAAAAAATATAGTACAATTTTATCTCACCACAACTCTCTTGTTACACGGGAAGAGAAGTTGGTGTGTAGATGAAGCAGCCAGTTCTAGACACTTGCACAAGGTCCCCACGATTACCAGCACTGTTGACAGGTAAGCTTATGTCCCTGTGCCACTTCTGAGTCTTGTGTTCCCAATTGCTGTCTAGTCTGCAGTCAATCTCATTCATCAAGTACCCAAAAGTTCATGATTGTTTATGGTCTCAAGGTTTTAAGAGAATAACGTCACACAGATTTTCAGTTTACCATTAAAATATTGAACTAATGGAGAAATGGTATTCTCAATAATTATCTTGATGTTCTTGTTCTCAAACCTTGGTGACCCAGAAAGTGTCTTTAGCCTTTTAGGTACCCAACGTATGATCTTGACTATGGTTCTCCATCCGAGCTCTTAAAGTCTAACGCTGTTCTCAGTATAGTAATGATATATTTTTCATAACCGTAATATAAATAGTTGATGTTTAAATTTTAGATGCATTTGATTTTAGATTACTAATGAAGTGATTGAAGCCATATAAATAATTGAGATCAGTTGTGTATGACAAATTGCTTTTAGTATCTTTCTTTGTCTGTGTATTTCAATGTTCAGTAATAGTGTTGGTTATACATGCATTGCGGATAATCGCTTAAATGAGTTATTTAATTAATATTTATTATACCCACATTTAATATTGCTGATCTAAATTTATAACTGTGAGAGCTCAGAGGGAGTGTAGAATGGGAAGGAAGGCATGAGTGAATCACAGGAAGTTGTTTAGGTGAGTCTAGGTAGTGTCTATTAGAATCCCTTAGTTATAACATGTGTTTGTAGTAAAGTGAATAGTGATTATTGTAGTTATAAATAGAAATATGGGAATGTGTGGTCGCTTGTGTATATGAGTTAATCAATTCCACAAGTATATGTATGTGTATTTTAATATACATATATTGTGTTGCCTGTTTGAGAGATACTGTAGATAAATACGTTTACATGTACTGTTCAGTAGACCATTGGTCCCGTTGATACAGAACTATTTTGTATGGCTGTTTTAACCAACAAGGGCTTACCATTAGCAAGCAAATTATAGACATACTGTAATCACTTCCTTCGATTGGTTTAGTCAGATTGTTGCCCTTTCTAGTGCTGTGTTCGTCAACAGTAAAAATAGTCAATACAAGATAGTTTTTTTAAAGCAGGACCTATGGCCAACTGTACATATGAGTGAGAGGAATTCAATTTACTATTTACAGTATAAATACACTTGTGTGTGAGTGCCTGTGACTGTATTTATTTCTTGCTCGTCTATTGGTCTTCTTATGTCTTGTAACACCTGTCATGTACGTATATAATCTTGCCTGATCTATCTTTACAAACACCTTCTCTGACATTCTCTTTGTGAATGGGATTTTGCTTATTATGTGCATACCTCTTCCCCTCCATGAGTAGAAATTTTGTGTTGAATTTAATATATAATGCATGTGATTTTATTTGATATTGCAGTTATATTTACATACTGTATATATTAATGATGTATTGCAACACTGAAGATAAAGGTTTGCATAATTTAGAAAACATTATCATGATTACGAAATGTTAAACACTTATTATTTATTTGTAAATGATCACATATTACCAGACCTAACATATCTTGCTCAATTTGCTACAGATAATAATAATAATTGTGTTGATAAATATTCAAAACATATTCTTATGCAACTTTTTGTATTCAAATATTTTGCACTATTGCATTTTGTCAACTGCATTTACTAAAATGAAAGTAGACTCTTGTAAGTCGTTCAATAAAAATATCAATAATTATAAGATTGGAGAATTGTATACAAATATTAAGAGCCTTTTGAAAATAATCTATTAAAGAGTATATTTATAAAATACATGAACATGAGATTACCATAGCTTCCAAGTTGACTGCTAAACATTTGGAGAAAGTACACATCTTGGATTGGCTTTTTACCATATATTTTTTGTGTTGCATGTTCCTTATTCTCCACTTTCATGTTTACTGGTGTTGCATGTGTGTGTCTGGTGTATGCTGAATGTTGAATGTTGCATGCTACACACAAAATACATACAACAACTAGCACTCTATATACTCTTACATTCTACTCTATACACTCTTACATATATTATTATATGTCCTGTGCTTATGTTCTATATTTTCATGTTAAATATTATTGTACCATTCTATCTGTCATATTTTACTTCAAGTTTCTGTTGAATTTCTTGTCTTTATTTTCTATTACCATAAAGCTACGAGTTACAATGTGTGCCCTTGACGTTTAATTTTGTTTAATTAAAGTAAAATAATAAATTACAAGCCCTGACCAATGAAGATTAATAGTCGTGAAACATGTTCTAGCCGTTTCCTTTCTATTTGTTTTAAAAGCTTTCATCAACATTCCATTTAAGCTGCTTAAAGTACAGCCACTCATAAAACAGGACCTCCTATGGATTTAATGTGAAAATAGAATGATCGGGGAGTATTTCTGGTTGTGATCGTCATCCATTGAATAGTAAATGTAATGCATTAATTAGTTATTATAAGCTTACATTAGGTAGTTCCTATAGTATTATAAGCTTACATTAGGTAGTTCCTATAGTATTAGTTATTATAAGCTTACATTAGGTAGTTCCTATAGTATTAGTTATTATAAGCTTACATTAGGTAGTTCCTATAGTATTAGTTATTATAAGCTTACATTAGGTAGTTCCTATAGTATTAGTTATTATAAGCTTACATTAGGTAGTTCCTATAGTATTAGTTATTATAAGCTTACATTAGGTAGTTCCTATAGTATTAGTTATTATAAGCTTACATTAGGTAGTTCCTATAGTATTAGTTATTATAAGCTTACATTAGGTAGTTCCTATAGTATTATAAGCTTACATTAGGTAGTTCCTATAGTATTAGTTATTATAAGCTTACATTAGGTAGTTCCTATAGTATTATAAGCTTACATTAGGTAGTTCCTATAGTATTATAAGCTTACATTAGGTAGTTCCTATAGTATTAAGCTTACATTAGGTAGTTCCTATAGTATTATAAGCTTACATTAGGTAGTTCCTATAGTATTATAAGCTTACATTAGGTAGTTCCTATAGTATTATAAGCTTACATTAGGTAGTTCCTATAGTATTATAAGCTTACATTAGGTAGTTCCTATAGTATTATAAGCTTCCATTAGGTAGTTCCTATAGTATTATAAGCTTACATTAGGTAGTTCCTATAGTATTATAAGCTTACATTAGGTAGTTCCTATAGTATTATAAGCTTACATTAGGTAGTTCCTATAGTATTATAAGCTTACATTAGGTAGTTCCTATAGTATTAGTTATTATAAGCTTACATTAGGTAGTTCCTATAGTATTAGTTATTATAAGCTTACATTAGGTAGTTCCTATAGTATTTCATGCATAGTTTAAAACACAGGAGGTTCATTAGTATTTATGAGTGTCAATACAGCTGCCTGGAAAAGTTGCTAATACACTATTTAAGGGGAGGCAGACCGTTTTTCTGGACCCCCTTCTCCCTAATGTTTAGCCCCACTAGTTTTGATATTATAAGACGTTCGGTCCATTAGTTTGACGATTTTAATACCTTTCACCCCAATTTTTTTTCGTTGTCAATTTTAAGACCTCTCGTGCCATTTAGGTGTCGATTTTTTCCTGGCGAGCGAAAGCGAGCCTGCAATTTTAAGAGGAACCGGATTTCGGCCGGGACATTTTTCTACCGAAAAATGTACAAATTTATCTTGAAGGGGGATCTATTTTTTTTTTTGTTATTCTTTCTAAGCTTGATGAAGGTCTAGGGAGGAAACTAAAAAATATATATGAATAGATGAATTAATAGAGCAAACAAACAGCCAGTCTCCCCTTAATGATCAAGCAGCATTGTTTTATGAACCCCTCCTGTACCGGCGACGTGTGTTTTGTTTTAGTATAGCTATATTTAGACGATTTTGTGCAGCTTAAGAACATTTATGGTAGTAGAAAGGGTTAAGTGAGATATTTCGAAGCCTGTTAATTGACGGAAGTTTTTTAATCTGAAGAAAATCGTCTAATATTAGCCAGAATAAAGCTAAAAAGATGTCGCCGGTACAGAAAGGGTTAATGATACTGACTCGGTTTAAATAGTTCAATGGAGATAATATTCAATCAGCCATTATAGCTGTTCTATGTTGTAATTATACCACTACATCTGCGAACGGTTGTTCAAGTTTCCATTATATGTGCTTATATTAATTAAGCATTAATATTTGTTAAGCTGTATCAAGATCTTTGCATTTTATTGTAGAAAGTTTAAAATATAGTTTTAACAATCATGTATTTACTTTGATTGGCGTATATATATATATATATATATATATATATATATATATATATATATATATATATATATATATTCAGAATAGAGCTTTACTGCTGTAAGCTTAGAGCATAGTTTTGTGAACTTAAGTATACGACTATAAAATCTTCTTGTTTCTCAAAGTTGATACTTACATGTCATAAGGCACACATGGATGAATGTATATTTGCTTTCAAATAAGAATCCACAAAGGGGAGGTACAGTCTGTAACACTCAAAATATTCTTAATAATTTCTTGCTAATTCATTTGATAAATATAAAAGCTTAAACATTTCCATTTATGTATCTCGTGAAGATCGATGTCACTTGTTAAAGTACCTTACCACATTGTTTGGATATGATAAATATTAAAAAAAAAAAACATGTAAACATCTTTAAAGCGATGTTATTAACATTCTTTAAAATCCTATCCCCCCGAAAAACTCATCCATACTTAAGTTATCATCAATTTCTTTCATATCTTCAGTTATTCGGGAATCTTACACACTGATTGTAATAAAAAACAATGTTTAATCTTTAATCAAAATGAGTAGAATCAATATTTCCGTGTCATCGTTTAATTTAATTCTGATGGACACAAATCGTTACAAGAATATTAAGGGGAGACTGGCCGTTTGTTTGGTCTATTCATTCATTTATTCATATATATTTTTAGTTTCCTCCCTAGACCTCCATCACATTTAGAAAAACACCCACTAAACCTCCCTTCAAGATAAATTTGTACATTTTTCGGTAGAAAAATTTCCCGGCCAAAGGCCGGTTCCTCTTAAAATCACAGGCTCGCTATCGCTCGCCAGGAAATAATCGACACCTAAATGGCACGAAAGGTCTTAAAATTGACAACGAAATGGGGCGAAAGGTGTTAAAATCGCCAAACTAATGGGCCGAACGTCATATAATCTCAAAACTAGTGGGGCTAAACATTAGGGAGAAGGGGGTCGAGAAAACCGGCCCATCTCCCCTTAAATAGCTTTCAATGAACAGCAACCTTGTTGTTTTACTAGTATTTGTATTTGTTTCAACTCTTGCAAATGTGGTAGAATTTATGGATGTAACATAAATTATGCTATCATTACTGTCCATGTACTATTCATTCCAGATACATTATATGTATTTATATATATATATAACTTCAAATCGTGATGAAATTATACATATTGTCAACATATATTGTGTTGATCCTCAAACTCCCTCCCTCCCAAGTGGAAATACAGTTTTGTCTTAAATACCCTCTCCCACATTATAACACAAAAAATCAACTAATAGATATATACCGGTATAAACACGACAGATAATGTCCAATTTTGCTTTGCTTTGACCCCGCTTCAATAAATAAATTCATAAATATATATACAAATTACTATAAACTTTGTATTAAATATCCCATGCCCCCCCAGGCTTCGCTTACGTGGGTGGCGCATGCGTGGTCAACAAGAGACTGCAGAAAGTGAACTCCGTGGCTATCGTGGAGGATACTGGTGGATTCTCTGGCATTATCGTCGCTGCTCATGAGGCTGGTCATCTGTAAGTATACACAACAGTGGACAATGAATATGAATAGTAGAGAATGTCTCTATGAAAGAATGGGAGAAAGAGATTGTATGTCAGAGAGAGAGAGAGAGAGAGAGAGAGAGAGAGAGAGAGAGAGAGAGAGAGAGAGAGAGAGAGAGAGAGAGAGAGAGAGAGAGAGAGAGAGAGAGAGAGAGAATAAGAAACACACGCACTGGAGCATTCTCTGGCATCGTAGTGGCTCCTCATGAGGGTGGTCACCTGCATTATAACACATGCCCATTCTCAATATCCTTATTATTATGATGAATGTGATTGCTTTCATGAGCAGTTAAAACGATATGTATATATATATATATATATATATATATATATAATGAATATTCCTGTTAGTGATACAAATCAATAACAAAAATAATTAATTATTTATGATTACTTGGAATAACCAACACTCCTGTTGTACTCACAAACTGTGCTTCCGTGCTGACCCCCTGCCTAGGCAAACTCTTTCGTCTCTGTCTCTCATCTAACGTCTTCCCTTCTTGCTGGAAGCTTGCTCTCATTCAACCTGTCCCAATGAAGGGTGACCTCTCTCAACCCTCCAACTATCGTCCAATTGCTCTCATCTCATGTATCTCTAAAGTTTTTGAAACTATTCTTGCTTCCAAATTTCTTAAGCATTTCTCTTCTCATAATCTGCTCTCAGATCGCCAGTATGGCTTCCTTAAGAGTCGCTCTACTGGTGATCTTCTTTCATATCTTACCAACTCTTGGTCATCCTCCTTTCGGGACTTCGGTGAGACTTTTTCTGTTGCACTAGACATATCGAAGGTTTTCAATAGAGTCTGGCACAAATCTTTAATTTCTAAACTACCCTCCTTCGGTTTCTATCCCTCCATCTGTGCCTTTGTCTCTAATTTCCTTTCTGGCCGTTCCATAGCTGCGGTTGTGGACGGCCATCGCTCACTTCCTCATCCTATCAACTTCGGTATTCCTCAGGGTTATGTCCTATCTCCTATTCTCTTTCTAATTTTCATAAATGATCTTCTCAACTGTACATCCAGTTCCATCCATTCATATGCAGACGACTCTACCTTACACTACTCAATTGGTTTTCCAGAACGCCCCAGCCAGCAATCCCTCAAAAACAAACGTAATGAAGCCATAGAATAATTATCTTCTGATCTAGCTACTATTTCCAATTGGGATAGAGAAAACCTTGTTGCATTTAATGCTTCCAAGACCCAATTTCTCCTTCTTACTATCCGTTCGGAACCTCCAGAGGACTATCCCTTATTTTTCAACAATACAAATATCATTCCTTCTTCTCTCAATGTTCTCAGTGTCTCTTTTTCTTCTGCTCTCACTTGGAAGAACCATATTACCAGTCTTGCTAAGGCAGCCTCCCAGAAGCTGGGTGTGCTCAACCGCCTATTGAAGTAAAGTGCGTCCTTGTCTTGAGTATTGTTCACATGTGTGGGGAGGATCCTCTCACACCGCACTCCTAGACAAAGTAGAAAGGAAAGCCTTTTGTATCATTAACTCCCGTCCACTCACCATCTCCCTGCAATCTCTCTCTCTTCGCCGCAATGTTGCATCTCTCTCGTTATTCTATCGCTACTACAATAATCAGTGCTCCTCGGAGCTTTCCCAGTGTATACCACCTCCTCTACGTAGGGTACGTAGTACCCGTCTTGCAACACAATCCCACCCCTACTCTGTGCAACTCTCCAACCCAAGAGTGAAATGCTATTCTCAGACTTTCTTCTATTCAACTGCTGAGCTCTGGAACTCTCTCCCAGAATCAGTCATTCCCTCTTCCTATGACTTAAATTGCTTCAAACTTCGTGTGTCCAGGCATTTTAGTTCGAACGTCCCTTGATCTTGGCCCTGTCACTCTTTCAACTCTGGGGGTGGCACTCGCTGCAGGCAATTATGCCTTTTGTCTCCCTCATTCACATAGAAGCAAAAAATAATACGTAAGTATGTATAAGTTATGGAAGCGTAACGTAAGCTTGCAGTAAGAAGCGCCACAATCGAAAAATAACTAAGTATCTGTGAGTCAGCTTTTTATATTTTTCATCATAGGCTGGATCCTGATCGGTCTGTGTTTAAGCTGCCAATTCTATTCTTTGTATAAGTGTATTGTCATTGTACTATGCTGTATAAAGGAGAGAATGTACTGTACACCTACAAACTAATATAAAAGACAAAGCCTTTATCTTTTCATTTTCTTTGCAGGGTTGTTGATACCTAGAAAATAAAGATAATATGTTTCCCAATGTCATTAAAATTGCTTTCTCTTCGCAGGTTGGGCGCTGTTCACGACGGTTCTCCCCCACCCTCTTACCTGGGCGGTCCCGGAGCTCGACGTTGCCGCTGGGAGGACGGGTACATCATGAGCGACCTGAGGCACACCGAGAAGGGTTTCCGTTGGTCCTCTTGTTCTGTAGAGCAGTTCCACCATTTCCTCAAGTAAGATGGTTGCTTCTGTTGGAAAAGTGTGTGATCCTGATTATATTTCTCTCTCTTGGGTTACGTCCCTGCATTTAAAGAACTATGAACAAAAAATAATGTTAATTTATAGGACTTAGTGTAATAACCATTTTATACCCATATCAGTAATTGTAAAGCATCTTGATAGATTTGTTTAATGGAATCCCTCCCTGTGTTACAGCGGCGACACAGCAACATGCCTGTACAACCTCCCGCACGAAGACGAGTCCCTGCCCAGGGTCCTACCAGGGAAGCTCCTCTCCTTAGACGATCAGTGCAAGAAAGACCGCGGCACCTCGGCCTGTTTCGTGAGTACACCCGACCCGACCTGACCCCGACCTGATCCGATCCGACCCAACCCAACCCTTGGACCGACAAGACCACCTCCACCACCACCGCACCACGACTGACTCTTTGACCGTGCCCCTCTCCTCCAGCACCTAGACTCTTACTCTCACCTTGCTTTAGGCTTGTTACTCTTCACTTTTTCTCTTTTCTCTCAGCACCATTACTCCTATTTTACTCTAGGCTGGGCACACTTTACTCTCTTTCTTCAGCACTACAATCCAAGTCTCGTCTTGATCTAGGCTTGGTTTTCTATATTCTTTCTCTCCAGCATTAAGTCTCAGGATCCTACTTTGATCTAATTTGATAAACTTTAGAACTAAAGACATGGATGGCCTGAGTGGGCTATGCATGGGAGTTTGATGTTATGAGCATAGTAATGCTTTCATGTATTTGACCATATGCTAAATGTCATGTAAAGCCATCAGTCGGGAGAAATAAGCAATACACACTCGGGTTTTAACGGTTCTTGATGCCAGAGCTAACTATTAATTGTTATGGGCATATACCAACGGCATTAATCCTAATGTGAAAAGGCCGCTTTCTTCCAGCTCTAAGATATTGTTTTCACATTGCTCTTGGCTTGTGTTTCTTGACCGCTCTCTTCAATGCCAAAATTATATTCCATAGTAATATTGCATTTCCTTATCCACCCACCGAGTTCTTGATAAATTCGAACAATACACATTAAAGACAAAAGTCTCAAACATTACGAAGGTCACTTTCTGCTTACTTCCTTCATTGTCAATGAAAATGGAAGAGTCATCCCTTCCCAAATTTATATAGCTAACCCATCAGTGTTTATTCAAAATAATATTGGTGAACGAAGTAGTATACATAATGTGTAGCCACTCTTATCTATAGCGTAGGCCCTCACATATTCCCTGAATAATGATTGCAAACTTGTGCGGCAAGGGACAACAGGAATTGTTTGCCACTATTGAAAACTATCGACGCAATTTTTCCTTAGCTAATCACTTTGACAACATCTTTACCTTTCCGAAAATCTTCACCATCTTCATATTTTGGTAATTTGTACTTCTTTCGAATTTTGTCTTCCAGCATCTGCCTATCTTCTTACTTTCAAATATATATATAATGTTTCCCAATGCCAACTAACATCGCCTCTGGACATGACTGCAGCCTGCCTTCGACCAATTACTGTTATTGTTTCATTATTCTCCTATCATTCAGTGTATTATACCTACAAAAGTTTGTCATTTACTATGTGAAATTTAAGTATTGTTTTTTTCAAGAACCTATTATAGTAAAGTCGCTACCAGTCATAATCTCACCGTATTTCTGCTTTGATTTTTTTTACTATTAATGTATATATGGATCCATCAGAATGCTTGTTTATCGTGTTATTATAATTTCTCAGTGGTAGGTAATGTACAGTATGTGTATCTATACTGTGTACATGGTTTGATAGATTTTGCTTTTTCTCAAAGCCCGTGGCCAAAAACATTGATTAGTACTTGTAAAGAATTGTTTGGTTTCCAGGGCATATTTTCATTTCATTAAACAGTGGTTCCTCTTGTATGTAGCTTTGTATGTTGTGCATTTGCTCGTATGTGTATTTGTTCTTTGAATTGAGTAAGCATCCCCAATTCTCTCTCTCTCTCTCTCTCTCTCTCTCTCTCTCTCTCTCTCTCTCTCTCTCTCTCTCTCTCTCTCTCTCTCACAGTCCTGTAATTATCCTTATCCCTTGCTTCCCATTTCTACTGTAGTTGGTATAGTATTTTAATCCTTTTTTGTCCCCCATTGGCCCCCTGCAGAAGGACGACCGAGTGTGTGCCCAGCTCTTCTGCTTCGACTCCTCCAGCGGCTACTGTGTCTCCTACCGACCGGCCGCTGAGGGCTCGGACTGTGGTAACGGCAAGATCTGCAGCAACGGGAGGTGTGTGTATGACAATGGCAACACCATTTCTGACTTCGACATCAACAGGTGAGGACCTCATACAATTAGAGTCGACTGATAAATAAAGTCTCATATGTTTATACTGTATGTATGATATTAAAAGGTGTAGCCTACATTGAAGTATATATCGTGCCTGCATATAAAATATGCTCTAGTTACGTCTAGTAGTTCCAAGATGACAGATTTTGCATACTAATAGTTTATGAATGCTATTGTGTTCCTTTTACAATAAACAAACGTAAATTAGAATAGTTGATGATTCATGCGTGGTCCTACAGTTGTGAATAGCGTACACTTCAAGTTTATTTATTTTGTATTGATTTGTTTTGCCTTCCAGATCTGGCGAGCACTTCATCTTCCAGTCTACCCAGATCAAGCCCGTGTACACCGATCCCCCCTCCCCCACCACCCCACAGCCACCCTCCAGGACCACCACCACATCGAGGTTAGTTCCATCTATATACCTATCTATCGTTCGAATCAGTACCATGTTTACACCGATATCCCTAGGTCAGCTGGTTACTGGACAATGTCCTACTCCGACCGTCAAAACCGGTTGTTGCAACACATAGCAGGAGAAGGTCCAAGGAAGATCAACCATTGGAACTAGACTTTCATAACAATCTGTAACCTAAAAATAATCTATCTCCAGTCTGCTCACCGATACAAGTACATGAAATCCTCGAAATAATACCAGAATATATATTTTAATGACAGATTGATGGAAGAAAATTTCATGTGTATTTACGTTGATTGGTTTACATTACTTAGTTAAATAATAGGAGGTTGAATGTAAAGGTGATTGGCACTAATGGGTCAGCTATGTTGTATATACTATATATGGTTCTAAAAGGAGAAAGGTTTATCAAATATCTATCTATCGATCTATCCATCTATATGCTCAGGCCCAATCCCCATTTTGGGGGTAGCCGACTCAACACAGAGCAAGAACAGGGAAAACACAAAAACAACATAAAACAACAAATAAACACAGATAAAAAGCACAAACTCACACACATCCAGGTCACCTAGGAGAAGACCCAGAGACCCGGGTCACCAAGGTCGCTCCAGCACTCCCCCGGCCCCCGACCACCTGGAGAGGTTCCGATCTCGGCAGGCAGACATGCAGCGGAGCCAAAGCCACAAGCCCTCCCACCACACTTCCAGGCGCACCCTTCATATTAATCGTCTCCCCGGGCCAGGCGCCTGATGGACCATTATCTAGTCCAACTTGCGCCCGACCCCTTACTCCAAATGACCACGTGTTCACTCAACTATTCACAAGCATTCTCCATTCACTCCTGTCCACCACCACTTCCCTTTCCTGATCTATAGTCATTCCTCTATCATCCAAAGCCTTTCTTACACAGTCTCTCCATCTCAATGGGGGTCTTCCTGCCCTTCTATCTCCCCTTGTACCTGACTCACATATTCTCTTTGTAAGCCTTTCATCGCCCATTCGTTCAACATGACCATACCAACTCAGCACCCTTCTGTCCACTCTGGCTGACAAATGTTCCTGCTGCCCCACTCTCCTACGTATCTCTTCATTCCTCAATCTGTCTCTACGAGTAACTCCACACATACTCCTCAAGCAGCTCATCTCCATCACATCCAGCCCTCTTTTCTCCTTTTTCTTCAGAGCCCATGTCTCAGCCCCATACATCACTGTTGGCACAACAATTCCTTGATACAGTGCACTTTTTACTTTCACACCGAGATTTCTCATCTTCCACATACTTCCTATTGCTCCAAAAACCTTCCTTCTTTCACACACTCTCTGTTTTACCTCCACTTCCATACCTCCACTCCTGCTTATCGTTCCTCCTAGATATTTAAAACACTCTACTTGTTCCAATAATTCCCCATCCAGCCTCACATCTAGATTCACCCTATGCTCTCCCCTATTACACACCATTACTTTACTTTTATTGACGTTCACCTTCAGTTTCCTCCTTCCACAAACCACACCAAACTCTTTAACTACCCGCTGCAGTTTCTCATCAGAATCCGCCACCAATGCTGTGTCATCAGTGAACAGCAACTGATTCAACTCCCAATCTCTACCATTCTTTCCTACTAAACCCAATCCTCTTCCCATAGTTCTCCTTTTTACCTCCCTCACCACACCATCCATAAACATATTAAACAGCCATGGTGACATTACACAACCCTGTCGCAAACCTACCTTTACCTCAAACCATTCACTCAACTCACCATTTCCTACTCTCACACATGCTCTGCTCCCTTCATAAAAACTCTTAACTGCTTCTAACAAATTTCCTCCTATTTCATAAATCCTTAACACCTTCCACATTGCTTCACGGTCCACACGATCATACGCTTTTTCCAAGTCCATAAAAGCCCAAAATATCTCCTTATGCTTCTCTAAATACTTCTCGCATAACTGTCTTACTGCAAACATCTGATCCACGCACCCTATTCCCCTCCTAAAACCGCACTGTTCTTCTCCTATTGCAACTTCCGTACACTTTATTATCCTCTCTATCAACACCCTGCCATACAGCTTCCCAACCACTGACAATAAACTAATACCTCTATAACTTGAACACTCCCGCCGATCTCCCTTCCCCTTGTACAACGGCACAATACATGCACTCTTCCAGTCTATTGCTACCATTGACACAGCAAAGCACACATTGAAAAGTCTCACCAACCAATCTATTATCACATCTCCACCCTTCTTTATTCACTCCACAGCAATACCATCCAAACCTTCTGCTTTTCCCGCTCTCATTTGTTTCACTGCTTCTTTCACCTCATTTTCCTCAATCCTTTCATTCATTCCCTGCCACCTGGGTGGCCTGGGTAACTTATCTCCATCCACCTCAGCTTCAATCACTGCTTCTCTTCCATCTCTTGTATTTAACAAAGATTCAAAATACTCGGCATATCTTTTCCTCACTTCAACTGGTTCCACTAGTAATTCTCCATTTACATATTTCACTGACTCTTCCCTCTTTTATCCTCCTTTCCTTACTTTATTTACCTCCTTCCAGAACATCTTCTTTCGTTCTTCAAAATTCTCACTCAGCCTTTGACCCCACTTTTCGTTTGCATCTTTTTTTGCTTCTCTAATTTTCCGTTTTGCCTCTCTCCTTTTCTCCTTGTACCTCTCCCACACCTCAACACTACCATCCTGTAAAACCCTCTCAAAACACTGTCTCTTCTCCTCAACTGCCTTTCTCACCGTATCATTCCACCACTCGCTTCCCTTCCTGATACCTCTGCCTCCTACTTTCCTTTTGCCGCATACTACCTCTGCACTTGCTTTCACTCCTTCCTTAAACTGTTGCCATTCAACCTCTACTTCTCTCTCTTCCATCTCTCTCACTTCCATCCACTTTTCATTTAGTCTTTCCTTGTACTCCCTCTCTTTTTCACTCTTCTCTAACTCACTAACTTTTATTACCTCTCTTACTTCACGCTTGTCTCTTATTCTCCTGTAACTCTTAACTCTTAGCTTTCCCTCCACCAGGTAATGATCTGACATACCCTCCGCCTCACCTCTCATCACATTCACATCCAGCAGTCTACACAATCTTTCCCTTGTTACCAGCACATAATCCATCAATGCCCTCTCTACAACCTCTCCCCTCACAAGTCTATGCCAGGTGTACTTGTGTATACGCCTTTTTTTGAAGAACGTATTACCTACACTCAATCTACACTCTTCACATACATTTTTCAGTCTTTATCGAATATACTAGTGCAATAACGATTATAGCTGTTTTATAATAAAATGGCAGAATCATAGAGAAAATATAGAGTTTTGTTGCATCAGATTGAAATTACATAGTTACTGAATATACGTTATAATTATGTACAGTAAATTAATTAATCTTTATTATAAATAAAATTATAACTAGTCTTACCTTCAGTTTTAGCAATGCCTCACTTTTCTAGCTATGGAACCTCTCACAGTCCTGCAATTATCCTCACCCCTTGGCTCCTAAGCTTCCCACTTCTTTTTAGTATTAGCACTGCATAGCCAAATAATAATAAATCTTAAAGGTCAGATTCATGATGTGATAACAATAAGTTAGATATGAGTTAATGGAATTTTGCATATATCCGTGTCTTCTTTGATTTAGTTTTGTTGTGGATACAGAAAATAATAATCATAATTATAATTTCCTCTCAATTTCTATATCTCACACTTATGATTTGCTCACCATTTGTTTCCATGATTGTACATTTTCCGTATATTTTTCATTTTGGCCATAGAACCACAAACTGGTGGAACCGCTGGGACCGAAATGGATGGAACCGAGGCTCCGGAACCACCACCCCAAGAACAACAACCCCAAGAACCACTACCACCCCTCGTACCACAACCACCCGCCGTACCACAACCACCCCTCGTACCACAACCACCCGCCGTACCACAACCACCCCTCGTACCACAACCACCCCTCGTACCACAACCACCCCTCGTACCACAACCACCACTACTAGACGAACCACCACCAGAACCACAACCCGCTACACCACACCATTCAAAACCACAACTCAATCACCACCTAAGGATGTTAAGAAAATATACAAAGATCCAGTTAAACCCTCTGGTAAGTACTGTATGTGTATGAGTGAAATATGTTCAATATGCTTGAAAAAACATTGTACTAATACAAATATATTGGGCTGATATAAGTATGCACATGTTAACCCATCAGATCCGGGGGGCCTCATATGATCCTGATCGCTGTGTCCGGGGCTATTTTCGTACAGTCAAGCTTCATAATTCAGTAGCTACTGATTGAAACCACCTAGAGCAGTCAATTCTTTTGCAAATTGTAGAACGTTTTGTTTTCTGTAGACTGCCGTTGAGATGACATCGCTACGACACGTGGTTGCCGAGTTATGATGATTTTAGTGGCGATTTTTATCCGCGCATTTTGCCTCATATGAGGCCTCCCGGATTCCTGCCAATATTTGTTTTTGCCTCATATGAGGCCTCCCGGATTCCGAGGGTTAAGGAGGTTAAAGGATATTATTATCAAATCATATAACCAATAATATTCAAGCAACAATGAATAGAAAATAGGCTCTATGAAAATATTATAAATTTCTGGTTTGCGGCATAATACTAAAAACGTTAATTCCACAGATGGCGAGTGTGAGG
Source organism: Paralithodes platypus (assembly GCA_032716605.1). Lineage (NCBI taxonomy): Eukaryota > Metazoa > Arthropoda > Malacostraca > Decapoda > Lithodidae > Paralithodes > Paralithodes platypus. The sequence continues at coordinate 28,936,780 of CM064543.1, read as the reverse complement.
ACAGGATTGCCAATATAGCTGGAAGCCTGACCTGTCGAGACTTCCTCAATTCATACGGGTTCCGCTACTGTGGCCACCGCTACATCCAGAAGAACTGCTGCCGCTCCCAGAAGGAACTGTGTAGTGGTGCTTAAAACTGGTAGAGATGCCTGGCCATGGCCACGCCGGACAATGGCTTCATCACTCAGGCCACGGACACCTTCAAGCTGAGGCCGATCTCTCTTAGGGCCCTGATGCACCAGGTGTCCGTGTATATTGTGGCTGCACGCACTTGACCCTCCACCAGTGCCCTAACACTCGCAACTTCTCGTGATGACAACTTGCACCGAGCTCTCTTAAATTGTCACTTCTCATAAGAGAAGTACTGATGGGGTATTCACTTAGGATTCAATGATGTAAAAACCACATTTAGTGTTAGGAAAATTATAATCAGGTGAGAAACTCCGGTGAGTAGCCTTCAAAGAGCTCTGTCAGTCTCATCAAATTCGATTTGTTTAATGAAGTATTGATAAAGAGCTTCTAATAGCATTGGACTTTCTTGGAAGAGATGGCACCGTGACTTTTGGTTTTCAGAACTCCAATGCTTCTAAATTTATGTGACAGTCAAACTTATGAACTACAGCACCAATAGCCCTTCAGGATGTAAAATAAGTTAATCTTAGCTGCCATGGCACTTGCATGGTTTATAACTTAGCTCTGTTATTCAAGCTGTAGTAGTATTTCATATGGCTACTCCTGTAATGAGTTGCTGGCTATAATTTATGTTTTACAAGGTAATTTTGGAACCTTGTTTTCCATAGAAGCCAGTGCCACTAAAACAAACATCATCAATAATGCCCACTAGTACTTACCCTACATCAACATTCCACATTAACTTTAACAGTAAATACACAAGATAATTAATTCACCCCTTGTTTAAGCATCGATGTCTTCATTTGCCTACTCGTACCGTTAAGCTACAGTTACTGAATATGCTTTATTTTATCAAAGGAACTATTCTTTTCAACACTCATGACATAGTACTGTCAAGAAATTAATGTAAATCTGCTAAAATTTAAATTAAAGTCAATTAGACACAAAATACTTTACAGACTATACAGTGTAAAGAACATATACCGGCACATAAGAACAATTATTTAGTATTTCAACCAGGCTAAATATGAATGTTGCTTTCTTTGTTGGTGTATTACCACTACTGACAAGAAAAGAGAAGTTTCGAGTGGGCCCGAGTGTACAGGTGATAGTTTGGGCCACCCCGCAGCCACTGCACCAAGTCTTTCCAGCAGTGTTCACTCGTCTGAATGCCATCTTCTGAAAATAGTTCATAGTGTAAATATTCGTTGATTTTTATATATAATTTCCTGTTTCCTCTAATGTATAATAGGCTACAGTAGCTGCATCACCGCTGAAGTGCCCCGCCTTTCAGCTGGTTATCCTCTAGTGCAATTTTTCACCCAAATATGTTTCTTCCCTGCTTCCCCTTGGAGGATGAGAATGGCAATGCTATTTCACTGTATATATTGACTTAGACCTATAATATTTATAATTAAGATTTTTTTTGGTGTGAATGAGCTTTCTCCCTCCTCAAATATTATGTTTTTGGGATGCCGGAAGTTACCCTTGTTTAAGGTGTAGGCTAGTCGCCCAAACGTTTTTTCCGGCAGTATTGGATTGGGAAAACAAACATTCTGGTAATATTTTGAAAATTGTTTGCAATTGTTTAAACACACAAATTGAATGTAACTTTATTGGTTGAATGCATTTTGATATCAGTCTATATATGAATCTGCCAGGACAATATTACCGGAAAAAGAGCCTGTGTGATTTTCCTGTTATGTTTGTTTTCCCTCGTTTAGGCTCGTTTCCCTCAGTTGTTCCCGGGTTTATTTTGGGAGTAGATGGTGTGGGTAGAGGCTAGCCTAGCTTGACCCTGGAGCAATGGAAAGGAAGCGATCAACAAACTGCTTATAAGGGTCAAATATATTTATCAAACGGACCGCTTCTTATTGGGGTCATTTGTATTTATCGTCACTGTGCGTAATTGATGTTATCTTTAAAATAATATCGTCTGGTTATATAATGATGTTATCCTCATTTCTGGTTTAAATATTTCTGCAGTTTGACACAAACATCTACCTACTTAAAGATTCGGTTGGAATAATGGACTGAGCAAATACAAGATTAATTTTACAGTATTGAAAATAATTGTTTGTTCTTTAGTAATTTACTGGAACAATTGTATGTTCTATCATTAATTTGAGCTTTGAAATTATCTTGCTATTATTTAGTTTATAGGTAAGATATATATAGGTAAATTTTGCCAAAACATTGTAGTCAAGTATTTAATTTACAGTATTAGTAAACTAGTACTTAAATGCCGAATAGGCGGGTCACAATCATATTGCATTAGTTTGAAATAGGTATCCATGATCATATTGGTCAGAAGAGGATTAATACTTTAAGCATTTTATCGTAAATAAATGCAACATCACATTTTGGAAGACATTTTTTTAAATATGTTATCAATATCTATAAATCTATATTCTGTGCTCCAGATAATACTATCTGAGATCTAATAATCCGTATATGATCACGGAATGCTTCTCACAGTTTCTTCATGAGCCAACCTTATGATTATTGCAGTGTCTTTTAACCAAATATGAGGATATCTAAAAACTACTTACACATTACAGCCAGTAAGAAAAAATGGTCTTGTGGATATAAAGGCGCGCAGACATTACTTGAAAAACTAAATTGTGTGTACAATTATTTAATGTTTTTTATAGGTTTATTATAGTGACCCCTGTACTAGCAGGCAAAATATTTTCTTAGTATTGTTATTTTATTATTATAATGTTCACTGTGAAGCCTTCAGTAATGTTCACTGTGAAGCCTTCAGTAATCATATAATCATTATTTATTACCAGGTAACTTCCCCTTACCTTAAGTAATTTATTATTACAATATGGAGTGATAAAGCCGGTAGTGCCTTTTTAGTTCACGATGGAGAATACGAACTTCTGATCATGCATTATTAGCACCTCTTAAGACGAAAGTTTAGCTGAATGAGCCAATTGTTAAGCTCATATGGCCATACCAGAATAAGAGGACAATATTTCTCACTTTATTAAGCTATCATTAGACGATTGTATGCAGCTAGGGAAGAACCTTTAGCATTCAAAAGGGTAGACTCAATATTTACTCCCCGACTCCGACAGGCTCTTCCTAAGCTGAATTATGTTGTCTATTAACAGCCAGAATAAAAGTAAATAAATGCGTCCTCATACTGAAAGGGTTACCACTCTTATTCAGATTCTGACTTAATGTTTAATGCTAGTAATCTCAAAATGATTGTATTCAACTTTGGTAGAACCTGTCAGACTTAAGGTATTAATTGTCTCTGATTGCAGTAAGTATTTGTATTCCTAATATATTCCTAGAAATTCCTCCTAAGTTGAATACAATCAAATGGGGTTAGCTAAATTGAAACATATGTTATCTGATTAAATTACTTGACTTGATTCGCGACGTTTTACAGAGTCAATTGCTAAATGATATTGTAATTATATACATTTTCAAGTTTCTCACTAAAATCATCACAGTACCTCCCAGTATCCAGGATGATATTCAATGAAATTCTTGTTACGGTTTGAACTAATGCTTAACTGTGCCTTGGTGTGGAAATTATATAAACTCAATTCCATCCAGTGGACATATTTTGTTTTATCTACGCGAAATACAGTATTTTTTTCTACTACAATTTTATACAGAAGAAAAATGTGTGGGTGTCCATGTATGTATGTAAGTGTGTGTGTGTGTGTGTGTGTGTGTGTGTGTGTAAGTGTGTGTATGTGTTTATACCCTGATTATATGGAGTGTTTGTGTGAAGGAAATGTCTTGAAATTATCAGCATTCTACTTATTTCTACGGTGTAAATGATGCCTTCAAGTACGAATGACGAGAGCGTATCTGTGTAAAGTTACTTCCTAAAAACTATGGTCACGTGCCCCTGCTGGTCTTGGGCATATGTATAGTTCTTAGGGCACAGGTTATAGGTTTCTCTTTGTGAATGACTGTCTGCAGGACTAACTAGAGTAACCAAGTATAGCATCTCTAGGACTAACAACCACGATCAAAAGTTTCCGGGAGCCCACCTCGCATTTTTGTTCTATTTCTCTCCCTCTCTCTTTTGCTTGTATCCATTCAACCGCATTCACCCTATTGCTTAAAGACGTTTACCCCCATCCAGGTGTCTATATTTTCCTGGCGAGCGGTATCGAGCCAGCATATATATATATATATATATATATATATATATATATATATATATATACCTATATATATATATATATATATATTTTTTTTTTTTTTTTTTTTTTTTTGACAGCAAGCTACATTTGTATATTTTTCGATAGAAAAATTTCTCTGGCGAAGCCCGATTTCTCCATATAATGCTGCCTCGCTATCGCTCGCCAGGAAGAAATCAACACCTGGATGGGGATAAACGTTGTAAAACAGTTGGCTGAATGGAGCCGAATGGATACAAGCCAGAGAAAGAGAGAACAGGAGAGAAAGAGAAAAAAAGAAGGTGACCCCCTTCAACCGATTGGGTAGTGGCAAGTGGATATCATGGCTAAAGCATTATTAATAGTATTATTATAAACTATTTGTCTACAGCCTGTTGGACATGATTAAATCAATGCCTGATGAATGGACATAATAATTCACAATATCAGGGACATATTTTCAAACAATACCTTTAAATAATCGTACACATTAAAGTAATCGTACACATTAATCTATAACTATATGCATTATGTTAATCGTCAGTTTAACAGAGAGTTGAAATTATGATGATCATACATGACAAATCAAGTATTTGAGTTCTGGAGGTCCTTTCTAAGCTGAGTATGCCAAAACATACTGAAATGGACGTCAATCTTTCTTCAACTATGACTTAAACTTTCCACTAGCTGGGCGGATTATTAAATGATGGATCGGGATTGAACAAATCACTGTCAACAGCAAGTGTATTTTGTCCTTTTACACTGTCCTTATTCTGCACACCAGATCGTATTTTGACGAGAAGCAAATGTTGTGTTATTGCAGTAAGTTTTGAGTCAGGGAAAACAGTGGCGCTTTACTCTTTCTGTAGCCATTTAAAATGTAATCTTGCAAATGCCATGAAAACGTAGCTATTAATGGTATTAATTCAAATGTTATAACCTATACAGAACGCTATGGCTGGCACTTGGTTTACATTTATCAGATACTCCCACACGAATATTTGAAGGATTAGTTAACATGTTTCTTGTGCACATGCGAGTCTCTGCAGAAGGTGTACACGTGTGTATGTAAGTGGTGTACATGTGTATCTGCAGGAAGTGTGCGGTACGGTCACGGACATGAGTTATGTCATTATTTTCCACTTATGACCCGTGTGAGCTAGTGAACCTAATACAATATTACAGTTACAATTTCATGTTTATAGTTACATGAATACAATTGGCTAAATATGTGATCTAATAGTGCCAACTATCTCTTAGTAAAACAATGGCATTCCAGTTCTTAGCAGATACTGTTTAACTATAGCTAGGAAATCTTACAAACACACACACACACACACACACACATACATATATATATTATATATATATATATATATATATATAAATATATATATATATATATATATACTGTATATATATACCCAATATATATATGTATATATTCCTTATTCAACATCTTGCAGACATTACTAAACTACAAAGCGAGTTGATTATAATAATCTACTGAAATCTGATCTACTTAGCTAATTTCTCTCATACCAATACAAACATTTACAAGCTTAATAAACAATTTGTCTACTATTTAAACTATATTGGTTCACTAGTCTCAGTTGTCATAACCAGCGAGAGTACTAACAGGACTATTTTCCGTGACTGTACAGCTGGAATCAGTAGTTCGACGACAACTTACATGATCAGCTATGTCATTAGAAGATGCAGCATTTTAGCTTAACAGACCTCATTTGTTTCCAGTCACCCTTTGTCTGTTCCTCTTTGTTTTCCCTCGTAAATTCGCCTGAAGAGGGTTTTTCTCATATATACATGATTTTGTATCATGGTTGTCGCCGAACTTTTGTGTCTGGGTGTACCGTCATTCGTAGAAGTTCGCGGACCTCTCATATGATTCCTTGTGCAAGTATGTGTATGTTAGCCGATTTATAAATGTAATTTTGAATACATTCTTAACAAAACCAAATGCATTATTATATATACAGCATTTTTCAAAAATATGTCAATTCCGATAGTTATACAGCTGTATTTGCATAAAGAGAAACGTAAGAGATTAAAAAATGTTTCTGTGAGTGATTGTTGGTATGTGTAGTGTGGTCTGGCCTGCAGCTGGCGGGTTCACCTGTTGGCGAGACTGTCCATGTTTATGTCAGAGGCCAAAAAGACAATAAAGGTGTCTCACAAACTTAGGTATTTTGTTATTTTCCTTATGTTCCTCTGTAGCCTCTGTAGCTTATATTTTACTGGTGCGATCACTTGCTAAACAATTATCATGTGAGAAATCTGTTGATACACCCGAGCAGTCGACAACTAACCAGATTTTGGCACTCCTACTTCCGTAGGAATACGGATTTACTTTCGAAAGGAACAGCTTGCAACATATATCTATCTCAAAGAGACATTCGATTCAGTTTATCATGTTGTGGTATCTTTTGCAGCTCTGTAAGGTAAGAACGGTGACGATAGATATGGTGTACAATAAGTTGTTTTACTTCAAATATGAAACTAGCTAGTTTGACTATATTACATATTACTTATTTGAACAAGTAAAAGTTTATTGAATTAGTAACAGAAGCGTAAAAACAGTTACTTATTTCTTATTCCAATAAGTAACTATTACTTCCGAATAAGTTACAGACAAATTAAAAGTTACTTATTTGATTAAGTAACTAGAGTGAGAATAGTTGTCTAGCATCCCCAGTTGGTACGGGTGCAACTCCATCAGTCTCCGAGGCCTAGCAAGGCTGCTTTGCATGGCCCGTGGCCACGCCTTGGAAGTCGACGGTAGCAAGGATAGTATATAATAGGATGGACCACTCAGCGTTATTTTTGTTTATTGCCTGGGCTCGCCGCGACGGTAGCGCCTCTAGCGGCCGATAGGAATCATTATTCTTGCTGGTGTACACTTCATCTCAACCATACACATTACTCTTTATGCTGAAGATATTATCAGTATGATAATATCACTTGTGCATAAACATCTATAAGCGATTTTGAATACATAATAACATGATAAAAAGAAAGGACATAATTAAGAAAACTACACTTATACCAAGAATGAAATACAAAAAAATAGTAGAGGGAAGGGGAGAAAATGGTATACTTTCTTTAAAAGTTAGCTTAGCTTAGTTAGTTTAGTTTGGTTAGGTTAATCAATTGGACAAGTTCCGCTTTAGAAGAGAGATACTGTAGTTAAGCAGTAGTTTGGAAACAGAGATGTAGATGTGTCGAATAGATTGTCTAGTGCAGTGATTAGCTCAGGAAAGGAAGAAAATTGCACACACACAGATTCTCACTATCTCTCACACACACATTCACTCACTAATTCTCACACACACACACACACACATTTGCCATTCCTTTGCTAATGACAAATATACCCTCCCCTAGGATTAAATAGTCCCTAATGAGGTATCAACCCCTCCCACTTTCTCATTCTCATTCTCTCTCTCTCTCTCTCTCTCTCTCTCTCTCTCTCTCTCTCTCTCTCTCTCTCTCTCTCTCTCTCTCCAATATGAAATGTTGAGAATTAAAACATTTTCTTAGTGTAGCCTATATGTTATATATTTGTATGCTAGCTATCATCTATAACATATTACCTAATATTTATGAACATTTAATTGTAAAATATATTGAGCTTGATATCTCGAGACTTAATGAACATATATGAAACTACTATGTCTCTGCGTCGTATACATAACATATACATAAGAATACATATACATAAGAACATAAGAAAATGAGAGTCTGCAGAAAGCCGATTGGCCCACACAAGGCAGAACCCTCTCACACCTAACCATCCATATGGGAATCCAACTTATGCTTAAAGCTTTCAACTGGTCCTGAGCTAATCACTGCTCTGGGCAGTCCATTCTACATGTTAACAACTCTATTCCCAAATCAGTGCTTTCCTATATCTTTCCTAAATCTAACATTACGGTACTTGATTAATAATAACATATTTCGGTACAAAATCGCCGTAATAGTCGAGTACGTAGGCCTAATCATGATGAGGACATGACAATTTACCCTCACCTTAAAATAACACATTATAGCACCAGTTACCATCATTATCAACTCTGCAAAGCAGACTGGTATCACGCACACAGATCCCGCCCGTATACTGTGCACCACCAATCAGCATGTCTGTCGTCGTCCGTCTGTCTGTCCGGAAACTCCTCCTAGACCGTTCGATGGATTTTCACCAAATTTCACAGGTATATCCATTTGGTCAATGCGATGGTCAGTCAAAAATAAGTTTTCCATTCTACCTAAAGGTTAAGATCAAAGGTAAATAAGGTCAATATTTCATATGTTTTAGTTTTTACTCAAATGTCTTCATTTTCACAATACACGTTACTGGTAAGCTTAATATCATATTGACCGAATTTTATGTAACTATTCTAAGGGGTAAGGTCAAATGTTAAGGTCAAAGGTCAAAATAAGTTTTTCACTAGTATTTCTCATACACGTAATTTGTCGAGAGGACTTCCCTAGTGGTTAAGGCCCCATTAATTGCTCTTTCCATTCACATATGCATAGCCTACGTGAGTTGCAGTTGGAATGTGTGTACATGCTTAGATTGATATGCAGGATTCAAAGTTGCATAATAAATCGTAGGCAGTGTCCACCATCCTTTAACTGTCTTCGTGGTGCGATGCATGAGGTGTTGATTTTCGGTGTGGGCATCCTGGGTTCGAATCCACGGACTGCCACATGTGTTTGTGAGTTTCATTAATTGATTTTGGGAGTGTGGTTGGTTGTTGGAAGGAACATAATAACTAACTGTTAGATTCTCACTAGGCTTACCATGTATATTTGGAATACCTAGGCCAAGGTCATACAAGAAACTATACAATTCCATATGAAAGGTCAAGGTCACAGGTCAAGGTCAAATAAAAGGTCAATATGCTATTTTCTTTACTTTTCATGCAAACTTCACACAATATGGTGGGATAGTTGCACTTTAAATGTAAAGGAAAATAATACATTTGGACACGCATATCATAAAGGTCAAGATAAAGGTCAAAGGTCAAGGTCAACTATTCTATTAATATATATGACACTAACTGATGGGTTTCAATGAAATTAGGCATGCTTATTTGATTTTCCAGGGCAATGTCAATGAAAACAAATAAAAAATACTCTTACATAAAGGTCCAGATCACAGGTCAAGGTCAAATGTCAACTTTTACTATTTTTTTATTTTTTTACTCAAATGTCTTCATTTTCACAATACAAGTTACCGGTAACCTTGATATCGTATTGCCCAAATCCTAGGTAAATATTTTAATCAGTAAGGTCAAAGTTCAAAGTCAAAGGTCAAAATAGGTTTTTTGCTAGTATTTTTTATACTAACTGTTAGATTCTCACTAGGCTTACCATGTATATTCGGAATACCTAGGCCAAGGTCATACAAGAAACTAATCCATTCCATATGAAAGGTCATGGTCACAGGTCAAGGTCAAATAAAAGGTCAATATGCTATTTTCTTTACTTTTCTTGCAAACTTCACAAAATGTGGTGAGATAGTTGCACTTTAAATGAAAATGAAAATAATAAATGTTATGACATATAAAGGTCAAGATAAAGGTCAAAGGTCAAGGTCAACTATTCTATTAATATATATGAAACTAACTGATGGGTTTTAATGAAATTAGGCATGCTTATTTGATTTTCATTGGCAATGGCAATGTAAACAAAAATTTACTCTTACATAAAGGTCAAGGTCACAGGTCAAGGTCACAGGTCAAGGTCAAAGGTCAACTTTTTATTATTTATTACAAAAGATTACTCACATTTTAGAAAACTGGCTGTGTTATAGCTTATTACTTAAATATCATATACAGGTATATCAAATTTCACATAAATATTGTAATAGATAAGGTCAGAGGTCAGGGTCAAAACAAGAGTATTTGTCATTTACCCTAAACTCCTCCTAGACTGTTTAATGTATTGTCACCAAATTATACAGGCAAATTCAGTTGGTCAATGGGACGACCATCCAAATATATGTATTTTATTTTAAGTCAAAGGCCAAAGGTCAAGGTCATAGTATATGATCACTATTTGTAATCAATGTTTTTATATGAATTACACCATATTTATAATGCTAGTTAAAATGAACATTGCTGTTAAGCTAACTAAATCCTGGATAAGCAATTCTAAGGTCGAAGGTCAAGGTCAAGGTTAAAGTTCAAAATATGATTTTTACTAGTATTTCCTATTTAATGTAAGATTCTCATTAGGCATATCATGCATATTCGGAATGCCTAGACCAAGGTCATACAAGTATAAACATAATTCCATTTGATAGGTCAAGGTCGCATATCAACATAAAATATAAGGTCAATATGATAATTTCTTTACTATTTATGTAAACTTCACAACATTTGTTGAGACATTTGAGCTTTAAGGGAATAATAAAATTTTAATTTTTCATACATCATGAAGGCCAAGATGAAGGTCAAAGGTCAAGGTCAACTATTCCTTTAATACCTCTGAAACTAACTGATGATTTTTAATGAAATTTGACACACTTATTTGATTTTCTAGGGTTTCATCAAAGCAAGCAAAAATATAATCCTACATAAAGGTCAAGGTCACAGGCCAAGGTCATAAGTTAACCTGCATCATAAAAAAATACAAAATTTTCGATAAGCTGACGACTGTTAGTTTACTTAATACATATATTAAAAATATCATATATTCACTGTATATATATATACTGTATATACAGTATATATATAATATACTAATATATAATATCAGATATATATATATATATATATATATATATATATATATATATATATATATATAGTATTATATAGTATATATATATATATATATATATATATATATATATATATATATATATATATATATATTATAATACTTAAGCTTAAAGGTCAAGGTCAAAGAACAAAAGAAGAGTGTTAATAATTTTCTTTATACTCTTACTAGACTGTTTAACCCTTTGTGTACCGGTGACGTCATTTTTATTGTAGTCTAGCTGTAATTAGTCAATTTTGCGGAGGGTATGAAGGATCTGCAGTAGTAAAAAGGCTTAATTAAGATAGTTGAAAGCCTGCTAATATTATGGAGGCCCTTCATAAACTAAATAAAATCGTCTTAATATCCAGTATGAAATGAAACTAACAGAACTGTACTGAACGGGTTACGTATCGTCACCAAATTTTGCTGGCAAATTCGGTTGGTCAATGCAACGATTGTCCAAATTTTGTGTTTTTGTTATTCAAAGGTCAAGTTGAATGGTGAAGGTCACAGATTATGGTCACTATTTCTCTCACATATATATTCTAAATTTGAATTACACCATATTCAAAATGCTACAAAATAATGTTACGCTGACCTTATTATAGATAAATATTCCAATGGTTAAGATTCAATGCGATCATATATGTAATTATATATATATACTCCCAGGCGGACATGAACCACCAACAGTCAGGACGAGTGTCTATGCTTTAATCCACTGCACACAAGTATCCTCTATCACGCTGTGGTATATTGGATTAAAGTATGGGCACTTGTTCTGACTGTCGGTGGTTCAAGTCTGGCTGTGAGTATAAAAACATTTAGTATATATATATATATATATATATATATATATATATATATATATAAATATATATATATATATATATATACCTATTTTACCTAAAAGATTCAATACTACTTGCAGAATTCTAGGTCGCAGAGTTGCGTATGCATTTTTGTTTTGGTAATGCGAAAACTGCACACCTACTTTATCAACTCTGTGAAGCAGAGTGGTATCGCGCACACAGATCCCGCCCGTATACTGTGCACCATCAGTCAGCTTGTCTGTCGTTGTCGTCCGTCGTCGTCGTCGTCGTCCGTCCGGAAACTCCTCCTAGACTATTCAAAGGATTTTCACCAAATTTCACAGGTATATTCATTTGGTCAATGCGAAGGTCAGTCAACAATAAATTTTCGATTTAACTTAAAGGTTAAGGTCAAAGGTCAAGGTTAAACTAAGGTCAATATTTCATGTGTCTTAGTTTTTCCTCAAATTTCTTCATTTTCACTATACAAGTTACTGGTAACCTCGATATCATATTGACCAAATTTTAGATAAATGTTCTGAAGGGTAAGGTCAAAGGTCAAAATATTTGTTTTACTAGTATTTCTTATATTAACTGTTAGATTCTCACTAGACTTACCATGTATATTCAGAATACTTAGGACCCGGTCATACAAGAAACTATACAATTCCATATGAAAGATCAAGGTCACAGGTCAAGGTCAAATACAAGGTCAATATGCTAATTTCATTACTTTTCATGCAAACTTCACACAATTTGGTGATATAGTTACACTTTAAATGAAAAGGAAAATAATACATTTTGAGACACATATCATGAAGGTCAAGGCCAAGGTCAAAGGTCAAGGTCAACTATTCTATATATATATATATATGAAACTAACTGATGTGTTTTAGTGAGATTAGTCATGCTTATTTGATTATCCTGGGCAATGTCAATGAAAATAATGTTTTGCTCTTACATAAAGGTCAAGATGAAAGGTCAACTTATACTATTTATTCATAGTTTTTACTCAAATGTCTTCATTTTCACTATACAAGTTACTGGCAACCTTGATATCGTATTGCACAAATCTTAGATAAATATTCTAAAGGGTAAAGTCAAACTTCAAGGTCAAAAGTCAAAATGTTTTTTTAATAGTATTTCTTATACTAACTGTTAGATTCTCACTAGGCTTACAATGTATATTCGGAATACCTAGGCCAAGGTCATACAGCAAACTACTCTATTCCATATGAAAGGTCAAGGTCACATGTCAAGGTCAAATAAAAGGTCAATATTCTATTTCTTTACTTTGTATGCAAACTTCACAACATTTGGTGAGATAGCTACACTTTAAGTGAAAAGAAAAATAATAAATTTTGATATATAAAGGTCAAGATAAAGATCAAAGGTCAAGGTCAACTATTCTAATAATATACAGTATATGAAACTAACTGATGGGTTTTAATGAAATTAGGCATGCTTATTTGATGTTCATGGGCATTGTCAATGCATTTTGTATTTTATTTTCATAAAGGTCAGAAGTCAAGGTCAAAGGTCAGCTTTTATTATTTATTAAAAAATTACAATTTTTTTAGAAAACTGACTGTGATATGGCTTATTACATAAATATCATATATATATATATATATATATATATATATATATATATATATAAAATTTCACATAAATATTGTAATAGTTACGGTCAGAGGTCAAGGTCAAAATAAGAGTATTTGTAATTTTCCCTAAGCTCCTCCTTGACTGTTTAATGTATTGTCATAACATTATACAGGCAAATTCAGTTGTCAATGCAACGACCATCCAAATATATGTATTTTACTTTAGTCAAAGGTCAAAGGTCAAGGTCACAGTATATGATCACTATTTGTAATCAATAAGTTTTTTATACGAATTACACCATTATTCATAATGCTAGTTAATACGAACATTGTTGTTAAGCTAACTAAATCCTTGATAAGAAATTCAAAGGTCGAAGGTCAAGGTCAAAGGTCAAGGTTAAAGGTCGATATATGATTCTTACTAGCATTTCTAAATTAATGTAAGATTCTCATTAGGCATATCATGCATATTCGGAATAACTAGAGCAAGATCATACAAACATACACATTATTCCATTTGATAGGTCAAGGTCACATGTCAACGTCATATATAAGGTCAATATGCTAAATTTTTTACTATTCATGTAAACTTCACAAAATTCGTTGAGACAGTTGTGCTTTAAAGGAAAATTTAAATTTAAAATTTTCAGACATCATGAAGGTCAAGATGAAGGTCAAAAGTCAAGGTCAACTATTCCTTTAATACCTCTGCAACTAACTGATGATCTTTAATGAAATTTGACACACTTATTTGATTTTCTAGGGTTACATCAAAGCAAACAAAAATATAATCCTACATAAAGGTCAAGGTCACAGGCCAAGGTCATAAGTTAACCTTCATCATAAAAAAACTAAATTTTCGATAAGCTGACGACTGTTAGTTGCAATTTACTTAAATAACATATATTTCAATCATATAATATATTATAATACTTAAGGTTAAAGGTCAAGGTCAAAGAATAAAAGAAGAGTGTTGATAATTATATTTAAACTCTTCCTAGACTGTTTAACCCTTTGTGTACCGGTGACGTCTTGTTTATTGTATTCTAGCTATAATTACAGTAGACGATTTTGTGGTGCTTATGAAGGATCTGTGGTAGTGAAAAGGGTTAAGATAGTTGAAAGCCTGCTAATATCATGGAGGCCCTTCATAAACTAAATAAAATCGTCTTAGTATCCAGTATGAAATGAAACCGACAGAACTGTACTGAACGGGATATGTATCGTCACCAAATTGTGCTGGCAAATTTGGTTGGTCAATACAACGCTTGTCCAAATATTGTGTTTTTGTTATTCAAAGGTCAAGGTGAATGGTAAAGGTCACAGATAATGGTCACTATTTCTTTCTTATATATATTTTAAATTTGAGTTACACCATATTCAAAATACTACAAAATAGTGTTACGTTGACCTTATTATAGATAAATATTCCAATGGTTATGATTCAATGTGATCATAGATGTAATTATATATATATACTCCCTGGCGGACATGAACCACCAACATTCAGGACAAGTGTCCATACTTTAATCCACTGCACACAAGTATCCTCTATCACGCCGTGGTATAGTGGATTAAAGTATGGGCACTTGTTCTGACTGTCAGTGGTTCAAGTTTGACTGTTAGTATAATAATATTTAGTAGTTTATGTGTATTTGTGATATATATATATTTACAGTATATATATATATATATATATATATATATATATATATATATATATATATATATATATATAAACCGATTTTACCTAAGAGATTCAATACTACTTGCAAAATTATAGGTCGCAGAGTTGTGTATGCATTTTTTTTTTTTAGTAATGTGAAAACTGCACACCTACTTTATTTGTACCATTAATCACTAATATAATTAGCCTAACAGAGTATCCCCATTACCACCAGTGTTCTTTAATTATTATAATAACCATTTCCTCTAACACCATAGCATATAGTCGTCACACCTTGGTGTTGTAATGCGTTTTTATGACTAAACTGCGTTCATAATTATGTGGCACACAATAGTGAGACCGAAAATACCTATAGTAATTGTTAATACCTAATATAGAGAATCGTTTTTAATATATTTTACGTATTAACCCTCTCGCATTCTTAGTACGCGATCGCGTCATAACGCCACCAGCCCAAGAGTACCCGTATGACGCAATCGCGTAATAATGCCACCTGTAAGTTAGAAATATTCGCCAAAAATAAGTTTATGACTCGATTTTGATGCAATTTGGACTGGTAAGTTAGGCATCAGTAAGTTACAAAACGAAGTATCTAGTAACCCCATAGCGTCTCTCTCTGAGGAGCCCGGGCCTTTGTTAAGTCAGTTGTTTCCCGGCCCCCAGACTGTGAGGCAGGGTCCCGGCCCTTTAAATTCTTGGCTCCCTCCCTCAGGCCCACCATGCCTAGCTATAGGCAGGCAATTATGGATTATTCATCTACCCAGTGAAAGTGTTTAGTGAATAATTTGAATTATATATGTATATAAGATGTTACTTGTGACTTTTGGTGACTGAGGGGAGTGAATCTTGGTTAACCCCTTGAGTATTGATGCAGTTTTGTCTAGGTATCATTGATGACTTTACACTATTTTTTGCTTGAAAGACAAATATATTTATCAATAAATACTGCCTACGAAATATATACATTATAATCACGAAGATGTCACAGGAATGCTTACAGGAAGCTTACAAGAAGTATGGTAAGTACTCTATGGAATTTAGTTAAATTACAGTACCGGTATATATTATATATATATTATATAACAGCCCCAAGGTTCTGAGCAAGCCCAAGGCCCATAATCGAGTATTTATATTATTATTATATTTTTTTATTTTATTTAAATATTTATTTATTTAATTTATTATTGTTCATTTATTTTATTGTATTTATTTAATTTTACTTTATATGTTTATTTTATTTATTTTATATATATATATATATATATATATATATATATATATATATATATATATGTATATATATATATATACTGTATATATATATATATATATATATATATAATATATATATATATATATACAGTATATATATATATATATATATACAGTATATATATATATATTTTTATTTTATTTTTTTTATTCCTGTTCCCCAGGGTATCTAGCGGATCAGCCCCAAGGTCCCGAGCAAGCCCAAGGCCCATAACCGAGTATTTATATTATTATTATATTTTTATTTTATTTATATATTTTATTTTATTTTTATTTTATATATATATACCGCATAAATATATATATATTTATGACACCTTGTATGTATATATATATACCCACACACATATACACACATTTTTGTTACCATTCATTATATTTTGTTTGACACCTTGTATATATATATATATATATATATATATATATATATATATATATATATATATATATTACTTTATTTTTGTGTCTATCTATCAATCTATATGCTCAGGCCCAATCCACATTTTGGGGGTAGCCGACTCAAGACAGAGCAAGAACAGGGAAAACACAAAAACAACACAAAACAACAAATAAACACAGACAAAAAGCACAAACTCACACACATCCAGGTCACCCAGGAGAAGACCCAGAGACCAGGGTCACCAAGGTCGCTCCAGCACTCCACCGGCTACCCGGAGAGGTTCCGATCTCGGCAGGCAGACATGCAGCGGAGCCAAAGCCACAAGCCCTCCCACTACACTTCCAGGCGCACCCTTCATATTAATTAATCGTCTCCCCGGGCCAGGCGCCTGATGGACTATCATCTAGTCCAACTTGCGCCCGACTCCTTACTCCAAATGACCACGTGTTCACTCAACTATTCACAAACATTCTCCATTCACTCCTGTCCACCACCTATTTGTGTGTACATTTGAATGATTTCTGAATTTATTACTTGAAGATAACCTGGCTTTCTTGTTTTGTTTTTTCACTGTCAACCCAGGAGCCATTTCCCTTCTCGTTGGAAAGGGTTGTGGCCCTACCAGGTAAGTAAAATTGACAACCTTCATGACTGACATATGTTCTATGAACATTATACAATTATTGGCAAGAAAAATTATATAAAAGTGTTGTACATTGTGGCAAAGCTATACAACTGTATAAACATTCTCACATATTTACATAACAATAACAATGCATGGAAACAATTGCGCATAGTTCGCGAACCAATTACGCTATATTATTTTGGTTTTCACCATTAGAAAGAACATAATTTTCCAATTACGGTGATATAAACAGTTATATACGTATCCGAGCAAATAAAGCAACGCCGAGGTGGGGAACAGCTCGGAACCCGGCTAGCGTCGGCGGAACGGAGACGAGTGAAGCGTAAATATTCGCATTTTGGCTCTTCATTTCAAATATTCATAGAGCAAAAAGTATTTGTCGTGGGAACTTCTAGGTTTTTTTATTCTCTTCAGCATTATCTGCCGTATTCATATAGCCTAAATTGAGAACCATAGACATCGTAACACCAAAATAATTCGAAAATGTTATATACCATATCATGCAAAGTCATACTTTTTCTGTTTTCGGTCACTGCTAGAGAACTATTGAAGATAGACAATTTCTGTTTTCAGATTTGGAAAGAGCAGAAAAAATACTATTATTTGAGCTAATACAAATATATGGTCATCACTCACAATTTCGAGATAGGACGGTGTGAAGACAATTGCCCGGGAAAAACTTTTATTCCGGAGTCGTTTACACTTTCATATTGCGATTTTTAAAAAAAAACATTCTTTTATAATGTAGTATAGTTATTCCTCTTTCCATTGACATATGATACATCACAATAAACAGCATTCTGGTGGATGAAAATATAGAAAAACACAAGGCTTCGAAAACTCGCCCAGCCTGGTATTTCATGCCAAATTAGAGAAGGGCTCACCATTTTCAACATAAATATGTTAGCAGAGGCGAGAGGGTTAACGGAACCCCAGAAAGTGATGTTGGAAATGTGGCTGAAAATATTATTCACTCTGAACTCTTATGGACGGCAGCAAATAGCCTTTAGTTTCCATAGATAGGCCTATGTTTGTCTGTAGGCCTAATTATGATTATAGTGTGCCATTAATGCATCAGGCTGATGCATAACCTGTTAATTAATAAACCTAAAGACTGGTACACTATCAGTGTCACAGTATTTCCTAGCCTACAAAACACAGTTAGAGCTCGCCTTCTGGGATCCTTTGGAAAGCGGAAAAAAGACAGGTCTCTATTTATCTTTGTATTATTGGAGCAGTTTATAGCTGAGCATCATGTAATACCCATTGTGGCAACAATAAGCCATCAATATCCATGTGTACGAGAAACACACACATCTCCCACTTGAATGATGCCGCCAACTGCAGTGTTTATTCCCATCAGCCGCTAGGTGGCTAGTCTGGCCCGTGCCGACCGGGCCGCCCGTAAGGCTGGTCTGTCTTATATGTATAAAGTCTTTGACGGTAGAGAAACCGACAGGTATGGGAGTCATTCAAAACGAGGCCACCTAGGGTACTCACGGTGGCCTCGTTCAAACCGGGGAGCAATATAGGCCGGATCCATGGGCCTCTGGGGCCGTGTAGAGGTGAACAAAGTGAGCACTTCCTCACAGTCAAGCTCCCGGTTTTAAGTTCCCGGGCGTTTCCGCACCCTCCTCAGCTCCCCGCCATGGAGTGGCTTCGGTCACCCAGGCATTATTGTGGTCGGCAGGGAGGGTTCTGTGGGGGCGCTCAGTTATGGCCTTGGCCTTGCTCGGGGCCTTGGGGCTGTTCGGCCAGGCAGCTTGGGGAACAACAACAACTGTTTTTAAACAACATGTCATTATCCAGAAATCTCAACTGTAGACCAGTCAATTGAACCATTAACCAGGATCTGTGGAAATTAAATAGGTAAAGACTATCACAATTAACACTTAATTTGCGAGAAACTAATAATTAAAATTTCCCGCCAAACCTGTAATCGTGCCTTATCAGATTGAAACCATTATGCCATCAGACAAAATATTTGTGGTCCGAGTCAGCCAATGGCATGGGCCGAGTCCGCCAATGGAATAGCATGGTCCGAATCAGCCTCGTTGTGGGCTGAATCTACCAAGGTCCGAATCAGCCATGGTCTGAATAAGCCGTCATTCATTGCAAGCTATGCTAGCCACACAACCACTTATTAAATCAACACAAATTGAATGTCTGTCATATGTCTCAGCACTGCATTACTTGTCCTGCATATCACCAATGTCAAGAGTATTTTTTATAATACATCCAGCACTATTAATCATCTGCGGAACTGTCAAGATAGCTTTAACCCGTCCAGCGCCGGCTAGTTTTGTAATGTTTGTTCACCAGAACCCGGCCGGTTTTCATTTTTTTGTTTTATTCCAGAAACAATAGCGAATGGGTTAGGAATGAAGGACAAACCACGAAAAACCGCTCAAAAAGCTTAAAGAATGGTCCTACAGAGCCCCCGAAAACGTATTTTACAAGAGTAAAAAATTGAAGGCAATTACCCCCAAAAAACAGGTTATTGCACGCTCACGCGCACGCACGTGGACTTTGAGAGTTTTCAACCATCGGCACGGTTGCGTGGGATACGTACACAGTTCCCATACAAATCTGAGCCCTCTTGAGTGGCTATACCTGAGGTTACGGTCGGCGCAATTAGGGTGACGCGCCAGGCGCGTCTCTGGGGCTGTGCGTTACATACATCGCCGACGCGTCAGGCGCGTCGCTGGGGCTGTACGGGTTAAGCAGTCCTAAATTCAACACATGCACACCTAACCTTAGCAGCTTAAACACTGTCAAACATGATATGACTCACATGAGGAAGCCAACTTAGTCAATCCCTCTAGCGGTGAAGTATGCAAGTACACCTGCTTGTCCATTTGTTTGTTATTTAATAGTCAACTAGCAGGGGTACGGTGTACCCGGCGTTTCCCGGGTACTACCACCACTACTACTACCATAATCACCGGCCTCGACCTCCCTCTCCTCATTAAACGGCGACCTCGATTTCGGCCGCTAAATGACCTCCGATTTTGGATCTGACCTCATCCGTACCCCCATTTTGGGGGGCTGCGAACAACTTTTGTTCCATACACCTTTTCGATCGGAGGCCTCCTTCTGCCCCAAACGGCCATATAAAAAAAAAATCAATTTCGGCCTCGAAACGACCTCCGATCGTGGCCTCGCCCCCTCTATGACCTGACCCAGGTCAATTGACACCCACATGCAAAGTTTCAGCTCCCCATGTCCAAAACTGAGGCCGCCTATCAAGAACGCACAGACTGATTTAATAATAGGCCCTATACAGGTAGATATTAAAATAACATTATAAAATATCATCAGAGAGTATTCAATCTTAAAATTCATGTAATTATCGCTTACTATAGGTGTAAGTGAAAACATAAAACACTACCCGTTTTCTACTGCACAGACATCACAGGTAATGTTGAGATGTGTTGAGTTGTGCAAAATACGGGAACACGTAATTCTGTGATTTAGTGAAACAATGCATGCAACAATGTGGGATGCCTTCACAGGGACCGATGTTCGCAATTTTTACCCGATTCATTTGATTGGTAGCTAGATCTGGGGCTTTGTGGAGAAACCAAAATTATTTCCAGGGATCATCAATATAATATAATGTAGGCTACTGTTTCTGCCTGTTGTTCTTGGATGACGTTGTTAAGCAAATATTAGACTTTGAATTATCTCAACAAGCACCTGTGCCTTATTTAAAGCCACTTATCACATGACATGAACACACAGTCCACAGCTGTGAAGAGTGCTCGTCTTGCCCTAATTATAGGCTTTGGCATAACATTAAAATCAGGTTTAAGATAAACACACGATGAAATCCCCCACCCCATCCCTTCCCGCATGTACAAAGTACAAAGGAGTACAAAGGAAATCAAGCAACAACAGGTCTAGTGACCCTTCTAGGTTGCTTGTCCTCCAAAACACTGAGGATCAAGTGTCCAAACAGTGGTTTAGAGTTGGTAAGGGAACATTGGAAAGGGAATTACTGCCCTGGAACTAATATCCGTGGCAGGATTAGGAAGTTAGTAGAGGACAGATGGGTTAGTAACTGAGGGGGGGTAAAATAAAGTTATTCATTTACAAACGCAGTCAGTCGCGGGTTTAATGAGAGATATTTGTCTAGGCGGAGTTTAAATGAATCAACGGTGATGCAGTCTATAACGTTTCGGGGAAGCCCATTCCACAAGTTGACAACTCGATTGAAGAAGAAATTCTTAGATTCGTGCGAGTTAAAAGATTTACCAATAATTTTGCAACCGTTTCCCCGCGTGTAATTAGATTGGTCGATAGTGAAGTACTTACTACAGTTCATATTGTCGATGCCTTTGATGATTTTGAACACTTGAATTAAGTCACCTCTTAATCTGCGTTGGGTTAAAGGAAATAGATTTAATTCTCTAAGACGCTCTTCGTATGGTTTGTTCTTTAGGCTAGGTATCATTTTGGTAACTCTACATTGAACTCGTTCTAGCTTGATTATATCTTTTTGGTAATAAGGGCACCAGGATTGAACGCAGTATTCCAGAAGAGGGCGGACTAAGGAATTGTAAAGGGTTAGGATAACTTCTTTGGATTTATGCTCAAAGGACCTGCCTATAAAGCCAATTATTTTGTTTGCCTTCTTAACAACTTCTGAACATTGTTGACTCGGTTTTAGGTTACTCGATATTGTTACTCCCAGATCGGTTTCTCTGTTTACATTCTTAAGCTGAGTGTCATTCATCGAATAGTTTGCTTTCTCATTTAGGTATCCGACATGTAGTACTTTACATTTATCCGCATTGAAACTCATTTGCCAAATTTGGGCCCAACATGACAATTTATCTAGATTGTGTTGCATATCGTCAACTTGTTCTTTTGAGAGTACGCTATTTGCAATTTTTGTATCGTCAGCAAATTTTGAGATTGTACAGGTGAGACCCTCATCTATGTCGTTGATGTAAATTAGAAAGAGAATTGGTCCTAGTACCGATCCCTGGGGTACCCCGCTACTTACATTGGTCCATTTAGATGCCTTACCGTTTATGACTACCCTTTGCTTTCTGTTGCTGAGCCAATTTTCTATCCATTTCAACACACCGTCTTGTATTCCATGCGCTTTTAGTTTTAGCAGTAAACGTTTGTGGGGAACTTTGTCAAAGGCCTTTTGAAAATCAAGGTATATAATATCTACAGCTTTACTCTCATCGTAGAGGTTGAGGATATCGTGGAAGAAGTCTAAGAGGTTTGTGTTTAATAAACTACCCGAAAACGACCATAAGGAGTATATGCTTGACTATCTCAATTTGGTTACCAAAGAACTTTATAAGCATGATGAGGGGTTTGATTATGAACTCTTGTAGCACTACTACCATGGAAATAATTAGCTCTTCTGATAATATTTGTTGTAAATTGTGGTGTAGCCTACAACTACTGGCAATGATAGGTAGCAGGGCTATTATGTAATGTATATTGCAAGTAGGGCTGTAGGGTCGCGGTCATTGATGTTGTATATAACATTGTCAAGCTAACTAGAGCTGAAACTAATCTCCATAATAATATTGTACATGATTATTACCCGATATGTCTTAACCACTTAAAGTAAAATTAACACCCAAGCTCTAATATGTATAGTACTATCAACGACAAAAGTTCGTTCCCCCAAACAGCTATTGTGCTAATCTGAAACACCTGGGGGATGAATAAAAAGTGTAATAACACCCAACAAATGTTTCGTTTTTTCGATCCCTAGGTGTTTCGGATTCACCCAGTGGTTGGTTAGCGGAACGAACTTTTGTCGTTGATAGTACAGTCGCAATTATTCATTCTGATTCAATGTTAATTCTCTGCCTGAATAAACGACCCTCCATAATGAAAATATCTGATGAATAAATAAAAAGTACATTCATTTCAGCCCGGGATAGCTTCAAAATCTATATATATAGTACTAATAACAGAGGCTCCAGTCCTGACGTTCTTCGTGACTAACAGTGTGCTGGCTTAATAATCCAATTAGAGCTTCTGAAGTCCTATTTTAACTAATTAGCCATATATGCTATTGACTGTACATTATTGATTAGGAAAATGTCACGGTTGATGGCCGGTTTTCCACTGAATGCAGAATTGTTGTGTTAGATTAAGTTTATTTAGATTATTTATGCCATCAATATTATTTGGGAAAAAATCGGTCAAATTAGACGCGAACACATTCAGTAACTAATAGGAAATGTGGGTGACATAATATAAGTTATGGTTAAGAAGGGTCACCGGCTTTTTTTATCTTTCTCTTCTTTTCTCTTTCCCTGGCTTGTATCCATTCGGCTCCATTCAGCCAACTGTTTTAAGACGTTTATCCCCATCCAGGTGTCGAATTACTTCCTGGCGAGCAATAGCGAGCCAGCATTGTATGGAGAAATCCAGCTTTCCCGGAGAAATTTTCCTATCGAAAAATGTACAAATTTAGCTTGTTGTCAAAACAATATATATACAGTATTATAATACAGTATATATATATATGTATATATATATATATATATATATATATATATATATATATATAATATATATATATATATATATATATATATATATATATATATATATACTGTATATATGCAGTATATGCTGGCTCGCTACCGCTCGCCAGGAAAATATTGACACCTGGATGAGGGTAAACGTCTTAAAACAGTAGGCTGAATGGGGCCGAATGATTAAAAGCCAAAGAGAGAGGGAGAGAAAGAGAAAAAAAAACGAGGTGGGCTCCCTTAGCCCTATTTAATCCGAGAGTGATCTTTTTGAACACCTCTGTTTCACCCATTATTATAGTAATATATGACTTTTCGCCCCATTAGTTTGACAATTAGCCTATAAGACGATTTGCTCTATTCAGTTGTTGTTGTTTTTCTGGCGAGCGATAACGAGCCTGCAATCAGTGAGATACCGGCCATCGACCAGGACATTTTTCTAATGAACAATGTGTGGTCAAGATCATAAATGGCGAAACATCCATATGAATCAGCAATGAGCGCAAATGAGACAATACAAAGCTTTAATACAGCCCAGATGCTTCAGAACTTGACATTAAGGGAGCCCACCTCGCTTTTTTTTCTTTCTCTCCCTCTCTCTTTAGCTTGTATTCACTCGGCCCCATTCAGCCTAATGTTTTAAGACGCTTACCCCCATCCAGGTGTCAATATTTTCCTGGCGAGCGGTAGTGAGCCAGCATATATGTATTTCTGTTTTGACAGCAAGCTAAATTTGTACATTTTTCGATAGAAAAATGTGTCCGGTGAAGCCGGATTGCTCCATACAATGTTGTCTCGCTCTCGCTCGCCAGGAATAGATCGATACCTGGATGGGGATATACGTCTTAAAACAGTTGGCTGAATGGGGCCGAATGGATACAAGCTAGGGAAAGAGAGAACAGGAGGGAAAAATAAAAAATGCCGGCGACCCCCCTTCAAGAATCAAACCATATAACTGGTGTAATGTTATACAGTACATGCTCACGACTGTATTGTACATCGCAGTTATGAGTATTGTCTATACATTTAGAAGCTATCTCGGGTTGAAATACATCTTATTAAGCCTTTACTTAATATTGTCATTACGGAGGTTTGTTAAGTCACTTCCAGGCTTCAAATTGTATCAGGATTAATAACATGCGTGCAATCCATGGGAGTAGTGCTGCAAGAAATTATAATAAACCCCTCATTTGCTAATGAAGTCCTTTGGTAACCAAATTGTGATAATCTAGTAAACACTTATTATGTTAATTTGCACGTGGTTTATTCAACGCATGATGGAAGAGGTGGGAGGAGGTGGATCTCATCCTTTGTGGGGGTAGGATTTATTTATTTGTTTATTAATTAATGTATGTATTATTGTGTTAGTTTCCTCCCTAGTTCTCCATTAAGATAAATTAATTATCCTCAAAGATCCCAATTCGAGATAAATTGCTACATTTTTCGGTAGAAAAATTGTGAGGCCAATAATTGCAGGCTCGCCATCGCTTGCCAGGAAAAAATCATCACCTATATGCCACAAAAGGTCTGATATTGATAAAGAAATGGGACGAAAGGTCTTAAAATCGACAAACAAATGGGACGAACATCATAAACTCTCAAAATAAGTAGGGCTAAGCATGAGGGAGAATCATCTAATGGTAATCAGAATATAATGAAAAGGCGTCCTCCACTACTATGAGGGGTTAACGATGATACGACCCTTAACCCCTACTGTAACAGAGGGTATTACTATAAATGTCCCCTCCAGTACAAGGCATTGTAGCCAAAATGGCTTCAGAGTCAAGAGAGAACACCCTCTCACCCCTGAAGTTGGATTACACGTCTACCATACGAGCAATGCATACCCAGTTTTTTATGGCCATTATTTTCCCGGCAAGCTGTCTGGGAACCTTTGCACTGGTAACGGAAACTAGACTGATTTATTTTCGTGATAGGATTATTTAAAAGTTTAACTCTTAAGCTGCCAAACCATGCAGTGTCCACGATTAAAGTTAAGACAAAAATGTAGTAAAATATCTGTGCTTGAATAATGTATACAGGACTTGTTTTTATGTTTTTATTTTTTGTTTGAGGTCGGGGGGGGGGGGGGGGGTGAGGGGGGGGGGATTCTAATTATTGCCGATACGGTTAGTGTGACATTCTTCCACGTGACATAGTGTGATATTCTTGTGTCCAATAGGTTTCTTATATCGCATACTTCATTGTTGTATAGCTCTGTGTCATTACCGTCGCAATTGCATTATATAGGAAATATTAATACCCCTCACAGCCCCACTGTGACCCCATTAGTGGGGTTAGGCTAAGTTGGATTTGGTTGAAGTTATTTAGATGATTTATGCTATGACTATCAATTCATATCTATTCACCATCCCACCAATTAACTTACAAATAAACCTAATTAATGAAATCAATTAAACTAATGAATATATGTGGTACTCCACGGACTCGAACCTAGGATACTCAAACCGAAATTCGGCGCACTAAGCATTAGGCTATCAAGACAGTTAAAGTTTTATGCACAAGCCTACGACATGTTATTAATTCTCGAATACTGAATATTTATCTGAGCTTGTACATATACCCAACTGCACTATGGTAACCTAATGAGTTGACGCATGGAAGGGGTAATATTAGGAAATAGTAGCAGTAACACTCGTCGCCTGACTCGCCTCCTAAAAAAAGCATTTACACAATACCGAAAGTGGTACCCATCATACATATAGTATGGTTTATTTGGATGGGCTACTTCTTCGGTATTTGTAAGCACTTCTTTTTATAGGTGGCGAGTGATAGCCTACTGTTACTATAACCCAATATTGTTCGTAAAAATCAGTCAAATTAGACGCAAATGTAACCGCCGCATCATGTAGGCTAAACAAAGCGATGATCAGGTGATTCCGGTAATCAACTTAAATTATGCCCTTTTTTAGTTAATTTAACTTGTATTAGAAATCGTGTAGTAAGAGTGACTGCAGGCAATATTCACAATACGCACTTATTGTAAACATTATAGAATAGTGTACCATCAAATAGACGTTTTCATTACCAATTATTCAAAGAAAATATATTTCATATGGCTAACTAATATATTTTTTTAATAAATTGACTTGCAGTTTTGTTTAATATTATTAACAATTACATAATTACATATCATTATTATTCAAATGATGGATATGTGAATACCCAGTAATTATATTGTAAGTAATAAATTATGGAAGGTAAAGAAAATTAAATGAAATAATTATGTATATAATTTGCACCTCCGGTCACACACCATTCATGACGGAAATGTCATCACATCAACAAGTTTCTTTTCTTTTCTGTTATTTGCCGCTTGGGAGGCTTTGTGAAGTAAATTTCCAGGTATTATGTGGTTTAATATATATCTGATAAATCTCTTCTTGTTGAACAGTTGTTACAAAATGGAAGAGTATCGTATTATAGAACTAAAATGGATGTATCAGTTTGACGATGCCACCTCTGAAACTGATTCATGCAATACTTCCGAAGATTCTATTGAAAGCTTTGCAGATTCAGGAGAATACGCACTTGGCAAGGATCTGGTTGCGATCTTTGAAATAAGCGATGGTGAAGTTAGTTTTGCTGTTGATACAGGATCTCCATTTTCCATAATTGACCAAAAATATGCAACCAAATATGGACTTGATGATTTGGAGGTTCTCCCAGATGAGCGTAAGTTGAAAAGAAATGCTGAATTGAAATACAAAGGTTACACGTATATAGTTAACCTATATGTATATGATATTGATATTTGTGTACTTGGATGTGATTTTATTACACAGTTTGGCTGTTCCTTATTCAACTCTCCTTCACTTGTAATGAAATATCCCTATAACCCTCCAATAGATCTGCATGCAATTATTTACAAAGATTGGGTTTGTACAGCTACTATAGATGAACAAAACGTTAGGATTTTAATTGACACTGGAAGTCCTGCATCCTATATTTCCCATCATTTTGCCGTGTCCTCTAAGATAGAAATGACTGATAGGGAACTATTCAAATCCTACTGGCCGGCATTTAATTACACTTATTATGTAACTAAAGAGTGGAGTAAGGTTCCCGTCGAAGTGAAAGGTATGGAGGGATCAGTTCTCGATTGTAACTTCATGGTTCTAGAAGATAAGATTGATAATTGTAGAGAGCTATGTTTGATGGACGATGTCGCTATTCTGGGCATGGATTCTTTATTTGGTCGGGTGATTACCCAGTTTGCTGAAGAATAAAAAAAGATGCTTACCCTGAGGGTGATTCGCTGGGTCATTTACGTCACGGCCGTAGGCGCCAATTTAAATTTTTGCTTGTCATGTGACCATCTGAGCCAATAGGAGGCTGAGATTCTAGGAGCAGCCAGCCATACCTCAGTCTTGGCCCAGCCACAGTGCAAGGTGGTGGTGTGCTGCTCCGTCCACTGACTGTGACTGACTGTGACTTTTTTCTGTACTGTTTTTGACCCACTTATCCTGGTAAGTGACAAATCATATTTAGTGAAAATTTTACATATAGTGGAATATACGGTGATATATTATAGACAGGAACTTGAAACTTTTACATAACTTAGCCAAATGATATAGCTCCATGTACCGACAGCCAGACATGCCCTGTGATGCCACATACTGCCACTGTTAATTATTATATTTACTTACCTGTCCTGCCTCACTTCCATGTTAGTCATAAACTTAAATTTTTTACCTGTTCCTGATGAATTTTGTTTACCCATTACTTACCTGTTTTATCTCATGTGCCTGCTACTCATTTACTTACCCTTTTCACATGTTCTGGATTGATTTTTTACTGATTACCTGCAACTCATTTACTTACCATTTTTGCAGATAATGTTAACCCATTCAATGTTGTGTGCATATGATATCTGCAAACACCCCATATTCATACTAATTTTGTACTGAGGGTTTGTAGGAATATCCATGGTGTGTTTTAGGCTGATTCATTGATAAATTGTTGAGAAATGAATTGTTTCTCTCAATTTTTTGCCGAAAAATGTACCCATCTCAAAGTTTAATGTACATAATGCAATGGTATTGCTATCTATTGTTTCCGATTTAAATTTTTAGGGGTTCCACATCTTCTAGGATAGTTTTCCACTATTCATGCCAATTTTCAGCTAAATCCAGAAATATTTCGACACCCTAATGAATTTTTATAAAACCGACATTTTTTTTTTAGTTTCAAAATTAACCCTTTGTTATTCTTTGCTCGGTTCGCGCGCTCTATATGACCCAGGAAGCCAGAACTTCAGCACAGCACACCGACATGATCCCTCTATAAGCCACCAGAGTTTCAGCCACCACAGGGATGCTTGAGTATTTTTTTTTTTTTTTTTAGTAAAGTTACTAATTTTGTAAGTTATTTTCCAAAATAATAATTTAAAATATATAAATCATTCTGATTTTCAATTCCACTTGACATAAGATTAAGCATTCCCTATATATTATGGTACGATTTAAAAAAAAAATCTATCTATATTACCTGATTTTTGGCGAATATTTTAGTGCGGTGTGCCATTTTCGGACAGGATTACCTAAATCGTACACCCAAAAAAGCGTATCCTCTCCAGGGTTGGGTTACCGGCTTATTATTATCTTTCTCTCCTTTTCTCTCTTTCTCTGGCTTGTATCCATTCAGCCAACTGTTTTAATACGTTTATCCCCATCCAGGTGTCGATTTCTTCCTGGAGAGTGATAGCGAGCCAGTATTGTATGGAGAAATCCGGCCTTGCCGGATTTTTCTATCAAAAAATTTACAAATTTAGCTTGCTGTCAAAACAAAAATATATACTGTATATGCTGGCTCGCTACCGCTCGCCAGGAAAGTAATGACACCTGGATGGGGGTCGTCTTAAAACAGCTCCAAAGACTCATTTCCAAAATTCACAGCCACAGGATCATCACTTAACACAAGCTCGCCTTTGCACACTACGCACTCAAATTTCTCTATTTCTGAATTATCCTTCGGCAGGGGCCCCTTTATTCTACTACAGCGCATGGGAGTAAGCGCTGTAGTAGAATAAAGGGGCCCCTGCCGAAGGATAAGTCAGAAATAGAGAAATTTGAGTGCGTAGTGTGCAAAGGCGAGCTTGTGTTAAGTGATGATCCTGTGGCTGTGAATTTTGGAAATGAGTCTTTGGAGCTGGTGAACAAGTTTTGTTACCTAGGAGATACCATCTCTGCCGGTTAGACCAGTCAAAGTAGGGCTGGACTTAGAACAAATTGCAATAGAAGGTTTTTTGGCTTTAACTTGTTTATTACGTCCCTCTGATGAACATATAAAAAGTCTCCAACTTTTGGACACCGGGAAAGTGGTTAATTTGCATAAATTCAAGATGGCCGCCGTCCAAAGCTTCAATTTACAGATAACTTTTTTCTGGTTGCTCCTAGACCCTATAAATGTATTACAAACAACGTTTTTTGGCTTTAACTTGTTTATTAGGTCCCTCTGATGAACATATAAAAAGTCTCCAACTTTTGGACACCTGGAAAGTGGTTAATTTACAGCCAAAAAACCTTACAGCCAAAAAACCTTCTATTGCAATTTGTTCTAGGTCAAGCCCTACCTTTACTGCACATTATTGTCTATTACATTTTGCCTAGGCCTATACTAATCCCATCATCTTGTTTCTTGTTTCAACAGATTGGTGCGACATCTACCGAAGCCATGGAAGAAGAGGTGGTGCATAATGCCTGCGGCATTTGCTCAAACACGTTAGACGAAGGAGAAACAGTCAAGCTGAGGGCGAAGGGAGCAGATACTATCAACAAGGCCAGTACTGAACGTGGAACGCCATCAATTACCGTGTCCGAGGGCCAAACGGTGCACATTGATTGCCGAAAGAAGCATGTCAATACGAAGCCAAATAGAATTCCTGGGAAGCAGAAGAAACGTCCTGAAAAACCTGCTCTTCGTTCTCAGACACCAGACTTTTGTTTTACAGAGAACTGCTTTTTTTGTGGTACAAAAATCTATTTGGACACAAAGCATGATTCAGAAGAAGTGTATCCAGTACGCACCTTCAACTTTCAAAGGACAATACTTTCTGCATGTGATGCCAGGGCTGATGAGTGGGCTGACACTGTTAGAGGCCGAATTAACTTTGCTCGCGATCTTCCAGCAGCTGACGCAATATATCACAAGCAGTGCAGCTCAAATTTCCAGACACATAGGCAGATCCCCTCCAAATATCGTGATTCCGCAGACAGTGAACCTCCTCGCAAGGGTCGCAAAGTAGATGCCTCACGAGAGGAAGCATTTCTACTCGCAATCGAGGACCTAGTCAGTGGCAATGATGATGAACAGACTACAGTGGTTGATCTCGTTGATAGAATGTCCCAGTTGTGCCCTGATGTTGAAGCGTATAGTGTAAAATACATGAAACAGAAACTTATTTCATATTTTGGGGATGAACTGGTTATTAGTAACGTGCATGGACGCAGCGATGTTGTAACTGTCAAAGAAAGTGCTGCAAAGATTTTGCAACAATTCAAAGACTCACCACAGACTGATGATGAGGAAGCAGAACAAAGAAAGATAGTCAGGGCTGCGGCACGGTTGATCAAAGCAGATATAAAGAACATTGATACTTGTAGAGATTTCTATCCAGATCCTTCTGAACTCCGGTCGCTGGAAAAGAATGTGGCGTACGTTCCGCAGTCCCTTCGTATATTGCTGCAAGAGACGTTCAGTGGCAAGTCATGTGATCTTGAAGTTGCATCAATTGGACAAAGTATCGTGCAACTTACCAGACCAAGGGCCATTGTAGCACCCATTCAGTATGGATTGGCGGTTCAAATGCACCAGCACTTTGGTTCCCGCTTTCTTGTGGACAGTTTACACAGCCACGGGTTCTGTCTGCCTTACGCAGAAGTTTTGAGGTTTTCGAAGTGTGCTGCCAATTTCAGGGGCACCAACATATCCACTGCAGGCAGGTTTGGACAGTTCGTTGCAGACAATGTTGATCACAACTTGCGTACGCTTGATGGGCGAGGAACATACCATGGTATGGGTATAATTGTTGCTGTCACCCCTGAAGTAAGAGACACAACATCAATACCAAGATTGCAGTCACCTGAAAACAACTTCACGGCAGCTCAAATTGAAATCAAATACTACCGCAGTGTTCGCAAGAAGGGTGGGCCTCTCGAATTTAGAAAGCTTGACCCCATTTCAGCATCTGACAAGCTTGAAAATCTGGACATACTGTGGAAAACGTCATGGTTGCTTCGACCAAAACGACCAGGCTGGTCCGGCTTAATGCAGAGTGTGTGCCATGGACCACACCCAGGGAAATCATCCGTCCATTTCTTGCCCATGATTGACATGGACCCTACGGACATGAGTTGTATTTACTCAACACTTCACTTCGTTGCTGCGGAAAGCCATCGCCAGGGAACGACGCCAATGCTGACATTCGACCAACCGCTTTATTGGAAAGCGAAGACGATCATTGTTCATGAGAAGGAAGGAAGCGAACTGAAACCCATTGTTTTGAACCTTGGTGGCTTTCACTCTGTGATGAGCTTTTTGGGATGCATGGGCCATGTTATGGAAGCATCTGGGCTTAAGGAGGTTTTGGAACTTATATACGCTGAAAATGCTGTGACCCAAATGCTGAGTGGGAAAGCCTATGCACGAGCAATCAGAGGCCACTTCTTGGTTGACACAGCCTTGAGTTCGATTGTGTTAGGCAGGGCATACGGTGTCAACCTCTCAATGGTAGATGAGGAAAGTGACGCATGCAAGGACTTCCAGGAGGCTGCAGATCTTTTGGATAAGCTGTTGCGTGAAGACGTTTCACCGGATGAAGTCTGCAGTAAAGACGTTTTCAACAGAATTTCTGAAAAACTTAAAGCTGAGAAGAGCTCCTTAGCAGAGCATAAGATGGGAAAGCTATGGATTCAATACATGAACATGATTGACCTGCTGCGTCGCTTCCTGAGGGCACTGAGAATGGGCGATTTCCTACTGTACCTCGGAACACTCCAGGAGATGTTGCCGTACTTTGCAGCGTGTGGTCATAACAATTATGCCAAGTCAGCCCATGTGTACATTCAAGACATGGTTGAACTTGAGCAGCTCAACCCAGACATGTTCTGTCAATTGAACTCCGGTCTATTTGTGATCCGCCGAAGTGATCGGCTGTGGGCAGGACTGCCAAGCGACTTGGTTATAGAGCAGGTTTTGATGCGCTCTTTGAAAACGAATGGTGGATTGACACGTGGTAGGGGCATGGAGGAAACGCAACGCCTGCGCTGGTTACTTGCTATGCCAGCCTGCGCTGAGGTGAGTGAAGTTATGCAAGAACTGACAGGGAAGCATTTCCACACCTCTGAGCAGCACAAAGAAATGACTGAAGCAAGGCGTGAACGAGATAGGAAGGACACAGAGAAGGTTCTCGCATTCTTCAAGGATTATGATCCATTTCAAGAATCAAATGAACTCAGGAATATTGCCAACGGTGTGACAGGACCAGCCTCGGCCAATCCTCATTTACTGTATGAGGTTGGTATGAACATTGTGCAGAAGATGGAAGGTAGCAATGCTTTTGACTTTTCATTTAGGAAGAAAGATCAAGTTGAGTCGTTGGGTGCAAAGGTTACAATCAGTGCTGAAAAAGTACCAATCGACCCACAGCTCCTTTTCCAGAGGCTCCTCATCTTTGCTAATAACAGGGACTTAGGTGTTGAAGAGGTCTTTGCGTATGAGTTGTCTAGCTACCCTACTGCTCTGTTCGATAAGTGGGGGAGGCTCAGGGAAGCCAATAAACCACAGCTAGGAGATGAGATAGCTGCTGTTGTTCCCAAGTCGTCATTGGAATCATTTGAGGAAGAAAGGACTGTGACCCATGTTCTGGATGGTGGTTCCTTATTGCAAAGGATTCCATGGAAGAAGGGTGACACATTTGAGGACATTGCAAGCATGTTCATGAAGCATGTTTCCAAAAACTTTCTCAACCCGGTGGTTGTATTCGACGGTTATAAATCAGGACCTACTACCAAGGACATGACACACAATCGACGATCAAAAGGAGTCTTTGGTCAAAAGGTGATGTTCACTCCAACCATGCCCCTTCGGTCAAAAAAGGAAAACTTCTTGTCAAACTCGGACAATAAGCAAAACTTCATTGACTTATTGTGTGAAACATTCAAGGCAAATGGAATTGACTGTGTCAATGCGCCAGCAGATGCAGATGTCATGATTGCGAAGAAGGGAATTGAGCATGCAAGGGAAACCGTGACATATGTGATAGGTGAGGACACAGACTTGTTGGTGCTGTTGTGTCATTATGCGGAACGAGGGATGAATGATTTGTACTTCAAGTCGAGCAAGGAAGGTGGGAAATGTTGGCATATTAACTCAGTAGCAGAAGCTCTCGGTGAAAGCATCTGTCGTGTCCTGCCAGTTGTCCATGCACTCTGTGGATGTGACACAACCTCACGACTGTATGGTATTGGTAAAGGGGCTGCCTTGAGGAAAGTGAGGGAAGACAACGGTTTCTTGAAATGTATAGAAGCATTCTGTTGCCAAAGTGGAAGTAAAGACGCGATATCATCAGCTGGTGAAAAGGCCTTGGTTTATTTGTACGGGGGAAAAGGAAATGACACCCTTGACGGACTGCGAAAGACAAAGTTTTGCAACAAGGTGGCAAAAAGTTCAACTACCGTTGAAGTTCACAGCCTTCCCCCAACAACCGATGCAGCCAAATACCACTCGTTCCGAGTTTATTGTCAGGTCCAGGAATGGATGGGGAACTGTGTGGACCCCGAGAAATGGGGCTGGTGTCTGCGGAAGGGACAGCTTGAACCGAAGACGATGGATTCGCCAGTGGCTCCTGATTCACTACTGAAATTGGTCAGATGTCAGTGTAAGGGCAACTGTGACACTCAACGCTGTAGTTGCAAACGGAATGAGCTTGAATGTTCCAGTGCATGTGGTCAATGTAAAGGACTCTGTCAAAATAGCAACTTTGATGCAAGCACCGATGATCCAAGTGAATACGAACTCCTATCATGAATTACATAATTGGCTCTGAATGACGTCATACTACGTCATGGTTTTGTTTTTGTTTTTTTTATAAAAAAGAGGGACAACAGGTCAAAAAACCCATACAAGCACAAAGTGCCTGTGTCACCCCTTGTGAAAGAGACAGTTCAGCCTGTCTGTAAGGTTTTTCGGCTGTAAATTAACCACTTTCCAGGTGTCCAAAAGTTGGAGACTTTATATGTTCATCAGAGGGACCTAATAAACAAGTTAAAGCCAAAAAACGTTGTTTGTAATACATTTATAGGGTCTAGGAGCAACCAGAAAAAAGTTATCTGTAAATTGAAGCTTTGGACGGCGGCCATCTTGAATTTATGCAAATTAACCACTTTCCCAGTGTCCAAAAGTTGGAGACTTTTTATATGTTCATCAGAGGGACCTAATAAACAAGTTAAAGCCAAAAAACCTTCTATTGCAATTTGTTCTAGGTCCAGTTAAATGATTGCTAGATTTACTGGACTAGGTGGTGGGGCTGAGGCTGCCACTGTTGCTAGAATTAGGTGTGGCTGGGGGAAGTTCAGAGAATTGATGCCAATCCTGACCATGAAAAGAATGCCTCTCCCCCTGAAGGGAAAGGTGTATGCCTCATGTGTTAGAAGTGCAATGACGTATGCCTCAGAAACATGGGCCGTTAAAGTAGAGGATGTCAACAGAATGGAGCGTAATGAGATGAGAATGGTGAGATGGATGTGTGGGGCCAGGCTACAGGATAGAATAACAAATGTTGAGCTGAGGAGACGTTTAGGTATAAAGAGTATTAGCGAGGTGATGCGTACAAGTAGACTGGGATGGTATGGACATGTGGAGAGAATGGATGAACAAAATTGGGTGAAAAAATGCAGGTCTGTGATTGTGGAGGGAGCTGCACCAAGGGGTGGACCGAGGAAGACCTGGGATCGGACTATATGCGCCGATCTCAAATCCAAGAACTTGACAAGTGAAGCAGCCCTTAACAGGGTTGCCTGGAATGCCGCCATTAGGACAAGAGACTGAAACTGCACTTATGTGTGGAACACTCAGTCTTAAAATGTTATGTATGTAGTAGGCTGAATGGGGCCGAATGGATACAAGCCAAAGAGAGAGGGAGAGAAAGAGAAACATAGCAAGGTGGGCTCCCTTAAACTTAGGGCCATATAGTCAAACATACCTCATGATTGTCCGTGGTATTTACGATGGTTTTGCCGTATTTCTAGCTTGTAAATATAATACATTGGCTGTTGTAATTGTAATGAGAAGTACTGGAGTATTATTACAATACTCTCATGGCAATTTTAACACCTAGCATGTCGTATTGACTGGCTAGGAATACGGCAAATCTATAATAATTACCACCAACAATGATGGGTTTGTCAAGGAATACGACCCTTAACCCCTACTGTAACAGAAGGTATTACTATAAATGTACCCTCCAGTACCAGGCATTGTAGCCAAAATGGCTTCAGAGTCAAGAGAGAACACCCTCTCACCCCTGAAGTTGGAGGATTACTGACCCAGCTAGCTCCCACAGGCTTGGATCTAAGCTGAGAAGTGTTGTCAATGTCTCAGAGCAGTGCATACAAGTCATGGTACCAGGTACCGCTCGATACAGGCAGTTACAATGACCGCATATTACTGAAGGACATCTTCCGTCGCTGGTACTGACGAGTGACTTTTTTACTGACGGCTGTATACCGTCGCTGGTACAGTAAGGGTTAAACTGATGCTTGATGGTGTGAAAATACGTAATACGCTAAACTATTATAATTACAGTATTTAAAAAATAGGACCTGGCAAGGAGTCTGCAAAATAGGAGGAACCGGCCTTTTGCTGAAAAATGCACTCATTTATCAGGAAGGGGGGTCTTGGTGTATTTTTGTTATAAGCTTGATGGAGGTCTAGGGAGGAAGCTAACAAAAATCGCAAATCTCCCCTTTTTATCCACAAGTGTCATTCATTCACAATATATTATTTGATAAAACTAATTGGGCGTAGGGTCTAAAAATTACCAAAATAAGCAAAACACGGGGGGGGGGGGGGGTGCTGATTCCATAAAATATCACCGTAGGATTCGATACAGTTAACACCTTCAAGATCCGATTACGCATTTCTTTTCTGTTTTCTACCTAATATTAAACAATTTTGTTCAGATTAGGAAGGGTATAATTATGTAAGTCAGAGGGCTAAATGCCGTAGTCTTTACCCTTAGTCTATACCCACGGATCATTCCTAAATTATTAAGTCTTCTAATTATACCCAGGATAAACTGTCAAAATGCGTCAACGTCTTCAAAGGGTGAAGGGTGAAGGGGTGTATTTATTTGCTTATTTATTTATCTTTTTATTATTTTTTTAGTTTCCTCCCTAGACCTCCATCAAACTTACAAAAATACCCTCATGAGCCCCCTTCAAGATGAATTTGTACATTTTTCGATATAAAAACGTCCTGGCCGAAGGCCGATTCCTCTAATATTACAGCCCCGCTATCGCTCGCCAGGAAAAGATCGACACCTAAATTACATGAAAGGTCTTGATAATTAAAAACAAAAATGGGGTGAAAGATCTTAAAATCGCCAAACTAATGGGCCGAACGTCTTAATACCTGAAAAGTAATGGGGCTAAACATGAGGGAGAAGGGGAGCCAGAAAAAGCAACCTCCCCCCTTAAGGTAAATAGAACCCCCTAGGCAATCATTTGTTGGCACCAGAGACCCTGCAGTAAAAGAGCACGGGCATCATTTACTGTGGACGCCATTTTGGGGTCCTAATTTTCCAACAATGAGGGGGATAATATTATTTGAATTTATTCATTTTATTTATTTATATATATTTATTTATTTATATATATTTATTTATTTGTTTATGTTTTGCTTGTCATCATGTATAATTTAGATTGAAGGACCTAACTGTATTGCATGCATAGTCAACTCGTTAAATCCAGTCTTAGAAATTGTATGCAATTATATTTTCCCAGATTGCTGTAGGAAACCGTATCACTTATATATTTCTTATTCATCCCTTTTTCATTTTATTTATTGTAAAATCATTTTGCGTAATTGATATTCCGAGACTCTACGGATTAAACGAGTTGACTGTACCAGTATAATCGAATATTATTGTCAAATAATTATTATGGGCATGTTGATTGTAAAAAGCGGCCAATGACATCAGTGGCACCCATATGGCGGAGGTTGGCCTATATAATGCTTCCCTCCTCCCACTTGATGGTACGGTACTCTTAATGACATCAGTGGCACTCATAAGGCGGAGGTTGGCCTATATAATGCTTCCCTCCTCCCACTTGATGGTACGGTACTCTTAATGACATCAGTGGCACTCATATGGCGGAGGTTGGCCTATATAATGCTTCCCTCCTCCCACTTGATGGTACGGTACTCTTAATGACATCAGTGGCACTCATATGGCGGAGGTTGGCCTATATAATGCTTCCCTCCTCCCACTTGATGGTACGGTACTCTTAATGACATCAGTGGCACCCATATGGCGGAGGTTGGCCTATATAATGCTTCCCTCCTCCCACTTGATGGTACGGTACTCTTAATGACATCAGTGGCACCCATATGGCGGAGGTGGGCCTATATAATGTTTCCCTTCTCCCACTTGATGGTACGGTACTCTTAATGACATCAGTGGCACCCATATGGCGGAGGTTGGCCTATATAATGCTTCCCTCCTCCCACTTGCTGGTACGGTACTCTTAATCGTTTGACGATACTTGGGTTAGTATTGAATATAGTTAAATATGTAGCAGATACAAATGAAAACAATTACTTGTTTCTTATTTACTTATTTGAATAAGTAACAATTTAATGAAAACAGTTAGTTGCCACTTCTGTGATTAACCCTCTCAGTTCTGAGTAATTTTTTTATGTTTCCATGGACAGGTGACACACAGTCTGGGGCTGCTAATGGTTTTTCATTGTTACCTTTCACCCAGCTCACCCAGCTGTGAATTTTTGCCAGATACCTCTACTTATTGACTAGTAGACCAGATATATCGAGTCCTAAATGGACGCCATAGCGTCTTTTGTGTGGTTTTACCAAATTTCATGCAGGGGTTCAGGACGCCAGGGCAAAAGTAGCTCAGGACGCCGTGGCGTCCATACGTGTGCGATAGGGTTAAGTAAGAACAGTGAAAACAGTGACTTGTTACTTTTCGTTTGTTTGTTATTTGAATAAGTAGGAGAGGATTTAATTTACTTTTTACTTATTATTTATTAACCAAGTGAGCAAAAGTGATGGCGTAGGGATATGGCGACCCCACCACCCATCACTTTGTGGCGCAGATGGCCCCTGGAGGTTTGGACTAGGAATTTCACCTCCAGAATTGCTAGGAGGAGGCTGTAGGCACAAGCCGAACAGGGCGGTATTCCCAGGGAGTGCTAGGTAGTTGATGAGGACAACTGGAACTCCGGTTTCACCATCTAGCCTCCCTAGCTGATACTTTCTGTGTCCCATCAATATTGAGGGCAACCCCAGCCTGCCCTCCAAAACACCTTCTCCTCCTACTAATACATTATACTACATACACTTTATATACTACACTAGCTTTTTACAAATTCAAAGAATGATGACTAAAACACGACCCACCTCGGAGTCACACATTCTATCCATCTCTCCTTTCGCAGAGATCTCCATGTTAGGAGATTTCAATGTTCATCACTGCCAATGGCTCTCCTTTCTTTCCACTGACCAACCTGGTGAACAAGCCTACATCTTTTCTATCCTAAATGACCTAGAGCAGTTAGTCCAGCAACCCACCCGTATCCAGGATCGCTTTGGAGAGCGGCCCAACATTATTGACTTATTTCTAACCTGTTACCTCTAACCCTTCTGTTTATACTGTAAATTTTTCTCTCCTTTGGGCTCCTCCGACCATAAACTTATCTGAGTCACCTGTCCTATCTCTCCGGTACGGCCACCTGATCCTTCTAGCCGGCGACGCTTGTGGCGCTTTGGCACTGCCGACTGGGAGGCTTTTTAGCAATACTTCATTGATTTCCCATGGAGTGACTTCTGCTTCCGTGGCCGTGGACCCTCGGAGAGTGCTGAACGCATTACCGAGGTAATCATCTCGGGCATGGATGCGTGCATTCCATTTTCTTTCTCTCAGTATAATGCAAACAAATCTTGGTTTACTCATGCTTATTCTACTGCTGTTCGCAATAGGGAGGAAGCATTCAAACGGTACCGTCGCCTTCAAACTAAAAAATCTCATACGTCCTATGTTTCTGCCCGGAATCAAGCCAAATCTGTTCTTCGACTCGCCAAACAATCTTTCATCAATAATAAATGCACTGAACTATCCAACTCTAGCTCTTCCCAAGCCTTCTGGCATCTAGCCAAAAACCTCTCCAACAATTATTCCTCATCATCTTTCCCTCCTCTTTTCCACTCTGACGGCACTACCGTCACTTCTTCCTCTGACAAAGTTGAACTCTTCGCTAACACTTTCGCTAAAAACTCAATTTTGGATGATTCTGTGCTATTCCTCCCTCTTCACCCCCCTCTCTCCTACTTATGTCTAACATCATAATATCTTCCAAGGATGTTCTTTCCACCCTCTCTGGCCTTAACCCATACATGGCAACCGTCCTCAATAGAGGTTTTTCTGGTGCACTGCAACCATCCTAAATAGATCCAGAGTATAAAAAACTCTTAGAAAATACCCCAGTGGCACTCCAAACAAAGCAATTTGTGAAGGTGAGATAATTCCCCTTCATTACTTGCTACCACTCCAACATATGTGTCCCCCCTTCCCCCCCCCCCCCTTCCCCTCCTTTTTCCCCCTCCTCAATTATCAGCAAGTTAAGAAATGTTATAATTGAGCTTCCCACTTATGTGGATGTCTTTTCCGTGGATTCCTATCCGAGACGCTGATCTGTCTAGCGTCATTCCGCCTTCTCCTCTCTGTGGTTATGCGGTGTAGATGTGTCTCCCGTCCGTCGCTTCATTCTGCATTCTTTCGTCTATTAGTGAGTCTTTTGCTCATCTGTATTTATCTGAGATTCTTTTAGAATAGGTTTAGACTAGCTAGGACGGGCGTCCACATTGGCACGTCCACAGGAGTGTGTTAAAATAGGGTACCAGTGTTAGGCGACCATGCGGCCTCTTTGGGCTCGCACGCCTTAGTGTTTGTTTGTGTTTTCAGTGGTCAGCTTTGCCTTTTAGTTATTTAGGAGGCTATGTGTACTGCGGGGCTAGGTTACTTTGTACATCCTTATGATGGAGTAGCCTGTGTTGTTATTGGTGCAGAAGCTCTAGTCTAAGAGTTGTCCCACGTGGTGGGGAACTTTCTAGAGTCCGATTCTGCCTCTTTCTCCTCTGGCGTGGGGCGACGGATGGTGGTTGTTTGCTGTTCATCGCTGGAGGTAAGGGTTACGTGTGGCGTCGTACTACTTGCCCTAAACCTCGTGGCTAGCCTCATAATAGGGGTGTGTTTCTATGGCTAGGAGGTATTATTATTATATTAATATAGTGAGTTATGGTGAATATGGTGAGTTATCTGCTCAACAGGTGGCATTGTGTGTGTGTAAGTGTGAGAGTCCGAGTGTAGGGGGTGAGACAGTGAAGCACGGGAATGAGGTGGCTTCAGAGATGGGGTCGTTTCGGGCCATGAGTGAGCACCGTGCCTCATGTGAAGGCAAGATGGCAGGTGCTCGTTGTACTCTATGTACTTCACATGTCTCACTCCCTAGACTGGAACAAGACCTCACGGGCTTCACTGTTCATTGTAAAGCGGTGAATGTTAAGGCTCTCAGCCTATGCCCGAGAGGAAGTAAGTTGGAATATAGAAAAAAAAAAAAAAAAAAAAAAAAAAACGTAGCCTTAACCCTTAATTAGCGGCGCGCAACATAAGTCGAGTATAATAAATCTGGACTATCTGGCGGCGCTCGACATAGGTTGTGTGGCAATTTCAGCACGTAATGTTGCTGAGAGAGAGAGACAAGTGGTGGCAGGAGAGTAGCGAGCGTATGACTGCTCCAGACCACCGCGGCGAACCTACTGACACGAATCCCACCTCCTCCCTCCCTCTCTCACTCGCTATATACGGAATTGTATGGGGAAAGTGCCGAATTACATGCTTTTTGCACTCGCGTTGCACGGTTGTTGCA
Organism: Paralithodes platypus; assembly: GCA_032716605.1. Classification (NCBI taxonomy): domain Eukaryota; kingdom Metazoa; phylum Arthropoda; class Malacostraca; order Decapoda; family Lithodidae; genus Paralithodes; species Paralithodes platypus. The sequence continues at coordinate 28,894,580 of CM064543.1, read as the reverse complement.
AGAAAACTAGCCATCATAAAAGGATCATTATGGTGTCATTGGAAAGCTCTGTTTATGCCCTTTCAGGGATAGATACTTGTTTTACGCTCTGGGTCTTATTTAGGCATGAAAATGATCACGTAAACAGCCCTATTTTGGGTAAAAACACCCCGCTGGGCGGTACATATAAATAAACCGCCTAGGCCGCTCGTAAGGTGTTAAAAAGTGAGCTTCTTTATCATGTGGTGCGATTATACATGATAAGGAGGAGGCAGGAGACTATTATTATTAATAGAGTCTTATTATTAATGTGTTGTGAGATTCTTTCTTGGTCTGGTAAGTGAGGACTCACAAAGGGTTTGGTGTTTCCTTCCGGCGATCAATTTCGGAAATTGATCCTGGAGATTCGTCCCGGCGAGCAAGGAATAGATCCAATACAAAACCCGGCGTGGTCAGTTGTACCACCAGATTTTCCGGCGGAAGACGAAGTCTTGCAAAAGGAAAATATTTTGGCCCGGCCGGAATGACTCGCCTATACAGATATCCTCACGCGGCTAATAGCGACCTTTAATCCGTCATCACGGCGGAAGGGTCTAGTGGGAATCATAAAAACAAAAACTATCTCTCTAGTCATCGCAGGCGATCCGATAGTTGTCAGTCTATATTCTATAAGAATATGTTTAAGTGATATTCAATATGAATATGCATAAGTATAGGCCAGTGATACAAAGTATCATAGATAATCAGTCATATAATCTTCATAGAAGAGGTCATCGGAGATCCCTTTCAAAAGGATGCGGCGGAGAATTAGAGTACCAAAGTGGGTTACATCTAGTTTTTTGACGTATCTGAGGAATAAAATGTGTAAATGTCTCGGTTTAGCCTTATGAGCATTGATTCTTGGAAATTTCTTTTCCAGAATTCTTCACACCGTCCTCGGCGCACGACCTAGGAAGGAGGAGCTGATCCCGGCAGGGGGGGGGGGGGGTCATCACCATGCCTCTAGTCACTTTGTGTTCAACTCAAACTTGTCTGTTCATACCAGTATTTATTCACAAACTTTGCATTAAATGCGTGAGATGCTTGGACCGGTCCAGAGGTATCTGGTTATCCAAAAAATGTGTGGTATGTTCTAAACTTAAGAGTGGGTTATTCAATAATAATGATCAGTCGTGTCTAGTAGCCTTGTTAGAAATCAAGGCGACCTTTAACTGCTATACAAAGGATGTAGCTCTCAAGGCCTTACAGTGCGACGATGAAGTTCTGTGGGAACATTTAATAATCAAAACATAAATTGGTAAATCTCCTTCAACTCGGTCCAACGCTAAAACTAAAGTAAAATCTAAAGTTCTATCAAAAGAAACTGTAAGTAGCAGTGACAGTAGTGATTCATCCGCTACTAAGGCAACCCCCCCGGCCGGACTAAGAGGGCGCGGTCTATTTTTCCACGAGATCGTACAAGATCTAGGTTGAGATCGCCCCTCCGTCATCATCAAAATCTTCAAGTACTTCGAGGTCCCAGACCAAGAAGAGGAAGACATCTCCTTACCCAGCACCAGTGGTTCCGCCGAAGTCAGGGAGACATGGACTTAAACAGAAATCCTGTATGGAGTCAAGGTGTTCGGGGCATCGGCAATCGCCGGGGTCTCGTCCTCCATCCTCCGCTCCTACCTCTACTATGCCTAACGTCCAATCTGGCAGTTCAGAGGTGGGAACTGAAGACGTTGAGTCGACTCACAGGGATGGTACAAGTGATATAAATGATAATGTGTCCCAATCTCTTAGACAGGATTTTGCTATTCCTTGGGTTGATAATCTGGCTAGTCAAGTTAGTAGGGTTCCGGCTAAGGTGTTGGAGGACCAGTATAGAAGATACCCGGCAGATAGCCATGTCAGTGACAATGTGGGCCATAAGTCTAGGGTAGAAACAGACGATCGTAGTGTGTGGCGACGTCAGGAACCAAGGCTATACCCGGTGGAGTTAAGGGACAGTGTTAATGTGAACGTTACGCCCCACGATCCGATACCTTCATCGGTACCGGATTTGTCGTGGGAAGGTTTCGCGCAACAACTAAGTTCTGAGGCACTGCAACAGCCGGAAGACATGGAAGTAATAGAAGAAAGGCAGGAAAAATTAGATCCTTATCTTCTGCCAAACCCGAACGCTTAGCTAATGTGTCAGAGACAGCTTCAGGTATATCTAACAGTTCTCAGCAGGAGTATGTAACCAAGGGAGATTTAAGATCTATGCTCCATGAATTTTTGAAACAAAATTTTCAGAGTACAACACCGTCACCAGAAGTTCCCGCATCCATACCGGAGCTCCCTCGACAATGTCTGTTGTGAGACCTTTGGAATCAGCCAAGGTCCATACCTCAACTAACGTACAACCTCCCATTACATGTACTAGTTCTATTCCCGTTTCCTCTACAGTAACTGCAACTAACGTAAGGGTGATTACTGATATTATTCCTCCACCTTTGGAAAAGACCCCAGTCAAGATCGGCCTTATGCCACTTCTTCATGGTCCAGATGTTTCATGGGTTACCATTGCAGCTCAGAATCCCACAATTGCGCAAAAGACAATCTCGGGTGAACTTCCGGTACCAGGTGAGTGGATTATTCAGATGAATACAAACAGGAAACTACGAGCAAAGGATGTAGCTGGGAATATTTTAGACGTGTCTGTCAAAGCCATTCCCAATATTTATGCATATGACTATTTCGTGTACACTTCCTCGCCAGCCCTCCCACCTCCCTTCTCTGCATGACTTTATGCGGACTGGTCAAAGACTGACGGCTTAAATGACGTAAAAGCTCTTGCTTTGCTTACGCCGGAATTGGACACAATTCCGGTCAACGATCAGTCCGGCAACCCAGTCTTGCAGATGGGGCAGGTAGGCACAGGTCCGTGGGTAGACTGGGAATCAGAAGCTCAGCAGTTTGCAGCTACTATTACTTTTAAATCATCCCATCAGATACCTCAAGAAATTAATTCGTGGTTTTCGTTGCCTGTTATTAAAGCCGGAGGTGTACCCCCTGCCATTTTATACTTTTTGTCAGCAGCTAAATTGTCTTTGTGGGAATTGAATGGTCCCTTTTCAACCCCTCCTCCGGCACATTTAGATAAAGACTTCCAATTGCGCCAAAAGGCATTGCGACTGTTTTCCCAATTTCTACCGAGCCGACAGATTGCCCAGTCTCTCATTAGAACTAGGCAGGCTATTACTGATTATGATGCTAGGAAAGCAATTGAATTATCCCGGCACTTGATGCTACAAAATTCCATTCAGTAATTGGGTGACGTCAGGACAGCCTTATTAGAGGCAATTCGAGCAAGTCAAGACCTCGAGTCTACCTGGTCAAGAAATTACCGGAAGACACTGGTCGCCGGGTAATTTTGTCACCAATGCTTACACCCACCTTAGTTTGCCCTAATACGTGGCAAACAGTGTTTAATTTGGTAGATGCCACTAGGCCAGGTGTTTCCCCAGCTAGAAAGGAATATTTTAAATTTGCCAAACCATATGCCATAACTAAAATTACTCAGAAGGCTCAATCTAGTGGGTCTAAGCTCTTTCAGGACTCAAGGTCTCCTCCGGCACAGGGAAACACTCAAGCCAGAGGTAAACAGGGTAAGAGTTCAGGAAAATGGTTCAAGGGTCACTCCAAACACAAGTCAGGTCGAGGTTCGACTCCTGCCAAGACTAGCCAGCCGTCTACCTCTGCCCAACCATCTTAAAAAAACTAGTTATATCACAAACTCTCTCTCCCGGGGCCTGTTGTGGGCAAGTTGGATCAGAGGGTAGTTACGCCGGAAAAGCCCAGTCAAGTAACTGGGTCATTTCGGGTGTGTCACCAGGCGTGGACCCGGCGGACTTGGGCAAGAACAGTGGTACGCAAGGGCATAACCTCGTTTACGTCAACCACTCGAAATCAATCATGTTTCTTTAGAGGTGGAATCACTAGTCCAGGATATGATCACCAAGCATATCATTTTCCCGGTCAATCCAACTTACCCAGTCTACACATCCAAACTTTTTCTCGTACCAAAAAGGGACAGTGTTCAGATGAGATCTGTCGTAGACCTATCTCAGCTGAACGAACACATTCGCAACGCATCGTTCAGGATGCTCACTGTGAACCAAATCAGGCTAACACTTCCGCCGCAAGGGTGGATGTGCTCATTAGACCAGACAGAAGCCTATTGGCATGTCCCGGTAATCAAAAGGTTCCAAATATTCCTCGCCTTGAAGATAGAGCATCGGACTTATGTCTTTCAACGGATGCCTTTTGGATTGAACCTAGCACGACAATATTACCAAATTAGTCCAACAAGCTTTATTACCACTTCTAAATCAAGGGATCAAAGTGTTGTGGTATCTAGACGACTGGCTAGTAGTGGCGGAATCAGAGAATCAATGCAAGAATCATGTCACTCAAATTCTAGATCATGTATAATCCCTGGGGTTGAAGGTCAACTTGGCGAAGTCAAACCTTGTCCCAACAAGGGTAATTCAGTGGATAGGGCTGGTCTGGAACGCAGCACATCTTACTCTCAGTTAGAGTGTGGACAATCGAGACATATTTTGGAAGAAATTGTTTTGTTTTCTCCACAGTCTGACTACCACGAGAAAAATTTGGGAGTCTCTGATCGGCTCTCTCAACTGGATTCAACTTACTGTAAAGTTGGGCCGTTTGAAAGTAAAGAGATTAATCTTGGAAGGAAACAAACATTTCCCGCTGTTGCCGGCGGGAAAGTTATGGCGAATTCTGACATTTATCCACAACTTCCTGTCAATTTGGGCGAGGCACGAAAAATTGCATTCAATAATGACGTGGACGTCTCCTCCACCCATGGTATGGATAGACACATATGCTTCAGGGACAATAGGCTGGGGTTATCAGTCGAGCCTAGGTCATCAGGTTCAAAGGATTTGGTCTCAGTCCGACAATTTTCACATCAATGCGAAAGAATTAATAGTCCCCTTAATTTTCCTTCAGGATCACGGTTACACGTTGCAAGGGAAATCTTTAGCCTTTCGAATGGACAATTTGAATGCAGTAACATGCATCCAAAAACAAGGGTCAACAAGGTCTCGGACGTTACTAGAATTGTCGGAAATTCATATCTGCCAGGCGTGGCGAATGTCTGCGCAGACGATCTGTCCCGGAGACAGAGCACAATAGTAGAATGGTCGCTCAAGCAAAACATCTTCAACAAGATGATTACAGAGCCATACCATCCACACGTGGGTCCAGATGTATTGTTAGAGGACTGGAACAGGTGGAATTCCATCTATCTGTTTCCGTCTCCAGACGCATCACTAATGTGTCAAGTAGTTCACAAACTACGGGACTACCAGGGCGTAGTCTCGATGATCGCGCCCCTGTGGCCTGCTCAGGCGTGGTGCAAGAACCCGGTGTCACTCCCGATCTCGTACTTCCACTTAGAGTCAATTGGAAACCTCAAGACCTTGCTGACTTTTGCATTTTGGACATTCAGAAGGCAAAATGGTTAACTCCTTATGGTGAAAGTGTAACTAATACATTTCTAAATTAGTATACTTTATCTACCAGGTGTCAATACCAGTCACATTGGAAGTCTTTTACAACCTGGATAGTGGAAACGGCTCAAACCGAAGCATCTGTAGCTTTAAATTTCAAATACCTAGACTATTTAGTTGAACAAAAACGCCTTTCCGTAGTAACACTAAAAAAACATTTGTCAGCTATTAGAAGCCCTTTTTATGATTTAACGGGTCTATCTGTACCACAAGCGGAGGAGGCAGGTTTTATGCGTGCCTGTTTTAAGCTCCAACCACCACCCGGTCAGCTCATGCCCACCTGGTCGCTAGATAAAGCTGTCTTTGCTTCACTCTCCAAAGTATAATCGCAACCCAGACTTTGATTCAATTCTCAAAAAGGCGGTGTTCCTTATGGCTTTGGCTACGGGCAAAAGGGTATCAGAGCTGGCGACGATGAGCAACGAACCTAACTGTCTCAGGTTTGGACGCCGCAATATCAATGTGCAAATTGCACCATCAGTCCCGTCACCCACTTTTATAGCAAAAAAATTAACATTGTGATCATGTTTTTTCTGACTTCACAATCCCGGCGCTGAAGCGAGGGGATACACATAATTTATTATGCCCAGTACAAGCTCTTATTAACCTAACAAGTGCGCATGGGGGTAATTGGAAACGTCCCCCTGTGCTGACGTATTTGAGGTGTTTCCATCACTAAAATATTCATTTTACCATTAATAGCATTAATACTTATCCATATGCGCCTATTATGGGTTGATTATAAAGGTATTAACCTGAAACAACAATAAAACGAGTGAAAACAGAGTTTGGATGGTCAAAATCGGAGATATAGCCCGCGAGTTGTATAATGTATGGGTGAGACAAGCTGCTTTCCCGCCAATTTCCCCCAAGGCCACTGAGACACAGTCGATCGATACTCTCTCTCTCTCTCTTGCATTCGCTTGCTATCAGTGATGACCACACCCTGTAACCGGATTTCTAATGTTAGCTCGAAAATATACCTCAGAATAAGGGAATAACAGGGAAAATAGGTGATAACTGAAGGAGAGGAGGAAGGAGGGGAGGTAGAGGACTGAGATTTTGCATGGCCCAGGGGCCAACAAAAAAATAAATAAATAAAAAAAAATAAAAATAAAATGTTTTTTTCGATGTCAAAGGTTGATTTTTTTTTTCTCTGACTCTTAAGAGTCTCCCCGCAGTCCGCCGGGGGAACTCTTAAGAGTCTCCCAGCGGTTCCCGGGTTAAGTTTATGAGGATGTCCCAACCTAAGCAACCGGGAGCTCTCTGGGTCAATAGTACAGGTCAGCGCGTCATGAAAAGGAAGTTAGCGTTTTTACTGGTTGAGGTTATTAGGGAAAGTAACCCCGGTATAGTGGGGAGAGCCCATGATATCCGTAAGTGGGCAATGACATTAAGATTCCTACATAACTTTTCGATAGAGGATATTGCTAACACACGCCTCTGGGCGTCTAACCATACCTTTTTGACGCGCTACCTGTCGGGGGCCTTGGACAGACCAAAGCTCGCCTGTGTGGTATTACGTCAACGGGTCTTGTTACGACCGGGACTACGAATAAAACAAGGGCACTCAATGATTGGACTAGTAATAGGGCACTATGCAACAACGGTACGCTAGATCCAAACCCTCGAACTTATATGCCGGCGAACAAAAACACCTATACCCTCCAGGGTTAATCTGCGATAGCGGGGTATCCTTAACTGGGCATAAATGTACTCTACTTCAGGCTAACCTGGTATAGCCTGATAACAAACAAGATGCAAGTTACGTTAAAATCAATAAAAAGGAATCTATGGAAAGATCAATTAAATCACTGCAAGATTTAATACAATAAAAAAGATGCTTCAATACAGTTACTCTAAACAACAATAAACTCTTCACTCCTATGTGAAAGAAAGTGAAGTATAGTCCTACAGCATAGACCTGGAAACTTCTGAAGAAAGTCTGATGCTCATAAGATGCTCGTATTTAGAACTATATAAAGACAGGAGGCAGGACACCACACGTGTAAATCGAATACACTAAAAGATAGGACATATAATGTTAACTGACACAAGAATACTATAAATGCGCAACGGTAGCAATGCTCGACACTAAAAGAAGTACTTCCTCATCAACGAAACAGTCTGCTATGGTTGTGCGGCTCAGCAACAACCTAGACTAATAAATGCTGTGAATAATAATGCGCACATATCAAAGAGCTTATATTAAATACTAACAAGTGTCTACTCGAATAATAATGTCTAGCTGGGATACTCTAGGTAAGGAACTGGGGTTGAGCAAGACAGGCTCGTAGCCTAGCGACTGCATCCTTTAAGTTACGTTAATTGACGAGGGGGCTCTCATGATAGATCCAGATCACAAGTATCTGGTTCTATCCTGGCGACCCTCTAAAGACAAGCAAAGAGGCAGCAAAGTGTGGAACTGGTACAGGCCAAAACCCTCAGTCAACACAATGCTGCACTCGCAAAGGACGCAACCGAAAAGACAACCAGGCTACCACAGGACCGGTCGAAGTCGTGTAGGTATAAGCAAACCGTACACACATCAGAGACACCGACTAAAGTTACCTTACCCCAGTCTAGCATTAAATAAAAGAGCAGAAACACTAAATCAATATTGGAGACACACAAAGTTCTTAACCTATACTAACTAAGAACCCTCAAACCTATTCTAAGTACATGTAAATATCTCCGAGGACGGCGCATGCAATACAATGGGCCGGCTATGAAAACCGTATGCAGAACCCAAGGGGAGTGTTGTGCAGTTAATAAATGTTAGAGTATGGAAAGAGAGAATCGAGTGAGAGAAACAGTGATAAAGGTGGTGATCGGGAGAGAGTATGCAAAGGGATGTTAGAAGCATGCGCGCCAAGCCTGTCCTGACGAGGACAGCTCCTGGGGACCCTCATGGAGGAGGTAAGTTACACAGGAGACCGCAAAGGCGCGATGGTCGGCCAATCACGGGCCGAGACGTCACAAGACAGCAGGCGCCACAGGACACAGCCAGACACGCCGCCCAATGGCGAGCGAGAGGCAGGAATGCACCTACATACAGACACTCACTACCTCCTCGCTCTGAAAGTCTTTCTCATTCACACGCTGGTACTATTATCACTACTGTTGATATAAAATATAACCCGTTGTCACAGACGAAAACAAAGACCACCACTGGACTGTCTGTGACAATGCGATTACTAGGAAAGAAAGAACAACATTCTCTGATTACTGTAGCCCATTTCGATGTCCCTGGCGAGCGCTAGTGGCCAACGAGAGGCGATTCTGCCAACGCTGGTAGATGTCACAGTCTAAATTGGTCTTTGTGCTAATTAGTTTTAAGAAAAAGTGGGGGGGGGGGGTTACTGGAGAGCTAAGACCTTCAGACCCTCCGCCGGATATGTGATGTGTATACGAGCCGTGATACTTAATACTGTTGAACTGGTTTTACAGTTCCAAATTATAAATTTGTATTTTTAAGTGATATATATCATTAATAGTTGCAACTATTAGATGTAAGCAATAAATTGTACAAGAATATACAGTAGCCATATGTACAAGTTAATTTTAATTAAGGTACAATTACTGGTAATCAAATATTTTGTCCTTGTTTAATACTCTGACGTCTTACGAAGATCAAAGGAGTATCTGTTTTATGTCAAAGAATAATTATTCTTAAACATTATTTTAGTGAATCTCAAATGTGATATTCATTTCTTACATGTACCTGTGTGGTTATGTATAAGTAGACTTTCTTTAAGTATGCAGTCTACTTTCCTTTTCTATTTTTATACCAAAAAATATTGTGTATAAACAATATACTTAGGAGTGCTGTTTTGAGTGTCGTTTTCAACCTATAGTTGGTTTGTTAGTGGTGATAGATATTGTCACGAATGTCCCCCTCCAGTCTTGAGATATCAGGCATATCGTCAATGATGGAGGGGCCACTAATAAATTGTACGTTTGAGTCCCGGAGGGAAGAATGAAAACCTAATATTTAGTAGTGGCCCCGAAATCATTGACGATGTGGGCCCTCCCTTCCATCCCCTTCCCATTCATTAATGTCTTTAAATTAAAGTCTTGATATATCATAGAAGGCGGAATGACGCTAGGCAGATCAGCGTCTCAGATAAGAATCCACGGGAAAGAAATCCACATAAGTGGGAAACTTAATTATAGCATTTCTGAAGTAAATTTTTCTTTTTTCTTTTTTACTAAGTATTTTCGTAGTGAGTACCCAATCACAATGACAATTCGACAAGAGAATTAGCGTACGCTTATGATGATGGCTCCTCTTCCTCTCTGTGGCGGTCATTTCAAATGGCTAACGCAATGGCTTGAAAGAGAGCTATTATATAATAGGCATATCGTCAATGATTTCGGGGCCACTACAAAATATTAGGTTTTTATTCTTCCCTCCAGGACTCAAACCAATAATTCGTCCCGCCCCCCCCACCCCCTTCCCCTCCTTTTCTCCTCTCCTCAATTATCATCTATTTTTTTCTTTTATTCCCCCTTTTATCGAGTAATTTTTGGCGCGAATTTCCCTCACGCGGTCTCTTTAACACAGGCGAGGCAGCTAGAGATCCTTGCAACACAGAGACTTCTTCTACTCAGAGCCGTCAGTGTCGCTTGAGAGCTCGGAGAGAGAGCATATACGACGCTCCAGCTCTCGCCTCATGATACAACCTTGCGGCAATAATATGTCTTTTTCACCCTCCAAATGCTATTTCCACTTTTTTTATTGCTCTTAAATGTTCAATGTTCATATGTTCATAATAAAAACAAAATAGGCGCATATGGATAAGTAATAATTATATATATTATATACAGTATATATGACGATTTTCATCAGAATAGAACCAAATACCTTCGCTTGGCGGGAGGGTTTGAACTGCCATAGCTTCGCAATTTACGAGTTAATACTAAGAAAGCGTACGGACCGGATGGTATTCCTCCTGTGCTTCTGTGCTGATTCCCCGCCTAGGCAAACTCTTCCGTCTCTGTCTCTCCTCTAACGTCTTCCCTTCTTGCTTGAAGTTCGCTCTCATTCAACCTGTCCCAAAGAAGGGTGAACGCTGTCAACCCTCCAACTATCGTCCAATTACTCTTATTTCTTGCATCTCTAAAGTTTTTGAAACTATTCTTACCTCAACATTTCTTAAGCCTTTATCTTTCCATAACCTACTCTCAAACTGCCAGTATGGCTTCCTTAAGGGCCCTTCACACAGTCAGGAGTGCGAGCTAGTGTCCGAAATTCCACGTGCCCTCATGACAGAGTAGGAGTCAGCAGGAGTGTCCCTGCGAGTCACAAGGAGTCACTGGGAGTTACCAGGAGTCACCGGGATAAAACTGGGAATGAAGTGCAAGTTATTTAAAATTTGAAAATTAACAGTCGTTTTCGGATTAGTGCAATATACGAATCGATACGAGTAATACAGGAGTCACTGGGAGTTAGATAGGAGTCACTGGGAGTCACCGAGCATCACTGGGAGTTGCTAGGAATGACGTGTGTCGCGCGGCTGCCAATTCGTGGTGCGGTGTTGCCACCAACTCACAGCAGATTTGCCGCTTGCGCAGGGGCTCCCACAGATGTAAGCACTGGACACACGTGCATCCACTGTGAGCCTCCAGGCATGTATTTGACCCTATAATTTAAAGTTGCCATCCCTTGGTGGTGGGCTGACCCTTTGTCAGAGTGAGGGTTGGTGTTCTCTACTTCCCATAGCCCCTTCTATCTTTTTCTCCTTCTGCATCTCTAATTTTTTCAAATGGCGTAGGGATGCGGCGACCCCAACGCCCGCCACTTTCTGGTGCAGGTAGCCTCCTCTGTGGTGGAGGGGTGAGAAATTTCCACCACCGCTTTTCTCCGGCGAGACGTAGAAGTCGGCGAAAGGGGATCGGGGGCGGGGGGCCTGGTATCCTTCTCCCCTTAAATAAATCTACCAAAAAAATCAGACAGAGATAGGGGCGAGGGAACGCGTTCGTGGTCCCGGACCCTAAGAATAGGAGCTTTGAATGTGCGTGGATGTAGTACGAATGAGAAGCGAGAGGATATTGGAAGGTTATTTGAAAGAAGGATGTATGATGTCCTTGCACTGAATGAAACAAAGATGAAAGGAGAGGGAGAAGTGGATTTTGGAAATGTGATAGGTAGAAAGTCTGGAGTAGACGAGGGAGTCAGGGGGAAAGAAGGAGTGGCTATTATTGTGAAGGAGGAGTTGAGGGAGTTTATAAAAGAGTGGAAAGAGGTGTCATCAAGGCTAATGTGGGTGAGAATGCGGTTTAAGGGTGAAAGGTGGGTTTTTGTAAGTGCGTATGGACCAGGAAGTGAAAGAGAGTTAGACGAGGTAGAGGGTTTCTGGGAGGATTTGAGAGATTGTCTACAAGGGTTTGATGAAAATGAAAATGTTATAGTTTTAGGGGACCTAAATGCTAGGGTAGGAAATGAGCCTGTTGAGGGAGTCATCGGTAGTTTTGGTGTGGATGGTGTAAACGAGAGTGGAGAAAGACTGAAAAATGTATGTGAAGAGTGTAGATTGAGTGTAGGTAATACGTTCTTAAAAAAAAGGCGTATACACAAGTACACCTGGCATAGACTTGTGAGGGGAGAGATTGTAGAGAGGGCATTGATGGATTATGTGCTGGTGACAAGGGAAAGATTGTGTAGACTGCTGGATGTGAATGTGATGAGAGGTGAGGCGGAGGGTATGTCAGATCATTACCTGGTGGAGGGAAAGCTAAGAGTTAAGAGTTACAGGAGAATAAGAGACAAGCGTGAAGTAAGAGAGGTAATAAAAGTTAGTGAGTTAGAGAAGAGTGAAAAAGAGAGGGAGTACAAGGAAAGACTAAATGAAAAGTGGATGGAAGTGAGAGAGATGGAAGAGAGAGAAGTAGAGGTTGAATGGCATCAGTTTAAGGAAGGAGTGAAAGCAAGTGCAGAGGTAGTATGCGGCAAAAGGAAAGTAGGAGGCAGAGGTATCAGGAAGGGAAGCGAGTGGTGGAATGATACGGTGAGAAAGGCAGTTGAGGAGAAGAGACAGTGTTTTGAGAGGGTTTTACAGGATGGTAGTGTTGAGGTATGCGAGAGGTACAAGGAGAAAAGGAGAGAGGCAAAACGGAAAATTAGAGAAGCGAAAAAAGATGCAAACGAAAGGTGGGGCCAAAGGCTGAGTGAGAATTTTGAAGAACGAAAGAAGATGTTCTGGAAGGAGGTAAATAAAGTAAGGAAAGGAGGACAAAAGAGGGAAGAGTCAGTGAAAGATGAAAATGGAGAATTACTAGTGGAACCAGTTGAAGTGAGGAAAAGATATGCCGAGTATTTTGAATCTTTGTTAAATACAAGAGATGGAAGAGAAGCAGTGATTGAAGCAGAGGTGGATGGAGATAGGTTACCCAGGCCACCCAGGTGGCAGGGAATGAATGAAAGGATTGAGGAAAATTAGGTGAAAGAAGCAGTGAAACAAATGAGAGCGGGAAAAGCAGAAGGTTTGGATGGTATTGCTGTGGAGTGTATAAAGAAGGGTGGAGATGTGATAATAGATTGGTTGGTGAGACTTTTCAATGTGTGCTTTGCTGTGTCAATGGTACCAATAGACTGGAAGAGTGATGTATTGTGCCGTTGTACAAGGGGAAGGGAGATCGGCAGGAGTGTTCAAGTTATAGAGGTATTAGTTTATTGTCAGTAGTTGGAAAGCTGTATGGCAGGGTGTTGATAGAGAGGATAATAAAGTATACAGAAGTTGCAATAGGAGAAGAACAGTGCGGTTTTAGGAGGGGAAGAGGGTGCGTGGATCAGATGTTTGCAGTAAGACAGTTATGCGAGAAGTATTTAGAGAAGCATAAGGAGATATTTTGGGCTTTTATGGACTTGGAAAAAGCGTATGATCGTGTGGACCGTGAAGCAATGTGGAAGGTGTTAAGCATTTATGAAATAGGAGGAAATTTGTTAGAAGCAGTTAAGAGTTTTTATGAAGGGAGCAGAGCATGTGTGAGAGTAGGAAATGGTGAGTTGAGTGAATGGTTTGAAGTAAAGGTAGGTTTGCGACAGGGTTGTGTAATGTCACCATGGCTGTTTAATATGTTTATGGATGGTGTGGTGAGGGAGGTGAAAAGGAGAACTATGGGAAGAGGATTGGGTTTAGTAGGAAAGAATGGTAGAGATTGGGAGTTGAATCAGTTGCTGTTCGCTGATGACACAGCATTGGTGGCGGATTCTGATGAGAAACTGCAGCGGGTAGTCAAAGAGTTTGGTGTGGTTTGTGGAAGGAGGAAACTGAAGGTGAACGTCAATAAAAGTAAAGTAATGGTGTGTAATAGGGGAGAGCATAGGGTGAATCTAGATGTGAGGCTGGATGGGGAAATATTGGAACAAGTAGAGTGTTTTAAATATCTAGGAGGAACGATAAGCAGGAGTGGAGGTATGGAAGTGGAGGTAAAATAGAGAGTGTTTTCGGAAGCAATGGGAAGTATGTGGAAGACGAGAAATCTCGGAGTGAAAGTAAAAAGTGCACTGTATCAAAGAATTGTTGTGCCAACAGTGATGTATGGGGCTGAGACATGGGCTCTGAAGAAAAAGGAGAAAAGAGGGCAAGATGTGATGGAGATGAGCTGCTTGAGGAGTATGTGTGGAGTTACTCGTAGAGACAGATTGAGGAATGAAGAGATACGTATGAGAGTGGGGCAGCAGGAACATTTGTCAGCCAGAGTGAACAGAAGGGTGCTGAGCTGGTATGGTCATGTTGAACGAATGGGAGATGAAAGGCTTACAAAGATAATATGTGAGTCAGGTACAAGGGGAGATAGAAGGGCAGGAAGACCCCCATTGAGATGGAGAGACTGTGTAAGAAAGGCTTTGGATGATAGAGGAATGACTATAGATCAGGCAGGGGAAGTGGTGGTGGACAGGAGTGAATGGAGAATGCTTGTGAATAGTTGAGTGAACACGTGGTCATTTGGAGTGAGGGGTCGGGCGCAAGTTCGACTAGATAATAGTCCATCAGGCGCCTGGCCCGGGGAGACGATTAATATGAAGGGTGTGCCTGGAAGTGTGGTGGGAGGGCTTGTGGCTTTGGCTCCGCTGCATGTCTGCCTGCCGAGATCGGAACCTCTCCGGGTGGTCAGGGGCCGGGGGAGTACTGAAGTGACCTTGGTAACCCTGGTCTCTGGGTCTTCTCCTGGGTGACCTGGATGTGTGTGAGTTTGTGTTTTTTATCAGTGTTTATTTTTTGTTTATGTTGTTTTTGTGTTTTTCCTGTTCTTGCTCTGTGTTGAGTCGGCTACCCCCAAAATGGGGATTGGGCCTGAGCATATAGATAGATAGATAGATAGATCCCTCAAGTATGTCTCTTGTAGGCTACAACTACAGTCCTCTAATATCATCATTAAGTATTGTGACGTTAACCACTCCGTTAGAACCGCATGGCCTGTCCTACAGTGACTCGCTAGGATCGCCAGGGCAGTGGATACAGTTTATGTATTAGAGTGTGCTTTATTTCATATGAAAGCTCGTGTCATGGGCAGTCCAGAAAGGCTCTTTGTTTTCACCCATGTCAAGGCTTTATATATTTAATTGTAAAGTATATGTTTTATCATTAATGCTGGGGTCACACATTCACACATTCACACATTCACTATTGGTAGTTGGCAACCGAATACGTAAAACGTAAGGGCTTAGTACGCAAAACGTAAATTAAATTGTGTCTAGTCGTGGGGGTTGGTACGCATGGCGGGCATAGCCACGCTGGTCTTGGAGGTGGTTGGTGCGGCCAAGGTCGCCCGGTATGTTTTGGATTTCGAATCAGATACGGGGCTCGTGCTCACGTATGTCAAAAGTCGGGAAAGCATACGTTTTACCTGGCTAGCTGCTACGTCTTACGGGTGCAGCCCCGTAAAACGTAGCAGCTAGACAGGTAAAACGTAAGTTTCTCCCGCCAATCGTAAAATGTTCACGTAAAACGGGAAAGTGAAAGTAAGTCCAGGCGCATCTGGCAGAACCGCCGCACTGCGGGTTGGCGGGAAGACGCGGCACCGTTGTACGGTGGGGTCACGGGGGACAACGGGACCAGCGCGGGACCAGCGGGGGACACTCCAGTCACACCTCTCACCACACCGGAGCAGCAACCAACAAGCCAACCCTGCCACCCTCTGCACCCTGCCGAAAACAAATCGTAGCAGCGAAACGACTGCACCTATGGCTTTCATATTTTTACCACATGTACCTTACCCTTTAGGCTACCCACCAAAAAAATCCCAAATCCCTCCTCCTACCCACTCGCTGACTGTCAGTCCCGTCAGAAGGAAAAAAAAGGAAAATCTGTGGCGGCGAAACGACTGCACCAATCGGGTCCATATTTGTGTGACAAGTCCCTTACCCTTCTGCCTTCCCCCCACCACACCCCCAACCACCTCCAACCACCCACTTCCAGCGTATCCGTACGAAGATAAGGAAAAAGAGGAAAATCTGTGGCGGCGAAACTACCTCACCAATCGGTTCCATATTTGTGTGACAAGTCCCTTACCCTTCTGCCTTCCCCCCACCACACCCCCAACCGCCTCCCACCACCCACTTCCAGCGTATCCCTATGAAGATAAGGAAAAAAAGGAAAATCCGTGGTGGCGAAACTACCTCACCAATCTGCTTCATATGTGTAACACAAGTCAATTTATCCTTCTACCTTCCCCCAACCAACCCGAAAACCACCCTCCCACCCATACATTCCGATACCATAAAAGTCTCTGTAGTCTATAGTGTCTTTTCAGCTACTTTCGGGACCATCGGGGACCTGATTTCTGGCGAAAATGGACAAGGGGAGTGTTTTTTTTACCATTATCTTTCCTTTCTCTCCCAACTTGATAGATTTAGCCAAAAAAAAAAAAAAACTCTGGCACTGGCAGAAGCACACCGTCAAAATTAGCTGGCACTCAGCGGGTTAAAGGTTACAAGGATGAATGGTCTTTCCTCTATAAAGGGAGTTCACAAAATTGAACTCCTCCAGGATGAATTCCGCGATGTTGTTCATGGTGCCGATGAAGGACTGGGAATGGGAATGGTGTGGCCATTCCTGCCCTTTTGTAGTTCCCAGATTCCAACCCAGACCTACGTGGTTGACAAAGACTGTCTTTGTCTGTGTTTGGACAGACGGGGTGTGCCTACGATTTTCCGGACACGGTCCACGTAATGCCTACAAACTCACAAGACGTACGGCCTCAGCTACGTAGGTCTTGTGGGGGCGTGGCCATGGGCGTGGCCTGTGTTCCCGCAAATCGGGCAGCCCAGGCGGACTAACGGGGACATGCTTACGCAAGTCGCAAGTACGTACGTAGCTCCATACGACTACATTACGTCTGACATAACACTAGCCCCGTTACGGTACGTATGTCGGGAAGTGCAATAGTCGTAGTCTATACGGGCGTACACGGCCGGACTACGCCCGTCATAACACAAAATTGGCGATCACGCCTGACGGGAGCATACGGGAGCGATATACGTGAATGTGTGACCCCAGCATAACTAGTAATGATGGGATCTGGGAGAGAGAGAGAGAGTAGAACAGAGTGAGAGGGGGGCGCGCAGTGTTTTTGCCCCGCTCGATGACGTCACGGCTGGCTGCCTCGTGGGGGTTGGTTGAGAGAGGTCCTTACCATGCTGCTAGCTCCCTTGCTAGTGGCTAGAAGACTTGTCACCACTTTTTTCCCACGCGGCTCGACCTAGTCCCGGTATATATACTGGTTCCTCGCCACTCTCTCCCTCAGATCTGGTTTCTAGAACGCATCCCTCTTTTTCCCTTGGATATCTGTCCCCCTATCTCTCTCATTTTCCATATCTTTCACCACCTTTTATTAACATTATATCCCCTCTGGTTAACTCTGCAAAACCAGCTTCATGCTGGCCAGTTGTATTGTGCGTTAAGGTCTGATATAACCTATGTATGTTTAGTTGTTAAGATAAGTTGATAACGAAGCATTGGTTGGCTTTCATATTGCCGCTTCCTATAATTATTAGTGTTCTGCTGGATTAGATAATGCAAGACTAGGGGTCTGATATTATAAGGTATTGTTTCCTATGAGTGCTGGCTTTAGGAAAAAGCTGCACGACATACCTGAGAACTGGAGTTAATTGAGTAAATTCTAGTCCGTGTGCCATTGAGAGTAGAGCATGCACGAATGAGGGCTTTTTGCCTATACCATTCTGCACTGTTCTAAGCTCGTTGTTTGTCTTTGAGGTACGCCAGGAGAACGCTTAATACTTCGGTATTAACACCTTAAGAGCGGCCAATGCGGTTTATTTATATGTACCGCCCAGCGGGGTGTTTTTAGCCAAAATAGGGCTGTTTACGTGATCATTTTCATGCCTAAATAAGACCCAGAACGTAAAACAAGTATCTATCCCTGAAAGGGCATAAACAGAGCTTTCGAATGACACCATAACGATCCTTTTATGATGGCTAGTTTTCTTGCAATAACCGTGCAACGCGAGTGCAAAAAGCATGTAATTAGCCACTTTCCCGATACAATTCCTTATATAGCGAGTGAGAGAGGGAGGAGGGAGCTGGGATTCGTGTCAGTATGTTCGCCGCGGTGGTCTGGAGCAGTCATACGCTCGCTACTCTCCTGCCACCACTTGTCTCTCTCTCTCAGCAACATTACGTGCTGAAATTGCCACTCGACCTATGTCGAGCGCCGCCACATAGTCCAGCTTTATTTAACTCGACTTATGTTGCTCGCCGCTAATTAAGGGTTAAGGTTTCTCAAGAGAGCTACCCTTCCCTATAACGTAATATTTGACGCACAGACTTGAGATTTGCACTAGGCTATGCGGCATGCAATGCGCACCAGTATCTCGTATCATTGACTCTAGCTAGACTTTATCAGTCACAGTAGACATTAAGTATATTAACCTAATTACTCTTTTTATGCATACCCATTTATGATTACACAAGCATTTCGCAGCCTAGTTTGATGTATGGAGACACAAACGACTTAGGCTCTTTTTGTTGATAGGAATACTGCATTGTCGTGGCGATTATTATTGTTGTAGTATTTAGGATATTCTTGGCTCCGACGGCATTATATATATTCTGCCTTTTTGTGTGCATAGCCTGCACGAGCATTGTTCCGCTGCCTGCCTTTTTGGGTTCCATTTCCGATACGAGCATCTTTATAGCATCTAACATTTAAAGAAGATTCCTTGTTAGTGTTGAAGGACTTTAGTGCACTTTCTTTCATGCAGGAGTGCCTGACATTTATTGATTAAAGTAACGTAAGCTGTAACTTCTCTTACCACCTTACTTTGCATACCATAACCAAGCACCTTCGGTTATAGGTAGTAATAGGCTGTTTTCACATAACATTAAGCCTAGAGTAGACGCACATTTATTGAGAGTTTGATAGCCTATTATTGCATATAGAACTCCGAGAGTATTTGTGTTCTTTGTTCACTGGGAATATACATCAGAGGTTGGATCTAGCGCTTTCCGTTGTAGCATTTATGCCATTACTAGTCCAATGAATAAGAGCCCTGATATATTTAAACCTCAGTCGTAACAGTATTATGACTGTATTCGTACATCGTTAAAGACAATAATAGAATACGATCTATCTATCTATCTATTGCCTGACGCCGTGATCCCCGAAGGGGTGGCCACGAACGAACCGCCCCCATGCACCTCTGTCCCAAGTCAGTCGACGCCCCTCCCCCCAACCAGCACCGCCTTCGTTCATATACTTCCTCACTCCATGTTTCCACCTCTCCTTCGGTCTACCTCTCCCTCTCTGTCCTTCCACCTCGCTCTCGTACACCCTCTTAGTCATTCTCTCGCTTTCCATACGTCCCATATGGCCGAACCATCTCAAGTTGTTCCTTTTCACACTTTCCAGCACATCTACCTCCACACCACACCTCCTTCTTACTTCTTCATTAGTCTGTCTATCCCTCCATGTAACTCCGCACGCACTTCTTAAGTAATTCATTTCCACTGCTCTCATTCTTGGTCTGAGTCTCTCAACCATCGTCCATGCTTCGCTTCCGTAAGTAAGTCTCGGGATTACCACACTGTCATGCAAGGACTTCTTCACTTCCATACTGACCACCCTATTTCTTGTTACTGCTTTCAGTGTTCCTACAACCCGCTTCCCCTGTTGTACCCTCTCCCGCACTTCTTCATCCATAGTCCCATCTTTACTCAACACACTGCCCAGATACTTAAAAGAGTTGACGATCTCCATAGCCTGACCGTTCAACTTCACCTCACACTCTGTGACTTCACCCCTTTCGAAGACAATAACCTTGCTCTTCCCCGCATTTACCTTCAAATTCCGTTTTTCGCACACTGTTTTTCTATGTAAGTGAAGTAGAGAAAAGGCAGAACTACCTTTGGCGAGTGCCTCCCCCAGAGTTGAAAGAGTGACAAGGCCAAAATCAAGGGACGTTCGAGCCAAAATGCTTGGACACACGGAGTTTGAAGCAATTTAAGTCATAGGATGAGGGAAAGACTGATTCTGGGAGAGAGTTCCAGAACTCAGCTGGTTGAAATAATTGAGAATAAAGTTTCACTCTTGGGTTGGAGAGTTGCACAGAGTACGGGTGGGATTGTGTTGCAAGACGGGTGCTACACGAAGAGGGGGTGGTACACACTGAGAGAACTCAGAGAAACACTGATTATTGTAATAGCGGTAGAATAGTGAGAGAGATGCAACATTGCGGCGAAGAGAGAGAGACTGCACAGAATTGGTGAGTGGACGTGAGTTTATTAGGCAGAAGGCTTTCTTTTCTACTTTGTCTAGAAGTGCTGTGTGAGAGGATACTCCCCACACGTGTGAACAATACTCAATACATGGACCCAATGTGCCCCTGTAGCCTACAGAGCAAGAAGCTGCTCAGGGGTAAAGAACCCCCGGAGGTGGTTGAGCTCACCCAGCTTCAGGGAAGCTGTTTTAGCAAGAGTGGTAATATGATCTTTCCAAGAGAGATCAGAAGAAAAGAAGATACCGAGAATAATTAGGAGAAGATGAAGGGGTAATATAAATGTTGTTGAAGAGTAAGTCATAGTTTTCTGGAAGGGGGCGACGAATAGACAGATGGAGAAATTGAGTTTTGGAAGCATTAAAAGTAGCAAGGTTTTCTCTGCCCCAGTTAGAGATAGTAAAGAGATCAGAAGATAGGTGCTTTATGGTCTCCTTATGTGAGTTTTGGAGTTCCTGCTGTGAATAATGTTATGGAAGGCTAGTTGAATAGTGTAATGTAGAGTCGTCAGCATATGAGTGAATGGGGCTGGAGGTGCAGTTGAGAAGGTCATTAATGAATAATAGGAAGATAATTGGAGATAGGAGAGAAAACTGAGGAAAACCGGAGTTGATAGGTCGAGGAAGTGAATGGTGGCCGTCCACAACCACTGCTATGGAACGGCCAGAAAGGAAATTAGAGACAAAGTCACAGATGGAGGGATAGAAACCGAATGAAGGTAGTTTGGAAATGAGGGATTTGTGCCAGACTCTATCGAAGGCCTTCGATATGTCTAGCACAACAGAAAAGGTCTCACTAAAGTACCGAATGGAGGATGACCAAGAGTTAGTAAGATAAGAAAGAAGATCACGAGTAGAGCAGCCCTGTGAGGGCCCTTCACACAGTCAGGAGGGCGAGCTACAATCAGTAGGAGTAGGTGAAAATTCGGACTCCTGGGCCTATTCGCGGCGAAAATTGATGACTCCTAGTTACTCTAGCGATTCCAAGTGTCTCCTGTTAGATTCCCAGTGACTCCCGACCAGTCGCCGCCGATTGGCCCTGTCCGACAAAATGTTCACTGTGTTTAAAGTTCTCGACGCGAGTTGGAACACTCCCAGTGACACCCAAGTGAGTCCTGGTGACTCCCAGTGACTCTTATCTAAATCGTGGACAGTGTTCTGTTTCAGTTTCAGTACTCAGTTCCACCGGGAGTCACTGGGATATAGATAGGTAATACATGCGAGTCACCGAGGGTCACTGGGAATCGACGGGAGTCACCAGGAACCACCAGGAGCCACTGGGAGTCACCGAGCATGCTCTCCAAGCGGCAGGGGTGCCCACAGAGATACCTGTAGTGGGCGCACATGTAATAAAGGGCCCACTATTCATGGGTGTGGGTGGTGAGCAAAGCGAGCCTACCTAGCTGGGGATTCCCCCCCTCCCCAAACAATTTCGCAGTATTTATTAATTGTAGGTGCATTCTCAAGCTATCTCAAAGTGAAATGAAGGTGGATTAAAAAAATATTATTCATATAAAACTGTAATACTCCTCACCTGAAAGTATAATATATACGGGTACTTTAGTTTTCTTGGTCAAACATTTTAAAAAGGCCTAGTATGAACCTGTGTAAGTACAATTGCCCACAAGACATTGTATTTAACACAGTGATTGTGTGTAGAGAAGGAAATTACTGTAGGTGAGGTATTTAATAATGTGAACAATGTATGGTCAATATACACTAGCATATTTCTAGTTTACAAGTTCTCCAACTCCCCTGACCTAACCTAACCAAGCTAACCTAACCTATAATTGTTACCCATTTTAGGCAATATTATGAAATATTACAGAACTCGCTAACGAAGGAAAACGAAAATGTGTGAAGGATTAACTAGGCATTCTATAGACAATACTTTACATATATTTATTTCTTAAGTTATAGTAAGCATTGATATAATGACCGTACGGTACATAATAATACAGGCTTATCGTATGTGTGGATGAATGAATGAAGAAATCTGTGATGGATGCTAGGGTGTATAGGGGTATTGGAGGGGGTCTGTCTGATCATTATGTAGTAGTAGCTAAGGTTAGGATACAAAAGAAGTGGGTGAGGAGAGCTGGAGGGAGGCGAGAGGAAGGTGGAATGGAGAGGTTACAGGAGGAGGAAATCAGGGAAGAGTACAGGAGAGCAGTAGAAAGACGACTAGGTGGGTTTGACTTGGAAGTTAT
Organism: Paralithodes platypus; assembly: GCA_032716605.1. NCBI lineage: Eukaryota > Metazoa > Arthropoda > Malacostraca > Decapoda > Lithodidae > Paralithodes > Paralithodes platypus. The sequence continues at coordinate 28,872,085 of CM064543.1, read as the reverse complement.
GGAGGAAGTGAAGGAGATGAGCAAGGTGTTTAAGGAAGAGATCTGTGCAGCATGTGAGGAGGTGTGTGGAGTGAGGAGAAGAGGGAGGGGAGTGAAAGGTACAGCATGGTGGACAGAATAGGTAAAAATAGCTGTGGAAGAAAAGAAGAAAGCATATAGAGATTGGTTGGGTAGTAGAGGGAATGAAGATTTCGAGAGACAGAAACGAGCGAGGTACGTGGAGAGTAAGAGGGTGGTGAAGAGAGTAGTGAAGGAAAGTAAGAGAAGAGTAGATGAGGAAATTGGAAGGAATATGAGTGTAAAATGGAGGGAGAGTAAGAAACTGTTCTGTAAAGAAGTCAAGAAAGTTAGGGAAGGTAGCAAGGGAAACAGTATGGGTGTGAAAGATAAGAATGGGAGAATGCTAGCCGAGAAGCAAGAGAGAGTCGAAAGATGGAGGGAGTACTTCAATGAGTTGCTAAATGTAAAGAATGAAGAGCCAGCAAACATAGTTGGATAAGGTATGGGAGGGAGAAGAAGAGAAGTAGTGGAGGAGGAGGTGGGGATCAGGAGGTCAGAAGTGTGGGAAGCCATGAAAAGAGTGAAGTTGGGGAAAGCACCAGGAACAGATGGAGTGTGTGGGGCAATGTTGAGGTATGGTGGTGAGATAGTGATCGAATCGGTATGGAAAATGTGCAAACTAGCATGGGAGAAGGGGAGTGCACCCGATGACTGGAAGACTGGCATAATAGTCCCCCTATATAAGGGCAAAAGGGAAAGAGGAGTGTGTGGTAACCACCGAGGAATATGTCTTCTAAGCGTAGTAGGGAAGGTATACAGTAGGGTAGTGATTGAGAGAGTGAGAGTGAGAATGGAGAAATGCATAGGCGACGAGCAGGGATGTTTTAGGAAGGGAAGAGGATGTGTAGATCAGATTTTTACCCTGAATTGTGTTGTGGAGAAACATCTGGAGAAGAAACAAAAGGTGTATATTGCCTTTATGGACTTGGAGAAGGCCTATGACAGAGTGGATAAAGAAGTTTTGGGGAAAGTACTTAGAATATACAGAGTAGATGGCAAGTTGCTGAAAGCAGTGAAGAGTATGTACGAGGGTGCAAAGGCGGCAGTATGTGTGGAGAGTGAGCAGAGCGAGTTCTTTGACCTGAATGTTGGTTTGAAACAGTGGTGTGTGATGTCCCCGTGGTTGTTTACTGTATATATGGATGGAGTCATGAAAGAAATACTATCAAGAGCAGTGGATATTGGTGTATCGCTGAAAAGGGAGGGAAATGAGTGGAAGCTGCCTATACTGCTGTTTGCGGATGATACAGTTCTGATGAGCGATAATGAATGGGAGCTGCAGGGTTTGGTGAATGAGTTTGGAACAGTGTGCGAAAAACGGAATTTGAAGGTAAATGCGGGGAAGAGCAAGGTTATTGTCTTCGAAAGGGGTGAAGTCACAGAGTGTGAGGTGAAGTTGAACGGTCAGGCTATGGAGATCGTCAACTCTTTTAAGTATCTGGGCAGTGTGTTGAGTAAAGATGGGACTATGGATGAAGAAGTGCGGGAGAGGGTACAACAGGGGAAGCGGGTTGTAGGAACACTGAAAGCAGTAACAAGAAATAGGGTGGTCAGTATGGAAGTGAAGAAGTCCTTGCATGACAGTGTGGTAATCCCGAGACTTACTTACGGAAGCGAAGCATGGACGATGGTTGAGAGACTCAGACCAAGAGTGAGAGCAGTGGAAATGAATTACTTAAGAAGTGCGTGCGGAGTTACATGGAGGGATAGACAGACTAATGAAGAAGTAAGAAGGAGGTGTGGTGTGGAGGTAGATGTGCTGGAAAGTGTGAAAAGGAACAACTTGAGATGGTTCGGCCATATGGGACGTATGGAAAGCGAGAGAATGACTAAGAGGGTGTACGAGAGCGAGGTGGAAGGACAGAGAGGGGGAGGTAGACCGAAGGAGAGGTGGAAACATGAAGTGAGGAAGTATATGAACGAAGGCGGTGCTGGTTGGGGGGAGGGGCGTCGACTGACTTGGGACAGAGGTGCATGGGGGCGGTTCGTTCGTGGCCACCCCTTCGGGGATCACGGCGTCAGGCAATAGATAGATAGATAGATCGTATTCTATTATTGTCTTTAACGATGTACGAATACAGTCATAATACTGTTACGACTGAGGTTTAAATATATCAGGGCTCTTATTCATTGGACTAGTAATGGCATAAATGCTACAACGGAAAGCGCTAGATCCAACCTCTGATGTATATTCCCAGTGAACAAAGAACACAAATACTCTCGGAGTTCTATATGCAATAATAGGCTATCAAACTCTCAATAAATGTGCGTCTACTCTAGGCTTAATGTTATGTGAAAACAGCCTATTACTACCTATAACCGAAGGTGCTTGGTTATGGTATGCAAAGTAAGGTGGTAAGAGAAGTTACAGCTTACGTTACTTTAATCAATAAATGTCAGGCACTCCTGCATGAAAGAAAGTGCACTAAAGTCCTTCAACACTAACAAGGAATCTTCTTTAAATGTTAGATGCTATAAAGATGCTCGTATCGGAAATGGAACCCAAAAAGGCAGGCAGCGGAACAATACTCGTGCAGGCTATGCACACAAAAAGGCAGAATATATAATGCCGTCGGAGCCAAGAATATCCTAAACACTACAACAATAATAATCGCCACGACAATGCAGTATTCCTATCAACAAAAAGAGCCTAAGTCGTTTGTGTCTGCATACATCAAACTAGGCTGCGAAATGCTTGTGTAATCATAAATGGGTATGCATAAAAAGAGTAATTAGGTTAATATACTTAATGTCTACTGTGACTGATAAAGTCTAGCTAGAGTCAATGATACGAGATACTGGTGCGCATTGCATGCCGCATAGCCTAGTGCAAATCTCAAGTCTGTGCGTCAAATATTACGTTATAGGGAAGGATAGCTCTCTTGAGAAACCTTAATACCGAAGTATTAAGCATTCTCCTGGCGTACCTCAAAGACAAACAACGAGCTTAGAACCGTGCAGAATGGTATAGGCAAAAAGCCCTCATTCGTGCATGCTCTACTCTCAATGGCACACGGACTAGAATTTACTCAATGAACTCCAGTTCTCAGGTATGTCGTGCAGCTTTTTCCTAAAGCCAGCACTCATAGGAAACAATACCTTATAATATCAGACCCCTAGTCTAGCATTATCTAATCCAGCAGAACACTAATAATTATAGGAAGCGGCAATATGAAAGCCAACCAATGCTTCGTTATCAACTTATCTTAACAACTAAACATACATAGGTTATATCAGACCTTAACGCACAATACAACTGGCCAGCATGAAGCTGGTTTTGCAGAGTTAACCAGAGGGGATATAATGTTAATAAAAGGTGGTGAAAGATATGGAAAATGAGAGAGATAGGGGGACAGATATCCAAGGGAAAAAGAGGGATGCGTTCTAGAAACCAGATCTGAGGGAGAGAGTGGCGAGGAACCAGTATATATACCGGGACTAGGTCGAGCCGCGTGGGAAAAAAGTGGTGACAAGTCTTCTAGCCACTAGCAAGGGAGCTAGCAGCATGGTAAGGACCTCTCTCAACCAACCCCCACGAGGCAGCCAGCCGTGACGTCATCGAGCGGGGCAAAAACACTGCGCGCCCCCCTCTCACTCTGTTCTACTCTCTCTCTCTCTCCCAGATCCCATCATTACTAGTTATGCTGGGGTCACACATTCACGTATATCGCTCCCGTATGCTCCCGTCAGGCGTGATCGCCAATTTTGTGTTATGACAGGCGTAGTCCGGCCGTGTACGCCCGTATAGACTACGACTATTGCACTTCCCGACATACGTACCGTAACGGGGCTAGTGTTACGTCAGACGTAATGTAGTCGTATGGAGCTACGTACGTACTTGCGACTTGCGTAAGCATGTCCCCGTTAGTCCGCCTGGGCTGCCCGATTTGCGGGAACACAGGCCACGCCCATGGCCACGCCCCCACAAGACCTACGTAGCTGAGGCCGTACGTCTTGTGAGTTTGTAGGCATTACGTGGACCGTGTCCGGAAAATCGTAGGCACACCCCGTCTGTCCAAACACAGACAAAGACAGTCTTTGTCAACCACGTAGGTCTGGGTTGGAATCTGGGAACTACAAAAGGGCAGGAATGGCCACACCATTCCCATTCCCAGTCCTTCATCGGCACCATGAACAACATCGCGGAATTCATCCTGGAGGAGTTCAATTTTGTGAACTCCCTTTATAGAGGAAAGACCATTCATCCTTGTAACCTTTAACCCGCTGAGTGCCAGCTAATTTTGACGGTGTGCTTCTGCCAGTGCCAGAGTTTTTTTTTTTTTTTTTGGCTAAATCTATCAAGTTGGGAGAGAAAGGAAAGATAATGGTAAAAAAACACTCCCCTTGTCCATTTTCGCCAGAAATCAGGTCCCCGATGGTCCCGAAAGTAGCTGAAAAGACACTATAGACTACAGAGACTTTTATGGTATCGGAATGTATGGGTGGGAGGGTGGTTTTCGGGTTGGTTGGGGGAAGGTAGAAGGATAAATTGACTTGTGTTACACATACTATCTGTGGCCTCCCGGCCCACACTAACTCCAGTTCCCCCACCGCGCATGAGGATGACAGTGTAACCAATAGTTCGCTAAAAGTGAGCAAGGTAGCAAAATCAGCTAAACTTCCATCTTCGAGGTAACACTGTCAGTGCTCCACGAGTGCTACGTAGCTGTATGTGGCGTCATTGTGTAGCGATTTCCACCTAGTTTTCGGCGCAATACAGTTCCTTTCATACTGATGGTTGATATAGCAGTCAGAACGGCCCAGAAAGGCCCAAAACGGCCACAGAGCACCCGCTAGAGGAGGGTTAAGTATGTTATTTTCCTCTAAGTGATTTACGAGTCTATCTCGTACGACCGTTTCTAGCATTTTACATACAACTGAGGTTAAGCTAATTGGACGATAGTTACAGGGTAGGGATTTGCTGCCTTTTTTGAATATCGGTGTTACGTTGGCTAGCTTCCACTGATCAGGCATAGTTCCAGACTGCTAGGATTTATTGAATAGTAATGTCAGTGGTTTGGAGAGCTCATCCTTAGCTTCCTTTAGAACTCTAGGCGAGATTGTATCAGGTCCAGTCGTTTTATTTACCTTGAGTTTATCTAAACAATTCAATACTTCTCTCTCTGTAACAGTGATATTGCTTAGAACATCTGAATTATCAATCTGAATCGGCGATGGTGTAGGGATATCACTGAGGTCTTCGGTTGTAAAAACTGATGCAAAGAAGGTATTGAGGGCATTACTCATTTGTACTTCGTCTTTGGTGTATTCTCCATTTTCATCGACTAACGGTCCAACAGTTGAAGTAACTACTTTTTTCTTTCTGATATAACTATAGAATTCTTTCGGGTTTGTTTTACTTTGATTCGCAATATGTGACTCTAAGGTCTTTTTACTTTGCTTAATTAACTTTTTGGCTTTGCGTCGTAGCTCTACAAATTTCACCCGTTCTTCGTCATTTTGTGAGGATTTTAATCTATCATTAGCAAATTTTTTAGCAAGCAGGCTGTTTGAAATATCTTTATTCCACCATTTGGGCTTATTATTATGGCCTGGACGCCGTATTTTCTATGGTATGCAGTCTTGCACTGCTTTTAGGTAAGTGGTTTCGAATAACTTCCAAGATGTATTTATGTCATTATTGTTAATTAAAAAGCTCCAGTCAGTTTCTTTAAACATAGCTCTAAGTTTATGGAAGTTTGCTTTCTTGAAATTAGGGACTTTTTCGATGCTACTATTTGGTTCGTTACTAGTAAACTTTAAAATGAAAGTTATCGTACGATGGTCGCTGTTACTGAATTCATCACCAACATTCAAATTCTCTATTAATTCTTCTTTTGTTGCAAGTACAATGTCAAGAACGTTATTACCACGGGTCGGCGTTCGAACAAATTGATAAAGCGAACTCTCTTGCAAGTTCGTATACAAGTCATGTCCGGAGTGTGAAGTAAGAGTATCGCCCCACTTAGTCACAGGTAAATTAAAGTCGCCAAAAATTACGGTATCTTGTGAGTTACTTACATCTGCAATTTGTTCGTAAATCTCTCGGTCAGTTTGCACTGATTGAGCTGGAGGTCTGTATATTAACGCAAGTATTTTTGTACCTTTATTATTCTTTATTAGCACAAAAGATGTGTCGACGTTCACAATTTGAGGTTTTGACAAGAGGGTAGGGTTAAGACTTTCTTTGATATAAAGTAAAACGCCACCTCCATTTCGATTTATTCGGCTTTTCTCAAACATTACATAACCAGGAAGTGAATACTCTGCTAAAAAGTCTCTATCTTCTGTATTGAGCCAAGATTCTGTTATGCCAATCACATCATAATTTTCTGTAAACACTAGCTCCTCTAAATCTGAAAATTTATTGCGTATGCTACGAGCGTTTGCATAGAAAACCTTTAAATTTGTTATTTTAGAACTCACGGAACGCTCTTTAATAATATTTTTGGTTCTTATCGGATCTACATTTATGTTCATGGCTGTCCTCTGTCCTCGCTGTCTTCGGTCCTTATCGCTGGTGGTCCTTGGTTGCCTCTGTTTTTTGCTTGGCATTGGATGATTTATGTCACTGCTGCTTCTTCTCGGATGGCGTTTTTTGATCCATGGCTGCGGACTGCTTCATGTAGAAGACGACCCATGCGTGCTGAACCCACAGGGTTTAGATGAGTGCCATCCTTGCGGAACAGAGTAGGCTGGTTGTAGAAGTTGTCCCAGAGGTTGATGAATTCAACTTCTTCCGTCAGACACAAATATTTTAGTCGGCTATTTGTGCTGAAGGCCTTGTCGTAGAATTTGTCAGGTGCGTCGATCTTGGGGAGAATGCCTGAGATGATGATATTCCTTGACTTGTTTTTGTAGTGCTGGATCATCTTGCGATATTTCTCCATCAACTTTTCGGATCTGGTGCACATGACGTCATTTGAACCAGTATGGATGACAAAAAGGGTATTTTCATTTGCATCTTTTGTGGTATCTTCGAAGGCTTCCACAATGTTGTCCAGTCCTGTTCCTGGGATGCAAAATCTTTTTCGTCGATTTGGGACTCTGTCGCAGAACTCTTCGACCTGTCCTCATAGGATGGAATCCCCAACGAGCCTGGTCTCTTCTGGTTCGTCTTCCATCTCTACCAATATCTCAAATCTGTTTGACATTGTGACTGGTAGATGAGACCTTTTCTGCGTTGGCCGTGCACCGTTCCTCACTGGTGTAAATCCAGAAACCTGTGGTGGCGGGTCTCTGCGTACAGGTCGGGGAGAGGAGTGGTTAGAACGTGGGCGAGGGGTTGGTACTGTTCATGCTAGCAGGCTTCTTGCACGAGGAGTGGGGGAGAGACTAAGGTGAACAGGCCGGCTGTCCTGGTTTGATGTCGGCTTAGGTTCGTCAGAAGCATCTGCTGCAGGTGTTGGATTGTTGGCAGATGACGTTGGGGCGGTGGTGGATGCTGGAGTTGAAACAATTGGAGTTAGTGATACTCCAACGTTGAGTGTTACAAACTCTTTGAGTGATTCCAGCTTCCTGGTGAGGGCGTTGATCTTGTTGTTGGCTTCATCCAATTTTGCTGTCAAATCCTCTCGTTGCTGGCAGAGTCGGCAGACTTGTGGATCGGCAGGAGCAAACATGGAAGCACCAAACCTACCAGCGCAGTTCGTACAGGCACGAGGCATGGTGACGATCACTTTCTTCAGATCACTTCACTCACTTAAAAACACTTAACTTACTTTAAAAACACTTATCTCACTTTAAAAACACTTCAATCCCTTCAGGTCACTTAACTTACTTAAATAGGCCTAACCGAAAAAAAAAATGTTGAAATACGGAGAAATAGGTTATCAGCGGTGATAGCCTAACCGAAAATTAAAACAAAACAAAATTAATTTGAATACGCAGTGATAGCCGAACCGAAAACAATTTTATTTTTATTTAAACAGAAATAGGCCACCAGGGGTTATAGCCTATCCTAACCGAAAACAAAATTATGAAATACCGGTACGCAGAAATAGGCCACCAACGGTGATAGCCTAACTGAAAATTTAAAAATTGAAGTACGCAGAAATAGGCCACCAGGGATGATAACCTAGACTAACCTAAAACAAAAATAACCGAAAACAAAAATTATGAAATACCAGTACGCAGAAATAGGCCACCAGCGGTGATAGCCTAACTGAGAATTTAAAAATTGAAGTATGCAGAAATAGGCCACCAGGGATGATAGCCTAGACTAACCGAAAACAAAAATAACCAAAAACAAAAAGTATGAAATATGCAGAAGTAGGCTACCAGGGGTGATAACCTACCTAAAAAAGCAAAACAAATATATATATATATATAATAGAATATGTAACTAAATAATTATACAATTCACCAAATAGAGATTATATAAGAATAAAGTGTAACTGCACACAAGGGGTTAATATACTGTATCAACAGATGGCGCTGGTGTCACTGTAGGCTAGTCAAGCAGGATTATATTTAGATAAACAAAGTTATCAGTCAAAGGTTACTACAAGATCATGCAAGCAACAACTAAAATTACAGATATATATATAGCTACAGTAGGATACTGAATACGATACCTACTAGAGTTAATAAGAAAATACAAAGCTAGGTCGATTAGAGGTGCGTGTGCGTCGTCTGCTACAAGCTAGGATAACAAATGTAAACAACAATGTTTATCAGTCAGAAAAGCAATACAATAACATGCACGGCAACTACAGAACTATGTGGAGGTTAAACAAGCACTTAACTACTGTTCATGCAATGAATATAGGGAAAAGGGATATAAAATACTCAAATTAGGATCGAGTGTTCTCAGTGGCGATGCAGAGCTGTTGGCGGTGCTAAAGCCGGAGGGTGAATGAAATAGATTCCGCCTGTAGGCTGTTATTAATGTTTCTCAATCGTTACTAAGAAGTCGAGTTTATATACCATATTAACGCAAATATGATTAGTTTGACCGCTAATACAATTTAAAAATTGATAGGAATTGAAGGTCAATATGATCGAGAATACACCGAAGAATGTCAGTATATTAAGTAGCGCAGTGGTAACCGTAATAGGCATACATTCAAAGTGTAGGAGTTCGAGCCCCTCGGACGTAGTTTGTTATTTTTTTTAATTCGTAATTTGGATCATTTTAAACGAATGTATGGTAGCCTACAATGTTTAAAATTTGTTAAAGTATATAGAGTTTATAAAGTATATGTTTCTTAATTACAATAGGCTTACAATATTACCGAATCTACTGTTATTACACTAACAACCCTAATATAACTAGTCTAACTTCTAACTTAATTTTATCCTTTCATTAATTAACTTATTGTGTTCTAACTTAATCTTATATCCTAACCTAGATTACCATATCTTAGTTTATATACTAAACTACAGTAGTATTGCATATAATAACCCAAGACACTCAAAACTTATTATATATGAAATTAACACATTATCTGCAAATTAGATTATTTCACTTCGTATTTTGTATGAGTACAAAGGAGTACAAAGGAAATCAAGCAACAACAGTTCTAGTGACCCTTCTAGGTTGCTTGTCCTCCAAAACACTGAGGATCAAGTGTCCAAACAGTGGTTTAGAGTGGGTAAGGGAATATTGGAAAGGGAATTACTGCCCTGGAACTAATGTCCGTGGCAGGATTAGGAAGTTAGTAGGGGACATATGGGTTAGTAACTGAGGGGGGAATAAAATAAAGTTATTCATTTACAAACGCAGTCAGTCGCGGGTTTGATGCGAGATATTTGTCTAAGCGGAGTTTAAATGAATCAACGGTGATGCAGTCTATAACGTTTCCACAAGTTGACAACTCGATTGAAGAAGAAATTCTTAGATTCGTGTGAGTTAAAAGATTTACCAATAATTTTGCAACCGTTTCCCCGCGTGTAATTAGATTGGTCGATAGTGAAGTACTTACTACAGTTCATATTGTCGATGCCTTTCATGATTTTGAACACTTGAATTAAGTCACCTCTTAATCTGCGCTGGGTTAAAGGAAATAGATTTAATTCTCTAAGACGCTCTTCGTATGGTTTGTTCTTTAGGCTAGGTATCATTTTGGTAACTCTACGTTGAACTCGTTCTAGCTTGTTTATATCTTTTTGGTAATAAGGGCACCAGGATTGAACGCAGTATTCCAGAAGAGGGCGGACTAATGAATTGTAAAGGGTTAGGATAACTTCTTTGGATTTATGCTCAAATGACCTGCCTATAAAGCCAATTATTTTGTTTGCCTTCTTAACAACTTCTGAACATTGTTGACTCGGTTTTAGGTTACTCGATATTGTTACTCCCAGATCGGTTTCTCTGTTTACATTCTTAAGCTGAGTGCCATTCATCGAATAGTTTGCTTTCTCATTTAGGTATCCGATATGTAGTACTTTACATTTATCCGCATTGAAACTCATTTGCCAAATTTGGGCCCAACATGACAATTTATCTAGATTGTGTTGCATATCGTTAACTTGTTCTTTTGAGAGTACGCTATTTGCAATTTTTGTATCGTCAGCAAATTTTGAGATTGTACAGGTGAGACCCTCATCTATGTCGTTGATGTAAATTATAAAGAGAATTGGTCCTAGTACCGATCCCTGGGGTACCCCGCTACTTACATTGGTCCATTTTGATGCCTTACCGTTTATGACTACTCTTTGCTTTCTGTCGCTGAGCCAATTTTCTATCCATTTCAACACACCGTCTTGTATTCCATGCGCTTTAGTTTTAGCAGTAAACGTTTGTGGGGAACTTTGTCAAAGGCCTTTTGAAAATCAAGGTATATAATATCTACAGCTTTACTCTCATCGTAGAGGTTGAGGATATCGTGGACGAAGTCTAAGAGGTTTGTTAAACAGGAACGTTTTTTACGAAAGCCGTGTTGAGTATCTTTAAGTATGTTATTTTCCTCTAAGTGATTTACGAGTCTGTCTCGTATGACCGTTTCTAGCATTTTACATACAACTGAGGTTAAGCTAATTGGACGATAGTTACTGGGTAGGGATTTGCTGCCTTTTTTGAATATCGGTGTTACGTTGGCTAGCTTCCACTGATCGGGCATAGTTCCAGACTGCAAGGATTTATTGAATAGTAATGTCAGTGGTTTAGAGAGCTCATCCTTATGAGGGTGCAAAGGCGGCAGTACGTGTGGAGAGAGTGAGCGGAGCGAGTTCTTTGACCTGAATGTTGGTTTGAAACAGGGGTGTGTGATGTTCCTGTGGTTGTTTACTGTATATATGGATGGAGTAATGAAAGAAATACTATCAAGAGCAGTGGATGTTGGTGTATCGCTGAAAAGGGAGGGAATTGAGTGGAAGCTACCTATACTGCTGTTTCCGGATGATACAGTTCTGATGAGTGATAATGAATGGGAGTTGCAGGGTCTGGTAAATGAGTTTGGAACAGTGTGCGAAAAACGGAATTTGAAGGTAAATGCGGGGAAGAGCAAGGTTATGGTCTTCGAAATGGGTGAAGTCACAGAGTGTGAGGTGAAGCTGAATGGTCAGACTATGGAGACAGTCAACTGTGTTAACCCTCTCCGACATATGATGCGATGTTGAGCCTATTGGGGATACTTTAAAACATTTGTTACCATCAGGGGTATTTAGAAACCTTTAGTTTAGTTACTTCAACATCTGCAGTTGTCTTTGAGTTAGCTGTGGGCAGAAAACTAATTTTGGAGAGGTAATTATAAGAGTGAGAGAACTATTTCTTATTGCTAACCTGGCAACCTCTGCGTCATATGTGCGTTAAAGGGTTAAGTATCTGGGCAGTGTGCTGAGTAAAGATGGGACTGTGGATGAAGAAGTGCGGGAGAGGGTACAACAGGGAAAGAGGGTTGTAGGAACGCTGAAAGCAGTAACAAGAAATAGGGCGGTCAGTATGGAAGTGAAGAAGTCCTTGCATGACAGTGTGGTAATCCCGACACTGACTTACGGAAGCGAAGCATGGACGTTGGTTGAGAGACTCAGACCAAAAGTGAGAGCAGTGGAAATTAATTACTTAAGAAGTGCGTGCAGAGTTACATGGAGGGATAGACAGACTAATGAGGAAGTAAGAAGGTGGTGTGGTGTGGAGGTAGATGTGCTGGAAAGTGTGAAAAGGAATAACTTGAGATGGTTCGGCCATATGGAACGTATGGAAAGCGAGAGAATGACTAAGAGGGTGTACGAGAGCGAGGTGGAGGGACAGAGAGGCAGAGGTAGACCGAAAGAGAGGTGGAAGGATGGAGTGAGGAAGTATATGATCGAAGGCGATGCTGGTTGGGGGGAGGGGCATCAACTGACTGGCGACAGAGGTGCATGGGGGCGGTTCGTTCGTGGCCACCCCTTCAGGGATCACGGCGTCAGGCAATAGATAGATAAACTTCGTATTATGTAATTCTAAGTAAAAACTAAAACAAACCAAAATACATCAATACAAAAATATCGCTGCCACGGGAGACTCGATCCCCGGTTAGTAACCTGTTGAGTACCGGTACCGTCCTTGTAACTTTATTTTGGCTGCCGGTTCCATTAGACAATATTATTTAGCTTAAATAGGGCCTCCAGCGATTAACAGGCTTTGAACTATCTCACTTAACCCTTTTACTACCACAAATCCATCTTAAACTGCACTCAATCGTCTAAATATAGCTAGAATATATTATATTGACGTCGCCAGCAAAGAAGTGGTTAATATTACAGCCAGTGTCTCCCGGAAAAACCCCCACTAAACACGATTATTGAAGATAAATGCAATCAATGGCGGTTTATCCCCTTCAGCACGATGACGCCTTTTTACCCTTGATTCTGGCTAAAATTACAAAATTATATTCGGCTTCAGAATTACTATGTGTTATTCAGAGGCTTTTTTGAGATGGTACTTACCCCTTTAAGTCCTAGAGGTAGATTATAAACCAAGGAAAACCATCTAATGGTAACCGGAGTATGATCAAAATTACGGCATTGTGCTAAAGGGGTTAATTACAAGACCATTTAACCGTTTTCGAATTCATAATCTATATTGTTTTCAGGCTTTATATCATTAGTTCGGAATTCAGTTGAGATGAAGGACCACCCAAATCGTAGATATGATGAATGACAACGGAAAAATAATAGGCCAGTGTGATAGCCCCTTAAGACTAAGATTTCCAAGGAACGACCCCTTTTCTCAGGTAATATGTTCACTTTGTATACCGTTATGTCAGAGCATATCTAAGTTTGCAAATATATCCGCAGTTAATTAGAACTACTTGCAGTTATTGGAATTGTTGAAGGTTCCTATTGCGAAATGACCATTTCTGCCTCTACTGTGTGAACTTTAACATATAATATGACAAATTGCATATAATTATGGATGGGTATATTATATCATACTCAGAGATCAAGCAAAATACAACCATACCGAAATACACATCACTAGAGGTTTAAAGTAAGCCCGATAATGTTGTGGCATTAAAACAAACATATTTTGCAATTAACTGGGTGTAATTTATCATATGGTCGGTTATGTCACCTGACGGTAAATTGAATCCCGTAGCAACTGATATATCGAAACGTAATGGAAAAATATGAAACTATGTCATACTACTGCCAAGTCTTCATAATAAACAACCTATTTTGCTATATAATCTTCGTAATAGTTGAGTAATAAAGATGAAGACATGACAATTTACCATCAACTGAAAATAAACAAACTATAGTTATAAATCGCGGCAATATGACTATCAACACAATTGTATGCCGCTTTTATAATTATTGACACATATTAGCAAAACATAAATCAGGCTTATATAATTACCATTTGTCAAAGAACATTACGTAATTAATCGGTTACCTACCCGATAGCACTATCGTTAGTGAGTGCTGTACTGTATTTTATATATTATTTTGTAATAGTATAGTTATCTTATCAATATTTGTATTTTGTACTATTGTTAATGTCTTGTCATGTTGCAAATTTGATTTTAAATAATATTTTGACATTTAACATTTAGTTTCTTTATTCATGCAGAGTTTAGTAAAATTTGCCAGAACGTCCCGGACTTCCCAAACTTAACTACTTCCTTTAACGTGACGATAGTGCGTTGTTATATGTGCGATTAGTTTGCTTGGGAAACAGATTAACTTGCTCATTTAGTAATGTACACCCTATGTGGTGGATTGTGTTCTTTTATTTAATAATTTTCATTTTAGTAAGCGTTGTTTCCACATAGCGATTTTGATAATTTAATTTGACTTTATATTGTCCTTGTCCCAATTTTGGTTTGTTTAGTTTGCAAGTTTTACATTTTAATTTGCCACAAATCAACGGATTCCATTACCTCTCTGCTCCCACCTTATCTTTAACAGCCACACAAGCACACCCTTCTTTCCTACCTCGCTACCACTTCTACCCCCACCCCGCAAACCATCACCCTCCCACCATCGCCTACTTCCACCTCCGGCTTCTCCATCATAACTCTCCAGCTAGAAAGGACACAATGACTGAGCAGACGGCCTGAGGCGGTGTATCTGTTTCATATGCTCGGAACTGTACATAAAACTTGATTAATTCGCGGAGACAAACCCCCAGAGCTGGAATTTAAAGTCTGGTAACACTGAATATTTGTGGTCTGCCAAACGTACGATTCATTATCTGAACCCCCCCCCCCCCCTCCTCCAACCCCCAACCCACCCACCAACCCCAACACAAACGCAAGTGCTCCAAAACACCTCTCTTCCCGTTCCTCCCTTTCCACCACACCTATCCATCCCATCTCATTCATACCCGTCTCCTCTGATAATTTGCACACCACTCTAATTATATACTTACCGGGAGGACAGTAGATTAATAGTAGCTTACAGTTTACTAAATATATTATTCAGCTGCCTATTGAAGGAGTAGAATATGCCGAAGCATTACATTATTATTATTATGATAATGCAAAGGAATGTGAAGCGATTTGTCAAAGGAGAATTGTAAATGTAAAAATACGGCAATCAGACTCTAACAACGATTTTGGAAAGATTTTTACAACCGTGTTCTACTTAGGCTACATTTCATCCATTGCCATTATTCACTAGAAATTTGACAATCTTACATAATACAAAATAATGAGATCCAGGATGTATTCTCTCTCTCTCTCTCTCTCTCTCTCTCTCTCTCTCTCTCTCTCTTAAAAGGTGTAAATATGCCTTGTTTTTATTAAACACTTCTTTACCGGTGACGTCTTTTTCATTTGACTTAAATTATATTTAGATACTTTTATGAAGATTAGGAAGGACTTGTGGTAAGTAAAAGGATTCATTGAGATAGTCTGTAGCGTTTTAATTGGTAGACGTCTTTCCTAAGATGAATCTATCTATCTATCCATTGCCTGACGCCGTGATCCCCGAAGGGGTGGCCACGAATGAACCGCCCCATGCACCTCTGTCCTCAGTCAGTCGACGCCCCTCCTCCCAACCAGCACCGCCTTCATCCATATACTTCCTCACTCCATCCTTCCACCTCTCCTTCGGTGCACCTCTCCTCTGTCCTTCCACCTCGCTCTCGTACACCCTCTTAGTCATTCTCTCGCTTTCCATACGTTTCATATGGTTGAACCATCTCAAGTTGTTCCTTTTCACACTTTCCAGCACATCTACCTCCACATCACACCTCCTTCTTACTTCTTGATTCGTCTGTCTATCCCTCCATGTAACTTCGCACGCACTTCTCAAGTAACTCATTTCCACCGCTCTCACTATTGGCCTGAGTCTCTTCCCGAACGTCCATGCTTCGCTTCCGTAAGTTAGTGTCGGGATTACCACACTGTCATGCAAGGACTTCTTCACATCCATACTGACCACCCTATTTCTTGTTACTGCTTTCAACAAGATAAATAAAGTCGTCTAATTTTTGCCAGAATATAATGAAAAAGGATGTCATCGTTACTGAATAGGTAAATGTTATTTTACTGAAATTTAGAGCATCTACTTTATGTTCAATTAACGGTTCCATTTTCTAAATAGGTTAAACAATTGCGTGAAAATAACCCTATGAATAATATCACGAGACAATAACTTTAGGGACAAACCATAGGCAAAACTAATAGGATCAATATAAACAGAGAACAGAGCTTGCTCGTCTAGGAAAGGTTGATACCGTAGTTGATTGTATGACGTTCAGCTGAATTAGAGTACACTACAAAGAAATACGATTAACAACTTGTGTATAGGGGATTCCCCACATGACCGATTTTGGTCATGACACAGCCCAACATCCCCTATTCAGCCACTATGCCTTCATGTCATGTAAAATTCTAAATGATCGTCTGATGTCCTCGATTGGTTCCTGGAGGTCTGGTGAGTCTTGAATTGAGTCGTGAGAGTCTTGCTGATTTTTGGAAAGTTAAAAAAAAATCATGAATGCCGGCAATGGTGTCGCCCGAAAATATTTGTTAGGAACATGCACAACCTCACCCAACTATTTGCCATGCACTGGGATTGCACAGAACTTGTCTCCAGATCAAGCAGCGAAATGACAAGACAGGTCTTGTATATGTTGCAGACAACATACGGACCATGGCAGAAAGCGGGTATGCTATACTCGACAGTATTGGCAACATGAAGGAACGGTCGGGGACACAGTCGTACAGTCGACTCAACTAAACATGGTTGCCAACATTTTTTTTTTTTGTGAAATCGAATTCTTGTTTGCGTTCAGAATAATGGTAGTGGTGGTGGTGGTTGTGGTTGTGGTAGTAGTAATCGTGGGTATGGTGTATGGTCGTGGTGGTTATGTATGGTCGTGGTGATGGTTGTGGCTGTGGTAGTGGTTGTAATGGTGGTGGATGTGGTGGTGCATGAATGTAGTGATGGTGTATGGTCGTGGTGGTGGTGGTGTATGATCGTGGTGGTGGTTGTGGTAGTTATGGTTGATTTTTGTGTAGGCGGTTCTGGTTGGTAGCTGGTGGGGAGAGTGTGTGGTTGTGGTTGTAGGTGTGTCTGATGGTTATGGAAGTTTAAATGGGGATGATGCTGGTGAGGTGTGTGGTGGTGGTGGTAGTTCGGTGGTGGCGGTTGTGGTAGTTTGTTCATGGTGGTGGCGGTTGTGGTGTTTGTGGTAGCTGGTGGTTATGGTGGTGGTAGCTTGTTGGTAATCTTGGTAGTTTGGTGGTGGTTGTAATGTTTGAGATGGTTTGTTCTGGTTGATTGTTGTGGTTCTTGGAGGAAATTGAAGGGAGATTATGTGCATATGCTCCTTATCGGGGCACAGTGCGCCCCTGTATTGAGTATTGTTCGCATGTGTCGGTAGGCTTCACCCATACCGCACTTCTCGAAAGTGTAGAGTCCAAAACATTTTGTCTCATCAACTCACTTCCTCTTACTATTTCTCTACAATATCTTTCTACACACCGCAATGTTGCATCTCTCTCACTTTTCTATCTCTATTACAACAATCAGTGTTCTCCAGCTCTCCAACCCATGAATTGGCAAATTTTCTCAGTATTTCTTCTATTCAACAAGTGAACGCTGGAACTCTCTCCCTCAATCAATATTTCCTTCATCCTATTAGTTAAACTGCTTTCAACTTGGTGTGTGCAGACATTTTGACCCCAACGTCCAAAGAAATTGGCTCTGTCACACTCTTGGCTTTAGGAAGACACTCGTTACAGGCAACCTGCCTTTTGTCTCCTTCTTGCACATAGGAAAAAATGTGCATGCAAGTGTGTGTGTTAATAGTGCTACTTTATTGGATGTGGTAGTGACATCTGTGTGCGTGTGTGTATGTGTGGGTGTGAGTGTGTGTGCTTGGGGGTAGATAGTAACTGTGTGTGATTCGTTTATGTGTGTGTTTGTCATAGTATGTGTGTGTAAGGATGTGCAAGTTTGTGTAGTGGTTGTGTTGGCAGTGGTTGTGTTGGCAGTGGTTGTGTTGGTTGTGGTCGTGTTGGTAGTGGTTGTGTTGGCAGTGGTTGTGTTAGTAGTGGTTGTGTTGGCAGTGGTTGAGTTGGCAGTGGTTGTGTTGGTAGTCATTGTATTGGCAGTGGTTGTGTTGGCAGTAGTAAATGTCTGGGTAGCGGATATGGTAGAGCTTGAGGTTAATTCTATAGGATTGCGATGATTGTATGGTTTCTTTTCTTCGACTCTATTGTCGTTTCATGTCCGCGATATCGCCAACTTATCGCCAATAGTGTCTGCAATAACTTGCAGAAATATCGTTGAATGGTTGCATGTAGTCATCTTTTGTCGGAGTGGCTGACGTTCAAATTTGATTGGTGTCGGACGTTGTCTGCCTATGTTGCAGACGATATCGACTACCAGTCACATATGTTGCAGACGTTGTCGCCGGCATTTCGCCGAATATTGCATGACATGTTGCGGATTGCTTAGCAACAAGTTGTATGTTGTCTTGAAATAACGGTCACTACTGGACAATCAGGCAAATTTGTTACGAAAATCAGGCGAGAGGCATTCCGCGAACGAAAATCGGGCATAGTACGGCATTTGAGAAAGCCCTTTATGGCACTTAGGCACGGTAAATGAAGAATAGCAGAAGTAGCTTTCAAATTTAGGAATCTGGTCTTATCTAACCTGAGGCGTTACCTTTTCGCATTAAGAATTTGCCTTCTCTCACAGATTGGTTACCTTTAACTTTACAGTTGTGTAACAATCATCCCCTTTTTTTACACAGAAATTTGTCACATAAGCAAATCCAGACACCATCAAATTGTACAGAAAATCACATCTGCCCACACCGTATCTATATAAATTCATATCAAATGTTTTCAATATGTATGCTTACTGTCTATTTATGCTTCCGGTTCCACATACACACACACACAGACAATGACGTATACAGTACATATATATATATATATATATATATATATATATATATATTGTTATGATGGGTTATAATTGTTTAATTCCCTTGGTACACTCCGTAAAACAATCCAGTTATGGTTTGATGGACTTCTATACTCTTGACAGGAACATCCCTAGTAGGTTCTTTATGCAACATACAAAAGTATTCAAGAGGTCAATACCCTACTCAATGACAACACAAACATGGACATACATAGAGTGGTTTTGTTCATAGGGCACAATGGGTAAAATGGCATGGATCATAATAGAATATATCCTGAGTTATGCAAATAATAATCTTAGATTCCTAGAGTAATAATCATGAAATCTAGAGCAACCCAATGGTGAGTGTCTAGTGTAAATTGGCTCAAAACAGGAAAGTATACCCAAAGCTATTAATGCACATACATAATTATTAGCCCTCAATACAATAATAAATGAGGGTAGAGTATCATCCGTAATTAATGAAAAGATTAAATCAGGTGCAGGATAATACCCAGCAACTAAGATAGAGCGAATTGCTGTTTACAAATATTGACTCCCTGTACGGCAGGTGAGTCACACGGTATGCTCGAGGTGAGACTTAAATACTGACCGCGTATAATTGACCTCAGGTAGGGGTCACTGGGCAGGTCACTTGTTGGACTGCGTTAGTGAGATATAAGTTTATACTAAATGCAACTATATTCTTATTGCGAGTTCAATAATAATATAATCAATGAGAGGGGGTAGAGAATATTATTTGGAATAAATGAGATATAATAAATCTCGGGAAGGGTGAATTTATATTCTATCAAATATTTATATTAAGTGATCGTATGGTCAGATAACGAGACAAGCTTAGGAAACTCGTATTAATATATATATATATATATATATATATATATATATATATATATATATATATATATATATATAATCGAGTAAAGCGAGAACGTTTAATTGACACAGATAAAAGGGCCCCCCGGGGGGGTAATTAACTCTACTTTACACAGTATAAGTTAATCTGTTCAAAAGTAAATAATACGATATATACGTATGAGGATAATGAATATCATATGTAATTAATAATAACTGGGGCGTGAATGGCACAATAAGCAAATTAATACCTGAATTCGGTATCAATCGAAGAATCTGAACTGGTTAACAGATATAACGAAATAAATCGTAGTTTAATAACTAGGGCGCTGGCGACGAAGTCCAGCTCATTAATACTTATAAATCAGTATCAGTGAAGGTGTCTGAACGAGTTAGCAGAGACGGGAATAAAATACAGAGGCACAATTAGTGTATGAGGGGCGTGGGCGACGAAGTCCCACTCAATAATACTTATAAATCAGTATCAGTGGTCGTGTCTGAACGAGTTAGCAGAACGACGGGAATAGAAATACACAGGCACAATTAGTGTATGTCGAGTGGATGTATATAATTGCAATATGAATTTTATGCGGAAGACTTCCTAAACATTAAACTCTTAAACTCGAATATCACTACATCAATAATCATCAGAAAATAAATTAACGTTCATAAAATAACTTCACAAATGATGAGTAAGATAAAAATCGGGCGTAGGTCTTAGGTAAGAGAGTGAGAAGAAAATGAATCAATTACGGAATACACTGCGACTTCAACTCACGAATAATAAATCATAACACATATAGTTAGTTAATCTGTGAGCGTGGGGTCGGTACGAAAAGAATTAAACACAATGTATATAACGTATGCGTGATTTATAAGAGGTAAATAGGTTTTAACATAGATCAAGGCTGAATGGCAAAATTAACCCATAGAGGACCAGCGACGCAAACAGTGCGTTGGCAATGTAGTTTCCCCACAGTCCCACGACGCATAAGTTGCGTCGGGGTTTAATTACTCCGGTCCTATGGCACCTAGAGGGCTCAGATTTGTATGGGAACTGTGTAAGTATCCCACAGAACAATGCAAATGGTTGAAAACTCTCAAAAGTCCAACCGCGTGCGCGTGAGCGCGCAAAAACCTGTTTTTGCCTATTTTTGATTACCCATTTCCCTTCTTGTAATTCCGAATTTCGGTCGCACCGTAGGACCCCTTAATGACCTACAGTAGGGGATCGGGTTTTTGTGTGTTTTCCTTCATTTCTAACCCATTCCTGGTGTTTTCTGAAAAAAAAAATTGACAACCCTCTGGTCCCTGGTGGTAGATTTATTCTTAACTAGCTGGGGCTCAGTGGGTTAACACTGGGTAATACAAGTTCAGAAGGATGACTTTATCATGGACATACGGGATCTTGGGCACATATCACAATTGCATAATTACACAGCACCGTTCACATGTTTACGTAATCAATACCTCAATAACAATAGCCAACAAAAGAAACATAGAAACACTTAGGTAGTTGGAGGGCAGGGGGTCGAGAGTACAGGTCTGGCCGGCCGGGAGTGAGGGTAGATGACAGCTCTCCAGGGCTGTTCACGTCACTCAAGCAGGGGTCCTAGGTCCAAGGCATCAGGCAACAGACGGACAGCACCTCAGTAACAGAGCAGGTGGTACTTCAGGAGGTACTCTCGAGGGGCAGGAGAGGTGGCTGGGGCAAACCTAAACACTTTGCCATGGAAGTCCGGGCCAGAGGGCGTTAGACTTTAGGGAGGTGTGGTTTGCATACATTTCTCAGGATTTTCTGAGGTCCTATGCATAATTATTTGTAACTCAAGGGGCTATTGTTTCGAGGTTAAAGGGTCATTGTGAAAAAGGTAATTTGGCTGTTACAATGTACATAATAATATTAGCCTTGGAAATAAGTTATAATAAAATAGGCTGATGTCCAAGGCTGTAACTTATAACTAAAAGGTATCAAAGTACAGGCTGTACGCTAATACTATTACCGTAATTAACTTAAAGCCTATACTGTGAATATTTGATTACATGATTTATATTTACCTAGTGATGTACATATTTGGATTGACCCTTGTATATTCTGCAGAAGGGGTGTACATGGTATCGTTCAATTCCATTTATGTCTACAATATTCTGGTTGCTGATGGCTTACTTACATAAACATATTCTCTGAGTAATCTAAATCTTGGTGGAGGTGATGGAGAAATGTCCTTTTTGATAGTGAGGACCAGGGGGAGGGTCCTGAAGGATTAGTGGAAGGGTCCTTAATGACCAGAGGGAGGGTCTTCCGTTTTCTTTGTAGGAGGTGGGTGAATGAAGACTTCTTACTGGTGGGGTTAACTGGTGTAAAGATGTGTTGGTATTGTTTGAGGCCACTATTTCATATATATACAGTATATATATCACAAATACATGTGAACTGAAAAATGTTTAACTACTTTCAGTCGGGATCGGACCTCCGTCATTCAGAAGAGTGGACAAGCTTTTAATCCACTACACCAAGGCGTGATAAAGTAATCTAAACCATTTCCTATATATAATAAAGGAGAAGGGAAATCCTACTAGGAGAATGTATTGCATTTCATGCACAAGTCGCAGGAACTATATTCCAGGACACAATACAGAGATATTTACAAGATTACCCACTTAACTCGGGTTATAGAGATTTTATTTTCATTCTCACCCAGCCAAACACGAGCGTCATTAATATCAAGTATATCTCCCATATACACGTGAGCTAATACATTTTTAAATACTCCTAGCCGGGATCGAACCTCCGACATTCAGAAACGAGTGTCCAACCCGAGTTACGTGGATAACCTTGTATAAATCACTGTATGGTATCCTGATATATGGATCCTGCGAATTGTGCATGAATTTCAATACATTCTCCAAGTAGAATTTCCCTTCTCCTTAACACCTTACGAGCGGCCTATGCGGTTTATTTATATGTACCGCCCAGCGGGGTGTTTTTAGCCAAAATAGGGCTGTTTACGTGATCATTTTCATGCCTAAATAAGACCCAGAACGTAAAACAAGTACCTATCCCTGAAAGGGCATAAACAGAGCTTTCGAATGACACCATAACGATCCTTTTATGATGGCTAGTTTTCTTGCAATAACCGTGCAACGCGAGTGCAAAAAGCATGTAATTAGCCACTTTCCCGATACAATTCCTTATATAGCGAGTGAGAGAGGGAGGAGGGAGCTGGGATTCGTGTCAGTATGTTCGCCGCGGTGGTCTGGAGCAGTCATACGCTCGCTACTCTCCTGCCACCACTTGTCTCTCTCTCTCAGCAACATTACGTGCTGAAATTGCCACTCGACCTATGTCGAGCGCCGCCACATAGTCCAGCTTTATTAAATACGACTTATGTGGTGAGCCGCTAATTAAGGGTTAATATATATAGGAACTGGTTAATATTAATTTATCACGCCGTGGTGTAGTGAATTAAAATCGTTCTGAATGTCTGTCGGAGGTTCGAACCCGGCTGGGAGTATTTATATAATATATATATAGTACATATATATATATATATATATATATATATATATATATATATATATATATATATATATATATATATATATGCAGTATATACTATATATATATATATATATATATATATATATATATATGTTAGTATAGCCAGGTAATAGATTCTCTTTTAAACAGACGAGGTTAAAGGCAACAGCAGTTTCAGCATTCAGTATTTTATTGTTACAGCTTTCAATAGTTCTAACAATTTTCCTCTGGGGTTCAGAGATGAGGTACAACAGGTTAGCAAAATTCATGGTGGATCCAACGTTTCACAAGTAAACATCTTGCATCTTCAGGGAATGGGCAGGTAATGATTAGAGTAAGGACAAAGCAACATATTTATACAAAATTCGAGGATCAAGAATAGGTAGGTGGGCGGAGCTACTGGGTGTGGAGTGGCTGTTCATTGGTGGAAGGCAGTCTATTCGCGAGACGGGCACTAAATCTTATCGGTGGTTGGTTGTTGGCTGTGGGTGGCTGTGATTGGTTGGTGTTGTCAGTTGTGTGCTGAGCGCGGAAAGGTAAAGGAGGGGGGCACAGGGCGAGAGGAAGGAGGGCAGTATGCCTGTAGCGCTTGCCTGAAGGAAGAATTTGAAGGTCTTGTGTTTGGTTGTTGATGCTGGGGTTGAGTGTTTGGATATATAGAGCTTCTAAAATAGCTAGTCTTCTGGGGTCTGATTCTTTGTCGAGTATGGTAGTTTGTTTGTCTAGGTCGGCGCGAGTTAGGGCAAGATGGTGGGGGGCTTGACTTTAACCTTGTCTGTTTAAAAGAGAATATATATATATATATATAACTTTCATTACTAAAATGACATAGTTATATTCTTGTTTTCACATCATGAATAATATAGTAGATTTCGTGCGAGGTAATACCAATTCACTACGAGGAACCAGACAGACAAACACAAGTTTAATGATGGATAGACGGACAGGCACATGGCCTGTATTAATTTAACACTTCTATATGATATATACAAATTTTAACTTTGTTTTCTGTATAAGGCTGGAGTAGCAGCTACATTTACCATTTATATACAACAAAACGCATTATGATAATCGTTGATCAAGTTAGACTGTTTCACAACCACTGGCAATAGTGAAGTTTGCTTAATTGGCTACCTATTGACGCAAACAGTATATCCCATAGAAAATACTAATGGAAAACAAAATGATAAATTGGCAAAGATCTTATTTATAAAGTCACCCTCAATTAAACAATAGAAGTAAACTATTACATAATGAAAGTTGATGGAAAACAATACTCAAGATATTGAATTTCAGAAAGTTCGGGGATAAATACTTACAACGCCAACATTTGGTAGAGAGAGAGAGAGAGTGAGAGTGAGAGTGAGATCTGTGTTTTACCAGACTCAAATATGCTGGTATCCGGTAACACAGATTGTGTAGCTATATTTAATAAATGGACAACACAAATGGTATTTCAAACGTGCCTCATATTTAATAACAGTCGCATAGTTAAAATAAAAATAGACATTAAACACGACCTCGGAACATTATCTACAGCTTTGTAATAAGTGAAATTGGCGTTACAATATATTTGATAAACGTGTTTAACAAGAACAGTGAATGTCTTGTTTTATTGCCAAATATAATGTATGTTTCACCATAACTGAACCTTTATTTGAAATTAAATACTCAGAACTTAATTGGCCAATGTTCATATAGTATTAATTACCTTCTCCCTATCCGTATTACTTTTCCCAGTCTGATACCATTTCCGGTCTTGCTTTCTACCCCACCATACTCACATTTTCAATCCATCTTTCCACCCTCCTAAATATGTTTTGTTTCTCCTATCACTCCCTTCTTACTCTTTGTCCCTACCCTCCCCCGATCCCTCTCCCTTTACTTCTCTACCGTCCCCCTCCCTACCTCCGCCACACTCGCCAATCCCTCTCCCATACTATCCATATCTCTCTCCTCTCACTCCCCACGTGCTCCGTTACTGCCTCCCCACCCTTCTCACCCCCTGCTCTCAATGCTTCTCCCATGATTCTACCTTGCTTGTTATCGTAGGTGTTATGCGTAGGTATGCGTAAGATGTATAATACAAGGTAGAATTAACATGGTACAACTGAATACAAAATTAACACAGATAAGATCAAGAGTTCAGAAGGATTTATTAATTACGCACATACGGGATCTAGGGCACAGATCACAGAATGAATTCACGCAACACGTTTCACATATTTTACACAAGATACCTCACAATAATAACACAAACAAAAGATACACAGGGACACTTATGTGAATTTGGAGGGCAGGGGTCGAGAGTACAAGTCTGGCCAACGTGGAACGAGGATAGTGGACAGCACTTCAGGGTGGTCCGGCGTCACTCGAGCAGAGGTCCAGGGTTCAGGACTTCAGGTAGGCAGGTCGTCCACAGGCAGGCTTCAATAGTCCTTCAGGCAGGTACTCTCACAGGGTGTAGGGGCAGACTGGTACCGGCCAACACTTTTACTTGATACTCTGAGCCCGAGGGTTTTAGAATATTAGTGAGGTGTGGTTTGCATACTCCTTTCATATTTTCCTGAGGTTCTATGCGGAATTATTCTTGACACCTGTTTCTCTCGTTTCGGGGTTACAAGGTGATGGGGAAAAAGGTTAGGTGATCGTTGTGAGGTGCATGCTTAACCTAGCCTTGGAAGTGAGGTATTAATAGAATGGCATACTTCCAAGGTATAATCTTACATAAATAATACTTATTAACTTGGCTTAAGGCTGATGTAATCTTATATAAACTAGGATAGGCCTTTAATCCTAGGTACAGATTCAGCTGTGAATATCTATTTAGTTACAATTAGTTACTTAGTTACTCTTGTATTTAATCAGGGATGGACTTTCAGGTTATCCGTTAGGTCCATTTATACCTGTAGGCCTCGGGTCGTTGATGGGGTATTTGCATAAACATATGCTCATCATATTGTAAGTTTGGCTGGAACGAAGATGTTGAGGGATGAATCGTTGACTTCATCCAAAAGCTGTGTTGTGGTTGGTTGGTCCAGGTCGGCTGCAATTGGTCAGGTCCTCCCGTTCTCAGGGGAGGCGGCAGGTTTAGAGGACGGTTTGGAATATTTTGGAGGGCCAACTGAGGTGTTTTGATGATGTGATTCAGGGGCGACTCGTCCATTCTTGTTTTGTTGATTCTGGGCTTTCTTTTCTTCTGCTTTGGTGGCTGCACTTGTAGATTGGCTATTTTGTATGTGGTGGCTTCTTGTGTCTTGTTGAGGCCGGTCATCTCCCCACGTTCGTCATAAAAAAAAGTTGCGACCTCGTGATTTGATGTTGTACGATCTGGTAGTAGGAGAAGTTCCTATGGGCGTTAGTCCTTGCAGAATGAGGAACCATAGTGTGGTGGGAACGTCCGCAGGTGTTTTGTTGTCCATTGTGATGTGGATAAGCCAGTCTTCTTCAGTTTTCCTGGCTATTTGCAACGGCTCACTGGGTGTTTTTATGGCTTCAAACTTGGCCTCATTGATATAAGCCACTTTATTGATCTTCATCCTGGTAGTTGTTTCAGGAGTAGGTGCTGTCGAAGGTGCAGTAGGACCGGTAGGGCTCGGTGTGGCAGGAGGTAGGCTGCTGGCTGACCTGTTGTCTGGGGCTGGTGGAGGAGTAGTGATGACCTCTGCGGCAGCTGGAGGAGGTAACGTGCTGGTCGCACTAACAGGTGGAGGTGTGGTTGATGATCCTCTGGTAGGTTGCAGTACTTCTTTGCGGAGGTAGGTTGGCTGGAAGCTGGGTGCCCATCGTTGAGGTGGAATCACATGTTGGCCATATCTTGTACATGTAGGATTAGAGCGAGTAGGGATTAGAGAAGGTTTATTGACATGAGATTTTGGGGATGGAGAGGAAGCTGAGCTATGTGAAAGAGGTGGCCTATTAAATTAGTTTGGAGTAGGCCGAATTAATGGGGAAGAATGAGTGCTAGTAGTAGGGATAGGACTGGATCTGGATAGAAGAGGGACAGGTCGAGAAGGTGGTTTTTGTGCAATACCTGAACTTGTAGGGTTTGGTGATTTTAGTTTTGATGCGTAGGACGGTTTTGGTGCTATCCGTGACATTAGGGGAATAGGTAAAGTTAGTGGAAGTGGTGATGGAGGAGAAGGGGAAGAAGTAGATGTAGATTGAGTGTTAGGAGGAATGTTAGTTATTATAGGTGTGGTAGGCTGAGTGCTGGAAGATTGAGAATATGAAGGCAAAGTGACAGATGGAGAGAGTTGAATAGGCATAGATACGGGGGTGATAGAATGTTGAGTAGGAAGGTTGGGTGGTGCAGAAACAGTGCGAGAAGGCAAGGTGGGTATGGGAGTGTGCACGAGAGGTGAAGGGGGATAGCTCCCCTATTTCAACTCCTTTCGGGGTTGGGCACCCGCCCAGGAAAGGGTGTTGGTGTGTGAGATAGGTGTTGAGGAACAGGTGAGTGAGTCTTAGGTAAGTTGTTCAGATCGATAGGAGGTTTTAGTCGGCGTGATGGAGAGACAGGTTCTTGTTGTTGTTGTTGTTCCCCAGGCTGTCTGGCCGAACAGCCCCAAGGTCTCGAGCAAGGCCATGGCCATAAACGAGCGCCCCCACAAAATCCTCACTGCTTACCACTAACAAAGCCCGGGTGACCGAAGCCACTCCAAGGCAGGGAGTTGAAGAAGGTGCGGAAACGCCCGGGAAACCAAAGCCCCACCCAAGGCCCTGTGCCCCTCAGCAATTATGAAGGGAAAGTTGAGGTGTAAGGGAAAAATGTGACGCTTTGGCTCCCAATCTGCCAACTTCTAGGTTGGCAGTAGGGAGGTCAATCCACGGAAAAGACGCCGCCACTTGAGACCTAGAAGATATATAAGTAAAAGGAACAGTCAGAGTAAGCTATGAGTATGGCAGAGATCGCTCAGGTCTCACTCAGATAGACCAGCCCATCACCACATGACTAGAACCCAATCCTCTCAGCATCAGCTAGGAAAGGCCCTAGAAAGCCGCCTTTGGCGGGGGGATAGCTCCCCTATTTCAACTCCTTTCGGGGTTGGGCACCCACCCAGGAAGGGGTGTTGGTGTGTGAGATAGGTGTTGAGGAACAGGTGAGTGAGTCTTAGGTAAGTTGTTCAGATCGATAGGAGGTTTTAGTCGGCGTGATGGAGAGACAGGTAAAAGTAGCTCAGGAAGAGTGGGCTCTGTGGATCCTAGGTTGTGATTATTAGTTGCAGGCAACATGTCATTCTGATCAGGGTTAACAAGCATTACATTATTGTCATTGATAGTCTGAAATCTACGTACATGCTTGTTACGATACGTGCGTGACTCACAAAAATAATTAATGGTAATCTGATAACAGTTAGGTATAGCTAAAATCTCGAAAGGACCCTTGAATCTTGGTTTTAATTTGGATGGAACTGGTAGGTGTGCAACCATGACAAGATCACCAACGCAATGTGGGCTGGCTTTGAGCGTTTCATCTGGTTGTAGGTCTTGTACGTACTGTGTAACGGGGGGGGGTTTCTCTCTTTCTTCACTTCCCTTCTTCTGCTGCGAACAAGAGAGAGAGGGTAAGACAGAAAAAGATAGATTAAGCTGCGAAGGTGGAAAATAGGTACTCAAGGATAGAAAGGAAGAGATGACGACAAACCCGTTATTGCATGCTAATTAACGAGAGGACAACCCTGTTTGGTTGACCCACATCCAACATCCTTCGAGGAAGGGGAAAGGCTGCAACTCCGACACGATGATAAGACCAAAGAACCACAAAAACCCCACTGAGACCTAGCATATTCTCTACTTTCTAGATATCACATAAGGATGTTTTTGGGAAAGGTAATTCATTCAAATTATTTGATCGCCACCTTCAGGTGAACTGGCCGTCCCCATGGTTTTCTTATTGTTTATGCAATCGTGATTCATGCTCATTATTCAGGTACATTAGGACAGTAGGATAAATCGGAGGCTAGCAAAGACTAATCAAGAACTTCACCTTCAATGTTGGCTGACAAGACTTTAACTCTCGGTTAGGCTACTGGTACTACTCTTAGACCAATTTAATACTGACGGCTCCGATTTACCATCCTGACAACACATTTAGATCCAAATAGGTACGGGAGGATAAATACAAACATATTGCAGTAATCTTAAGCTTGATATTAATAGAAGGAACATTTTACCGTTTACAACTCTTAACATTGGTACCGTATGGTCCGTATTTAATTATCTCTATACCATTAACCTGGGACCAATCCATTACCGTACTGGGACAGTCTCTTAACCCGTACAGCCCCAGCGACGCGCCTGACGCGTCGGCGATGTATGTAACGCACAGCCCCAGAGACACGCCTGGCGCGTCGCCCCAATTGCGCCGACCGTGACCTCAGGTGTAGCCACTCAAGAGGGCTCAGATTTGTATGGGAACTGTGTACGTATCCCACGCACCCGTGCCGATGGTTGAAAACTCTCAAAGTCCACGTGCGTGCGCGCGAGCGCGCAATAACCTGGTTTTTTGGGATAATTGCCTTCAATTTTTTACTCTTATAAAATCCGTTTTCGGGGGCTCTGTAGGACCATTTTTTAAGCTTTTTGAGCGGTTTTTCGTGGTTTTTCCTTCATTCCTAACCCATTCGCTATTGTTTCTGGAATAAAACCATTTTTTGAAAACCGGCCGGGTTCTGGTGCGCAAACATTACAAAACTAGCCGGGGCTCCACGGGTTAACCTAGGAGTAGGACTCGAATATTGCTGTCTGTATCCACCCCATTCCTCTCAGTATTATACATCCCAATTCCGCTAGATACCGGTATCGGCCAGGCTCGCCTTTACGTCTCTTCGGCCTACCGTATCCTGGGGTATAGGGGGTAATCATACGTCTTCCTGCAGTCCTTGAACCCTCGTACAGTACACGAGTTCAGCATCCTGCACTCAGCCAATGGGAGGGGTGAATCTCCGATTCTCCGCCATCAGCAATTCAGCATCACATCGACTCCATCCCAAACTGGTTCCCTCTGAATGGAGGGAAAGGAAGCCTAAGTCTGGAGAAGAAGCGGGGAATGATGGCAGAGACTGGGGGGTGGGTAGGTGTCTCTCTCGTAGGCCTGGGGTCACGACAGTGAGGGGCCGAGGGCCAGTGCCAGGGATCCCGCCAAAAAAGGGGAGGGTGACCACAAAGGGTGGCGTCGCTTGGGTAGGAATTGGCGGTCTTTTTACATAAGGGGGCATTACTCTAAATTCGAAAAGGAAGGATTTTTACATGGGATAACAAAAGGGGTGAAAGGAAAATTAGGCTTGAAAGTATTTTAGATAGATTTGAGAATATTAGTTCTCCTCCTGATCTAGGCTAATTCCCTCTTTACATAGACAAGGGTTACTTAACCCTTCTTAAACGATACATTTCCCTTAAATATAGGGAAGAGTGAATGAAGGGGAAAAAGTCTTACAGTTAAATCAAACCCTACAACATATACCAAAAGGGAAAGTACAATTTCTTCCTGTTACACAGCTCTACCTTTTCTTTGAAGACTTTTTACCTCATTCACTCTTTCATCAACATAAACATTATACAGTTACCAATTAACCCGTTGAGCCCCGGCTAGTTATAATATTTTGTTCACCCCAGTCCCAAGCCATTTTCACTTATTTTTTGTGTTTGCTAAAATGGAAGACAAGGATGAGAAATGAAAAAAAAAACAGAAAAAAATCACCTCTGACATTTTTGTTGGGGGGGGGGGGATCTTCAAAAAAATGTGTTGAGCCAAAATGGAAGAGAATGGTGAGAAATGAACACACAAATAAAAAAAAACTCATTTCGGTCATTTGGGGGGCGGGGGGGGGGGGGTTTCAATAGTTCGTCTCCCCCGCATGACCACCCGCCCGGGAGCACTAGGGTAAAAATGAGTAGTATGGCATTGTACGGCATACATCCTAAGGAGTATCTCACATAAATCTCAAGCCTCTAGCTCCCATACGACCAGAGTAATGAAGGTTCAAAGTGGCGGTAAACTAGGGGTGTAAACTATCCCACTAAGCCCACCACCACCAGCCGCGCGGCTGTCTCGGCCCACTCACACCTACTGGCCCGGCTCCCCCACACACTACGGTACCTCCCCCTCCTATTCTCCCGCCATTTCCTACCTTACGAGCCACGTAAGTGTTTTTTATATGTCGGACGCACGTGATGCGTCGCTGGGAGTTGGTGATCAAAGACTGCCGACGCAACACGTGCGACGCTGGGTCTCAACGGGTTAATCCAGCCTTAACTTATTACAGCAGAATTTCTGATCCGCCTGGCATCTTACCATGCCCAGAGCTCGCAGTCTATACCCAACGTCTTAGAATCTGACACATCTTTACTGTACTGTACTCTGCCTGTGGGGCGTCCCTTCCTTCATCAAGAAATCACTATACCACTCTATAAAGTGTCCCTCCTTTTCAGGAGGGTGCCAACCAGGCACTATCTTGTCCCCGTAGAGACAGCCTCTCTCCACCCCTTTATTGCTTGGAAAACCCCAGGAGACCAGACTAGAGAGCAGCGTGGACGCCCGTATCGTGGGAGTCCCTTCACACTCTGTGCGCTGGCTGAGCCTCGGGATGAAAGGAGTATAACCCCAGTCAACCATAAAGGTACTCAGAGCCAACAGCACGTCCTGATGGGAACGCCACCACCCTAGTCCCAAACACCTGTATGACGTTCTACATAACCTAGGCACCTACGTCTCTTAAAGTTTCGCTGCACGGGGGTTTGACCGGAAAGATTAATTAACCATGCGGAGGCCACAGGGGAGTACACAACAAGACGACCACAACAGGGACTCTACTGTACACTCTAACAAGATTCTATATAACGCCGGGCCGGCTGACGGGCTCTGGGTGCTAAAATCTCAGGTTGATAGTCTTCCTCAACCGGCATTTCAACTTACTCTACCTGCCAATACTCCTCACCCATGAACGGTTTCACTTTTTCAGCGGCCCTTTTCATAAACACACCCGTATAGGGATTTACTAGCTTATATGCAGCCCAGTCTCGGACTACTTCCGTAACCCTAAAGGGACCCACCCACTTTGCGTTCAACTTTTGGCTAGTCCCTGGTAGTGGATTCTCGTTCCTGATCCATACCATGTCGTCCACATTGACCTTTTCATTCCGGCGGTTCCGATTAGCCACGTCTCTAAACTTCCTGGCCATGGTTAGTGAGGTCTGTTCCAGGACCTCTTTTGCGACGGACATAGCCTCTTGGCGTTCCTCATTTTCTATTGATGGTAATGCTGCACCTAACTGTCTGGGAGCGTAACGACCAAAGAATGCAAAATGAGGTTGTTCCCCTAGCGTCACATGCACTGCACAGTTCAAAACGCGTTGACACTCGCCTACATACTGGGGCCACCTTAAGGGGTGCCCTTTACACAAGGTTGCTAAGACCGTCTTTAATGTCCGATGCATCCGTTCGGTCACACTGTTCCCACGCGGGTGATAAGGAGTCACATATCCCAACTTAATATTAAATGAAGTGCATAAATCTCGGAACTGTTGCGAGGTAAACTCTCCACCATTATCAGAGAGGAGGGTCTGAGGCGACCCGAAATCGCATAAGTACTCTCGGAACTTCCCACAGACCTCCGCCGAGACCTTGGACCTTAACTTATAGAACCTTACAAATCTACTGTAGTGATCGGTTACTGTCAGAATGTAACGATACCCCTGGGCTCCTGCCGTCATATCCGTAAGATCAACACTGACTCTCTCCAAAGGTTGCTTAACGGGTGGCAATTCCTGCCAGCGCTGCTGGAGTCCTTGGGTGCCCTTATACTGCTGACAGACCGAACACTCCCTAACATAAGTACTTTCATCACTACGTAAATTAGGCCAGTAAAACAGCGACTCGGCCTTCATGATACTCTTAAATCTACCCAGATGACCAGACTCTTGGTCATGTGCCAGATTCAACGCAGCTTTCTTCAGCTCACTCGGCACAACTAGAAGGTAATGCACACTTCCGTTTGACTTAGCCACTACAAAATAAAGAACTCTTTGGTCCACTACAAACTGATCGAGCGTGGCTCGAGGATAGCGATGCTTAGGTAAGGCCCCACCTTCGAGGAAAACTATGAGATCCTTCCATCGGGCCTCCTGACACTGCAACTCCCTCATCTCGGCGCTGGTCTTACCTAACCATTTCTGATCCTGTTCCCACCTCACTGCTCTCACAGGTCGACTTAACTGGTCGGCAACATAATTCTTAGGACCCGGCTTGTAACTGATGTCAAACCTATACTCTCTCATCTCTAGACTCCACCGACTCATGCGAGCCGACTTAGTCTTCTTCGTAAAGGCTGACACCAATGGCTGATGATCCGTCATGAGGTTGAAACGGACTCCCCACAAGTAGTGGTGAAACTGTCTACATGCTAATACTACGGCTAAAGCTTCACGATCAGTGGTGGAGTAGCGAGTTTCAGCGGGCTTCAACTTCTTACTAAAATACCCCACGGGCCGCAAGGTGCCGTCTGACTGAGGTTGCATCAACACTGCGCCCACATGAGTACCAGAAGCATCTGTATGCAGAAGGAACTTGCGGTGCATGTCCGCCTTCACTAGAACAGGTGCACTAACTAACAAGGTCTTCAGCTTTTGGAACGCCTCTTCACACTCCGAGGACCATTCAAACTGGGCATACTTCTTGGTTAACTCAGTTAAGGGAGCTGCAAATTTGGCAAATTGAGGAATGCACTTCCTGTAAAAACCGGCCATACCCAAAAATCGCCGTATTTCCTTGACGTTCGAGGGGGACTTCATGTTGATCACAGCTTCGATGTTCTCCGGATCTGGTCTACACCCTTGTTCAGAAATGAGGTGGCCCAGAAATTTTACCTCAGGGTGCGCAAATTGGCACTTAGTGAGATTCAATTTCAGGCCCATCTTGGCAAAGTGACTGAAAAGAGTAGATAGACGAGTCAGGAGCTCATCAAAACTAGATGCCCATAGCAGCACATCATCCAGATAGTTTCTGACCCAGCCTTCCTTTGCCAAGGGAGCCAGGACAGAACCCATCTGCCGTGTGAATATGGCCGGGCTACAACTGAGCCCAAAAGGTAGCCGCTTGAAACGATATAACGCTACTCCATCGCTGAAAGTCGTCAGATCTCGGCTCTCATCATCAAGGGGAATCTGGTAGTATGCGTCCTTGAGATCCAGCGTAGCATAATACTTGTGTTCAGTAGTCAATTCCACTAACTCATCTATCCTGGGCAGTGGCTGGATGTCGGCCTGTAGTCTCGTATTGACCTGACCATAATCCAAACAAATGCGCTTGGTGCCATCAGGTTTAGCAACTAAGACTATAGGGCTCAACCAGGCCGCTGTTGAAGGCTCGATGATATCCTTCTTCAACATGTCGTTCAACATCTGTGCGAGTATCGGCTTTGCTTTCTCCGGGGTTCTATACAAAGGGCTTCTCGTAGGTGTAGGGTCTGAAACATGAATATGGGCCGGGGGAACATTCATAGTGCCTAATTAGTGTTCACTCAAGTTGAAAACCGAATTATGCTCCTTGAGAACATGTCCCAGCTGACCCTTCTGACCATCCTCCAAGTGGTCCCATTGACACTTGTCAATCAAAGACTGTAACTTTTCCTCTCGGGTCCCCGAGGAGGAGGGCTGATCCATGTCAGGTAGCATAGCATTACTTACTTTGGTCTTCATGCACTGGGGTACATCGTGAATCTGACTCTCTGCCAGTTTCTCGTACGTGGCTAGGAGGGTGCCAGGCTTCAGGACCACTCTCCCACGAGAAGGATTTGCGAAAGGGAGAAAGACTTCGGCCTCACTGGTAACTCGCACACATATTGGAAGTTCTTGTTGAAGAGCAGGGTTCCGGGGCTGAATTTCAAGAATGCTATTTATGTCCTCACCAACAATAACAGGGAGCATAACAGTCTGGTAAGGACCTATCACCATTCGACGGGGGAGCCGAATGCAATTTTCTTTCTGGGGCTTCTCCTCAGTGAGTGTAGCCTTGACTCGGCGAACAGATCTCGCTTTTCTTTTCCCTGTAGTAATATGATGGATGTCGTAGGTAACATCCCCCCAACGTAGCGTCTGACGTGGATGATTCCATAACATAGGGTAGCGACCCAAAAGGTCGACCCCAAGAAGCAGGTCAGTGTCCATATAGTCATCTGGGATCACCACCGCCAGGTGCTGTATTGTCTGGGACATTCCTACGCATACCACCAGGGAGACCGTACCCAAAATCCTTAGGGAGGTACCAGTAATTCCAAAGAGGGCTGGAATATTCTTGCTGAGAGAGATAGGAAGCCCTAACTCAATCATCAAGGACTGCTTAACGAGCGTGAGCTCACTACCGTTATCTACCATGGCGCGACACGATCTCTGGTTTACTACGAGGAAAATGGTTGGAGATTTGTTCGAGGTCCCGAGTCACCGTGTTGCTCTACCCTCTCGCCCTGGGCAGTCAGGTCTCCCACGTCTACAATTCTCTCTCAGGCAGTCGAAGCATGCCAAACGTGGGGGACGTAGGGGACAATCCGCCCTGTTATGCTCCTTCGTTTTACAGAAGGGGCATCCTGTATACTGAGGTCTTCGTGATAATCTCTGGACATCCTGTGACAAGGTCGCCAGAGATTCCTGGAGGCGGATGAATCTATCGTCCACTCCCGTTGGTGGAAGAAGAGGGGTCGTCAGGGAAGGTTGGCTACTGCTGGGAGGCGGGTTAGTCACTGGGGCATGGTGTTTCATTACTTCACAAACCCGTCCTCCTGCGACCATCCGTTCCGCATGGTTCTGCAGCTGACGCTCATAGTTCAGGTGCCTCAGGAACTCCTTCAGGGGTATCTCAACAGGCATGTATCGATCCACCTGTTGCTTAACGGACAAGGGGAGGGTCGCATGGAGTCTTATTTTAAGCCACTGGTCGCGTGGAGGTAAAGTTTCCCCTGGGAACATTGACTGAATCATACTATAGCTATACGTCACCTTCTGGACGTAATCATAAGGATCTTCTGAGAGGACGTACGTGTTATGTTCTGCTTCTCGGAACGACTCTGACATCGTTGGCGTCTTATGAAAGAACTGCTTCAGGAACTGGATGAACTCTGCCCAAGTTTTTAACTTTCCCTGAGCTGTCTCTACTTGCACCAGAACAGCCAGGTCGGAATCCAACTTGAACTTGGCCAGGTTCAACCTTACCTCGTCATGGGACATACAGGCTTCGATCCGCATCTGAAAGACCTCAATTTTAGTGGAAGCCATATAAGATCGTAACTCATCCATGTGAAGCATGGGTACATCTCGGGAACTAATCCCTTCACTACGTCGGTGGTAGGGCTGACGGAGGGGAGCGGAGGGTGTGAAGAAGAATGGGAAAGTGAGGTTGGGGGATTACGGATCAAGGGTACTGGAGGGGAAGGAGTGGGAGGTGTTGGGGTTGCAGATTTGAGAGAGTCCGCAAAGGCAAGAGGCGGAGGCGGGGAAAGGTTCTTAATGCTGGGGGTTGGTTGTGGAGTACCAGTTGGGCACTGGAACATCTCTCGGTCTCTCACGTCTCGCACCTGGTCTGCCAATGCTGACATTTCACCGACTAATCGTTCTAGTATGGCTTTCATCTGGTCCATTTCATTCTGGGAGTTGGCTTCACTCTGACCTTCCTCCCACTGGTCGACCGTGACAAACCGGGAACTGTCCGTATCCTCAAATGACACTTCACTTCCTTGTTCCTCATTCCTCCTGACTAAAGCATCTTGCACCTCATGCCTTGGCTCTGGATCAGGATTCTCCATCTTGGACAGGAAAGAAGGATAATTGATAGACAACTAATAACCGGAAAACACTAACCACCGCTATCTCAACTTTGCAGTTCCTTCACAGTCACTGTGATTCTTGCTGGTATCTGCTGCACTTAAAGATTTCCTGAAATATTACACTAACCGTATTGAAATGTGGTAGCATGGCCAATACTGTTTGTGGTAACTATTTCACGGGTTGGTAGCGTGAAAAAGGACAACTGCAATGCACTGATTCTAAACACCCGAGCGAAAGTGTAAGAACCAGTACCGGTACTGTACAGTCTCTTCTACGGGGGGTACGAGATTAATTCAGGAGCCCTGAACGGAACAGGAGCATGTCAAACCTTGGACTCCTAAAGAAATCGCACCGCTGCACACCACTGTAACGGGGGGGGGGTTTCTCTCTTTCTTCACTTCCCTTCTTCTGCTGCGAACAAGAGAGAGAGGGTAAGACAGAAAAAGATAGATTAAGCTGTGAAGGTGGAAAATAGGTACTCAAGGATAGAAAGGAAGAGATGACGACAAACCAGTTATTGCATTCTAATTAACGAGAGGACAACCCTGTTTGGTTGACCCCCATCCAACATCCTTCGAGGAAGGGGTAAGGCTGCAACTCCGACACGATGATAAGACCAAAGAACCACAAAAACCCCACTGAGACCTAGCATATTCTCTACTTTCTAGATATCACATAAGGATGTTTTTGGGAACGGTAATTCATTCGAATTATTTGATCGCCCACCTTCAGGTGAACTGGCCGTCCCCATGGTTTTCTTATTGTTTATGCAATCGTGATTCATGCTCATTATTCAGGTACATTAGGACAGTAGGATAAATCGGAGGCTAGCAAAGACTAATCAAGAACTTCACCTTCAATGTTGGCTGACAAGACTTTAACTCTCGGTTAGGCTACTGGTACTACTCTTAGACCAATTTAATACTGACGGCTCCGATTTACCATCCTGACAACACATTTAGATCCAAATAGGTACGGGAGGATAGATACAAACATATTGCAGTAATCTTAAACTTGATATTAATAGAAGGAACATTTTACCGTTTACAACTCTTAACATTGGTACCGTATGGTCCGTATCTAATTATCTCTATACCATTAACCTGGGACTAATCCATTACCGTACTGCGACAGTCTCTTAACCTAGGAGTAGGACTCGAATATTGCTGTCTGTATCCACCCCATTCCTCTCAGTATTATACATCCCAATTCCGCTAGATACCGGTATCGGCCAGGCTCGCCTTTACGTCTCTTCGGCCTACCGTATCCTGGGGTATAGGGGGTAATCATACGTCTTCCTGCGGTCCTTGAACCCTCGTACAGTACACGAGTTCAGCATCCTGCACTCAGCCAATGGGAGGGGTGAATCTCCGATTCTCCGCCATCAGCAATTCAGCATCACATCGACTCCGTCCCAAACTGGTTCCCTCTGAATGGAGGGAAAGGAAGCCTAAGTCCGGAGAAGAAGCGGGGAATGATGATAGAGACTGGGGGGTGGGTAGGTGTCTCTCTCGTAGGCCTGGGGTCACGACAGTGAGGGGCCAAGGGCCAGTGCCAGGGATCCTGCCAAAAAAGGGGAGGGTGACCACAAAGGGTGGCGTCGCTTGGATAGGAATTGGCGGTCTTTTTACACAAGGGGGCATTACTCTAAATTCGAAAAGGAAGGATTTTTACATGGGTTAACAAAAGGGGTGAAAGGAAAATTAGGCTTGAAAGTATTTTAGATAGATTTGAGAATATTAGTTCTCCTCCTGATCTAGGCTAATTCCCTCTTTACATAGACAAGGGTTACTTAACCCTTCTTAAACGATACATTTCCCTTAAATATAGGGAAGAGTGAATGAAGGGGAAAAAGTCTTACAGTTAAGTCAAACCCTACAACATATACCAAAAGGGAAAGTACAATTTCTTCCCGTTACAACTGTATTTGTCGTAGACAGTTCTTGAGGTGTACGAGGGACTGGTCGAAGTTGGAGGAGGGCTCATACGGGGCAGCTAGATGACGGAGGGGAAGCAGTAGAGGGGTTACTCCGAATACTCGCTCATGAGGCGAAATTACGTCTTCTCTTGGGCAGGTGTTGATTCCCCATTGCACAATTTTTACTTGACTGGACCAATCCTTGGAATCCATTTGTTGTAGTCTGGTCCGGATTTGATTTGCAATGGTTCGGTGACTCCTTTCACAGATGGAGTTCCCTTGGGGCCAGTAAGAAGAAGAATGACTGATGTTGAACCCACATATTAATGAGAGTTGTGACCAGATATGGCTAGTAAATTCGGGGGCATTGTCAGAATGAATGGCTTCAGGCAAGCCAAAATAAGAGAAGACATGTTGAATGAGAGCTTCTGCAACAGAAATGGCTGATTGTTTTTTGGCTGGGCAGGCAATGACATATTTGGAGTAGGTATCGACGAAAGTGATGATATATCTATTCCCATGGCTATTTTCAAGTGGGCCCATGACGTCGACTGCTAGTAATTGCCAAGGTTTGGATGCAATTAGTTTACCTGTAGGACCAGCTGTTCGGGTTCTATCCTTACCCAAAGCGCATGCTTTGCAGGATTCGGTAATTCTTTTCGCAGTTACATATGGAGATGGAGTCCAGTACACTTGTTGAAAGGTGGTGATGAGTCGTCGTTGGGCAAGGTGTATGCCATCATCCATGTGGATGGACTGCATGGTTGACAAGGCGTTTTGAGGGGTGACTACAATTTTTCCTTTTACAGTAAATAGATTGTCGCCTCGTCTGGTGAGTTGGTTAAACAAAATCTGGGCATCCAATCTGGTTTCTGTTTTTGTTAATATCTCAGCAATAATTCTTGTTGGCTGTTGTCTACTGAGTCTTGATGGTGGATTGCGAAGATAGTATGGGATGAATCGTCTTGTGTAGAGGTAGTGGCGGTTGGTAAGGGAAGGCGAGAGAGAGCATCAGCATTTGTGTGTAGTTTCCCTGGACGGTACACGATATCCATATCGAACTCTTCCAGGGATTCTCTCCATCGAACAGTAAGAGCATTTTTCATGTCTGACTTTCTGAGCCATTGAAGGGCGTGGTGATCGGTGATGACTGTGACTTTGACTCCGGCCAGGTAGGCCTTGAAGTGTTGCAACGCCCAGATCATTCCTAGGCATTCTCGTTTGGTGACTGGGTAATTAATTTCTGCTGGGTTCAGGGTTCGACTTGCATATGCAATGATGTGTTCTTTTCCGTCTCTGGTTTGACCTAATATAGCGCCAATTCCAAGTTGGGACACGTCTGTGTATAACCGTAATGGCTTGGTGTAGTCAGGGAACGAGACCACGGGGGATGCAACTAGCTTATCTTTGAGACTGTTGAATGCTTGTAGTCTGCAATCAGTCCATATGAAAGGTTCTTCTTTTTTAGTTAAATCATGAAGGGGTTTGGCAATGGTAGTGAAGTTCTTCACAAAATGTCTATAATACGACGCAGGGCCTAAGAAGGCACGTACACCTTTTACGTTAGTGGGAGGAGTGATTTTACTTATGGCTTCTAGTTTGCAGGGGTCTGGGGCAATACCTTTTTCAGATACTACATGACCCAAAAAGTTTACTTGATTCTGTGCTAAGGTACACTTGGAGGGTTTCAGCTTTAAATTTACATCCCGGATCCTCTGAAAAACTTGTTTGAGGCGTTTGTAGGTGTTCGGCCCAGGTAGTGCCAAACACAATGATATCGTCTAGATAGGCCAAACAAGTCTCCCATGTTAATCCTTGCAACACTGACTCCATCAACCTGGAGAATGTGGCTGGTCCATTGCAGAGTCCAAACGGAAGTACGGTGAATTCATACAACCTCCCTTGACTGGTGGAGAAGGCTGTTTTTTGTTGGTGTTCTGGTAACACAGGCACTTGCCAGTAACCAGCTTGCAGGTCGAGAGTGGTGAACCATTTTGCACCGAGTAGGGAATCAAGGGAGTCATCGATTCTAGGTAGAGGGGTGGCGTCCTTGATGGTGACGTCATTCAGTTGCCTGTAGTCAATGCAAAATCGTGTAGATCCATCCTTTTTACGAAATAAGACTACTGGAGAGGACCGGGGGCTGGTCGAAGATTTTACTACGCCGGTGGCAAGCATATCCGTAACCTGCTTTTCTTCTTCTTGTCTCTGGATGGGGTTCTTTCTTCGGATTGGTTGTTTGATGGGGTGGCCCACTGTCTGAATGGGGTGATGTAAGACTTGGGTTTTACCCATATCCCTATTGGAGGTGGCGAAAATATCTTGATAGGAAATAAGAAGATTTCTGAGGTCAGTTTGTTGATTGTGGGTAAGAGTAGTAGGTATGTCAGGAAGGGGGTTCTTATAGGGGGGAGAAGAATCAGCAGGGACAGAATGTTCATCGGAGTACATTTCGAGTTCGCCAATAGCTAAGCCTTTGGGTAATGTGACAGGCTTGTCAGAAATGTTTGCGATTTTTATGCAATTAATGTGATGGGGTAGTAGGCTAGGAGCGGTCAGGCATGCCCCATTGAAAGGGCTTTGGAGGTGTGGGGTCACAAGGACATTTCCTTGTAATGTTGGTACAATGGGAATCCATTTTTCATGATGAGGAGGAATAGTAATGGATTTGGATGTTATGGCGAGAGAAATGACATTATTGGGACATGGCACGGTTTTGAGATCAGTTTTGGGTTTGTTCGTGTCATTGAGGCAAGTTATCGGCAAAGGAATTGACTTCAGCTGATTTAGGCTAGTTGTGGGAGGGGAGGGTGTTTTTTTTTTTTAGTTTTGGACAGAGGGTCATAAGACAACGTCCTGTACCTACAATCTATTGAGGCACTTAAAGGGATTAATAAATCAAGCCCCAGATATCCATCATACTTGGCTTCACTGGGGGTGTAAATCACAAAAGAGTGGTGAACTCCGTGATTAGGATGAGGGGTGTTAACATAGAGGGGATGTGACTGACCCAGGTTGGGAATAACTTGGTCATTGGCACTAATTAAGATGATGGAAGAGGTCTGTATTTCGCCGAAAGCATGTTGATGCTTACGGAAAAATGGATGGAAAAGACAAGATCGGGAAGCCCCCGTATCGATCAGGAGTCGAACTTTCACCCCATTCAGAGTGATTTTGTGGTACACCGGAAATCCTCACTCCGATGTTCCGTCATGAGGCCCCGCCATGGTTACGATGATTAGCTTGGGGGGGCTCTGTAAAAATCCAATGATTCTGGTTGGACTGGTTCCGGTTGGTATGAGGGTTGTTCCAGTTCTCCTTCGATGTCTCCTTCGTCTATACCTGCAGTTCCATCTTCTATCACGGCGGATAGCTGGCGTGGCTTGATCCATGGGATTTGTGCCCACCAACTTGGGGTCCGTGTCCTCTTCCGGGTTAGTTTGCCGAAGGATCTCTTCAGCGACCAGAGCATGCAGGATCCGGTGCAGGGTTTCCAATCTGCTGGTCGTATCCTTGCCCATTCCTCAGCCTTATCTGACGGCCGAGGAGCTGTAGGGTTGCGAGGAGAATAGGGACCGGAAGTGGGGTGCGTAGTGACCTTAATTATCGCTGCTATTTTGTTGGTGGTACTTGGCTGAGTTTGTTCCCTGGCTTGCCGTAACACCATGATCATCCTTATTACTGGAAGATCAGTGTCATAGTTGGTTGGTTCAACTATAGAGAAGTGATCTGTCACGGGATCAGGTAATATCCTGACCAGTGCTTTGAAGATCATCGTCTTTCTCTGGGCAGTTGTCTCGTCAGGGAAAGCAGTCAATGCTAACTGTTGCAATGTGTCTATAGTTCCATCCAAATCGCCTGAATATACGACTTGATGAAACTGTTTATCTGCAATAGTTTGCCCAAATACGGGGCTGATAGCTGACCTGACATATATTTCGAACTGAGCCCAGGTTAACCCAGGCATATTGTCATGCACGTATCCCGATACCTTTGTTGCATATTTCCGAAGTTTAACTACAATAGTATGAATCTCGGAAGCGTCCTCGTTTCCGAACATAATGTCCAGGACCGGTTTGACTATTTCCAGGCACGTGTATATATCATAGTCCTCGGGTTTAAAGGCCAGGATATCAAGAGATCTAAGTGCTGCTGCCATGATGAATACTGTATCGCCAATTGAATACCAAAAACAAATGTTTAAGTAAGAATTTCCGCGCTGGTATGCCGTATCAAGACACCGCTGCCGCCAGTGTTATGTCGGGTTATAATATTTGACAACCCTTGGTATAGTCTGTAAAATGATCCAATTATGGATTGATAGACACTTATACTCTTGACAGGGACATTCCGAGCATATTCTTAATCAATGTAAAGGGTATTCAATAGGACAATATAGAACTCAATAACAACACAAGCATGAACATATAAATGGTTTTATTATAATAACGGTACTAGAGGGGACGAAATAAGCTCGTCTGATCATTATGTTTTCTATCTCTAGATCACGAACATAATCATGTAATCTTGGATGTCTTCTGAATTGTAACAATAATAATGTTACAATTAAGAAACTGGGGGTCATGAATACAGGAACGACTCAATAGTGAGAGTCCTGAATAAATAATATCAAAGGGAAATATACAACAATGATAAGACAAGGTAAGAATAAATATAAGCCCTCAACACAATAATATATGAGGGCCGAGTGTCTTCCGTAAATAAAGAAATTAATTAGCTCACGAAGGTATATATACCCGACGACGAGAGAAATGGGGGGAATTGAAGTAAACAAATAGACCCACGGAATAGCGGGTGAGTCACACGGTATGTCAAGGTGGGTTTTTAATTCAGACCGCGTATACTAAGGTGACCTCAGGTAAAGGGAAGCGCGTCAGGTCATTCATGGGACTGCGGTGGTGAGAAATTAATTTTAAGTTAATGCAACTATGAATGTAATATGAATTCAATATAGATTTCCCTTGGGTAGAAGAATAAGTTATTTAATTCTTATTAAATGAGATTCGTGAAATCCTCGCAAAGGTAAGTTTTTATTTTACCTACAATTCACGTTAGATGATCGTATGCAATGGTAACGAATCAAGCTTAGGAATTCTTATTAAATCAATACAATATAATAAAGTTGGGTGAGAATGTTTC
Source organism: Paralithodes platypus (assembly GCA_032716605.1). Taxonomy (NCBI): domain Eukaryota; kingdom Metazoa; phylum Arthropoda; class Malacostraca; order Decapoda; family Lithodidae; genus Paralithodes; species Paralithodes platypus. The sequence goes on along the minus strand of CM064543.1, from coordinate 28,827,920 downwards.
AATGACACAAGTCAAAATGGAGACATAAGTGTAGCTCTCACAAGGTAAATTAATCTGCTCAAAGTAGGCAAGTACAAAGTAAGAGTACTAAAGGAATTACTATAATTTAAATTTGTAATGAACTGGGCGCATATTACGAAGTTATGCTCAATAATTCTTGTAGCAGTATCAGGATATGATTCTGAACGTGTTAACAGAAACGGTATGAACTAAATTACACGAACGAAATGAAGTGTAAGGAATTACATATATCAAAGTAATTAGAAACTATGCGGCTGAGAATTCCCATGCACGAAGTATCGAATATCACTTACATCAGTAATCAAATGAACATAAATAGTAGTTCGTAAAATAATTACTAACGAGTTAAGGAACAAGCGTAAATATCAAGTTCGAAGTTTCAGGGGGAATAAATGGAATAAAATGGATAAATCTCGTGGGAAAATTGAGCGTAGTTTCTGGGTAAATATATATAAATGAAAGAATTAATTTACGAAATACACTGCGACTTCAACTCACAAAAGATAATACAGAATACATATAACTGAAAAATGTGCGAGCGAGCGTGTGGTGAAAATAGAATAGTAAACACGAGTATGTAACGTATGCATAAGATGTAAAAATACAAGGTAGATTTAACACGGTACAACTGAATGCAAAATTAAAACAGATAAGATCAAGGGTTCAGAAGGATATATTAATTACGCACATACGGGATCTAGGGCACAGATCACAGAATGAATTCACGCAACACGTTTCACATATTTTACACAAGATACCTCACAACAATAACACAAACAAAAGATACACAGGGACACTTATGTGAATTTGGAGGGCAGGGGACGAGAGTACAAGTCTGGCCAACGTGGAACGAGGATAGAGGACAGCCTTTCAGGGTGGTCCGGCGTCACTCAGCAGAGGTCCAGGGTTCAGGACTTCAGGTAGGCAGGTCGTCCACAGTCAGGCTTCAGTAGTCCTTCAGGCAGGTACTCTCACAGGGTGTAGGGGCAGACTTGTACAAGCCAACACTTTTACTTGATACTGTGAGCCCGAGGGTTTTAGAATATTAGTGATGTGTGGTTTGCATACTCCTTTCATATTTTCCTGAGGTCCTATGCGGAATTATTCTTGACATCTGTTTCTCTGGTTTCGGGGTTACAAGGTGATGGGGAAAATGGTTAGGTGATCGTTGTGAGGTACATGCTTAACCTAGCCTTGGAAGTGAGGTATTAATAGAATGGCATACTTCCAAGGTATACTCTTACATAAATAATACTTATTAACTTGGCTTAAGGCTGATGTACTCTTATATAAACTAGGATAGGCCTTTAATCCTAGTTACATAATTATTCAGCTGTAAATATCTATTTAGTTACAATTAGTTACTTAGTTACTCTTGTATCTAATCAGGGATGGACTTTCAGGTTATCCGTTAGGTCCATTTATACCTGTAGGCCTCCGGTTGTTGATGGGGTATTTGCATAAACATATGCTCATCATATTGTAAGTTTGGCTGGAACGAAGATGTTGAGGGATGAATCGTTGACTTCATACAAAAGCTGTGTTGTGGTTGGCTGGTCCAGGTCGGCTGCGATTGGTCAGGTCCTCCTGTTCTCAGGGGAGGCGGCAGGTTTAGAGAACGGTTTGGAATACTTTGGAGGACCAACTGAGGTGTTTTGATGATGTGATTCAGGGGTGACTCGTCCATTCTTGTTTTGTTGATTCTGGGCTTTCTTTTCTTTTGCTTTGGTGGCTGCACTTGTAGATTGGCTATTTTGTATGTGGTGGCTTCTTGTGTCTTGTTGAGGCCGGTCATCTCAATGGTGATTGTGATATTAGTGATAATGATGGTACTAATGATGATGGTGATTATGATATTAGTGATAATGATGATGGTGATTGTGATATTAGTGATAATGGTGAAAGTAATTATGCTGGTGATTGTGGTCTTGGTGATAATGGCCGTATTATTATTTCTATCTATCTATCTATCTATCTATCTATCTATCTATATGCTCAGGCCCAATCCCCATTTTGGGGGTAGCTGACTCAAGACAGAGCAAGAACAGGGAAAACACAAAAACAACATAAAACAAAAAATAAACACAGATAAAAAACACAAACTCACACACATCCAGGTCACCCAGGAGAAGACCCAGAGACCAGGGTTACCAAGGTCGCTCCAGCACTCCCCCGGCCCCTGACCACCCGGGGAGGTTCCGATCTCGGCAGGCAGACATGCAGCGGAGCCAAAGCCACAAGCCCTCCCACCACATTCCCAGGCACACCCTTCATATTAATCGTCCCCCCGGGCCAGGCGCCTGATGGACTATTATCTAGTCGAACTTGCGCCTGACCCCTTACTCCAAATGACCACGTGTTCACTCAACTATTCACAAGCATTCTCCATTCACTCCTGTCCACCACCACTTCCCCTGCCTGATCTATAGTCATTCCTCTATCATCCAAAGCCTTTCTTACACAGTCTCTCTATCTCAATGGGGGTCTTCCTGCCCTTCTATCTCCCCTTGTACCTGACTCACATATTCTCTTTGTAAGCCTTTCATCTCCCATTCGTTCAACATGACCATACCAGCTCAGCACCCTTCTGTCCACTCTGGCTGACAAATGTTCCTGCTGCCCCACTCTCCTACGTATCTCTTCATTCCTCAATCTGTCTCTACGAGTAACTCCACACATACTCCTCAAGCAGCTCATCTCCATCACATCCAGCCCTCTTTTCTCCTTTTTCTTCAGAGCCCATGTCTCAGCCCCATACATCACTGTTGGCACAACAATTCCTTGATACAGTGCACTTTTTACTTTCACTCCGAGATTTCTCGTCTTCCACATACTTCCCATTGCTCCGAAAACCTTCCTTCCTTCACACACTCTCTGTTTTACCTCCACTTCCATACCTCCACTCCTGCTTATCGTTCCTCCTAGATATTTAACATTAAAACACTCTACTTGTTCCAATATTTCCCCATCCAGCCTCACATCTAGATTCACCCTATGCTCTCCCCTATTACACACCATTACTTTACTTTATTGACGTTCACCTTCAGTTTCCTCCTTCCACAAACCACACCAAACTCTTTGACTACCCGCTGCAGTTTCTCATCAGAATCCGCCACCAATGCTGTGTCATTAGCGAACAGCAACTGATTCAACTCCCAATCTCTACCATTCTTTCCTACTAAACCCAATCCTCTTCCCATAGTTCTCCTTTTCACCTCCCTCACCACACCATCCATAAACATATTAAACAGCCATGGTGACATTACACAACCCTGTCGCAAACCTACCTTTACCTCAAACCATTCACTCAACTCACCATTTCCTACTCTCACACATGCTCTGCTCCCTTCATAAAAACTCTTAACTGTTCTAACAAATTTCCTCCTATTTCATAAATCCTTAACACCTTCCACATTGCTTCACGGTCCACACGATCATACGCTTTTTCCAAGTCCATAAAAGCCCAAAATATCTCCTTATGCTTCTCTAAATACTTCTCGCATAACTGTCTTACTGCAAACATCTGATCTACGCACCCTCTTCCCCTCCTAAAACCGCACTGTTCTTCTCCTATTGCAACTTCTGTACACTTTATTATCCTCTCTATCAACACCCTGCCATACAGCTTTCCAACCACTGACAATAAACTAATACCTCTATAACTTGAACACTCCTGCCGATCTCCCTTCCCCTTGTACAACGGCACAATACATGCACTCTTCCAGTCTATTGGTACCATTGACACAACAAAGCACACATTATTTATTATTATTATTTCTACCAATCGCAAACTAAGCAAGTTTTTTATTCATTATTTATTTCCGTGCAAAAGAACATCCTATAATGCATGTATGTATTTGTTCATTAATTTATCTATCAACTCTGCATAAGCTGAGTGGTATCGCCCCCCTTCCCCGTATACTGGTACCCGGCCGGCCGAGATAAATGTCTGTACCGTCTCGCTAATAAATCATGTCCCAGTTGTCAGTACGTATGGCTTGTTCTGTACTTTATTAATGTCTGTCAGATGTTGAAAGGGGTAGGTAAGTGTAGGAACATGTATGTATATTTCACTCGATATGAAGATATTGAGCTTAGATATTGCTGATACCAATTATTGATCAAAACATACTTGGTGCCGAGACATCACTTATTAGCGCAATTGTACACTACCGGCGACGTCTTTGGGGTTTTGTTCTAGTTGTATTTAGACGATTTTGTGCAGTTAAGGGAGCCCACCTCGCATTTTTCTCTTCTCTCCCTCTCTCTTTGGCTTGTATCCATTCGGCCCCATTCAGCCTACTATTTTAAGACTTTTATCCCCATCCAGGTGTCAATATTTTCCTGGCGAGCGGTAGGGAGCCAGCATATATATATTTTTGTTTTGACATCAAGCTAAATTTGTAAAAAATTTCGATAGAAAAATGCATTTAATTATCCATTAACTCTGCGTAAGCAGAGTGGTATCCCCTACCCCCATGTATACTGGTACTCTGCCGGCCGAAATGTCTTTCGTCGTCCGTCTGTCCGAAAACTCGATATTCGATGGGTCAATGCGACGATCAGTCTTTTTATTTTTTATTTTTCTGTTTTTATTTAAGCTTGATAGAGGTCTATTAAGCAAACAAAAACACATAATGATATTGTATATACCGGTAATAATAAACAATCAATATATAATTAAAATAACGTCCCCTTAAGAGGTTTGGCCATCACCCACTATTCTCTACTTTTCGCTACTTTGGTCGTGTATTAAGTACCAAGATCTCTTTCGTTACCATTTTTAAGCATACGCTACTATGGGTTTCAGAGGCCGTGTGGCATCGTTTTTCGGGAATAACTTATTAACAAACAGTTGGATCAGTATGATATTTTGACACAGCTTTTTTCACACCGTCTCCTAATTTTCGTCAATATAGTGCATTACCAAAAGTGTAGAAATAAGCCACTTGTCCCTGTGTCATGAGGTTAAAGTCACACATTACTGACTAAGAAACGGACAAGGCTACCGTGGCTTACCTGTGAGAACCACCAAACAATTTTTGCTCCTCCATCAAACACTGTAGTTATCAGCCACCACCCAACCCTATTAATGCCTTTAAATTCAAGTCATCTGTCAATATCAAGTATACATATACAAAAATACATACTTTTTGTATATATATATATATATATATATATATATATATATATATATATATATATATATATATATATATATATATATATATATATGCTAGCTATGTTTAGACAATTTTATGCAGTTTAAGAAGGATCTGTGGTCGTAAAAAGGGTTAAGTGAGATAGTTCGAAGCCTGTTAATAGCTGGAGGCCCTATATAAACAATAGCTGGAGGCCCTATATAAACAATAGCTGGAGGCCCTATATAAACAATATAATCTTCTCATATTAGGCATAATACAGTTAAACGGATAGCTGGAGGCCCTATATAAACAATAGCTGGAGGCCCTATATAAACAATAGCTGGAGGCCCTATATAAACAATATAATCGTCTTATAGTAGGCATAATACAGTTAAAAGGATAGCTGGAGGCCCTATATAAACAATAGCTGGAGGCCCTATATAAACAATATCATCGTCTTATAGTAGGCATAATACAGTTAAAAGGATAGCTGGAGGCCCTATATAAACAATAGCTGGAGGCCCTATATAAACAATAGCTGGAGGCCCTATATAAACAATAGCTGGAGGCCCTATATAAACAATAGCTGGAGGCCCTATATAAACAATAGCTGGAGGCCCTATATAAACAATAGCTGGAGGCCCTATATAAACAATAGCTGGAGGCCCTATATAAACAATAGCTGGAGGCCCTATATAAACAATATCATCGTCTTATAGTAGGCATAATACAGTTAAAAGGATAGTTGGAGGCCCTATATAAACAATAGCTGGAGGCCCTATATAAACAATAGCTGGAGGCCCTATATAAACAATAGCTGGAGGCCCTATATAAACAATAGCTGGAGGCCCTATATAAACAATAGCTGGAGGCCCTATATAAACAATATAATCGTCTTATAGTAGGCATAATAAAGTTAAAAGGATAGCACCGGTACTTAACGGGGTAGTGTTAATTTGTTGGTCGATTTTGTCATGAATTAATTATTTATTTAGTTTCCTCCCTAGACATCCATTAAGCTTAAAAAAAAGCATCCAAAAGATGTTAAATTTGTACATTTTTCGGTAGAAAAATTTCCCGGGCGAAGACCGGTTCGTCTTATATTACAGGCTCGCTATCGCTCGGCAAGAAAAACAAATCGACACATAAATGACACGAAAGGTCTTAATATTGACGAAAAATGGGGTGAAAGTTTTCAAAGTCGCCAAACTAATGGGCCGAATGTCTTAAAATTTGAAAACTAATTGTGGCTAAACATACAAAGTACAAAGGAGTACAAAGGAAATCAAGCAACAACAGATCTAGTGACCCTTCTAGGTTGCTTGTCCTCCAAAACACTGAGGATCAAGTGTCCAAACAGTGTCCGTGGCAGGATTAGGAAGTTAGTAGAGGACAGACGGGTTAGTAACTGAAGGGGGGATAAAATAAAGTTATTAATTTACAAACGCAGTCAGTCGCGGGTTTGATGCGAGATATTTGTCTAGGCGGAGTATAAATGAATCAACGGTGATGCAGTCTATAACGTTTCGGGGAAGTCCATTCCACAAGTTGACAACTCGATTGAAGAAGAAATTCTTAGATTCGTGCGAGTTAAAAGATTTACCAATAATTTTGCAACCGTTTCCCCGTGTGTAATTCGATAGTGAAGTACTTACTACAGTTCATATTGTCGATGCCTTTGATGATTTTGAACACTTGAATTAAGTCACCTCTTAATCTGCGCTGGGTAAAAGGAAATAGATTTAATTCTCTAATACGCTCTTCGTATGGTTTGTTCTTTAGGGTAGGTATAATTTTGGTAACTCTACGTTGAACTCATTCTAGCTTATTTTTATCTTTTTGGTAATAAGGGCACTAGGATTGAACGCAGTATTCCAGAAGAGGGCGGACTAAGGAATTGTAAAGGGTTAGGATAACTTCTTTGGATTTATGCTCAAATGACCTGCCTATAAAGCCAATTATTTTGTTTGCCTTCTTAACAACTTCTGAACATTGTTGACTCGGTTTTAGGTTACTCGATATTGTTACTCCCAGATCGGTTTCTCTGTTTACATTCTTAAGCTGAGTGCCATTCATCGAATAGTTTGCTTTCTCATTTAGGTATCCGATATGTAGTACTTTACATTTATCCGCATTGAAACTCATTTGTCAAATTTGGGCCCAACATGACAATTTATCTAGAGTGTGTTGCATATCGTCAACTTGTTCTTTTGAGAGTACGCTATTTGCAATTTTTGTATCGTCAGCAAATTTTGAGATTGTACAGGTGAGACCCTCATCTACAGTATGTCGTTGTTGTAAATTAGAAAGAGAATTGGTCCTAATACCGATCCGTGGGGTACCTCGCTACTTACATTGGTCCATTTAGATGCCTTACCGTTTATGACTACTCTTTGCTTTCTGTTGCTGAGCCAATTTTCTATCCATTTCAACACACCGTCTTGTATTCCATGCGCTTTTAGTTTTAGCAGTAAACGTTTGTGGGGAACTTTGTCAAAGGCCTTTTGAAAATCAAGGTATATAATATCTACAGCTTTACTCTCATCGTAGAGGTTGAGGATATCGTGGAAGAAGTCTAAGAGGTTTGTTAAACAGGAACGTTTTTTACGAAAGCCGTGTTGAGTATCTTTAAGTATGTTATTTTCCTCTAAGTGATTTACGAGTCTGTCTCGTATGACCGTTTCTAGCATTTTACATACAACTGAGGTTAAGCTAATTGGACGATAGTTACTGGGTAGGGATTTGCTGCCTTTTTTTAATATCGGTGTTACGTTGGCTAGCTTCCACTGATCAGGCATAGTTCCAGACTGCAAGGATTTATTGAATAGTAATGTCAGTGGTTTGTAGAGCTCATCCTTAGCTTCCTTTAGAACTCTAGGCAAGATTGTATCAGGTCCAGGCGTTTTACTTACCTTGAGTTTATCTAAACAATTCAATACTTCTCTCTCTGTAACGGTGATATTGCTTAGAACATCTGAATTATCAATCTGAATCGGCGATGGTGTAGGGATATCACTGAGGTCTTCCGTTGTAAAAACTGATGCAAAGAAGGTATTGAGGGCATTACTCATTTGTACTTCGTCTTTGGTGTATTCTCCATTTTCATCGACTAACGGTCCAACAGTTGAAGTAACTACTTTTTTCTTTCTGATATAACTATAGAATTCTTTCGGGTTTGTTTTACTTTGATTCGCAATATGTAACTCTAATTTTTTTTTACTTTGCTTTATTAACTTTTTGGCTTTGCGTCGTAGCTCTACAAATTTCACCCGTTCTTCGTCATTTTGTGAGGATTTTAATCTATCATTAGCAATTTTTTTAGCAAGCAGGCAGTTTGAAATATCTTTATTCCACCATTTGGGTTTATTATTATGGCCTGGACGCCGTATTTTCGATGGTATGCAGTCTTGCACTGCTTTTAGGTAAGTAGTTTCGAATAACTTCCAAGATGTATTTATGTCATTATTGTTAATTAAAAAGCTCCAGTCAGTTTCTTTAAACATAGCTCTAAGTTTATGGAAGTTTGCTTTCTTGAAAATAGGGACTTTTTCGATGCTACTATTTGGTTCGTTACTAGTAAACTTTAAAGTGAAAGTTATCGTACGATGGTCGCTGTTACTGAATTCATCACCAACATTCAAATTCTCTATCAATTCTTCTTTTGTTGCACGTACAATGTCAAGAACGTTATTACCACGGGTCGGCGTTCGAACAAATTGATAAAGCGAACTCTCTTGCAAGTTCGTATACAAGTCATGTCCGGAGTGTGAAGAAAGAGTATCGCCCCACTTGGTCACAGGTAAATTAAAGTCGCCAAAAATAACGGTATCTTGTGAGTTACTTACATCTGCAATTTGTTCGTAAATTTCTCGGTCAGTTTGCACTGATTGAGCTGGAGGTCTGTATATTAATGCAAGTATTATTTTTGTACCTTTATTATTCTTTATTAGCACAAAAGATGTGTCGACGTTCACAATTTGAGGTTTTGACAAGAGGGTAGGGTTAAGACTTTCTTTGATATAAAGTAAAACGCCACCTCCATTTCGATTTGTTCGGCTTTTCTCAAACATTACATAACCAGGAAGTGAATACTCTGCTAAAAAGTCTCTATCTTCTGTATTGAGCCAAGATTCTGTTATGCCAATCACATCATAATTTTCAGTAAACACTAGCTCCTCTAAATCTGAAAATTTATTGCATATGCTACGTGCGTTTGCATAGAAAACCTTTAAATTTGTTATTTTAGAACTCACAGAATGCTCTTTAACCCGTGGAGCCCCGGCTAGTTTTGTAATGTTTGCGCACCAGAACCCGGCCGGATTTCAAAAAATGGTTTTATTCCAGAAACAATAGCGAATGGGTTAGGAATGAAGGAAAAACCACGAAAAACTGCTCAAAAATGGTCCTACAGAGCCCCCGAAAAAGGGTTTTACAAGAGTAAAAAATTGAAGGCAATTATCCCCAAAAAACAGGTGGCTGTGCGTTACATACATCGCCGACGCTTAATAATATTTTTTGGTTCTTGTCGAATCTACATTTATGTTCATGGCTGTCCTCGGTCCTCGCTGTCTTCGGTCCTTATCGCTGGTGGTCCTCGGTTGCCTCTGTTTTTTGCTTGGCGTTGGATGATTTATGTCACTGCTGCTTCTTCTCGTATGGCGTTTTTTGATCCATGGCTGCGGACTGCTTCGTGTAGGAGACGACCCCTGCATGCTGAACCCACAGGGTTTAGATGAGTGCCATCCTTGCGGAACAGAGTAGGCTGGTTGTAGAAGTTGTCCCAGAGGTTGATGAATTCAACTTCTTCCGTCAGACACAAATATTTTAGTCGGCTATTTTTGCTGGAGGCCTTGTCATAGAATTTGTCAGGTGCGTCGATCTTGGGGAGAATGCCTGAGATGATGATATTCCTTGACTTGTTTTTGTAGTGCTGGATCATCTTGCGATATTTCTCCATCAACTCTTCGGATCTGGTGCGCATGACGTCATTTGAACCAGCATGGATGACAAAAAGGGTATTTTCATTTGCATCCTTTGTGGTATCTTCGAAGGCTTCCACAATGTCGTCCAGTCCAGCTCCTGGGATGCAAAATCTTTTTCGCCTATTTGGGACTCTGTCGCAGAACTCTTCGACCTGTCCTCGTAGGATGGAATCCCCAACGAGCCTGGTCTCTTCTGGTTTGTCTTCCATCTCTACCAATACCTCAAATCTGTTTGACATTGTGACTGGAAGATGAGACCTTTTCTGCGTTGGCCGTGCACCGTTCCTCACTGGTGTAAATCCGGAAACCTGTGGTGGCGGAACTCTGCGTACAGGTCGGGGAGAGGAGTGGTTAGAACGGGGCCGAGGGGTTGGTACTGCTCGTGCTTCCAGGCTTCTTGCACGAGGAGTGGGGAAGAGACTAAGGTGAACAGGGCGGCTGTCCTGGTTTGATGTCGGCTCAGGTTCGTCAGAAGATGCTGCAGTGGCTACTACAGGTGTTGGATTGTTGGCAGATGACGTTGGGGCGGTGGTGGATGTTGGAGTTGAAACAATTGGAGTTAGTGATACTCCAACGTTGAGTGTTACAAACTCTTGGAGTGATTCCAGCTTCCTGGTGACGGCGTTGATCTTGTTGTGGGCTTCATCCAATTTTGCTGTCAAATCCTCTCGTTGCTGGCAGAGTCGGCAGACTTGTGGATCGGCAGGAGCAAACATGGAAGCACCAACCCTACCGGCGCAGTTCGTACAGGCACGAGGCATGGTGACGATCACTTTCTTCAGATCACTTCACTCACTTAAAAACACTTAACTCACTTTAAAAACACTAAACTCACCTCACTTTAAAAAACACTTATCTCACTTTAAAAACACTTCACTCCCTTCAGGTCGCTTCACTTACTTAAATAGGCCTAACCGAAAACAAAATTTTTGAAATATGCACAAATAGGTTATCAGCGGTGATAGCCTAACCGAAAATTAAAACAAAACAAAATTAAATTTGAATACGCAGTGATAGCCGAACCGAAAACAATTTTATTTTTATTTAAACAGAAATAGGCCACCAGGGGTTATAGCCTATCCTAACCGAAAACAAAAATTATGAAATACCGGTACGCAGAAATAGGCCACCAGGGGTGATAGCCTAGACTAACCGAAAACAAAAATTATGAAATACCGGTACGCAGAAATAGGCCACCAGCGGTGATAGCCTAACTGAAAATTTACAAATTGAAGTACGCAGAAATAGGCCACCAGGGACGCCTAGACTAACCGAAAACAAAAATAACCAAAAACAAAAAGTATAAAATATGCAGAAGTAGGCTACCAGGGGTGATAACCTACCTAAAAAAGCAAAACAAATATATATATATATATATATATATATAATAGAATATGTAACTAAATATACAATTCACCAAATAGAGATTATATAAGAATAAAGTGTAACTGCACACAAGGGGTTAATATACTGTATCAACAGATGGCGCTGGTGTCACTGTAGGCTAGTCAAGCAGGATTATATTTAGATAAACAAAGTAATCAGTGAGGGAGAAGGGGGGCCTGAACAAAAACAACTATCCTCCCTTAAGTAATACTGTAGCCAAATGATGAACGGCTTTCAGACTGACGGGAGTGGACGCGGGAGGGTACAGCACCTATATTCTGAGTGGAGAGAAGAGTCTTATCCGGCAAACCTTCAGCGGCCGCATCGATCTCTACCCGAAGGTGGCCCAGTCTGTTGCGGCCATGGAGAAGGGCACCCATGGCTATATTGGAACAGCGATCTACACCTCCCTCATCATCAGTAATATAATAGAGGTAGTGTAGTTAATTAACCCCTTCTGTACCCGCCCGCGACGTCTTATAAAGTTTATTCTAACTATATTTAGACGATTTTCTACAGTTTAAACCGGACCTATGGTAGTAAAAATGGTCAAGTGAGATAGTTCGAAGCCTGTCAATTGCTGGAAGTCCTCGTTAAACTGAATAATATCGTCTAATAGTAGCCAGAGTAAAGTTTACAAGCCGTCGCCCGTACAGAAGGGGTAAAAATAGGACTTCGGAGGCTATCAACGGGAGGGTCTGTACGGAGCCGGATACCTTACCCCAGGCCCCGCCCACTGCCGAAAATGTACAAATATTATATTATATTAGAATAGATTAACCTAACTTAACCTAACCTAACCTAACCTAACCTAACCTAACCTAACCTAACCTAACCCTAATATAATATAATATAATATAACATAACACAAATAACAAAATAAAAATATAAAAATATACTAAACTTCGAGTGGGATCGAACACTGGATTTCTGGAATGCCAGGCAGGAGCTCTAGTGACTGTACTACAGAGCGAGCTGGCAGAAGAGGTTTGAAGGGTTTATTTAAACGCGGGGAACGGGGGGCGGGGCTAAGGGAGGCTCACATTTTCGCGCATGCGTAGAGGGTAAGGTATCCGGCTGCGTACAGACGCTCCCCTATCAACCCTCTGAAATCCAGCACACTGTAAATCAAGATTAACGTCAGGACTGGAGCCACTTTTCGAAAACTCCAGTCCCTTCCCAGCATAGTAGTACAGTTGTCAGCATATATAAAGTTACGTCAGTTCGTTCGAATCTTTGAACTTTTAATACCAAGTTCTGAAGCATCTGGGCTATAATAATGTACAGTATTGTCCCGTTTGCGTTCGATACTGATTCAAATGGGTACGTCGCCATTTATTTTCTTGACTACATTTGGGGATAAGCCGCTGTCACACGAGCGCTGTTCCGTCAATTATCCATGAGGAAGTTTTTTCTGGTAATATTTAGGGATATTTTTTCATTGGAATCGGAAACTAAACTGAAGGTAGATTATGTTAGGACGCTGAATTCTGATAAAGTGTAATTTTGTAAGCATCCAGACCATAATTGCCCGTAAAAATTGCTCGAAAAAGAGCTCGTGTGACTCCGGCTATATGTTCTATTCACTTCCTTTAGACTAACAATATGATAAATATACATATATGTGTTCTAGTGCGAACCAATGATGAAATAATGTCTTTTTGATTTATGTGTACGCAGCTCTAAAGTGGTTGTAGATCAATACACTGTTGTTTGATGAGTGTCCTGTGAGATAAATCTGTACAGTGGCGCTAATAAGTCATGTCTCAAGTGGCATTACGTTTGGCTCGCTCTGTGTTGTATTAATGTCTGTCATATGTTGAATAGGGTGGATAAGTATAGGAATATGTTTGTGTATATATCTCAAAAAGAAGAAATTACGAGTAAATGTTGCTGATACTAATTATCGATCAAAACATAATTGGTGCCGAAACATCACTTATTAGGCCGACTGTACATTACCGAATGTTAATAACAACATTCCTTTGTGATCACAGTTAAACAAAGCTAGCGGATATTATGTCATCATCGCATCTGTATAGTTATCTGCTTGTAAACTGGATTTCCCAAAATGACTAATGCACGGATTTAGATGGAGCTTCTTCAGTAGCTTCACATAGTATAAAAATACAGACGATTAACTTATATGAACATCTAATCAAGGTCCATAGACACAACTTGTATCTATAAACCTTGCATTTAATGACCCTCAACCCTCGTCCGTCATGAAATCCTGCCCCCCCCCCCCCTCCCTAAAAAAAAAAAAAATATATATATATATATATATATATATATATATATATATAATATATTATATATACCGGTATTGAGGCTGTAATTTGAGGGCTGTAGATTGCCACACCCATTCCCTGGCTAGAAATGGTAGAAATATTAACTCGATTACTCTAGTCGTTTGAGAGTTATAGAGGCTAATGTGCAAGAGTTTTTGGCCTACTTATTGGGAATAGGGTATAGCATTGGATTGATAAGAAAATAGTACTGGAGATAGTTGGGAGCATGAGTGCAAACATACTATAATCTTGAAGACTCCAGAAACCTTCATGTTCATAATATTTCGTAACTGAGTAAAGCTATAATTAGTATTTATGTAAAAGGAATTGTCAATGTCAGTGTATTTAGGCCTAGTTATCAAAATAATCTGTAATTTGACTGTTTAAATGAGAAGTACTCGTTTTTTTCTGGAGCCCCTTCTCCCGCAAGTTTAGCCATATTAAGTTTCAGATTTTAAGACGTCCGGCCCATTAGTTTGGCAATTTTTAGACTTTTCCCCCCATTTCGTAGTCATTTATTAGTGCCATTTAGGTGTCATTTTGTTTTCCTGGAGAGCGATAGCGAGCCTGTCATTTAGGAGAAAGCGGCCTTCGGCCGGGATATTTTTCTATCGAAAAATAAACAAATTTATCGAGAAGGACGATTTTGTGGATTGTTTTTAAGCTTGATAGAGGTCTAGGGAAGAAACATATAAAAACAATAAATAAATACAAAAATAGACCCCAAAATATCTACTACCCTCTTAAGTTGTTTTAGTTGATATGGCTTTTACCGTTCACTTAGGGTTACCAAGAGCACGCTAGGAAATCAATGTTATCATTTTAAGAGGAGGTGGGTTTTTCTGGTCCCCCTTCTGCTTAATGATTAGCCCCATTAGTTTTCAGATAATAAGACGTTCGGCCCAATAGTTTGGCGATTTCAAGACCTTTGGCCCATTTCTTTGTCAACAGTAAGACTGTTCGTGTCATTTAGGTGTCTACGTGTTCCTGGCGAGCGATAGCGAGCCTGTAATTTAAGAAGAACTGGCCTTTGGCCGGAAAAATTTCTACCGAAGAATACACAAATTTATCTTGAAGGAGGATCTTGGGGGTTGTTATTATTATTATTATTATTTTTGTTTAAAGCTTGATGGAGGGCTAGGGAGGAAAACAATATATACTGTATATGAAAAAAATCGACCAAAATATGAACTATCCCCCCTTAAAAAATCAGGGTACCCGGTACGTAACACAATGGTGGGACACATAATGGTGAGGCTATGGTAGTCTTCTTGGACCGTGAGTTGGCTGGGTTAGCTCCTTTGTAAGCTGACAGAATAATATGATTAGATTCCGATGGTAACTTGGATTGGAGATTTAAAATGTATTGCGGGTTGATATTGGGAGAGAGAATTTGGTGGACAGCTTTAATTTGTCCTCTTTTTACTATATTGTTCTCTATTATTACCTATTTATCCACTTTTATTAGTAATTATTTATTTATGCGAATAATAAATAATAATGAGAAGTCATCGAAACGGGACGACAGGCGTGGGTCTTCCGAAAACACACCCCTTGGCAGGAGAAGTTTAGCAGGAATATCAAGAGGATGATTGAGGCGGGTTTGGTGAGCCATTGGACTAAGGTGAGTTTACTGCAGCATGGAGAAAGAAAGTATATTATGTTCAAGGGAGCTGGGGGGAGAACATTAATATAATTATAGTTGATTTTCCTGACATATATTGGTAGAATATGCATATTATCGTACTTCATTCCTTTATATTACATTGACATAGCTCCACTATATTAAATTGCCAGTATAATCCATAGTTCAATTAACATCACATCTGATTAATGAAGGTAGGGGCATAACATCTGTCCTAGTTCAAAAGAGAATGATGAATTACGTGATCCAAGGTGAACTTGGGGAACAGTAATGACAAATAATTATATACTATTTATATAATAAAGGATAATTACGCAAAAAATTGGTCCGCATTAATAAACATTGAAAATAACTGTGCTCGAAAAGTATTAAGTATAATTGTAATGTACGTGTATATATGTTGTGTTTATTTATTTATTTATGTCTTATTTTATTTTTTCAAAGAAACATGCTTGCCTACCCAACTCTGCCACTCTGAATTTTGAGAGTAACTCTTGATAATTAAATATGAGAGTATCTTTGATAATATTGATCTTTTTCACGTAATCTTATAAATTAAATTACATAGAGTAGCTGAATCTTTCTGTTATACTTTCCGTGTAGAGGGCAACTATTTCATAAAATTTCGTGAAATTTAAGTAGAGCGGACAGATGTTTATAATTTAACTTGAATATTTGACCTTAGTGTGTGATCTTATCCTTTGAGTAATATTTGAATTATCTTATCCTACCTTTATATATTGACATACCGGGTATAGTATTATTGTTGCTATAGGTGACAATCTATTTGTCAGCCAAAAAGAAATTATAATGAATCAGAGATTGAGGTTTAAGTCTTTATTATACAATTCCTATGGCTGTTCCATTTCCTGATCATCTGTGCTGGAAGGACGACCAGCCCTCGGCTCGTCAGAAATAGAAATGTGACCTGTATGAAATTGTATTTACCTCTAAGCCTCATATAATGGATTCTTACATCCATACACATATGTAATTTCCTGGTGAGCCGAAGTCAGGTCGTTCCTCCATCATAGATCATCAATGAGTGGAACAGAGGATTTTGGCACATCCACAGGAGTTCTACAACAGTGATTGCGGAAAATAAAGACACGGTTACAGAAGTGTGTGATTCTGTGTGGGCACTATGTGGAGGACTGAGCCCACCATCACCATGGCCAGCTCCGTTGTCGTATTGTTCATTGCGATTGATTCAGATACTGCCTCGTATTAGTATATATATTCCATTGTGGATGTTAGAAGATTGTAAACCCATTTATTCATAATACTATAAATTAAGAAGGAGGTACAACAATCCTGAGAGTAGTGTGCAGGAGCACCATCCTGCTGAAAGAAATTACCTCATCAACGTTGGCCAAGGCTGAGAGTTGCGTAAGGAAGAAGTTGTTGTTGTTGTTGCTGTTCCCCAGGCTGTCTGGCCGAGCAGCCCCAAGGTCCTGAGCAAGGCCAAGGCCATAACCGAGCGCCTACACAGAACCCTCCCTGCTTACCACTAATAAAGCCCAGGTGACCGAAGCCACTCAAAGGCGGGGAGCTGAGGAGGGTGCGGAAACACCCGGGAAACCAAAGCCCCACCCAATGCCCTGTGCCCCTCAGCAATTATGAAGGGAAAGTTGAGGGGCAAAGGAAAAATGTGACGCTTTGGCACCCAATCTGCCAGGGTTGGTAGTAGGGAGGTCAATCCACGGAAAAGATGCCGTCACTTGAGATCTAGAAAATATATAAGTAAAAGGAACAGTCAGAGTAAGCTATGAGTATGGCAGAGAACGCTCAACTCTCATTCTGATAGACCAGCCCATCACCAGTAAGGAAGAAGTTCTGGAGCATGGCACGATCATTTTTACCTTTGACATTCGTGCTCCATTGGATTGACCAATGAGGACCTGTCGAATAGGCTCCTAGGTCAATGGATTTGACCTCATGTGATGTTTTCCGGTGAGTTTCCATTAATAGCAAGGTGTATTCCAGCAAGGCACAGGACCTTGCAACATTGGTTGGAAGCGAGAATTGAAGAAGCCTGTGTCTCAGTATCAGAGGAGCTGTTGGGAAGGGTTGGGGACAGTGGTGAAGTGCTCTCTTGACTGCTATGAAAAAGCAGGCACTCATGACGAATTCTACCAGTAAGGTTGGGTTGAGTTGAACAAACTTAAATTAAAGTGAGAACAAATTCATAACATTCAATTATTATGTAGCTCAAGTTATGTCTACTTTCAATTATTAGTTTGTTTTCTAGAAATGTTTGAATATGTAAAGGGGCTTTGGGGGCACTCTGCTGTTATTAGCACTCAAACCCACCTCATTACAGTTGGAGATCGAGGCCATAGTGGGCAGTGAGGTTGTTAAGAGTGGACCAGAAGCTGGGCAGCCTCTCACCACCAGCCACCTCCAGGGACTCTTCTCGATCCTGGGGCTGGCCTGGTCCATGAGTGTTGTCGTCTTCGTGATCGAGATTTTCACCAACAACAGGTTAAAATGGATTTTTTATTAAAAATGATAAGCAACGTATTGTTTCCTATTCTTTAATTAATGCAATTTGTTAAAATTTAAAAGTAATGAATGCATCCTCTAGTTATATAATGTATTCATATATGTTTTCATTAATTTAATTGGGAGGGGGGGGGGGTTATTGGTGTCAAGAACGATGATAAAATAATGTGTATTTATAAAATATGTGTGTTAGTATGTGTGTTAAGGTTGTGATCAAATTTAGGCTTGTAACTTTATACGTGTCTCCGTTTACCTGACTTTACACTGTAAATATGTAATTGGTTGTTAAAGCCTCAAATCTTGTTTCTAAGTTTAGATATGTAATTATATCACACTTTTGATGTGTTTGGAAATAGTACAAACATCAATATTCTTCAATATGGTTATGACTACAATCATTAACATCTTTAACTGATTATTTCTAAGAGCCCTAGTATAATACTCATCAATAATTGGATACTGTTCATGCTTAAAACTTTCTGTATTTAACAGGGACATCGGTGGCATATTCAAGACAAATCTTTGGAAGCAACGCAGAGCAGTGTGGACAGGAACTGTAGGCAACACAACTTAAATTGGACATGTGATCACCTCGAAATGTATCCAGTAAAGTTGACTATAGAATAATGTTGGAGGTGTATTGGTTGATGCGAAAAAGAGGATAGTATTATGGTCGGCATCATGACTTGTTGCTATATAGTAAGGTTAGTGCACACTAACACGAAAGCCCCTCCAGACGAGTTCACGACTCAAAAGTTCAGCCTGATATAGCGAATCGGCAACATCATCGTGGATATCGTAAATTAGCTGAGGATGACTACACGATCCAAGCAACGTATCGTGGGTCGATACGAGGTTTTGGGCTGTTCAAAAGTTCGCAACTGTCAAAAGTCGTCTGAGTCTGGTCTTCATCACGAACTCACCGTATTAAATTTGTGTGGTCCGTATCAAAGTCGTCTGGTTCGTAAACTTGCCGTGCGGATCGTATCTCTTCCGTGCGGAAATTTGGCAACGTGCAATGTGGCAACTGCGCGTCTTACGGCTTCGCTACTATGTTCGTATACCATTATTTTGAGTTTTATTGCAGCCTTCTGGGTCGTATCTTTTCCGTACTTTTCGTATCTTCTTATCATTCGTTTCTCCTCCGTATCGGCATCGTTAGAGTCTTATCAAGTTGTACAGACACGATACGACTCTAACGATTCAAGCCATTTTCGCCGCGATCTCTAGTCAATTCGGCAAGACACATGATCGTAGGTGTTCGTGCCAGTCTTGAAGGTGCTGTCCTGTTAGTGTGCACTAACCTTTACAGTAGCTTTGGAATATTATTGTGTTTAAAAGATTCGTGTCCGACATTCACGACTTTAAGGGGACAGTGGGTATTTTGGGGGGTCTATTTATTGATATGTTCTCTCGGCTATGCTACGACAGTTTCCAGTGCTATATAGCCTTCGTCGCTTAGTGCTGTAGAATTAATTACAGTTGGGGATATCCCCCAGATGAAATTAATTCATAAGGTTATTCAACCTTATTTATATGTTCATATATATTTTAGATTCCTCGTTAGACCTTCATCAAGCTTAAAATATCACTACCTAGAGCCCTCTTCAAGATAAATGTGTACATTTTTCGATAGAAAAATGTCCCGGCCGAAAGCCGGTTTCTCTTAAAATTACATGCTCGCTTGCGCTCGCCAGGGAAAATATTGACACCTAAATGGCACGAAAGGTCTTGATATTGATATAGAAATGGGATGAAAGGTTTTAAAATCGAAAGACTAATGGGACGAACGTCTTAAAATTTAAAAACTAATGGTGCTAAACATGAGGAAGAAGGGGGACCCGAGAAACGACCCATCTCCCCTTAATTGTATTGGCCCACTTGATAAACGAAAACAAAGGTATAGAACACATCTTTCATAGCTATGGTTTGATATTGTATGCTAATTATGTTTATAGCAGTTAACTAGAGAGAAAACCAATGTTGATGTCACGGAGCTAAAGCCGGAGTCACACGAGCCCTTTTTCGAGCAATTTTTACGGGCAATTGTGGTCTGGAAGCTTAAAATATTACACCTTATCAAAAATCTGCCACCTAACGTAATCTACCTTCAGTCTAGTTACCGATACCAGTGCGAAAAAGTCCCGAAATAATAAGAGAACAAACTTGCTCATGGAAAATTGACGGAAAAAGCGCTCGTGTGACAGCGGCTTAAGACAAGATTTAGGAGCGTGACATGACAATCAACGTCACTAAGCGCCCTCACGCATACCGTGTTCGTGGGCTTGACCACGATTTCCCGGTGTACTTGAGTAACCGTGGGCTGCCGAAAAGACCACCAAACAAGAGATGAAGGACCACGCAAATCATGGTTTTGATCAAGGACCACGGAAAATTTGCCAGTGTGATTGCTCCTTTAGAGTCATGTGATTTGTCGTGGTTTGAAATGAGGCACAGATATGTGTTAAGAGGGGATGGGCGTATTTATTTGCTCATTTTATTATTATTATTATTTTTGTTTTTAATTATCATTATGATTTGTTATTTGTTTTTAGTTTCCATCCTAGACTTCCATCAAGCTTATCCCCCCCCCCCCCCCCCCCCGACCCTCCTTCAAGATAATTTTTTATATTTTTCGATAGAAAAATACCCTGGCCGAAGACCGGTTCCTCTTATATTATAGGCTCGCTATTGCTTGCCAGGAAATAAATTGACACCTAATTGACTAAAAAGTCTGAATATTGACAAAGAAATTGGGCAAAAGGTCTTAATGTTGACCAACGAATAGGCCGAACGTCATACAATCTGAAAACTCATGTGGCTAAACATGAGGAAGAAGGGGGACCAGAAAAAACAACCATCTCCCTTTAAGATAATTCTAAAGCTTACATTAAAATGTTGCTACATTGATGGACCCTGGTAAGACTTTAGATTGGCCCAGTGGCCCATAGCAAGCCGTCAGCTAAACGAATCGGACATCTGTATCAGACATGCGGCTGCTGTAAAGGCGCCTATTAAATTCTACATATAGATTTTGAAGCTACATTGAGATTAAGCGAGAGAATAAATCTTTCTTAGGAAGACTATAGTCTATTCGCTGTAATTAGCGAGAAATCATGACCTCTATCCTCTGTAACTCAAAACTGGCTAGAGCAAATTGGCTATAAATTTCCAAATATATTCCTTGACTGACCCTTCCCAAATGGTGAAAATAGTAACTCGATTACTCTAGTCGTTTTTTAGTTACAGAGGTTAGAGGTCATGATTTATCGCCTACTTACAGCGAATAGACTATAGGAATACGTTGAAGCTTAGTTACTCTGAACTGAAGAGACACAAATAACGGCAACTGTTCAGTACATTATTTATGAAGGGTAGTCTTAGAACTGTGATGGGTCAGTGACGTCGGTGCTTAGGTTAAGGGAGCACTACTCGTTTTTTTCTGAATCCCCTTCTCCCTCATGTGTAGCATATTAGTTTTTGAGGTTTTAAGACGTTTGTTAAATATAACGACCGTTAAAAAAATCTGCCGATTTTGAGACCTTTCGCCCCATTTCTTGGTCAATAGCAAGACCTTTTGTGTCATTTAGAAGTCGATTTTTTTCCTTGCGAGTGATAGCGAGCCTCTAATTTTAGAAGGAAACGGCCTTCGACATGGACATTTTTCTACTGAAAAATTTACAAATTTATCTTGATAGGGGGTCTAGGTTTGTTTTTCTTCTAAGCTTGATGGAAGTCTAGCAGGAAACTCAAAAATAAATAAATACATGAATATATAGCCCCCCAAAAAAGTACTGCCCCCTTAAGTTGGCCACAGGAATACGTCCCCGCTCCTTCATTATACTGTATAGAAGAAAGGAAATAGAGTAGGAATTAATCTAACATGTAGTTTGTAATGTAGCAATTACTTCATAATGATCAGTTAATGATTAATAACAGATTATTCTTATATTTTAATCATAAGTAACACTCCGTTCTTATATTAATCATCAATTACAAACCCCATTGTATTTGAATAAACTAATGAAAGCGTGTGGTCCTCCCGGGATCCGAACTCGGGACACCACACCCAGAACATAAGCACCTAAAGCAAGGTTCACACATTGGCGAGTCGGAGCGCAACTCCAACGCGAGTGATGACATTTTTGCACTCGCCAATGATTATCCTAAATTCGCCGACACTCGCCGACACTCGCACAGACTCGCGTTGACTCGCGCTGCACCGCGTACACACGCCAACCCGCATAGACTCGCATAGACTCGTGTAGACTCATGTGACACTCATGTAAACTCGCGTGACACTCGCGTTGTACTATTTAGAAATTAAATGATCGCGAGTCTACATGAGTCTACGCGAGTCTACATGAGTGTCACGCGAGTCTACATGAGTGTCACACGAGCCTGTTTATATTATCAACAAAACTCGTAGCAGCGAAACAACTGCAGCTATGGCTTTCATATTTTTACCACATGTACCTTACCCTTTTGGCTACCCACAAAAAAAAATCCAAATTCCTCCTCCCACCCACTCGCTGACTGTCGGTCCCGTCAGAAGGAAAAAAAAGGAAAATATGTGGCGGCGAAACGACTGCACCAATCGGTTCTATATTTGTGTGACAAGTCCCTTACCCTTCTGCCTTCCCCCCACCACACCCTCAACCGCCTCCCACCACCCACTTCCAGCGTATCCGTACGAAGATAAGGAAAAAAAGGAAAATCTGTGGTGGCGAAACTACCTCACCAATCGTCTTCATATTTGTAACATGAGTAAATTACGCTTCTACCTGCCCCACACCATCCCCCAAACCACCCTCCCACCACCCTCCTACCCATACATTCCGATACCATAAAAGTCTCTGTAGTCTATAGTGTCTTTTCAGCTACTTTCGGGACCATCGGGGACCTGATTTCTGTCGAAAATGGACAAGGGGAGCGGTTTGTTTACCATTATCCTTCCTTTCTCTCCCAACTTGATAGATTTAGCCAAAAAACAAAAAAACAAAATACCTCTGGCACTGGCAGAAGCACCCTGTCAAAATTGGCTGGCACTCAGCGGGTTAATATGAATTCAAGTTGTGTTATGAATAATATTGATATTAACATCAATAATGAAGAGAGAACAAATAGCATATAATATGAATGAAATAGGTTTCTGGAATAATATTGATATTAACATAAATAATGATGTGGAATATATGCAAAGGATATATGACAAATATAATATACAGATTGATATCCAACATGAAATATAAATAAATACAAGATATAAATTAAATAGAATATACACTCCATACACTCCTGTTAACTTCCTGTAGACTCGCGTTCATCTCGTGTAAACACGTGTAAACTCATGTAAACTACTGTGACACTCGTGTAGACTCCTGTAGACTCGCACTATTCGTACCCTGGAATTTGACCGTTATTTTTCAAATGATGGCGGTGCGTGTTGGGGTCGTGTTACACTCGCCGACACTCGCGGATACTCCTGTGAACTCGTGTAAACTCATGTAAACTCGTGTAAACTCGTGTTATATTCGTGTTATATGCGTGTTTACTCGCATCAGATGCTACTCGCGTTGGGTTCGGGCTCCATCAACGGCGATATGCGGCGAGTGTGATTCGCGTTGGCCTCGCGCTCCGACTCGCCAATGTGTGAACCTACCTTAACCCTTAATTAGAGGCGAGCAACATAAGTCGAGTTAAATAAAGCTGGACTATGTGGCGGCGCTCGACATAGGTCGAGTGGCAATTTCAGCACGTAATGTGGCTGAGAGACAAGTGGTGGCAGGAGACTAGCGAGCGTATGACTGCTCCAGACCACCGCGGCGAACCTACTGACACAAATCTCAGCTCCCTCCTCCCTCTCTCACTCGCTACATACTCAATTATGTACTGAAAGTACCGAATTACCTGCTTTTTGCACTCGCGTTGCACGGTTATTGCAAGAAAACTATCCATCATACAAGGATCGTTATGGTGTCATTCGAAAGCTCTGTTTATGCCCTTTCAGGGATAGGTACTTGTTTTACGTTCTGGGTCTTATTTAGGCATGAAAATGATCACGTAAACAGCCCTATTTTGGCTAAAAACACCCCGCTGTGCGGTACACATAAATAAACCGCATAGGCCGCTCGTAAGGTGTTAAACCATTACTTTCAAACATAAAATCACTGAGTGGGTACCAATATACAGTATATGTGGCCAACTCTACCGCACATTAAGATAGTATATATGTGATTATTGATATGTGGTTAATTTTATGTGTTTAACTTTCGCTATGTCTTTTCGAATCTCACAAAAGTGTAATTTTGTAGCGTTTAGCTTTATCTTAAGGACCCGCAGACAATATCGTAAGGGGAGACGGACCAGTTATTTGTTTGATTTATTGATTTATTTATTTTTGTAATTCATGTATTCCTTTATTTCTTAGTTTTCTCTCTAGAACTCCATCAAGCTTAGAAAAACACCTCCTAGACCCCCCTTCAAGATAAATTTGTACATTTTTCGGTAGAAAAATGTACCGGCCGAACGCCGCTTCCTCTTAAAATTTCAGGCTCGCTATAGCTTGCCAGGAAATAATTGACACCTAAATGGCACGAAAGGTCTTAAGATTGATAACGAAATGGGGTGAAAGGTGTAACAATGGCCAAGCTAATGGGCCGACCGTCTTATAATCTCAAAACAATTAGGACTTAACACGAGGGAGAAAGGGGACCAGAAAACTACCCATCTCCCCTTAACCTCAATAGTCCTTCAGCCTCACCTTAAACGTTGTTGGTGTAGGGAGGGATTAATGGGCAGACTGTGGATGAGGAGAATAATGTTTGGTGATCGTATAGCTGGAAGAGTTTGAAGATGATGATAACTCCACTCTTGGATGCTAAGGGGAGTACAGATATGTCGGTGCAGGCCTGATGTGTCTGGTATTAATTATTAGGTTGTTTCTGCCTCTTGTAGATCGTATATCTGTAGAGTGTTTGTAAGTGTCGTCGTCTATTGCCGCTAATTTTATTGTGATTTTATATAATTAATGTTGTCTGTGTATCTGTCTTATTATCGATATAGAGTCTAGCTTAATGTCTTATTTAATCACAGTGACAGATAAGGTTTGTCTGTAATTACGTCTAATGTTATACATTTGATGTCTAGTTGCATTTCTTTAGGTTCCAGCAAAGGAACTGCAGGTCTCCGTTAGCTTTTGAACAAATGATACTCACATACAGTATGTACAGTCGACCTAATATATGTGATGTCTCGGCACCAAGTGTGTTTTGATTAATAATTGGTATCAACAATATCTAAGCTTCATTTCTTCATATCGAGTGAAATATACAAACATGCTCCAACATTTACCCACCCTAGACAACATCTGACATACATTAATATAGCACAGAACAAGCCAAACGTATAAAAGGCTCACCTGGGATATGACTTATTAGCGCGACCGTACTTCATCAAATGTATATGGACATGTAGACCCCCAGATACTTACGTGAGTGGACTATGTTTTAGAAGATGGTAGTATGTCTTAGGGGAGGGTTTGCTGGATCAACTACACTAGTACAATGGATGTGATGTCATTTGTCAGGCTTTAATTAAGGGGGTCACCGACTTTATTTTATCTGTCTCTCCTTTTCTCTCTGTCCCTGGCTTGCATCCATTCGGCCCCATTCAGCCAACTGTTTTAAGATGTTTATCCCCATCCAGATGTCGATTTTTTCCTGGCGAGCGATAGCGAGCCAGCATTGAATGGAGAAATCCGGCTTCGCCGGAGAATTTTTTCTATCGGAAAATGTACCAATTTAGCTTGCTGTCAAAACAAATATATATATATATATGCTGGCTCGCTACCGCTAGCCAGGAAAATATTGACACTTGGATGGGGGTAAACGTCTTAACCCTTAATTAGCGGCTCACCACATAAGTCGAGTTAAATAAAGCTGGACTATGTGGCGGCGCTCGACATAGGTCGAGTGGCAATTTCAGCACGTAATGTTGCTGAGAGAGAGAGACAAGTGGTGGCAGGAGACTAGCGAGCGTATGACTGCTCCAGACCACCGCGGCGAACCTACTGACACAAATCTCAGCTCCCTCCTCCCTCTCTCACTCGCTACATACTGAATTATATGGGGAAAGTACCGAATTACATGCTTTTTGCACTCGCGTTGCACGGTTATTGCAAGAAAACTAGCCATCATAAAAGGATCGTTATGGTGTCATTCGAAAGCTCTGTTTATGCCCTTTCAGGGATAGGTACTTGTTTTACGTTCTGGGTCTTATTTAGACATGAAAATGATCACGTAAACAGCCCTATTATGGCTAAAAACACCCCGCTGGGCGGTACATATAAATAAACCGCATAGGCCGCTCGTAAGGTGGGGGTAAGGATGGGGGTAAACGTCTTAAAACAGAAAGCTAAATGGGGCCGAATGAATACAAGCCAAAGAGAGAGGGAGAGAAAGAGGAAAAAAAGGTGAGGTGGGCTCCCTTAACACCTTACGAGCGGCCTATGCGGTTTATTTATATGTACCGCCCAGCGGGGTGTTTTTAGCCAAAATAGGGCTGTTTACGTGATCATTTTCATGCCTAAAGAAGACCCAGAACGTAAAACAAGTACCTATCCCTGAAAGGGCATAAACAGAGCTTTTGAATGACACCATAACGATCCTTTTATGATGGCTAGTTTTCTTGCAATAACCGTGCAACGCGAGTGCAAAAAGCATGTAATTCGGTACTTTCCCCATATAATTCAGTATGTAGCGAGTGAGAGAGGGAGGAGGGAGCTGAGATTCGTGTCAGTAGGTTCGCCGCGGTGGTCTGGAGCAGTCATACGCTCGCTAGTCTCCTGCCACCACTTGTCTCTCTCTCTCAGCAACATTACGTGCTAAAATTGCCACTCGACCTATGTCGAGCGCCGCCACATAGTCCAGCTTTATTTAACTCGACTTATGTGGTGAGCCGCTAATTAAGGGTTAAAGTCACCTGCCAGACTGCCACTTGGCTTTTCAGTATTCAAGAGTTGTCAAATCGGTTTTGGTGTAGAAGGCAATAGTCCCTATCTACTAATGAGTGATGGCTTTCAGGGACGACGAATAGTTTCCACTTGCTTAAAATAGTGCACAAACAGTGATTAAGTAGGCCTTAGATTACATAGTATCCAGCTAGCTTACAATCTTAGATGTTTGACGTTGCCATAAGCTTCGATCTGTTGATACACTTTATTGGTGAATATTAGCAATACTGGTATATATTAAAAATGTATTAAACCAACAAAATATTGTGTTACAGCCTAATCATGCATTCAAAGCCAGTATAGTACGAACATTATTGACGGCAGATTGTATCGAAGAGCCATATTCCAATTCATAATATATTACACTGAAATGGTATATTTATATTCTCATAACATATTTAACAAAATATCTTAAGATCCTCTGTAAATTATTGACGATAATTCAAATTTCTTTACAATCTTGCGCTAATAATCCTCTTATGGTAAAAAGTGAATGAGTATGTCATGAAAATCAGGAAGGGCCTCAAAACACAGATCTCAAAATTCATAAAACGGATATTTCTTTTCCACGAAGCAAGTTTGGGGCTAAATAATGGAAAGATGTAATATGTATATTATCTTAATAGTTTACATATTTCACGTCTTATTTTTGATAACTAAAATATGTTCTGTTATACTGGCTAAAATGTTAAATATCTGAAAGACTTATAATGGAAAATATATCAATGCATAAGGTAATAATATATATATATATATACATATATATATATATATATATACCTGTATATATATATATACTGTATATATATATATATATATATACTGTATATATATATATATATATATATATATATATATATATATATATATATATTGCCGGACGCCTTACTCCCCTTACGAGGGTGGCTATACACAGAATTCCCCCAAGCGGACCTATTCCCTGTGAGCGGGACAACCCGAGCCAGTTTAGTGAAGGACTTACAGGATTGACCACTCAATTTAGGATCCGTCTCACTCCGAGGCCCTCTGTGTATTTTGTTAGCACTATTTTTCTACAGTGGTGTTCGGCTAATCCATCCACTAACATGCCTTACCCTTAGGTAAGCAGTACGGATTTGTATCAGGTATACTCCCCTAGACAGGTTGCCAACCAAGGCTGACGAGTCCCATCCACCCGGCTTTGTATAAGGTTGTCTCCCCTAGATGAGTTGCCGACCAAGGCTAACGAGTCCCATCCACCCGAGCACATATATATATATATATATATATATAGAAGTGATGCTCTCTTCACGGGGAAAGCGGAGGCGTATAATAAATAGAAAAACCAGCGCTGGGATGAACATCTTTATTGTGGGACATTTCGGCTTACACACAAGCCATCTTCAGCCTAAAGTAAGACAAAAAGGGCCTACATAAATATTTGCATATTACTAATGGTTAATATTTAAAACGTGTAGGAGAATTATGATTATAATTATAATTAAATTATATACTAAAATTAAGTAGGTTGGCAACACGAAATACAAGTAAATTGTAGGAAAGGGGGGAGACAATATTGAAAACAACAAGTGTAGAAACGGGTTCGCATTAAAGTAGAATGGGTTCGCAGAAATATAATTGTAAACACCAAAGATTTTTGAAAAATCGGAAAAATGTATGTTATGTACGAAATACATTAATTTAGCATGACAGGCAGTGAAACTATATATATATAAGAAAGCCACTAGCGTAACATTATTACAGATGGAAATTGAAAATTAAGAAACTAATTCAATAATTCAGAGAATCAGACAAAATCACTAAGCACTAAAATATATAAAAGTTACAAATTAAGTTTTAATTATAATGCAAAACACATTGAAATAGTACAAAAGGGGAAACAAAACTATATAGGAAGACATTAAACTAAAGTAAAGTGTGGTTAAGGAATTAGTATAGAATGTGGACATATCTAATAAGAAAATAGAACTAATGGAAGAGAACCTACAAAATAAAACTGGAAAACATACCACAAGATACTTAGAAGCAAAGTAAGGGGGTGGAAGTCTCGTGTGTGCCCAGGGTTGGGCGTAGTTTTTGAAATAAAAGAGACTCAGATAGAAGGCGTGTGGTGTCGTCTACGGCTGTGTGAAGAATGGAGAAATCCGAAGGATGTATTGGGTGGCCTGAAGCTTCAGAGTGTTCTCTTATGGCCGAATGAGAAGGTTTTGATAGAGGGAAACCAGTTCTGAATGACCTACCCCGATGCTCCGAAATCCTAGCAGTGAGATGGCGCTTTGACTGTCCAATATAAGTGGAATTACACCCACTACATTTGAAAAGATACACCACTGAGGATTGCAGAGATTCGGGAATTCGGTCTTTGAACTTGAAACAATTACCCAAGGAACTCTGTGACTTAAATACAACTCTCAATGATACCTGTGGATAGTACAAAGGAGTACAAAGGAAATCAAGCAACAACAGGTCTAGTGACCCTTCTAGGATGCCTGTCCACCAAAACACTGAGGATCAAGTGTCCAAACAGTGGTTTAGAGTGGGTAAGGGAACATTGGAAAGGGAACTACTGCCCTGGAACTAATGTCCGTGGCAGGATTAGGAAGTTAGTAGGGGACAGATGGGTTAGTAACTGAGGGGGGGATAAAATAAAGTTATTAATTTACAAACGCAGTCAGTCGCGGGTTTGATGCGAGATATTTGTCTAGCGGAGTTTAAATGAATCAACGGTGCTGCAGTCTATAACGTCGTCTCGGGGAAGCCCATTCCACAAGTTGACAACTCGATTGAAGAAGAAATTCTTAGATTCGTGCGAGTTAAAAGATTTACCAATAATTTTGCAACCGTTTCCCCGCGTGTAATTAGATTGGTCAATAGTGAAGTACTTACTACAGTTCATATTGTCGATGCCTTTGATGATTTTGAACACTTGAATTAAGTCACCTCTTAATCTGCGCTGGGTTAAAGGAAATAGATTTAATTCTCTAAGACGCTCTTTGTATGGTTTGTTCTTTAGGCTAGGTATCATTTTGGTAACTCTATGTTGAACTCGTTCTAGCTTGTTTATATCTTTTTGGTAATAAGGGCACCAGGATTGAATGCAGTATTCCAGAAGAGGGCGGACTAAGGAATTGTAAAGGGTTAGGATAACTTCTTTGGATTTATGCTCAAATGACCTGCCTATAAAGCCAATTATTTTGTTTGCCTTCTTAACAACTTCTGAACATTGTTGACTCGGTTTTAGGTTAATCGATATTGTTACTCCCAGATCGGTTTCTCTGTTTACATTCTTAAGCCGAGTGCCATTCATCGAATAGTTTGCTTTCTCATTTAGGTATCCAATATGTAGTATATACTTTACATTTATCCGCATTGAAACTCATTTGCCAAATTTGGGCCCAACATGACAATTTATCTAGATTGTGTTGCATATCGTCAACTTGTTCTTTTGAGAGTACGCTATTTGCAATTTTTGTATCGTCAGCAAATTTTGAGATTGTACAGGTGAGACCCTCATCTATGTCGTTGAGGTAAATTAGAAAGAGAATTGGTCCTAGTACCGATCCCTGGGGTACCCCGCTACTTACATTGGTCCATTTAGATGCCTTACCGTTTATGACTACTCTTTGCTTTCTGTCGCTGAGCCAATTTTCTATCCATTTCAACACACCGTCTTGTATTCCATGCGCTTTTAGTTTTAGCAGTAAACGTTTGTGGGGAACTTTGTTAAAGGCCTTTTGAATATCAAGGTATATAATATCTACAGCTTTACTCCCATCGTAGAGGTTGAGGATATTGTGGAAGAAGTCTAAGAGGTTTGTTAAACAGGAACGTTTTTTACGAAAGCCGTGTTGAGTATGTTTAAGTATGTTATTTGCCTCTAAAGTGATTTACGAGTCTGTCTCTTATGACCGTTTCTAGCATTTTACATACAATTGAGGTTAAGCTAATTGGACGATAGTTACTGGGTAGGGATTTGCTGCCTTTTTTTTAATATCGGTGTTACGTTGGCTAGCTTCCACTGATCAGGCATAGTCCCAGACTGCAAGGATTCATTGAATAGCAATGTCAGTGGTTTGGAGAGCTCATCCTTAGCTTCCTTTAGAACTCTAGGCGAGATTGTATCAGGTCCAGGCGTTTTATTTACCTTGAGTTTATCTAAACAATTCAATACTTCTCTCTCTGTAACGGTGATATTGCTTAGAACATCTGAATTATCAATCTGAATCGGCGATGGTATAGGGATATCACTGAGGTCTTCGGTTGTAAAAACTGATGCAAAGAAGGTATTGAGGGCATTACTCATTTGTACTTCGTCTTGGGTGTATTCTCCATTTTCATCGACTAACGGTCCAACAGTTGAAGTAACTACTTTTTTCTTTCTGATATAACTATAGAATTATTTCGGGTTTGTTTTACTTTGATTCGCAACATGTAACTCCAGGGTCTTTTTACTTTGCTTAATTAACTTTTTGGCTTTGCGTCGTAGCTCTACAAATTTCACCCGTTCTTCGACATTTTGTGAGGATTTTAATCTATCATTAGCAAATTTTTTAGCATGCAGACAGTCTGAAATATCTTTATTCCACCATTTGGGCTTATCATTATGGCCTGGTCGCCGTATTTTCGATGGTACGCAGTCTTGCACTGCCTTAACACCTTACGAGCGGCCTATGCGGTTTATTTATATGTACCGCCCAGCGGGGTGTTTTTACCCAAAATAGGGTTGTTTACGTGATCATTTTCATGCCTAAATAAGACCCAGAGCGTAAAACAAGTATCTATCCCTGAAAGGGCATAAACAGAGCTTTCCAATGACACCATAACGATCACTTTTATGATGGCTAGTTTTCTTGCAACAACCGTGCAACGCGAGTGCAAAAAGCATGTAATTCGGCACTTTCCCCATACAATTCCGTATATAGCGAGTGAGAGAGGGAGGGAGGAGGTGGGATTCGTGTCAGTAGGTTCGCCGCGGTGGTCTGGAGCAGTCATACGCTCGCTACTCTCCTGCCACCACTTGCCTCTCTCTCTCAGCAACATTACGTGCTGAAATTGCCACACGACCTATGTCGAGCGCCGCCAGATAGTCCAGATTTATTATACTCGACTTATGTTGCTCGCCGCTAATTAAGGGTTAAGGCAAGTGGTTGTGAAACACTCCCAAGATGTATTTATGTCGTTATTGTTAGTCAGAAAGCTCCAGTCAGTTTCTTTAAGCTTTGATTTAAGGTTATGAAAATTTGCTTTCTTGAAATTAGGGACTTTCTCAATGCTGCTATTTGATTTGTTACTAGTAAACTTTAAAGTGAAAGTTATCGTACGATGGTCGCTGAGAACAATTTCGTACAATTTACTTGTATTTCGTGTTGCCAACCTACTTAATTTTAGTATATAATTTAATTATAATTAAAATCATAATTCTCCTACATGTTTTAAATATTAACCATTAGTAATATGCAAATATTTATGTAAGCCCTTTTTGTCTTACTTTAGGCTGAAGATGGTTTGTGTGTAAGCCGAAACGTCCCACAATAAAGATGTTAATCCCAGCGCTGGTTTTTCTATTTATTATACGCCTCCGCTTCCCCCGTGAAGAGAGCATCGCTTCTATTATTACCCGACGCCATGGACGACCAACGCTCCAACTGTACAGGGCTGCCGAGCGCCTGGATATCAAACTCAAGAAAGCCGAATTGGACCTAGATTTTCTCACCACCTGCCGTACTCATGATTTGACTCCTTCCTTTCTACATTTTAGAATGTATGATAAAGGCCTTCAGTCGTCACGTTTATATAAACAGTGCCAGAAAAGATTTTTGGATAATGAAATTAAATCCAAATCACGGCATGTTACAGATCTTAAGAAACGTTTGTCCAAGACCTTATCCTCTCTAAGACACTCTGTCAATTTTATTGATTTTACTCATTTATCAAATCTCACTGAACGAACAAATAGTAATACAATTGCTCGTGTAAAGTATACTCACCAACGGAAATTAACAAATCTTGGCTACATCAATCCTAATAGCATAGCTAATGACAAAGTAATATTCAATTACTCATCTCGTGTACTAAGTCCTATTGAAAAATCACTTTTATCTAAAGGCCTAAACTACATCCTCCCTTCGAGTAAACCACAATTTCTTCCTCATTTCATTTCTTTTGAGGAACTAAATACTATTTCCAATTGGGGCAGAGAAAACCTTGTTAACTTTAATGCTTCCAAAACCCAATTTCTCCATCTATCTACCCGTCAGGATCTCCCAGCGGACTATCCCTTATTCTTCAACAATACAAAAATCAACCCTTCATCTTCTCTCAATATTCTTGGTGTCTCTTTTTCTTCTGCTCTCATTTGGAAGGACCATATTACCAGTCTTGCTAAGGCAGCCTCCCAGAAGCTGGGTGTGCTCAACCGCCTTAGGGGGTTCTTTTCCCCTGCACAGCTTCTTGCTCTGTACAGGGGCATAGTGCGCCCTTGTATTGAGTATTGTTCACATGTGTGGGGAAGTTCCTCTCACACCGCTCTCCTAGACAAGGTTGAAAGGAAGGCCTTTCGTATCATTAACTCCCGTCCACTCACCAACTCTCTGCAGTCTCTCTCTCTCCGCCGCAATGTTGCATCTCTCTCGCTATTCTATCGCTACTATAATAATCAGTGTTCCTCAGAGCTATCCCAGTGCATACCACCTCCTTTACGTAGGGCACGTGGTACCCGTCTTGCAACTCAATCCCACCCCTACTCTGTGCAACTCTCCAACCCAAGAGTGAAACGTTACTCTCAAAATTTCTTCTACTCAACAGCTGAGCTCTGGAACTCTCTCCCAGAATCAGTTTTTCCCGCTTCCTATGACTTAAATTGCTTCAAACTCCGTGTGTCCAGGCATTTTGGCTCGAACGTCCCTTGATTTTGGCCCTGTCACTCTTTCAACTATGGAGGAGGCACTCGCTATAGGCAGTTATGCCTTTTGCCTCCCTCAATCACATAGAAAAAAAATAAAAAAATAAAAATGTTTAAAAAGATTTTGGTTCATGATTTCTATCCACACCAAGGTAAAACTTTTGAATTTTTTAGAAGTTCGTTGAAGTACCTAGCCCATTTTACTTTTTACTCTCGCAACTCTTTCAGTAGTTCATTAAATCAAGGTGAACGTAAAGCATTAATGTCTCTATAGTCAGATAAATCCATTGTCATAATGAAACCAGACAAAGGAAATGGCATAGTACTTCTTGACAAAACAGATTATATTGAAAAAGTACATGAGGTGCTGAATGATCACGCTAAATTTTCAAAGTTCTCGGACGAGGCCTTCACCTTACTTCTTAGAAATGAAGATCGCATAAATAATTTCCTACGAAAGCTAAAATCTGGAAAAGTCATTAATGATAACTAATACTCCCATCTTTATGTCTCAGGATCTCGACCAGGTGTTTTGTATGGTCTTCCAAAGATCCACAAACCTAATTGTCCCGTGCGTCCTATTTTGTCTGCCCTGCGTACTGTCAACTATAAGCTAGCTAAATTCTTGGTGCCAATTTTAACACCCATTACTTCTAACATGTATACAGTTAAGGATTCCTTCTCATTTGCCAACGAGATTTGTAACCATGTTTTTTCTGACTGTACAATGGCTTCTTACGACATAAAGTCCCTCTTTACTAATATACCCCTCAATGAGACAGTGGATATCTGTTGTGATGAATTGTTTCGAGAAGACCCTATTGTATATGGACTTAACAAACAACAATTTCATAGATTGCTTTCCTTAGCTGTTAAGGACTCAATATTCATTTTCAATGGTAATATCTTTAAACAGACCGATGGCCTTGCGATGGGTAATCCACTTGCTCCCATTTTAGCTAATGCATTTCTAACCTATCAGGAAAGAAACTGGATAAACAATTGCCCCTCTGCTTTTAAACCCCTTTTGTATCGACGTTACGTGGACGACACGTTTGTTGTTTTTAAATGTTCAACTCATGTTCCCCTTTTTCTTGATTACATAAACTCTAAACATCCTAACATGAAGTTCACTTTTGAAACTGAAGAAAATAATAAATTACCCTTTTTAGATGTGCTTGTTGAGAAAAAGAACGACACTTTCATCACATCTGTTTATAGAAAACCCACCTTCACAGGGCTTACTACCAAATTCACTTCTAATATCCCCATCCAGTTTAAAAGAAATTTGATAGTCACATTAGTAACACGGGAATATCATATTTGTTCATCTTATTTTGCTCTGCATTTAGAATTCGAACACCTGAGAAACATTCTGAACCTTAACTGCTTCCCTTTTTTTTTTTTTTTTTTTTTTTTTTTTTTTTTTTTTTTTTCCAACTTACTTCCTCTCGGGCATAGGCTGAGAGCCTTAACATTCACCGCTTTACAATGAACAGTGAAGCCCGTGAGGTCTTGTTCCAGTCTAGGGAGTGAGACATGTGAAGCACGTAGAGTACAACGAGCACCTGCCATCTTGCCTTCACATGAGGCACGGTGCTCACTCATGGCCCGAAACGACCCCTTCTCTGAAGCCACCTCGTTCCCGTGCTTCACTGTCTCACTCCCTACACTCGGACTCTCACACTTACACACACACAACGCCACCTGTTGAGCAGATAACTTAACAGGCATTGCACCCCTATAGCATATTTTGAATATGGGAATATTCATACAGTGCTATTTAATCAGGGAACAATGAGGGTATTTTATTGACGTTTCGGTGGGCTTGTGGTAATGCACTGATACTAGGTACAGCACAAATTCCATCCCAATAATATCTTCCCATTTATACATCGGGATTTAAACCCGGGACCTTTGGATTACCAGGCCAGTGGCAAGACCACTCCACCACACCACACTTGATTTCATTAACACTTATATCGGCAAACAGATCAATAAATTACGTTCATCACCCAAAGAAGATATAGCAGTTCCGAAAGCTATTATGTATTTTACAATCCCTTTCATTGGAAAAAAATCCTTTGCCATAAGAAACAAAGTAACTAATCTATTTCGGGACTTCTATCCACAGGTATCATTGAAAGTTGTATTTAAGTCACAGAGTTCCTTGGGTAATTGTTTCAAGTTCAAAGACCGAATTCCCGAATCTCTGCAATCCTCAGTGGTGTATCTTTTCAAATGTAGTGGGTGTAATTCCACTTATATTGGACAGTCAAAGCGCCATCTCACTGCTAGGATTTCGGAGCATCGGGGTAGGTCATTCAGAACTGGTTTCCCTCTATCAAAACCTTCTCATTCGGCCATAAGAGAACACTCTGAAGCTTCAGGCCACCCAATACATCCTTCGGATTTCTCCATTCTTCACACAGCCGTAGACGACACCACACGCCTTCTATCTGAGTCTCTTTTATTTCAAAAACTACGCCCAACCCTGGGCACACACGAGACTTCCACCCCCTTACTTTGCTTCTAAGTATCTTGTGGTATGTTTTCCAGTTTTATTTTGTAGGTTCTCTTCCATTAGTTCTATTTTCTTATTAGATATGTCCACATTCTATACTAATTCCTTAACCACACTTTACTTTAGTTTAATGTCTTCCTATATAGTTTTGTTTCCCCTTTTGTACTATTTCAATGTGTTTTGCATTATAATTAAAACTTAATTTGTAACTTTTATATATTTTAGTGCTTAGTGATTTTGTCTGATTCTCTGAATTATTGAATTAGTTTCTTAATTTTCAATTTCCATCTGTAATAATGTTACACTAGTGGCTTTCTTGTATATATAGTTTCACTGCCTTTCATGCTAATTTAATGTATTTCGTACATAACATACATTTTCCGATTTTTCAAAAATCTTTGGTGTTTACAATTATATTTCTGCGAACCCATTCTACTTTAATGCGAACCCGTTTCTACACTTGTTGTTTTCAATATTGTCTCCCCCCTTTCCTACAATTTAGTTGTATTTCGTGTTGCCAACCTACTTAATTTTAGTATATAATTTAATTATAATTATAATCATAATTCTCCTACACGTTTTAAATATTAACCATTAGTAATATGCAAATATTTATGTAGGCCCTTTTTGTCTTACTTTAGTCTGAAGATGGCTTGTGTGTAAGCCGAAACGTCCCACAATAAAGATGTTCATCCCAGCGCAGGTTTTTCTCTCTCTCTATATATATATATATATATATATATATATATATATATATATATATATATATATATATATATATATATATATATATATGGTCAATATTTACGAGTCACACCACAGCTGGGATCTCATTTCTAATGATAGTTTTGGGTTCCTATCATTCTATGCTTCATTGCTATATACTTTTTATCCACCGGAAAATATATATATAGCCTACAGTGTAGGCCTAGGCCTAGGCCTATTTTTTTTTTTTTTTTGTTTTTTTTTTTTTTTTTTTTTTTGTCTTAGCATTAGGCTAGGGCCTAGGCCTAACCTAACCAAAAAACCTAACCTAACCTAACCTAAATGTATTTGGGGGCTATTAGGTTAGGTTAGGTTAGGTTTTTTGGTTAGGTCAATGCTAAAAAAAAAAATAAAGCAAAGAAAATAAAATATTTTCCGGTGGATAAAAAGTATATAGCAATGAAGCATAGAATGATAGGAACCCAAAACTACCATTATAAATTAGATCCCAGCTGTGGTGTGTCTCGTAAATATTGACCATATATATATATATATATATATATATATATATATATATATATATATATATATCTTATTTTGTTATATGTGAATGAAGGAGACAAAAAGCAAAACTGCTTGTACCAAGTGTCTCCACCAAAGTTGAAAGAGTGACAGAGAGCCAAAGTCAAAGTACGTTAGAGTCAAAATGTCTGAACACACGGAGCTTGAAGCAGTTTAAGTCATAGGATGAGAGAAAGACATATTGAGGGAGAGAGTTCCAAAGCTTACTTGTTTGAGTAGAAGAAAGGCAGAAAATGTGTCCAATCTTGGGTTTGAGAGTTGGACAGAAATGGGGTGGGAGTGTGTTGAAAGGTGGGAGCCCCTCACTCTCCGTAAGGGAGGGGGTATACACTGAGAGAGGTCTGAAGAACATCGATTATTGTAATAGCGGTAGAAGAGCGAGAGAGATGCAACATTGCGGCGTGTAGAGGGAGATTGTAGAGAATTAGTGAGAGGAAGTGAGTTGATGAGACAAAATGCTTTTGACTCTACCCTTTGGAGAAATGCGGTTTGGGTTGAACCTACCCACACATGCGAACAATACTCGATACATGGACGCACTGTGCCCCTATACAGAGTAAAAAAATGTGCGGGGGTGAAGGACCCATGGAGAAGGTTGCTCACCTAACTTATGAGAAGCTGTTTTAACAAGAGTTTTATTATGATATTTGCAAGAAAGGCCAGAAGAAAAAGAAACAACAAGAATACTGTGAGAAAATGAGGGGCTGATTTGTGTATTGTTGAAGTATAAGGGATAGACCTGTCGCAGTATATGATGGGTAGATAAATAGAGAAATTGGGTTATGGAAGCAATGAAAGTAACAAGATTTTCTCTGCCCCAATCGGAAATGGTTGACAGATCAAGAGATAAGTGGGCGACGGCCTCATCATGTGAGCTTTTGAGTGATTGCATGCTAGGTATGCTGAAGAAAAAATAGTTGAATAGTATAAGATAGAATTATCTAAATATGAATGGATAGGACTTGAGGTACAGTTGAGAAAATCATTAATGAATATTGGAAAGAGAATGGGAGACAGGACAGAACCCTGAGGAACACTGGAGTTGATAGATTGAGGAAGTGAGTGATGGCCGGCCATAACTGCAGCTATGGAAGGACCCGAGAAGAAATTAGACACAAAGGCACAGATGGAGGGATAGAAGCCGTAGGAAGGTAGTTTGGAGATTACAGATTTGTGCCAGACTCTTTCGAAGGCTTTCGATATGTCTAGCGCAATAGAAAAGGTCTCACCGAAGTCCCAAAGGAGGATGACAAAGAGTTAGTAAGAAAAGAAAGAAGATCACCAGTAGAGCGCCCCTTAATACTTTGGCTGCGGGCATATTTCCGCCTAATTCCGCCAATATTAGGGCTCATTCAGGCACTCCCAATTGATTAGGCAAGTGTCTGAATGAAATGAAATGTATTCAGCCAAAAACTAGAAGAAAATAGCTTAAAAATTACACAAAAACAAGCTTCGTAGGTCGCGGGCTTCACCCGCAGCGCTACCATAGACATTCGCTAAAATAAGAAATTATCGCTAATGTCGCGCTACATTTGCCTTTACCAGTGCCGTGCCCGGCTGGCTGGGGGAAGGACGTGTGGCCTGTCGCGCTCCCGCTCCCTCACACTTGATTCTACAGGCTTAAAGAAGCTTTAAAAGCCTAGAAATTGCTGTAAATTGGCATGGCTTTCCGGGTTATGGAAACCATACTGGTGATCTGAAAGTACATTATGAGAAGACAAATGCTTAAGAAATGTTTAAATTCAGAATAGTTTCAAAAACTTTAACGATGCAAGAAATGAGAGCAGTTGGACGATAGTTAGAGGGTTGAGAGCGGTCACCCTTCTTTGGGACAAGTTGAATGAGAGCAAACTTCCAGCAAGAAGGAAAAACGTTAGAGGAAAGACAGAGAGGATAGAGTTTGCCTAGGCAGGGAGTAGCACGAAGGAATAGTTTTTGAGTACAACAGGAGAAACACTATCCGGTCCGTACGTCTTCTTAGTATTTAGCCCCAAAACGCTAACATGCCTTAAAGACAATGCTGCTAAGTGTTGGCAACACTGCTCATACCTCCCCTAGCTGCTCAAGGCCAGACTCAATAACCCCTCAGCTCTCGTGGTGGGAAGGTGCTGTCTTTTGTCTCATTCGTTTGATTAATGGCTTAACATTGGTCACTGCGGACACTCCACAATTCTTACCAGGGCCCATCAGTGTCATCTTTGTATCCTCATAGGGGGTTACATTACTACCAATATACTTCTATAGGGGTATTCTTGTGATTATGGACACTTCAATTACTTTTTTTTTGTTTCAACCCATAATTTTGACAATGTGAAGTAAGAGGGTAATAAAAGTTAGTGAGTTAGAGAAAAGTACAAAAGGGAGGGAGTACAAGGAAAGACTAAATGCAAAATGGATGGGAGTGAGCGAGATGGAAGAGAGAAGTAGAGGATGAATGGACACAGTATAGGGAAGGAGTGGAAGCAAGTGCAGAGGAAGTATGTGGTAAAAGGAAAAGTAGGTGCAGAGGTATCAGGAAGGGAAGCGAGTGGTGGAATGATACGGTAAGAAATGCAGTTGAGGAAAAGAGACAGTGGTTTGAGAGGGTTTTACAAGATGGTACTGTTGAGGTATGGGAGAGGTACAAGGAGAAAAGGAGAGAGGCGAAACGGAAGATTAGAGAAGCGAAGAAAATTGCAAATGAAAGGTAGGGTCAAAGATTGAGTAAGAATTTTGTGGAACTAAAGATGCTCTTGAAGGAGGCAAACAGAATAGGGAAAAGAGAACAAAAGAGGGAAGCGTCGGTGAAAGATGCAAATGTAGAGTTACTAGTGGAAGAAGTGCAAGTGAGGAAAAGATATGTTGAGTATTGTGAATATTTGCTAAATGTAAGAGATGGAAGGGAGGCAGTGATGAAAGCAGTGGTTGTTGTTGTTGCTGTTCCTCAGGCTGTCTGGCCGAGCAGCCCCAAGGTCCCGAGCAAGGCCAAGGCCATAACCGAGCGCCCCCACAGAACCTTCCCAGCTTACCACTAATAAAGCCTGAATGACCGAAGCCACTCCATGGCGGGGAGCTGAGGAGGGTGCGGAAATGCCCGGGAAACCAAAGCCCCACCCAGGGCCCTGTGCCCCTCGGCAATTATGAAGAGAAAGTTGAGGGGCAAAGGAAAAATGTGACGCTTTGGCTTCCAATCTTGGTAGATTGGGAGGTCAATCCACGGAAGAGACACCGTCACTTGACATCTAGAAAATATATATGTAAAAGGAACAGTCAGAGTAAGCTATGGGTATGGCAGAGATCGCTCAGTTCTCACTCTGATATACCAGCCCATCACCACGTGGGTTGATGGAGATAGGTTACCCATGCCACCTAGGTGGCAGGGAAAGAATGAAAGGGTTGGGAAGAATGAGGTGAAAGAAGCAGTGAGACAAATGAGAGTGGGAAAAGCAGAAGGTATGGATGGTATTGCTGTGGAGTGTATTAAGAAGGGTGGAAATGTGAAAATAGATTGGCTGGTGAGACTATTCAATGTGTGCTTTGTTGTGTCAATGCTACCACTAGACTGGTGGAGTTCATGTATTGTGCCGTTGTACAGTACAAGGGGAAGGGAGACTGGCAGGAATGTTCAGTTATAGAGGTATTAGTTTATTTTCAGTTGCTGGAAAGCTGTATAGCAGGGTGTTGGTAAAAAGAATAATAAAGATTACAGAAGGTGCAATAGGAGAAAAGAAGTGCAGTTTAGGAGGATAAGAGAGCGTGTGGATCAGATTTTTGCAGTAGGACAGCTATTCGAGACGTATTTAGAGAAGCATAAAGAGATATTCTGGCTTTTATGGATTTGGAAAAAGTGTATGATCGTGTGAATCGAGAAGCAATGTTGATATTGCTACGGATTTATGAAATTGGAGGAAATTTGTTAAGAGCAGTCAAGAGTATTTATGAAGAGAGCAGAGCGTGTATTAGAGTAGGAAATGAGTTGACTGAATGGTTTAAGGTAAATATAGGTCTGCGATAGAATTGTGTAATGCCACCGTGGTTGTTTAATGTACAGTGTATGGATGGTGTGGTGAGGGAGGTGAAAATAAGAACTATGGGTAGAGGATTGGGTTTAGTAGGAAAGAATGGTAGAGGTTCGGAGTAGAACCAGTTTCTGTTTGCTGATGACACAGCGATGGTGGCAGATCCTGAGGAGAAACTGCAGTGAGTAATCAAAGAGCTTGGTGTGGTATGTGGGAGGAGGAAACTGAGGGTGAACGTCAATAAAAGTACATTGATGGAGTGTAATAGAGGTGCTATAGATAATAGGGTGAATCTGGATGTGGAATTACTGGAACAAGTAGAGTGGCTTAAATATCTGGGAGGAGTTATAAGCAAGGACACAGTTGTGAAAATGGAGGTAAAACAGAGAATATGTGAAGGAAAGAAAGTTTTTGGAGCAATGGGAAGTATGTGGAAGGTGAGAAATCTCGGAATGAATGCTAAAAGTGCAATGTATCAAGGGATAGTTATACCAACAATGATGTATGGGGCTGAGACATGGGCTCTGAAGGCAAAAGATAGAAGAAAGCTGGATGTGATGGAGATGAGCTGCCTGAGGAGTATTTGTGGAGTGACTTGTAGAGACCGATTGAGGAATGAAGAGGTACATAGGAGAGTGGGACAGCAGGAACCTTTGTCGGCCAGAGAGGACAGAAGGCTGCTGTTCTGGTATGGACATGGTCATGTTGAGCGAATGGGAGATGAAAAGCTTACAAAGAGAGTATTTGAGTCAGATACAAGGGGAGGTAGAGGGGTAGGAAGACCTACGTTGAGATGGAGAGATTGTATAGTACAAGCATTGAAAGGTAGAGAGATGACTATAGAACAGGCAAGAGAAGTGGTAATAAATAAAAATGAATGGAGAATGCTTGTGAATAGACGAGTGATTACGTAGTTGTTGAGAGAGGGGGTCGGGCGCCATCAGGTGCCTGGCCCGTGGAGCCAGTGTATATGAAGGGTCATACCTGGATGTGAGGTGGGCAGGCATTGTGGTGGTAAAGCTTCGCTGCATATCTGCCTGCTGAGACCAGAACATCTCCAGGAGGTCTGGGACCTGGGGATCTTTTGTTGGAGACCCAAAATGGGCCTGTGTCTCTGGGTCTTCTCCTGGGCGATCTAGATGTGTGAGTGTTTTTATTTTAGTTGTGTGTTGTGTTGTACCTGTTCGGGCTCTGTTTTGAGTCGGCCACCCCCAGCTATGGGGTTGTGCCTGTGTACATACTGTACATACATACATACTTATTATTTCAGCATACACTCTTATCAGCCTACAGTATCCACTGAGCTCTATGGTCACAATATCTAGGTTCGCCATGTCAAGGTCTCTGGTGGCCATGATTAACCTAACAAGTGCGCATGGGGGTAATTAGACACCTCTCCCTGTGCGCATGTATTTGAGGTGTTTCCGTCACTAAAATATTCATTGTACCATTAATAGCATTAATACTTATCCATACACGCCTATTATGGGTTGATTATAAAGG
Organism: Paralithodes platypus; assembly: GCA_032716605.1. Classification (NCBI taxonomy): domain Eukaryota; kingdom Metazoa; phylum Arthropoda; class Malacostraca; order Decapoda; family Lithodidae; genus Paralithodes; species Paralithodes platypus. Next base: position 28,784,720 of record CM064543.1, on the reverse strand, counting down.
TATTAACCTGAAACAACAATAAAACGAGTGAAAACAGCGTTTAGATGGTCAAACTCGGAGATATAGGCCGCGAGTTGTATAATGTATGGGTGAGGCAAGCTGCTTTCCCGCCAATTTCCCCCAAGGCCACTGAGACACAGTCGATCGATACTCTCTCTCTCTCTCTTGCACTCGTTTTCTATCAGTGATGACCAGACCCTGCAACCGGCTTTCTAATGTTAGCACGAAAATATACCTCAGAATAAGGGAATAACAGGGAAAATAGGTGATAACTGAAGGAGGGGAGGAAAGTGGGGAAGGAGGGGAGGTAGAGGACTGATATTTTGAATGGCCCAGGGCCGCCCCCCCCCCCCCAAAAAAAAAAAAAAATTTCGATGTCAAAAGTTGACTTTTGTTTTCTCTGACTCTTAAGAGTCTTCCCGCAGTCCGCCGGGGGAACTCTTAACACCTTACGAGCGGCCTATGCGGTTTATTTATGTGTACCGCACAGCGGGGTGTTTTTAGCCAAAATAGGGCTGTTTACGTGATCATTTTCATGCCTAAATAAGACCCAGAACGTAAAACAAGTACCTATCCCTGAAAGGGCATAAACAGAGCTTTCGAATGACACCATAACGATCCTTGTATGATGGATAGTTTTCTTGCAATAACCGTGCAACGCGAGTGCAAAAAGCAGGTAATTCGGTACTTTCAGTACATAATTGAGTATGTAGCGAGTGAGAGAGGGAGGAGGGAGCTGAGATTTGTGTCAGTAGGTTCGCCGCGGTGGTCTGGAGCAGTCATACGCTCGCTAGTCTCCTGCCACCACTTGTCTCTCTCTCTCAGCCACATTACGTGCTGAAATTGCCACTCGAGTTATGTCGAGCGCCGCCACATAGTCCAGCTTTATTTAACTCGACTTATGTTGCTCGCCGCTAAATAAGGGTTAAGAGTCTCCCCGCAGTTCCCGGGTTAATTGTTATACTGTAGTGCCCACTGCCCGGAAATCATATCGTACCGCACAGGCCACTGATCGAACCACAGCAATACAACCAGAGCCACGATTTTTGGTGGAAATTATAGTTGACGATGATAATTTTGGGTCCGACCATGGGTGTACCGTATCTGTCTAATAACTGCGGACAAACACGAATCATGACTATGGAACTTTTGATTTCCAACGAAAACGTGGCTTAGACACCTGACAGTGTTGCTAATTTAGCACCTAAACTGTCAGTTCCAGAGGTATTTACTTGCATCTAGCAGTTTACATTTACGTTTATGTAGTGGGAACCGCAGAGGGACGTTCTGAGGCGGCATGATATGCGGGTGTTGTGCATGGTGACTAGTGGTTGGGGACAGGATCAGGATCAGGAGAAGGATTAGGGATGTAATGACTGGTGATCCTAGTTCTAAAATAATCAAGAGTGAGGCAATTAACTACATGAAATTGGAGGTGATTCCACTCTTGGATACTGTGAGGAAAAATTATTGTCCAAATATGTCCGTGCTTGCCTGATAGGTGTGGTATTTTAGGTTGTGGCTGCGTCTCGTAAATCGTATACTTGTATGGTGTAAATATATATTTATTTCTGTCTACTAAGTTGTTAGTGAATTTATATAACATATGTTGTCTGTATATTTGTCTTCTTGTTGCAAGTGGGTCTAGTATAATGTCTTGTTTGAGCTAAGTGACAGATGTAATGTGTCTGTAATAATGTCTGATCCATCTTTCAGCTTTGTTTTGTCTCGCCTCTAGTTTATTTATGTTATTGTGAGTGTTTGGATCCCAGACGGTGTCGTAGTTTTCCAGGTGTGGCTGAACAGGTGTTTTAACCCATTGGCTGCATTCCGGAATGCACATGGTAATTTATATTAATTTAAAGGCTTTTAAAGCCTGTGGAGACTAGTCCGAGTGAGCGGGACCACTGCAGGCCCCCGTCCACTCCCCAGCCAGGTGGCCGTCACACTGAGGAGCCTGAGGAGGTATGAGGTATATTTCGCTAGACTCTGCAGTGCTGACAAAAGGCAAATGTAGCCGACATTAACCATATTCGCTCAAATTAGCGAATGTCTATAGTAGGGTAGCGCTGCTGATTAACCCTGCACGCTACGAACCTCATTTGTGCATGACGTCATTTTGGAGCTATTTTCTTCTAGTTTTTGGGTGAATACATTTCATTTCATGCAGACTCTTGGTAAATCATTCAGGAGTGCCTGAATGAGCCCTAATATAGCGTAAATATGCCCGTAGCATAAGTGTTAAAGTTTTTTTTTAGTCCTCTTTGACGCCTAGTTACATGGATATAGTGTGATATATTTTGTACATGTATTTTATACAAGCCTAATTCTAAAGTTTTCTTATTATTATATATCAGTCTTTTGTGTTAAACTAGCGGATTTTCCGCTAGATCTAGAGTATTTGCATTTTGATCAGCGTAAATGATCTTTGAATTCACTAGAGTAACTAGCGAATTTTGAAGTCCAATGTAGCAGATAATTTAAAGAGCATCACCTATAAACTATAGTGGATTTTTTAGGATAGCCTAGCGGATTTACAAATTTATAGTTGGCATGATGGGATGATGGCATCACTGCTCACTGCAGACAGGCTTAAAACAACAATCCAATACCTACGAGACTTAAATATAAAATATAGTGAGCTGCTACGCATGAACATAATTTATGTGAAATAAAAAAAGAAAGTAAACAAATATGACTACAAAATCTAACTAGAAGAAATAAGTAATAAAACAAGTTTATATATCTATAAATACTGGGAAAAAGGAATAAAGGATGAAGAAATATATGATAACAAGCCAGGCTCATTAATACTTTATAAGGCTATAGGACAAACAATCTATACCTAAGGGATAGGAAAATATTTACAGAGGGAAACACTGAGTGCAACGTGTGTGGGCAACCAAATGAAAACCAGAATAATTTCCTCCTGTGGTGCCCAACATATGCAGGAGAGCGAAATGCTGAACCACTACTCCAACAAACCTATATACAGGAACAAAATGAAATAATAGGTAAACTTTTATTTGAAAATGCTAATAATGAAAGAACTAAAATGAATATATACAGGTATTGGAGGAAGAAACAGCAGAGTAGGAATGATACAGGTAGCTAAGTGATGTAAATAGAATAGGCTAGATAGAGATAGCTAGTATACACAAGAAAGAATATCCAAGAAGATTAGCCACAACTGAAAAGATGAAGAAAGAAGAAAGACAAGGAGACGCCAGAGGACAGAAGAACACAGAAACTGTTTAGAAAATAATATATTAAAGTGAAGGAGCACAACTCATATAAAGAAAACAAATAATAATAATAAATTAAGGGAGGCGCCGATGAAAAGGCTTATAGTATACCGTCTCGTCTCGCAGATCAACTGAACTGAACTGAGGAGAGATATAGCCTTGGTGGTCGAGTGGTGAGCACGCTCACGTGTGAATCTGCAAGACCCGGGATCGAATCCCTGCCTCGGCGGACATTTAGTGGGTGTGGTAGTACGTCCTAGCAAGTTTCACATGCACGCACCCAGTCAGGAGACATTCTGACGACGTATACAGACTAAACACGCATAACAAAGCCACTCCAACAGCTTTATATCTCTCCAACACCCCTTCTCCCCTCTCTACACTCTTCAGAAAGATAAGAAAAGTAGAATGTAGATACGAGGTGCCTACAACGGCTTATCCCTCAATACTTCATCTGATCTGATCTTATATATGAAAAATAGAGTTGGGGACATAAGGTGGGAGGAAATAAAACAGAGATGACAGAAGGGTACGGGCATTATTAGGGCTAACAAGCTATATGGAAAAGCGAGACAGAGATGATGAAAAGGACGCTATAGGGGATATGGAGACAGATAAATGGGTAGACGAAAGGGGTTGGGAGGGGAAGGAAAAATGGGAGGGGTGGGGGGATTGATGGGTAGGAGACAGGTCCAAAAAAATCCCTAGTACTCTTCTACTCTAAAGTTTCCCTCTTACTAACATTTTCTGAGCCATTACCGAAGCTGGCAGCAACGGCAGGCCCACGAGCGGGTTCTATAGAATAAGAAGGCAGAGGCAGGCCGCAGTGGCGCGCACGCGCAGGCTGCGAGTGCGCATGCCACAATCTCACTCGGATCACAGTCTACAGATATAAGGTCGGTCCACCAGGCGACCCAAAAATGGTCAGTTTCTCATAGGGACGTCACTCATCCTCACTGACCAAGGGTCAGTACTCTCCCTCCCTTTGACTTGTGAAGGTCGTGCATCTCTCTCCCAAATTAAGTGAATTAAATATGCATAACCCTGGTGTCCAACTTTATTGATTGGTTTTATTCAAGTGTGAAGACATGCCCAGCAACTGTGCAGTGTTTAATTGTTTCTCAAACAGTAACAAACAGAGTGATAAGCATCTTTCTTTTCACAAGTTTCCTAAGAATAAGAGTCTTAGGAAGAAGTGGATTCACCTTTGGAGTAGGAAAGACTTTATTAATGCTGATTATGCAAAGGTTTGCAGTTTACATTTTCACCCTAGTGCATATGAAAGATATCTAAAATATGAACTGCTAGGCATACCTCTACCAAAACACCTGCACAGGATCAAATGTGATGCACAACCATCTCTTCAATTACCAACATCAAGAGGTGAGCATTGTTTTTAACAAGTGAATGTGTTTTAGTGTTACGAACTTACGATTTCTTATTATTCCTATTTAGTAAATATGTTGTGTATGTGCAAGTTTGTGTGTTTGTGTTTGTTTTAATCTGAGTATGTGAATTTGTGGAAGAGTGTGCATATGTTTGTGTGTATGTGTGGGCGAGTGATTGTGCTTCCTGGTGTGTGTGTGAGTGTGTGTTTATGGGTGTGAATTAATGAGTGTAAGTGTTGATGTATGTGTATGAGTGCGCGTGTGTGCGTATGAGTGGCTGTGAGTGAATGACTGTGAGTAAGTAAATGAGTTTGCGCAAGTGAGTGATTGAGTATCTGTGAATGAGTGAACGAGTGCGTATATGTGTGAGTGAATGAGTATATGTGAGTGAATGAATGAATGTAAGCGAGTGAGTGTGCATGTATATGAGAGAGTGAATGAGTGTTTGTGAGTGAGTGAATGAGAGTGTGGAAAGGTGTAGCAGGTAAAGTACCTTACTGTTGATATATATATATATATATATATATATATATATATATATATATATATATAAATGTATAAACCAGTATGCTGTATTTTATTTTGGTAATATGATACTACCCAACTACTACCCCACTTCCTCACCTTCTGTAGGGGTATACTACACACAGAGACTGATATATACACACACACAGCAACACACTTATACACACACACTTACATGCACACAAATACACTCTTAAGCATACACATGCTTACACAAGTGCACACATAACTAGGTCTACACGCATATGTATGAACACATACACATTCACATAAACGCAGTCATTTATGCAAATGTATACCGTACGTATTAAAACATATACACACATACAGTAGATATGCACATGTATCAGCATGCACACGTCCCACTTCCACACAAGAACACACAATCTTACACTTCCACATACACAAGAGATAGGCTATATACACTTACACATTTTTAAGCACATTTACATACATGCTTAAGCATACTAACAAACCATACTTACACACAAGAAGACACACATGCACATAAGAATACAAACACGCACACAGACGAGTCTACTGTATACACACGCACATTTACCCATGCATGTCCTTTTTATTGTACATACACATACATCATTATATTGAATATAAATATATATTCAGCACGTAAGCAATGTAACAAAATGCTTAAAGTAGTTAAGTAAAACAGTTATTGCGTTGCTAATGCAGTATAAATTCACAATCCTCTCTGAATTATAGTAAGAGACATTATTATTGTCCCCATATACTTCTCTTGTTAACTTAAATAATATACTGTTTATATCCAAATGTTATTAGACTTTTATTACTACCCTTGTTTACTCATCCTTTTTAACTTCTTTAATAATGCACAATTGAATTGCACATTTGCCTACAATGTGCAAGATTGAAAACAAAAATATATATATACCGGGTATACAGTATATATATATATATACAGTATACTGTATATTAGTTGAATAGATAGATACTTTTTTAGAGATAATATGTGATGGAAATAAGAAGTTAAACACACATGCAAACAACCATAAATATAAAAAATATTCAAACACAAATGCGCTTAGGCTTCACATTCATCAACACACACACACACACACACAGAGGGGTCATTAATCAGTTTTGGTGGAGAGAGAGAGAGCGCGCGCGGGGGAGAAAAAGAGAGAGAGAATGAACTAATTGAAAGCGAGAAACAAAGATAGGAGGAGAAGGAAAGAGTGCGCTTGGGACCGGTGACGTCAAAGGGTCGCCTGGTGGACCGACCTTATATCTGTAGACTGTGACTCAGATCAGTGTCACCTCACCTGGCGAGTAGGGAGGTTGTTTGCTGTTGTGTTCCAATCACTTGCTTGCTGACAATGGATTATATGGTCTTATGAATGCAGTAGCTAAAGTCACTGAATCTGGGAAGCGTAAGGTAAGATGAGCATTGGTATTTGTGCGGTTTGAGTGTACAGTCGCGGCCGAGGTCTTTAATTTAATCCAAGCACTATATATTGATGGAAAATAACCATTCCTAAAATCAAAACCCTGGGAACACTAGTGACATTAAAATAAAAGTTTTCCGTCTTTGCTTTAAAACAACACTATATCAATGAAATAATAAAAAATACAAAATAAATAATACTAAATTTTGTGGCTGTCGTATTCGACCTCCCCCCAGTTTCGCTCTATTAGATTGGAGACTTTAAGACGTTTCACTCCATTAGTTTGGCGATAATAAGACGCTTCACCCCATTCAGGAGTCAATTTTATTCTGGGCGACCGATAGCAAGCCTGTGAGTTAGAAGAAATCTGCCTTCGGCCGGGACATATGTCTATTGGAAACTATAAATATAGCTTGAAGGGGGTCTGGGTGGGCTTTATTTTTATATATTTATTTATTTTGTCTATGTGCATGGAGGAGACAAAAGGTAGGCTGTCTGTAACTAGTGTCTCCCCCCAAAGTTAAAAGTGACAGAACCAAATTAAAGGGACGTTGGAGTCAAAATGCCTGGACACACAAAGTTTAAAGCAGTCTAAATCATAGGATGAAGGCAAGACTGATTGAGGGAGAGAGTTCCAGAGTTCACTTGTTGAGTATAAGAAAGAATGAGTAAATTTGCCAATTCTTGGCTTGGAGAGCTAGACAGAATAGGAGTGGGACTGTGTTGTACGGCAGGTGCCTCGCACTCGCCGCAAGGGAGGGGGTATACACTGTGAGAGCTCTGAAGAACACTGATTGTTGTAATAGCGATAGAAGAGTGAAAGAGGTGCAACATTGCAGCGTGTAGAAAGAGATTGTAGGGAACTAGTAAGAGGAAGCGAGTTGATGAGGTGAAATGCTTTTGATTCTAATTGTTCGAGAAGTGCGGTATGGGTGTAGCCTCCGAACACATGCGAACAATACTCAATACAGGGGCGCACTGCCCCGATGCAGAGTAAAAAGCTGTGCGGGGTGAAGAACCCACGGAGACGGTTCAGCACACCCAACTTTTGGGGATCTGTTTTGGAAAAATGTTATTTTAATACCACGAACTTTCCAAGTGTTTTTTATAAACAAAATTGTTCATTTGCATCAATATATAGTGTTTGTAATTAATTAGAAATCTCGGGAAAACCTATTTTCCCCATTAGGCCTATCGATCGATGTTGAGACACGCTCCCCCCCCCCCCCCTGATAGTGATTTGAAAAGACACCTAACAACCTTACCTAACCTAACCTAGTACTAATCCCTTAGGGAATAAAACAAAAACAATTGGCTGTCGATTATACGAAGGTGAAAGAAAATTCGATGAAGTCTACGGTGTTTACTCTGCAATATTCAGCTTTGATTGTACATTGATAACGGGAAAGTACCGTATTGACAACCTAGTTACGAAAATTAAATTTTAGTAGCATACTTTTAGATTAGGTTTTTCCGAGGGTTTAACACATTTTCATATGATCTTTAGAGCTGTCGATAACTGGAAGTACCGTATTGACAACCTTGTTACGAAAAATAAATGTTAGTACCATACTTTTTTATTAGGTTTTGCCGAGGGTTAACACAAATTCTCTCATGATCTTTAGAGAATATATATTCAATATTTATCTTCAAATATATCAACAAAATTTGTGGTATTAAAATAACATTGAACCGCTGTTTTAGCAGGAGTGGTAATATGATCTTTCCAAGAAAGGTTAGCCTAGATGAAAAAGATACACCTAAAATGTTGAGAGAAGATGAATGGTTGAGTTGTGTATTGTTGAAGAATAGTTGATAGTCTTGTAGAAGATTGTGATGGAGAGATAGAGGGAGAAACTTCGTCTTGGAAGCGTTGAAAGTAACAAGATTTCCTCTGCCCCAATCATAGATAATTGAAAGATCCGAAGACAGGCATTATATGGCCTCGCCACGTATGTTTTGGAGTGCTTGCATGCTGGGTTGATGTGAAAAACTAGTTGAATAGTGTAAGGTAGAATCATAATTTTGTTATTATTACTGCCGTATTATTATTTTTTTTTTTTAGTTTGAAGGAAGACTTGGAAGCCGAAAACCATATTTTGGACCTAAAATCATAACTATTGTAGAAACAAATTTTGTTTTTTTTAATAAGCGTCGCATTCACGCACCGAAGGTTCGTGTGAAGTTGGGTGAAAATCCGTCGAACGGCCTAGGAGTTATCGGACAGACAGACAGACAAACAGACATTTCGGCCGGTATGTACCACTATACGGGGAGCGATACCACTCTGCTTACGCAGAGTTGATAAATATACTTAGAACACAGAATTCACGATATCTATGCTTCATTCTTTATAAATGACAATGAAATTGTCTATAGCTATAATAAAGTAGACGTGCCGTTTTGCCCAAAATCAAAACGGCATACCCAACTCTGTGATCAGTCACCATCATCACTACTAGTCACTATCATCATTAATATCATCAGCACTACTACTATTATAATCATCACTACTACTCTCACCATAATTACTACTACTTTCATCATCACTACTACTGTATAATCACTACAACTTTCACCATCATCACTACTACTGTCACAATCGTCACTACCATCATCACTACTGTCATCATTATCACTACAACCATCATTATTACTTGTCACCAACATCACTACTATTATGACCATCATCACTACTACTAGTACTGTCACCATTACCACCACTATTACTACCATCACTTCTAATACCAACTAAACTAACTTAACCTAACAAATGCGGAGCAAGATGTTTTCACCCCCTTAACGATGTCGTTCTGTGTCAGTGTGCCCCTACGGGGCACACACACACAGAACGCCATCATCATTGCTTGGGTGGTGGGGGGCCTGGTTGAGTGAGGGGGGGGAGGGGGGAGAAACCATTGTTTTGACATAAAATCATAACTATTGCACAAATTCTAAAGACAAAAATGTAATTACCGTCGCATTCACGCACTGAATGTTCGTGTGAAGTTTGGTGAAAATCCATCGAACGGTCTAGGAGGAGTTTTCGGACAGACAGACAGACATTTCGGCCGGCATGTACCACTATACAGGGGGCGGTACCACTCTGCTTACGCAGAGTTGATAAAGTAGACGTGCCGTTTCGCCCAAAATCAAAACGGCATACCCAACTCTGCGAAGGGTTACCATCATCACTAATATTACTACCATTATTACTACTACTATCATCATCACTACAACTGTCACCATCATCACTACTACTACCATCATCACTAATATTACCACCATCATCACTACTACTATTATCATCACTACAATTAATGAAATTAACAAATTCATGTGGCATTCTCAAGAAGAAATGAGTTACCCTTTCACAGCATTATTTAATAATTATCTTAATTCGGGTCTAGTCCCTGATGAGTGAAAACTTGCAAATGTGGTACCGATATCCCATAATTAGCGGCGAGCAACATAAGTCGAGTTAAATAAAGCTGGACTATGTGGCGGCGCTCGACATATCTCGAGTGGCAATTTCAGCACGTAATGTGGCTGAGAGAGAGAGACAAGTGGTGGCAGGAGACTAGCGAGCGTATGACTGCTCCAGACCACCGCGGCGAACCTACTGACACAAATCTCAGCTCCCTCCTCCCTCTCTCACTCGCTACATACTCAATTATGTACCGAAAGTACCGAATTACCTGCTTTTTGCACTCGCGTTGCACGGTTATTGCAAGAAAACTATCCATCATACAAGGATCGTTATGGTGTCATTCGAAAGCTCTGTTTATGCCCTTTCAGGGATAGGTACTTGTTTTACGTTCTGGGTCTTATTTAGGCATGAAAATGATCACGTAAACAGCCCTATTTTGGCTAAAAACACCCCGCTGTGCGGTACACATAAATAAACCGCATAGGCCGCTCGTAAGGTGTTAAAAAAAGGTGATAAATCTATTGTCAAATTATCAACCAATTAGTATGACCAGTTGTAGGGCAAACTATTTGTCATTTATTGCGCACAGAATCAGAGGGCATCTAGATCGTCACCAATTAATAAAGTAGACGTGCCGTTTTGCCTAAAATCAAAACGGCATACCCAACTCTGCGATGGGTTACCATCATCACTACTAATACAATAAATCACCATCATCACTACTACTTCCTTCATCATTACAACCGCCACAATCATCACGACTACTGTCATCATCACCATTACTATGATTATCATCACTACTACAATTACAATCATCACTACTACTCTCACCATCATCACTACTACTGTCACCATTGTCACAACCATCTTAATCACTACTATCATTGATACAACAACTATCAACCATTATTACTACTGTCATCACCACCATCTTACAATCATCACTACTACTATAACCATCATCATTACTACTGTCACAAGTATTACCATCATGTATCCTACTGTCACCATCATCACTACTACTGTCATCATCATCATTACTATGATCTTCATCATCACAACTATTGTCATCATCACTACAACTTTCACCATCATCACTACTACTCACCATCATCTATAATACTCATACCATCATCACTTCCATCATCACTACTGTCATTATTATCACTACAACTATCATTACTTGTCACCATCATTACTACTATTATGACCATCATCACTACTACTAGTACTGTCACCATCATATCTACGACTGTCACCATCATATCTACTAGTTATCATCATAACTACTGTCAACATCATCAATACAACTACAACCATCATCACTACTACTATCACCATCAATCCCACTATTACAACCATCACTTCTAATGCCAACTAAACTAACTTAACCTAGCAAATGCGTAGCGAGATGTTTTCGCCCCCAGAACGAATGCGTTCTTAGCCCTTCTTTGGCGGCGCCCGGCTATAGCCGAGAACCAAGGACTATGTGGCGGGGCCCAGCTATAGTCGCATGCAATTTTGAGCACGTAATGTGCTTTGAGAGAGAGCGGAGCGGTGGGAGGAGCGTAGGTTACCTCATGACCGCTCGCTACGGTGGCCGTGGAGCTACTGAGATGTACTCCGCCCTACTCCACCCTCCCTCACTCGTTTGACACGTAATAATGTAAGGAAATTACCGTATTTTACCGATTTGACCCTTCGGTTGCACGATCGTTGCAAGACAACCAGCGATCGTAGAAGGATGGTTCTGGTGTCATTGGAAAGCTCATTTAACGCCCTTTCAGGGATACATACTTGTATTACGCTCTGGCTCTTGTTTATGCATGAAAACAAGCACGGAATCAAGCTCGTTTACGGTAAAACTTCCCGCTGGGCGGCACAGTCAAATATACTCCACCACCCGCACTTTGAGTGTTAGTGTGTGAGCCCCTTCGGGGCTCACACACTAAGAACGTATACATTGCTGGGGGGGGGGGGGGGGGGGTAAAACGATATTTTGGATAAAACCATATTTTGGACCTAAAATCATAACTATTGCATATATTCAAAAAATCTTTTTTGACTGACATTCGCATTCACACAACATATGTTCGTGTGAAATTTGGTGAAAATCCGTCCAACGGTCTAGGAGGAGTTTCGAGACAGACGGAAAAACGACAACGACGACGTTGACGACAGACATTTGTTTTCCGGTGGTACCCACTATACGGGGGGGGGGGAGGGGGGGGCGATACCAAACTCTGCTTACGCAGAGTTGATTTAAGATTCATACTTTTTCACCAACCAACTTTACTTCTAAACTCAATTAATGAAATCAACAAATACATGTGGCACTCCAAGGACTCGAACCTAGGATACTCACAGCAAAATTATGCACATGTATGCTTTACGCTATCAAGACAGTTAAATTTCAGTAAAGCATTCAATAAAGTCCTCCACGCCAGATTGCTGAGAAAAATAGAAGCTCATGGAATGGGCGGAGCTCTATTAAGTGTGATTAGGTCATGGTTAATTGGTAGGAGGCAAAGAGTTACCATAAATAGTATCTCATACAATCAGACTGGGGTGTAGTTAAGAGTGGAGTCTCACAAGGATCTGTTTTAGGCCCAATGCTTTTCATCATTTATACGACCTGATGTAGGAATAAAGTAGACGTGCCGTTTTGCCCCAAATAAAAACGGCATACCCAACTCTGCGATGGGTTACCATCATCACTAATAATACCATCATCAATCACAATCAACATAATCACTACTACTGCCATCATCACTACAACTGCCACAATCATCACGAGTACTGTCATCATCACCATTACTATGATCATCAACACTACTACAATTACAATCATCACTACTACTCTCACCATCATCACTGTCCATTGTCACTAGCATCTTAATCACTACTATCATCATAGATACTACAACTATCAACCATCATTACTAATACCATCACCACCATCTTACAATCATCATTACTACTGTTAACATCATCACTACTACTATAACCATCATCATTACTACTGTCACATATATTACCATCATTTATCCTACTGTCACCATCATCTCTACTACTGCCATCATTCATTACTATGAATTACTATACCATTACTATGATCTTCATCACCACAACTATTGTCATCATCACTACAAATTTCACCATCCTCACTACTACTCACCATCATCACTAATACTCACACCATCGTCACTACCATCATCACTAGTCATTAGTATCACTACAACTATCATCATTACTTGTCACCATCATCACTACTATTATGACCATCATTACTACTACAAGTACTGTCACCATCATATCTACTACTGTCACCATCATATCTACTACTGTCATCATCATCAATACAACTACAACCAGCATCACTACTATTATCACCATTATCACTACTATCGCCATAAATCCAAATATTACTACCATCACTTCTAATGCCAACTAAACTAACTTAGCCTAGCAAATACGTAGCGAGATGTTTTCGCTCCCAGAACGAATGCATTCTTAGTGTGTGAGCCCCTTCGGGGCTTACACACTAGGAATGCCATCATTGCTGGATGGGGGGTGGGGGTCCGGGAGGGGGGGGGGGGGGGGGGTAAAACCATATTTTGGACCTAAAATCATAACTATTGCGTAAATTCAAAATATCTTTTTTGACTGACGTTCGCATTCACGCAACAAATGTTCGTGTGAAATTTGGTGAAAATCCGTCCAAATGTCTAGGAGTTTCGAAACAGACGGACAACGACGACGACAGACATTTGTTTTGTGTGGTACCCACTATACGGGGGGGCGATACCAAACTCTGCTTACGCAGAGTTGATAAATAGAAAAATCAGTAAATTTGCAGATGACACTAAAATAGGAAGAGTGATAAATTCTGATAACGACATTCAGACTCTCCAAAGAGCTTTAGACACACTACACGAATGGGCAGTAAATTGGCAGATGAAGTTCAATGAAGATAAATGCAATGTAGTAAAATTTGGTAAATCGATAGAAAATGCAGGATACAAATTTGATAAACATGGATATATGTAACCCAGATAATGAAAAAGACTTGGGAGTCATTGTCAACTGTGATTTGAAACCAAGAAATCGATGCATCAGTGTTCGAAATAGGCAAATAGAGTTCTTGGATGTATTATCTAGAAGTGTGAGTAACAGAACAGCAGACGCAATTTTGAAACTTTATCTAGCGTTAGTGAGGCCACATATGGATTATGCTGTTCAATTTTGGTGTCCCAATTACAGAATGGACACACAGTAGATTTCTTGGAGAGTACAACGAAGAATGACACAAATGAATCATAATATTAGATTATTATTCCATATGAAGAAAGGTTGAAGAAACTAGGCTTACATTCGTTAGACAGACGCCGAGTTAGAGGGGATATTATAGAGGGGTTCAAGCGGGTAAGTGGGATTAATAAAGATATATGAAAGATGTACGGTACTAAAGCTCAGTGATAGTGAGAACACTCGAACAAATGGTTTCAAATTGGATAAATATCGTTTCAGGAAATATATACGGAAATACTGGTTTGGTAACAGAGTTGTAAACATGTGGAATAGGCTACCTAGGTAAAATTTGAGATATGGACGAGATGGGTTGGGTAGGCTATGCGAGGGATCTGCATTGTATGGGCCAATCAGCTTTCTGCAGACTCCCATTTTCTTATGTTCTTGCCACTCTCTTCTTCTTTTTTATTATTGTATCGATTATTATACCACATTTTCTACCATTTTCAATTCTTATAAATTATCCCATTCCCTCTCTCTCATACTCTAAATTCCCCTCCCTGATGATTTTATGTTGTACTTATTTTTCCAGTCTTTTTCACGCATTCTGTGTTCCATTTACTTTCCCTGTTCGCCCATCTATTAACCTTTTTGGCCATCTTACTTTTTCCATTTCTTCCAACCTGACCTAGTACTTTCCTTTCGTCAAACGTGCTCCATCCCATTTCCCCCTGATCGCCTCATGTGCCACATATTTGTTCGCTCCCAATCCCGGTCTCCCAATTTCGTTCTGCACGGTATCCATTTGTGTTCCCCTTAGTGCACCACACTGCTTCTATCCCATATATTATTCCAGGTACGGTACCATACCCTTAATCTCTTCTATTAGCCTCGCACTATTTTATATTTTGAATCCATGTTGTGTTGCAAAGTCTCCCATGCCATTGTTGCATTTTCCTGATTTTTTCAGTTAGTCCAAGATATTTATACTCTATTGTAGTCTTGTTTCTTCCATAAATCTTCCTTCAAACGTCCAATTTTTCTGATTTTTGTTTTGATAATATTTTATTACCAGTATTTAAATTTCCAGAAAACCTTTAACAAAGAGCGTCATTTTAGACTATAATGCAAAGCTGTTTTTATTGTCCATTAGTACCGAGATAACTAGGGTACCCGGTAATTGGAGAGGTAGAAAGTTGGTTAACAGGTAGACAGCAACGAGTTGGGGTTAGTGGTATTTCTTTTAGGTGTATGGCACCATATGGTAGAGTGTTTCTTCCGCCATATTGGTGCCATTGGTGTCGTTAACTGCTATTAAGGGAGCCCACCTCGTTTTTTTCACCCTCTCTCTGGGTTGTATTCTGTATTCATTCGACCCCATTCAGCCTACTATTTAAGACGTTTATCCCCATGCAGGTGTTGATTTTATCCTGGCAAGCGGTACCGAGCCAGCATATTGTTTTATGTTTTTGTCAGCAGGATAAATTTGTAGATTTTTCGATAGAAAAATGTCTCCGGCGAAGCCGGATATCTCCATAAAATGCTGGCTCGCTATCGCTCACCAGGTATAAATTGACACCTGGATGGGGTTAAGCGCCTTAAAACAGTAGGCTGAATAGGGCCGATTGGATACAAGCCAGAGAAAGAGAGAAAAGTAGAGAGAAAAAAAACAGATGACCCCCCTTAACACTCTAATATCACCACGCCCATACTAAGCGTTCAACAATTCAGGCTCAGATAATTGCGGTACCAAAATAGCGTCCAAACCAAAATATGACCGGTCTCTTGTACCACAGTATCTATAGTGTACGGTACCAAAATTTGTATCCGTGACTGGGCCTATCTTTCTATCTATTGCCTGACGCCGTGATACCCGAAGGGGTGGCCACGAACGAACCGCCCCCATGCACCTCTGTCCCCAGTCAGTCGACGCCCCTCCCCCCCAACCAGCACCGCCTTCATTCATGTACTTCCTCACTCCATCCTTCCACCTCTCATTCGGTCTACCTCTCCCTCTCTGGCCCTCCACCTCGCTCTCGTACACCCTCTTAGTCATTCTCTCGCTTTCCATACGTTCCATGTGGCCGAACCATCTCAAGTTGTTCCTTTTCACACTTTCCAGCACATCTACCTCCACACCACACCTCCTTCTTACTTCCTCATTAGACTGTCTATCCCTCCATGTAACTCCGCATGCACTCCTTAAGTAATTAATTTCCACTGCTCTCACTCTTGGTCTGAGTCTCTCAACCAACGTCCATGCTTCGCTTCCGTAAGTCAGTGTCGGGATTACCACACTGTCATGCAAGGACTTCTTCACTTCCATACTGACTACCCTATTTATTGTTACTGCTTTTAGCGTTCCTACAACCCTCTTCCCCTGTTGTACCCTCTCCTGCACTTCTTCATCCATAGTCCCATCTGCCCAGAAACTTAAAAGAGTTGACGATCTCCATAGCCTGACCGTTCAGCTTCACCTCACACTCTGTGACTTCACCCCTTTCGAAGACCATAACCTTGCTCTTCCCCGCATTTACCTTCAAATTCCGTTTTTCACACACTGTTCCAAACTCATTTACCAGACCCTGCAACTCCCATTCATTATCACTCATCAGGACTGTATCATCCGCAAACAGCAGTATAGGTAGCTTCCACTCAATTCCCTCCCATTTCAGCGATACACCAACATTCACTGCTCTTGATAGTATTTCTTTCATGACTCCATCCATATATACAGAAAACAAGCACAGGGACATCACACATCCCCTGTTTCAAGCCAACATTCAGGTCAAAGAACTCGCTCCGCTCACTCTCCACACATACTGCTGCCTTTGCACCCTCATACATGCTCTTCACTGCTTTCAGCAACTTGCCCTCTACTCCGTATATTCTAAGTACTTTCCACAAACCTTCTCTATCCACTCTGCCATAGGCCTTCTCCAAGTCCATAAAGGCAACATACACCTTTTGTTTCTTCTCCAGATATTTCTCCACAACACAATTCAGGGTAAAAATCTGATCTACACATCCTCTTCCCTTCCTAAAACCTCCCTGCTCATCACCTATCCATTTCTCCGTTCTCACTCTCACTCTCTCAATCACTACCCTACTGTATACCTTCCCTACTACGCTTAGAAGACATATTCCTCGGTGGTTACCACACACTCCTCTTTCCCCTTTGCCCTTATATAGGGGGACTATTATGCCAGTCTTCCAGTCACCGGGTGCACTCCCCTTCTCCCATGCTAGTTTGCACATTTTCCATACCCATTCTATCACTATCTCACCACCATACCTCAACATTTCCCCACACACTCTATCTGTTGCTGGTGCTTTCCCCAACTTCACTCTTTTCATGGCTTCCCACACTTCTGACCTCCTGATCCCCACCTCATCCTCCACTACTTCTCTTCTTCTCCCTCCCATACCATATCCAGCTATGTTTGCTGGCTCTTCATGCCTTACATTTAGCAACTCATTGAAGTACTCCCTCCATCTTTCGACTCTCTCTTGCTTCTCGGCCAGCATTCTCCCATTCTTATCTTTCACACCCTTACTGTTTCCCTTGCTACCTTCCCTAACTTTCCTGACTTCTTTCCAGAACAGTTTCTTACTCTTCCTCCATTTTACACTCAGATTCCTTCCAAATTCCTCATCTACTCTTCTCTTACTTTCCTTCACTACTCTCTTGACCACCCTCTTTCTCTCCACGTACCTCGCTCGTTTCTGTCTCTCGAAATCTTCATTCCCTCTACTACCCAACCACTCTCTATATGCTTTCTTCTTTTCTTCCACAGCTATTCTTACCTCTTCTGTCCACCATGCTGTACCTTTCACTCCCCTCCCTCTTCCCCTCACTCCACACACCTCCTCACATGCTGCACAGATCTCATCCTTAAACACCTTGCTCATCTCCTCCACTTCCTCCATAACTTCCAGGTCAAACCCACCTAGTCGTCTTTCCACTGCTCTCCTTTACTCCTCCCTGACTTCCTCCTCCTGCAACCTCTCCACCCTCCTCACCATTCCACCCTCCTCTCGCCTCCCTCCAGGTCTCCTCACCCACTTCTTTTGTATCCTAACCTTAGCTACCACTACATAATGATCAGACAGACCCCCTCCAATACCCCTATACACCCTAGCATCCATCACATATTTCTTCATTCGTTCATCCACACATACATAATCAATCAATGACTGGACCGATACTCTGTTAAAAATCAAAGTTGTAAAAAGGGTACCAGTATGAAAAGATAGATACATTCACAGAATCACATGGTATATTGATAGTGATTTACCTCTTTATCTTAAATATAGATGGGTTTATTTCTACCAATATACGTTTATCAGGGTAGAGTGTTAAGGTCACTTTACCTGGTACCGTACCGGTACCTTTGTCATGCCTATATTTTGTTTAGGGTGACGAGCCGCGGCGGTCGAGTAGAGAGCATGCTTAAGTGTGAATCTGCTTGACCTGGGTTCCATCTCAGCCAAGGCGTACATTTAGTGGGTGTGGTAGTACGTCGTAGGTGTTTCACATGCTCGCACCCAGTCGGGGACACCTCGATGACGTATACATACTACTAACACACATAACAAAGCCACTCCAACAGCTTCCTCTCTATCCAACACCCCTTCTCCCCTCTCTACACTCTTCAGAAAATTTGGAAAAAGTTAAAATATAGGAACAGTAGAAAATAGCTACGAGGTGCCGTTGTAAAGGATTATCCCTCAATACCTTCACTTGACTTACTGTGCGTGTGTATGGGGTATTTCCGAGGATGTTTGGTATCCGTTGTGTCGTAACACAACGGTTACCAAACAACCTTGGAAATACCCCATACACACACACATACGGTCACGGTGGCCGAGCGTAAACACATCGGTTACCAAACATCCTCGGAAATACCCCCATACGCACACACACACACACACACACACACACACACTTACACATGCATACGTTCACTGTGGCCGAGCGCGCTTAGTACAGTGTATTGGGAGCGCTAGCTCTGGTGTCGGGGGTTCGATCCCACGCGCCGGCAGGGGAAGGTCTCTCAAAAACTGTCACTGGTCGTGAAGGCAAGGTGTGGACGGACCGCCTCGGGGGGCCCCACAATGTCTCCTGCCCACGTCCTACTCCCTCGGGGGTATGTAGGCGCTTTCGTTAGCAGCCAGAATCAGTCTGTTGATCCCTTAGGATAAGATCTAGGTTAAGTCTATGTATTTTCAGCCCCATCGGCTGCCGGGTTGAAATAAACCTATTATTAGTATTATTAGTATTATTGCACACACACACACACACACACATTGAATAAATATAACTTTTTTTTTCTCTGAAAACTGCCGGAATACGCGCTCGTGTAAAGACCAGCTTTCTAAAATACAGTACCTCGGAAAATTTTCAAAACGTTACCTCATCAGTTTGGTATACATTACAAAAATACCATATTTCAAATGAACAGTGAACATAGCACAAAAACCGCGGCTAGAAACAACTACCCTAGACAAACTGTGAACAGAGTTATAAGATATATGTCTGCTCTATCTTAGATACACAGTAAAAATAGTCAGTAAATCACCTCACAAGTTTTCAGAGAACCCTTTTTAATATGTACAACTATTATCTCAACTCGGATATCATCTGAAACCAAGTACATAATATTTAACTGATCAAAAAGCTCTTGTGCAATCTCTTGCTTTGGTCCTTATTATAGGTTAATATATATTAGAGTTAGGCAGCAAACTGTTCCTCTGTACGTCTTCAGCCAACTGCTGCAATTATCAATAAACCGATTATTATTATTATTATTATATGCAGCATAATACACAACTTAAATGGCCAACTGGGCTGTTCGGCCAGGCAGCTTGGGGAAAAACAACAACAACAACTTAAATGGCCACAGCCAAAACAGCAACACTCCTTAATGGTCATAACCAAAATGGCCACACTCTTAAATGGCCAAAACCAAAATGGCCATTAATTTACAACTACAACCAAAATAACCACTCCTAAACAACAGCCTACATAATTTAAATGCCGTCATTCCTTAGCAACCACAACCAAAACGACCACACTCTTCAATGGCCACAACCAAAACAGCAACACTCCTAAGCGAGCACAAGCAAATCAGCCGCACTCCTTAATGGCCACAGCAAAATGACCGCACTCCTAAATGGCCACAACCAAAATGTCCTCACTACTAAACAACCACATCCAAAACGGCCACACTCCTGAATGGCCACAAGCAAAACCGGTACACTCCTCAATTCCCATAACAAATGGCCACACCCCTAAATGGCCATAACCAAAACAGCCACAATTGTAAATGGCCACAACCAAAATGGCGACACTTGTAAATGGTCACAGCCAAAAAGGCCATACTCATGAATGACCTCAACTACAAATGGCTACCCTCTTGAATTGCCACAACCAAAATAGCCACACTCCGAAACACCCACTTACAAAAAGGCGACCTTCTTAAACGACCACAACCAAATTGGCCACATTCCTAAATGGCCGCAACCAAAACGGTCACACTAATAACATACCAAAACCAAAACTACCAACCTCCTACAAATCCACACCTAAAAAGACCACACTCCTAACCTTCCACAATCCTAACTGTGGCACTCCTAAAAGACCACACTCCTAACCTTCCACAATCCTAACTGTGGCACTCCTAAAAGACCACACTCCTAACCTTCCACAATCCTAACTGTGGCACTCCTAAAAGACCACACTCCTAACCTTCCACAATCCTAACTGTGGCACTCCTAAAAGACCACACTCCTAACCTTCCACAATCCTAACTGTGGCACTCCTAAAAGACCACACTCCTAACCTTCCACAATCCTAACTGTGGTACTCCTGAAAGACCACAATAAAAATTGTCATAGCCCTTATTGGCCACAGCCAAAAATTATCCACACTCCCTAATGGCTACAACTAAAACGGCCAATCTGAAACAGCCACAATCAATACAGCCACACTCCAAAAAGGCTACAACCAAACCATACACACTCCTGAACGGGTACCCTCCTTAATGGCCATAACCATAAAGGCCACTCGCTTAATAGCCACAACCAAAATGGCCATACTCATACATGGCCACAACCAAAAAAGCCACACTCATAAATGGCCCCACTCCTAAACAACCACAGCTAAATTGGCCACAATTTGTATTTTGTACACTCCTAGAAGACATAACCAAAACAGCCATACTCCTAAATGGCCACAACCTTAACCAAAATGGCCTCACTCTTAAACAGCCACAGCCAATATGGCCACACTCCTAAATATCCACAACCATACCAGAGACACTCCTAAGCAGCCACACTCATTAATGGCCATAACCAAAATTGCCACACTCTTAGAAGCCACAACCAAATTGACCACATTCATTCACGGAAACAACCAAAACAACCATACTTACCACAACCAAAACGACCTCGCTCTTAACCCGCATAATGCTGGTATTTTAACCCGAGGAAAGCACCATTAATGGTCTTGAAAACCCACATATGCGGATTTTTTTTTTTTTATTCTGACAGAACTTGTTATATTTATAATATACAACATTATTTCGGCTCCATGTGCGTATATTTTACATATATGATGAACATGAAAACCTTGTAGACCAGAAAATAGGAATAAACAGCAACTTTCTAATGAAAAACGTATACCGGGTATATGTGGCAGGAGGGGGTGGAGGGAGGTGAGAGAGAGAGAGTGCAGTATAAGTGTGCTTCCTCAGCCTGTTCGATGCAAATGACTCTCCCAGCTGTCATCCGCGCAGCATATGAAGGTGGCGAGGAATTGTGGGAGACAATGACTCCTCCTATTTCGAGCAGGGAAGGGGAGGAATAGCGAAAATAGAAGGTAAAATAGCTAATAATTGAGGAGGGGGGAAATGGTGGGAGAGGGAGGGTGTGGTGGGACTCATTAGGGGAGATTAAGGAGGTACTAGAGGGTGATTATAACACCTAATTACTTTCATTTGAGTGCCTGTGGGGTTTATATTTTTTCATGGGCTTTCTTCTGTGAGGCCTATCACATTCGCTATACAGACACTTCTGGGAGACCTATCGTATTTGCTGGGTTAATGACCTTGTGTCACCCTCAGTGCCAGCCGATTTACCATTTTGTTATTATTGGCTAAATCTATCATGTTGGATGAAAAAAGGAAGGATAGTGGTAAAAGTAGATCACACCTAGTCCATTTCTGCCCACAAATATGTAGACAATGTTGTATTTAGGGAGTAGAAAGTGTCTAACTACCGTAGACTTCATTGTTTAGGGAGTAGAAAGTGTCTAACTACCGTAGACTTCATTGTTTTATTTTATTAGAACCGACTTCGAACCGGTTTCGATGAATGCAGGCATTTCAAGTAGTGTCATATTGAGCATAAACTACCTTTAGTACCAGTACGCACACACATTTCTGTGATGTAGGTACACGTACGAGAGGCACCATGGTTAAGCAAAATATAATAAATACCGGTACCACTTGCATTTTGTAAAACAAATTGGAGTTATATTTTTGCTTTGCAAATACACTTGAGAGTATTTGTAGTATATCAGCATTGAGTATGAATTGCTTTTTCGATGCACAATTGTTCTGGGGATGTAAAGACACTCAGGAGATGATCTATGGGTCCGTAAAATACAAAAGTTTTTACGTCAAATTATCTTCAATTATTTATCACTGAAATGCATTGGGCTTGTCTTTTATCCCTGACACACGCACTAATGATTGTCACACAGTCTTATAATATATAATCACTGGTAAATATTCTTGTATTTATATTTATTTTTATATTCTAATATACATATATTTACATGTCATTTACATGGTGTTTGGGAGGTGGGAGGAGGCTAGGGAGGTTGATGGCAATAAGGTCGAAGGGTAGGGTACCGTACTTGTGGTATGAATATGGAAGGTGTGGGTGACCTTGTTTCGGTGCTACATTTTTGTTCCATTAGGCCGTATATATACGGACCTGTCCTGGGCGTGACAACACCCAAGTCCGTATATATGCGGATCCAGCACTCGAAGTTAAACTGCAACAACTAAAATTGCCACAATTTTCAGCTTCTGTAGTTTTGCTATGCCCGATCAGTTAAATGATCTTTTGATTTTAGTGACACAGCCCTTGTATCAAACACAATACCCTGCGTGCACACAGCCCTTGTATCAAACACAATACCCTGCGTGCACACAGCCCTTGTATCAAACACAATACCCTGCGTGCACACAGCCCTTGTATCAAACACAATACCCTGCGTGCACACAGCCCTTGTATCAAACACAATACCCTGCGTGCACACAGCCCTTGTATCAAACACAATACCCTGCGTGCACACAGCCCTTGTATCAAACACAATACCCTGCGTGCACACAGCCCTTGTATCAAACACAATACCCTGCGTGCACACAGCCCTTGTATCAAACACAATACCCTGCGTGCACACAGCCCTTGTATCAAACACAATACCCTGCGTGCACACAGCCCTTGTATCAAACACAATACCCTGCGTGCACACAGCCCTTGTATCAAACACAATACCCTGCGTGCAAAACAGCTTGAACCTCAGAAAACGTTGCTGGCAACATTTATTATTATTATTATTATTATTATTATTATTATTATTATTATTATTGGTAATAGTAGTAGTAGTAGTAGTAGTAGTAGTAGTAGTAGTAGTAGTAGTACCAGGGTGTCAAACGAAGGCAGAATCCTTTCTTTCTAGTCTTAATTTTTTTATATGCAAAGACAAAATTGTGTTTTATAGTTCAAATTATGTCTTTGGAAGTGATAAAATGACCAAAACAATACTATTTTATATTCATTTTCTTGTATTCCTTCTCATATTTATTAATATCTTTAAACAACATTGCCCTGGATTGACGCCTTGAGTAGCAGTACCATCACCATAATATTATTTTAAATTATGAAATAATATATTACCGTAATTAAAATACCCAAGTTAACCCGTTGAGTACCGTAGGGTACAGTAATAAAAGTCCCCATCAGTCCCAAGCACTGTGGCCAAAATGACAGGAGAGACCACATTTTCACCTCAAGAGATGAGGCAAGACTGGATCTCTCATTTATTTTTTTAATGTTTTTTACATGGCTTAACAAAATAATAAAACAAAAATAAGCCTTGTACAGGCAGCTACAAGCAAAGTACATTACTGACGGCTATAACCATCGCTGGAACTGTGGAGTGACTTATCTATTGACGGCTATAGTCTTCGCTGGGACTGGAGGGGTTAAGGATAACCACCATGCCAGCCCGACAAGAGAAAAGAAAAGGAACAGATGAAGGGGAGAGTAAAACAGCAGAACCAAGGAGACACGCACAACAGGGAAAACGAAGATAGACAAATAAAGGAGAGACTAAGATAAAACGAACAAAGATGAACGAAGGAGAAACTAAGATATAAAGAACAAAGAGCCCAGGAATGCAAACAATCAGCAACCACTCAACAGACAGACAAACCCAGGAACCAGAACAAGAAGTCACCAGCAGAGAAAGAAAATTCACCACCACATAAGAAACCAAGCACAACATCAAAACCACAGAAGACAACTAAAACCACAACAAAACCACCAGCACATGGCCACCCAATTCCGCATACACCCCATTACACCAGAATAAACGTGACGCCAGAATTGCCACCATAAATCTTCCTCTACCACCCACACCAGGCAAGAAAATCAAGATAACGTTCGATTACAACGAAGAAAAGGATTGTATATACTCAGAAGAAGAAAGACCAACATAAACAAATCACAAAGGAACAGATGTGTCGCTCTTCCGCGCAGAGGCCTCCCCACCAGCCCGCAAACTTTTAGGGGGTTTACCTAATCCCCCCGGAATACGCCCCCTGTACTTATGACCTTCTGACCTCCACACACCTGACCTGGGACATAGCAGCCAAAGTCGTCACTACCCGGACGAGAACCATGGTAAAGCAAGCAATTCTAGGGCTTGAATTACTTACATGTAAGCTTTCAAGTCCTAAAATTAAACCATCCATTCAGGAAAAGATCGATACCATGGTGGATATCCTTCAAAGTCTGAGGAGTTCTTTTCCCTACTAGGTGAATTAATATTATCACATGCCATGCCATAGTGCTTAATATTAAGCTCTCTAATAGGCTGCACCTTTGGTATTAGAAGCATAACCGCAAGGACATGTCCCCACCTTACTTCTTTTGCCAAACTGCACTCTTAAGCTATAGAAGGATACTTGCCATGGTAAAGGTAATTCTAATAGTTCGGGCTTTATGAGATACCATCTGGATAACGGCACTCAACACATAAAAGTCCATATTGTATCTGTCTAACACCATGGTCAAAGACATATGCAGTAAAAAGGCCTAAACGCCGAACTTGGATTCTTTGAACACTCTTATAACGGTCAGTGGCAGATTGAGGGAAATTAGTAAGTAATGATCTTACTATCTCCTCGCATTAGCCCGATATGTTGTCACTGTCTCATGACACTAGCGACGCTGTATTAAAGACCCTAAGTCAAGAGTACCGGAACAGAACTTCACCACCGATTAGTACAAAGGTCAGGATAGATGAGCAATAGTAACTCAGGACATGTCCTCGTTCAAGCCCTCGTTAGTCCGATGGTATGTACCCTATGTTATGACATTAAAGAACTACCATTCAAGACCCAAAACCAACTAATCCATCTGTATCCCTATCCACACCATCCACACGGCAGGACCACCTAAGCGGCTCGATGGAACCTAGACGAAAGGACTTGATAACTCTCATCTCTACCCCGACTATGCTAACAACTCCAGATCTTCAAAGTGTTAGATTAGGAGTGCTACCATAAATCTCTTCAACTTCTACACCAGTGCGACCCAGGTGTAATATTTAGGAAAAATAGAACAACTCATATGACTCTGTTTTATTCTACATTAGTGCGACCCAGGTGTAATACTTAGGAAAAATAGAGCTACTCATCTGACTCTGTTTTTATTTTATTCCGACACCAGTGTGTTCCAGTGTAATACTTAGGAAAAATAGAGCAGCTCCCACGGCTCTGTTTTGACTCCCAGTGTAATACTTAGAGAATAGAGTACCTCAACTCTGTTTTATTCTTACACCAGTGCGACTAGGTGTATCGTGTTATTCTTATGCAAATACGATAGAAGTGATAACCCAATAATGTGCTGAGGAACCTAAATATATCTCCTCCAAATAATAAGAGATAAGAGATAAAGTGTAGAAGAATAAAAGTGTAAATGATAATATACACCAGTGTTTTAAGGTGTATATTCATAGTAGAGAAGAGAGAGAAAATCAAATATATTCCTAGTTCCCTCGTGGATCCTCGCCTGTGCTAGGCTCATCTAGCCTATGTATATATCCAGTGTATTAGTATAAATCAGTATTGTTATCATGCACATTGAACTATTAATTAAAGTTATTAATAAGAAGTACTCAGTGTTATATTTTACCCTTTACTCCTTTTGTGCATGTGTTGTATGATTTTAACTTCTCCAGTCGAGTAGAACCTACCAAACACCAATACAAACTCGGTAAAACCCCTGGCATAACAGTAAGTATTATTATTATAATTAATGTTATTGATATTATAAATAATAGTAGTAATAGTAGTAGTGATATATATATATATATATATATATACCGGTATATATACCGTGGCATAGTCGGAAGAGCGTCAGCTGCTGATCAAAGGGTCACCGGATCGAGGCCGCATTGTCAAAATGTTATTGGTAGATGACAAGCCCGGGCAACTTGACCTAGCGGTTCGTGACAACGCCTAATGTTCATAGCCATCCCTTCTCGAGAGTTACGGCATCTGGCAAAAAATAAGAAATATATATACCGGTATATATAATATAGGAATAAAAATAAAAAAAATACATACCCGGTATATATATATATATATATATATATATATATATATATATATATATATATATATATATATATATATATATAGGGTACATACATATACCGTATATATATTCCTATTTATTACCACTTCTCTTGCCTGATCTATAGTTATTCCTCTATCTTCCAACACTAGTACTACACATTTTCTCCATCTCAATAGAGGTTTTCCTACCCTTCTACCTCCCCTTGTATATGACTCACATATTCTCTTTGTAAACCTTTTGTTATGTCGGGATATAATATTGTTATCCCGTTATTCAGTCTCTACAAAAGTCCTATTCTGGACTTATAGACTCCAAATATCCTCAACAGGAACACATCTAACACGTTCTTAACCTCTCCGCGGCGCACAGGGGGTTTTCTACAGGGTAAAACTGTGCGCACCTATGATGATTTTGGGACCTATTGCCAATTTCGATAAAAAGTACATCATCGTGTAGGGAATGTTTGCGTGCATCGGCCCATATATATTTGACCCCCCAAAAAATGTCTGGGGGGGGTAGGGGAACGGTCCGTAGTTGAAAAATGTGGAGCGAATGGCACCGCGCGGCTAGATTGTCATCGAGCGGCGAGATTTCCCTGCCGAATATTTACGCGCGCAGGGGATAGAAGGAGAGGGAGGAGGGGGTGGGTTACCGCGTATTATCACGTATATCTCCTTTTTCGAGCCCTTTTAGGCTATTTAGAGTATGTATACATGTGTAGGGCACCCATATAACAATGAATATGCCTCATAGTGACCAAAAATTGCAATATATAAGGGAATTATAAGAGAATATTTAGGCGGGAATGAAGATGTGTTGGAGGTTTGGCGGCAATTTATGAGCTGAGAGTGTGGTTTACGCCATACATATCACGTATATCTTGTACGTAGAGCACTGTCACGCTATAATACAGACTTGTACGTATGTATACGTGCCATATATCAAAATATATACCGCATATAAACCAATTCATGCGATATTTACGCACATTATCAATGAGTTTCTATGCGTGAACCAAGGTGTGAGTGAGTTGTGGTGGGAATGAAAGGGGGAGAGGGTGTGTTACGCCATAAATATCACGTCAATCTTGTATTTAGAGCACTCTCATGCTATAATAAAGACGTGTACATATGTAGGCGTCCCATATAACAAGGAATATACCGCATATAGCCCAATTGATGCGATATTTACGCAAATTGTGAATGTGTTTCTAGCAGACGGAAGCCTGAAAGGGGGGGTTGGGGGTGGGTGGGTGGGAGGGAGGCATGCAGGGGTGCAGTGAGTGAGTGAGTCGTGGAGAGATGGAAGTCAGGCAGATCTCTAGATAGATAACCAGCTTAGTGATAATTGTGGAGGCGCCCCAGGCGTATTGATGTTTGGTATTTTGACCCTTATGTCTACCAGATGGCTGGTGTTCGTTGCCATCAACAGGTCTACAATAACATGAGTCAGGAATGGAGAGAGAGAGAGAGAGAGAGAGAAACTGAGACATGCGTATGTCGTACATATAAATGGACTTCAGAATTGCATTTTTATGCAAGCAGACATTGCATTTTAGACACATGTGAAGTACCACAGAAACATGTAGGCCATTGACTGTAAATAAAGTACTATATTTATAGACCACCAGCGACGGTGCTGAGTCAACACAGGCAGATTGCCTGTTGTGATAGAGGGCTAAATATAGACTGGTGTCTCCTTACACCTGCGAAAGGGTAGATTGCCACCAGAGAAACGTTTACTTATTTATTTCGAAGTAATATGCAATCTAAATGTATATTCGAGACCTACTGCAATTATTTGTATGACAGTCATGACTATGTATAATCCAATATACGCGCGTAGGCGAGACATAAGAAAGCTGGTTGAGCAATTTTCGACACCCACACAGTTATTATTCATTTTTATTTACAATATTATACAATACAAATGTATTTGTGAAGAGTATTTTATCCATTATTGTATTTATACCAATTTTGTTGCCCAGACAGAGCTGCTGTAGCTGGAGAATCAAGGAGCGGCAAGGGTCACCTCGTGACCGCCTGACCGTGTGAAAATGAGTGGAGTCACACTGAGAGGGGCAATTTTGCTGAGTGTTTGGGCAATTTTTGACAGAATAAAGTTATATAATTACTAATTCTTGACAGAGACAAACTATTATAAACCTTGGCATGATATAATTGATAATCCCATCAATTTACAAACGTAAATTGGTGGGATAATTCATTTTTTGTTGTATATTGTCATTTCGATTGTAGACACGAAGTTTTGAGTGATATTTGGTATGAGCTCCTGTGGCATGGTTGGTAAGGTCGCGGACTGGAAAACTCAAAGTGTCATAGGGTAGTGGGATCGAATCCAGGAGGGGGTTATGGGGAAGGTTTTATATTGTCTAGATTTTTTTTTATAAATTTTTGTTTTTACAAGATCATGCCATTGTATTCAAACAATATGAAATATTCATAGAATATATCATATTGTAAGAATACAATGACATGACCTTGTTTTCTTTTTTTCTTTTTTTATTGTTTTATTTTATTATCATAGTAGGTTTGACATGATTTATTGAAACATATTTATTTTTGTACAATTCATTTGAGGTAAGAAAATAATTATATACACATTACTTAGGCTAATAACAAACATATATATTGATATACTAAAAAAATAAGGCATATTACATGTAAATCTTTGAAACTTATAAACTAAATAATGAAACATACAATTATATAATGTAAAAGCTATATCACAGGGACATCTTTGGAACTTATACATTATATAATATATATGTTACATTATGAAGTAGCGTGATCAATTAGGTCAGGTCAGGTAAGGTAGGGCGCGAGTCCAGGGCAGGGCAGGGCAGGAGGCGAGTCCAGGGCAGGGCACGGGGCGAGTCCAGGGCAGGGCAGGGCAGGGCAGGGGCCGACACTCAGTAGTTCTTGAAGGTGTGGTAGTCCCTGAAGCAGTCACCCAGGCAGAGTGCAACTTTGCACTCGGCGCACATTGAGGTGACTCTTTTGGTCACATGGGGTTTCCTCACACTGGAGCTGCAGACGGTGCACTGCACCTGCCTGTGACGAGTGCCAATCAGCTCGGTGTTGGTTGTGTAGTGTCTTTCGACACCCAGCTGGATGCGGTCAGGAACGTGATCCCCACGCCATGCCGTACGTCTGTGAGTGGTGGTGCCATACTTCTCCAGGAGTTGGTAGGAGACGTTGTACACGAACTCCCGGAATTTCAGCTTCTGGTTTGGGGCCATATCCTTCTTCACCAACCACAAGTTGTAGGCGTTCAGCATCGTTATGTCAACTAGGTGGAGGAAGAGCTTGTGATACCACTTCACAGTCTTCCTCAGACACTCAACACCTGACAGCTGACAGTCAGACTTGTCCACCAGGCGCATGTTTTTGGTGTAGTCCACTACCATGTCGGGCTTGTAGATTGTCTTCCTGGTTCGGTAGTGGATTTTGCCAGAATCCACCTGGGCACCTGTGTGGACGGTGGAAAGCAGGTGGACGTCTCGCTTATCCTTCCACTTCAGGGCTATCAGTTTCCCACACTTCTCGAGCTGCTTGTATTTCTGCCCCTTTCGTCGCCTTCTTCGCACATGCCTCTCGCGGTGTTCCTGGGCCAGGTCGTCTTCTGAAGGTGTGTCACTGGAGGAGGCATCTGTGAGAGGAATGACATCACCTGTGAACTTTGGCATAAACTTTCTTGTCTTTCTGACAGTCCCACATGACCCCGTTTGGTTGTCATAAAGAAACTGGCAGAGAGCAGGAGAAGTATACCAGTTGTCAGTGTAGATGATGTGGCCTTTGCCCAGGTAAGGTGCCAACATTTTCCTGACGATGGCACCTGACATGCCCATGGGGTCATTGGCAGCGGCTTTCGGTACGTCAATGTCAGTTCCTGTATACACGATCAT
The DNA here is from genome assembly GCA_032716605.1 of Paralithodes platypus. Lineage (NCBI taxonomy): Eukaryota > Metazoa > Arthropoda > Malacostraca > Decapoda > Lithodidae > Paralithodes > Paralithodes platypus. The sequence goes on along the minus strand of CM064543.1, from coordinate 28,753,584 downwards.
GTCAAGCACTATTCCAGTTTCACAGTCGCACAACACGAAGAGCTTGATTCCGAACCTATGCCTCTTCAAGGGGATATACTGCTTGAAAACAAGACGTCCTTTGAAGAGCACGAGCGACTCATCAATCACCAAATTGAGGAAGGGGTAAAAGTATTTCCTATACCTCTCCAACAACATGGTGAACACATCCCGAACTTTCCATATCCTGTCAATCCTGTTAGGATTTTCGTTGTCTGCAAAGTGCATAAATCTTAGCAGCAACAAAAATCTGTCACGAGTCATGAACTTATTGAAAGTTGGGGTGGCGATGAGAGGGTCGTGCTTCCAGTAGTGTTGCAACACATGCTTCTTGATCAGAGGCATGAGGAACAACAAGGCAAAGAACGTCAGAAATTCTGCCACAGTCGTATCCACCCAGCCTCGTATTCTCGCTTTTGGAGAAAGGACGTCCAATCTGCCAAACACCCACCTGTAGTAGGCGTTTGTTTGGGCAACGATGTACGTCATTACCTCCATGTCGAAAAAAGCGAGGAAGAAGTCGCTTTCGTTCGCTTGATCATCACAGGGCCAGTCGTCAGTTGTTCCTGACGTCCCAGGATTGAACTGGGGCACGTCAGGTACAAAATTGACCCCGTCAGACCAATCGAACGAAGGCATGCCAGGGATCGGAATGTCGTCTGCGTCTGCTTCTGCGTCTGAAATATCGCTTCCATGGTCGCGATACAGCACTTCATCATCATTACCCTCCTCTTCACTCGACAGACGATGCCCTTCCTCGTTTTTGTCACCGACGTCGGACTCACTCCCACTGTCCACTCCCAAATCCCCCCACCCTTGGTCCCGTGCTAGGGCTTCGTCGTCGAAACCCAGGGCTGCCAATGTCCTGCGAATCACCATCAAACAGCAGGGCGGCATACTTAGATGGTGTAAGAGTTTTCCGGGTCACTTTGGCACGTGCGGGAGTCTTATGGACAGGGACAGCAGAGGTGGTGGCAGGGGCGGCGGCAGGGGCGGCGGCGGCAGGGGCGGCGGCGGCAGGGGCAGCAGTGGTGCGTGGCCTTGATGGCAAGATGATGGTGGTGCCTGTCGCCCTTCTCTCTGTTCCTTGGGCAGGGGCGGCAGGGGCGGCAGGGGCGGCAGGGGCAGCAGGGCAGGCAGGGACACCAGGGCCAGCAGTCGATTTCCCTCTCCCTTTCCCCTTCCCCTTCCCTGTTCCTTGGGCAGGGGCGGCAGGGGCGGCAGGGGCGGCAGGGGCAGCAGGGGCGGCAGGGGCGGCAGGGGCAGCAGGGCCGGCAGGGACACCAGGGCCAGCAGTCGCTTTCCCAGTCGCTTTCCCTCTCCCTTTCCCCTTCCCCTTCCCTGTTCCTTGGGCAGGGGCGGCAGGGGCGGCAGGGGCAGCAGGGGCGGCAGGGGCGGCAGGGGCAGCAGGGGCAGCAGGGGCGGCAGGGGCAGCCGGGCCAGGGGCGGCTGGTGGTGTTGGTGGTGGTAGGGGCACTGTGGCTGGCGTACGGGTTCTTTTCCCTACGCCCGTGCCTTTCATTTTTCCTGCCCCCGCAGGTAATGCAGCCCTAGGGCGGCCTCCTGCGTCGCTGGTACCGGTGGCAGGGGTGGCAGGGGTGGCAGTGGTGGCAGTGGTGGTGGTAGTGGTTGTTGCAGTGGCCGGGGTCGTGGTGGCAGTGTCCCGAAAGACCAATGACCTCTGTGCCATTGCCCTGCTTGCACGTGTTTTACGTGCTTTTGGTGCTGGTGATTCGTCCTCTGAGCTGTAGGGCGTGTCGTACTGGTAGCTAGGGTCTTTGGCAGCCACCCTCTGCCTTCCACGGCGGCTAACACCACCAGAAGGAGGGCTGGTTGTGTCATCAGGGAGCGAGCGTGAGGGACGTGTAGGCTCCATGACTAGTGCGTGGTTACTGGCGCGGTGGTGCTTGCACGAGTGCGGGGCGAGCGTTTGGCGGGGTGGTATCGAGAGTTGACATGTAGTACTATACCCACACCAATTTTCAGCCGCCTGGCTATAAACGCGCGGTTTTGGTACGTGTTCAAAGTCTCTGCTCTTAAGAGTCTACCCGCAGTGCGCCGGGGGAACTCTTAAGAGTCTCCCTGCAGCTCCCGGGTTAATCACAATATAGGTACTCAATTAGGTGCTACAGAACACAATAATGACACATGTAACTTGTACACTTTTAATTTATTAATGCATGGAAAGAGGTTTATTTAGAATAGTTACTCCTCTGACTTATTATAGAGGTGAGACTCTTCTATTCTGGACATACTCAAATTGATGTGAAAGTCACGAGTATGGCGAGATCGAAAGTATGGACTGAGAGTTAACTTAACTAATATAAGAAATAGTAAGTAAACAGGTGAATACATTTAGTCATACGTATCGTATCGGTCTCTAATCAATAAACATAGGACATAAGTATATTATGGTATTATATATATAGAAAATATGCAATGTAAGATAAAAACATTACCTGTAGAATCAATCCTTGATAATAATATTTATGCGAGTTGAGTGTCTAACGTATTATATTCTTGAATTGAATTAAGTTAATATGAAATTTCTAAACACATAAGAATGAACAGGTTTAAGTACAAGAGGAACGCAGGAAGATATCTAGTTCAACATTCGCTCACGGGTGGTGGACGGCGCGCGCGTAGTTTTAATAGCACGGGTTAAGATAAACTGACCAGGTAGCTCAATCAGGTCATTCTAGGTTCTGCGATGTTGTAAATAATATTTACTGTTAGTGCGACTATACACATAAACACAACATAAAATTTTAAGACTGAGTGTTCCACACATAAGTGCAGTTTCAATCTCTTGTCCTAATGGCGGCATTCCAGGCAACCCTGTTAAGGGCTGCTTCACTTGTCAAGTTCTTGGATTTGAGATCGGCGCGTATAGTCCGATCCCAGGTCTTCCTCGGTCCACCCCTTGGTGAAGCTCCCTCCAAAATCACAGACCTGCATTTTTTCACCCAATTTTGTTCATCCATTCTCTCCACATGTCCATACCATCCCAGTCTACTTGTACGCATCACCTCGCTAATACTCTTTATACCTAAACGTCTCCTCAGCTCAACATTTGTTATTCTATCCTGTAGCCTGGCCCCACACATCCATCTCACCATTCTCATCTCATTACGCTCCATTCTGTTGACATCCTCTACTTTAACGGCCCATGTTTCTGAGGCATACGTCATTGCACTTCTAACACATGAGGCATACACCTTTCCCTTCAGGGGGAGAGGCATTCTTTTCATGGTCAGGATTGGCATCAATTCTCTGAACTTCCCCCAGCCACACCTAATTCTAGCAACAGTGGCAGCCTCAGCCCCACCACCGGCAGAGATGGTATCTCCTAGGTAACAAAACTTGTTCACCAGCTCCAAAGACTCATTTCCAAAATTCACAGCCACAGGATCATCACTTAACACAAGCTCGCCTTTGCACACTACGCACTCAAATTTCTCTATTTCTGACTTATCCTTCGGCAGGGGCCCCTTTATTCTACTACAGCGCTTACTCCCATGGTGTACCCAACATCGACAGATGCTACATTGAATTGAGTTAACGCCCACTCCCTTTCCACACACTGCACATGGGTATGCACCGCTCTTTTCCACATTGCCTCGTCTCAAACTACAATGCATAACCTTGGTTTTGTTAATATTGACTCTTAAACCCTTGCTCGCCATGCCCTCTCTCCACTCTCTGAATTTGGCCTCAGCATCCTGCATACTGTCAGCTATTAGGACTAAATCGTCTGCATAAAACAGTTCCAACGGGAGTCCGCCTCTAAAAATTCTAGACAGCGCCTCCAAGACCATAATAAAGAGGAGGGGGCTTAACACTGAACCCTGATGGACTCCAACACGGACTGCGAACTCATCACTCAGTACACCCTTCACCCTCACCGAACTTCGAGAATCCTCATACATCTTCATTATCACACGCACCAGCCACTCTTCCACACCAAGTTTCCTCATAGCCCACTGTACAACATCTCTAGGTACCCTATCAAAGGCCTTCTCCAGGTCCACAAACACAAAGTAAAGATCCCTGCCTTTTAGTAAGTATCTTTCCTGTATCTGCCTGACTATGAAGATAGCATCGGTTGTACCACGTCCTGGCATAAAACCAAACTGCATATCATCAATAGAGATGCTTTGCCTGATCAAACCCTCAAGGACTCTCTCACAGACCTTCATGATTTGGTCAAGCATTTTCAGGCCCCTATAATTTCCTCTATCTAGCGCATCCCCTTTTCCTTTGTATATAATTATTTTATTTACTATTACACTTTTGAGCCAATCCTCTGGGATTTTCTCATCTTTAATAATGGTGTTTATCAACTCAGTGACTAAGTTTACACCAATCTCCCCTGAGGCTTTTATCATCTCAGCGACAATGTCGGAGCAACCTGGAGCTTTACCGTCCTTAATTTTATTGATTGCGTCGCTCACTACAACTGGTGCTAGCAGAGGAGGGGGCCCAGATATTGGTTTTTCGATACAAAGCTGTTCCTTATCCCATTCAAACTCTACATTTAGCAATCGTTCATAGTGTACCTTCCATGCTTCTCGGATTTCATTTTCTGCATACACAATCTTCCCATTATCATCTCTAACACACTGTTCACTTATAATATCCCTATATTCTTAGCGTTTGGAATAATCAAGTGAAATTAACAGGGGAGGTATACAGAATTATTTTTACAATTCAATATATGCTTAACTTAAAATGAGCAAAATATCATATGAACATATAACTCGCCAACGATTATATGCGATAATAATATCTCGGGTCGAAGAATTCAGATTTAGTACTTTACCTCTACTGATGAATAATCAAAGGTTTAATATCCCTTGAACGAAAATAAACAAATATATAGTTAACAGAACTAACGTACCGGTAGTTAACCAATATTAAGTAACGTGTAAATAAAATTAGCGTGCACGAATAATTAGTAAAATACTAATGATAAGTAAATGGCGTACACGACAGACGTAATTGTAATTCTAGTGATTAGGTCATAATTGAGGTTCATTGGTGATCTTTTGAATAGCTCAGTTCTTCTTTATCTTTCCGCTATGGTTGATAGTTATCCAGGACCATAACAACAAGTAGGATTCCTTAATTCCACTTGTTCCAGTAGCATTCAGGCCTCTGGTGTTGCATTTGCATAACCATCTGCTTGTCTTAATGCAAATCTGGTGGCTGGACAAATGGCGGCTGGTGATTCGCGAACATCATTTGAGAGCTGGACTGTGATTGGGTCAAAGTATTTCCCTTTTGCTGGGGTGACGGACCTACGGTAGGTGACCCCGCTCTGTGGTCCGTAGAATATGGGAAATTCCTGGGGTCATGGGGTACTTCGGTAGATGATGTTTCCTTTGGCTCTTGGTGTCTCGCTTCTCCTTTCTGCTCACCTGCAAGCTAGCAATCTTACAGGTGAGGTTTGACCCCGTTCTATCCATCCCCGTCACTTCACCTTTCATCTTCCATTCACTCAACATGTCCATAACAGCACATCACTCTTCTGTCCCCTTTGGCCGACAGATTTTCCTGCTGCCCCATTCTCCTACGTATCTCTTCATTCCTCAATCTGTCTCTACGAATCACTCCACACATAGTTCTCAAGCAGCTCATCTCCATCACATCCAGCTTTCTTCACTCCTTTGCCTTCAGAGCCCATGCCTCAGCCGCATACATCACTGTTGGTACAGCTATCCCTTGATACATTGCACTTTTAGCTTTCATTCCGAGATTTCTCACCTTCCACATACTTCTCATTGCTCCCAAAACTTTCCTTCCTTCACATATTCTCTGTTTTACCTCCATTTCCATTCCTCCGTCCCTGCTTATCATTCCTCCTAGATAATACAAATACTTCACTTGTTCCAGTATTTTCCCATCCAGCTGCACATCTAGATTTACCCTACGAGCACCTCTATTACACACCATCACTTTAATTTTATTGAGGTTCACCCTCAGCGTATTCCTCCCACAAACCACACCAAACTCTTTGACTACTCACTGCAGTTTCTCCTCAGAATCCACCACCAACTCTGTATCATCAGTAAACAGCAACTGGTTCAAGTTTCAACTCCCAATCTCTACCATTCTTTCCTACTAAACCCAATCCTCTACCAATAATTCTCATTTTCACCTGCCTCACCACACCATCCATATGTGTACATTAAACAACCACGGTAGCATTACACAACTTTATCGCAGACCTTCATTTACCTCAAACCGTTCACTCAACTCATTATTTCGTACTCTAACACACGCTCTGCTCTCTTCATAAAAACTCTTGACTGGTTTTAATAAATTTCCTCCAATTTCATATATCCTTAGCACCTTTCACGTTGCTTCTCAATCCACATGATCATACGCTATTTCCACATCCATAAAAACCCAAAATATTTCCTTATGCTTCTCTAAATACTTCTCGCATAGCTGTCTTACTGCAAAAATCTGATCCACACATCATCTTTCCCTCCTAAAGCTGCACTGCTCTTCTCCTATTGCACCTTCTGTATGAGAATGCTAGTGAATAGAGGAATGAAAACGCGATTGCTTGGGAGAGGGGGTCGGGTGCCAGTTGGACTAGATGATAGTCCATCAGGCGCCTGGCCTGGGGAGCCGGTATATATGAACGCTACGCCTGGATGCGTGGTGGGCGGGCACTGTGGTGTGCTACGCTGCATGTCTGCCTGCTTCTCTGGGAGGTCGGAGGCCGAGGGAGTGCTGGAGTGGTCTTGGTGATCTCTGATCTCTGGGTATCGGTATGTGCATGAGTATTATACATACATACATATATACTGTATATAAATACAGTATATACAGTATATATATAATAATAATAATTTTGTTGTATGGTACTTGAAAAGTAGACAGAATGGATAAAAAACACCATCTAAAGAAGAGCACTTTATTGACAACGTTTTCGCAGATAGCTTCATCAGGCACTGATGAAGCTATCTGCGAAACGTCAATAAAGTGCTCTTCCTCAGATGGTGTTTTTTAACCAATTATTATTTTATTTATATTATTTTATTTATTTATTTTATTTTCAGAATGTCTAGCCGCCAAATACAGCACCTCCCTTTGGCCAGGATTTCAGCCAAGACCAAGCGATTTAAATTGATGAAGAAAGATGATTGTAAGTATTACAGAAATACCGGTGTAGCATTTAATATGCACTCCCCCAGACATTGCACTCTCCAAGTTATTATTACACATATAATTTACACTCCCCTTGAAATATTTGCACTCCCTCAGTTACTACCTAACGTAACGTAACCTAATCTAACCTAACCGAAATAATTACACAAAATAAACAAATCAATATATTAATGATAATACCGTAATAATAAAATAAAAAATAATAATAATTGCATAGTACTTATTTTCTTATCTCGAATATACTACTGAAGTGGGGGATAAGTCATTTAGAAGTTCGTATACTTTATTTAACAAACTTCCTAACTACTCTAATAACTGTTTCTCTGTTGGGGCCGAGATGAGTTCAAGACACGGATTGAATATTACGTCGATCCACGATAGGTTGTACTTTGGAACCCTAGAGCTCCCGTTACTCCCTAGTTGAATTCCCGTTATTCAGGTATTGACTCAAGTCGGCTTCGATCCAAAGGCACGTTATTAGTTTCTAAATTAATATGGTTGTTACCAAGCCCTGCTGTGTCTACTGCAAAGGGTAGTCATAAACGGTAAGGCATCTAAATGGACCAATGTAAGTAGCGGGATACCCCAGGGATCGGTACTAGGACCAATTATCTTTCTAATTTACATCAACGACATAGATGAGGGTCTCACCTGCACAATCTCAAAATTTGCTGACGATACAAAAATTGCAAATAGCGTACTCTCAAAAGAACAAGTTGACGATATGCAACACAATCTAGATAAATTGTCATGTTGGGCCCAAATTTGGCAAATGAGTTTCAATGCGGATAAATGTAAAGTACTACATGTCGGATACCTAAACGAGAAAGCAAACTATTCGATGAATGGCACTCAGCTTAAGAATGTAAACAGAGAAACTGATCTGGGAGTAACAATATCGAGTAACCTAAAACCGAGTCAACAATGTTCAGAAGTTGTTAAGAAGGCAAACAAAATAATTGGCTTTATAGGCAGGTCATTTGAGCATAAATCCAAAGAAGGTATCCTAACCCTTTACAATTCCTTAGTCCGCCCTCTTCTGGAATACTGCGTTCAATCCTGGTGCCCTTATTACCAAAAAGATATAAACAAGCTAGAACGAGTTCAACGTAGAGTTACCAAAATGATACCTAGCCTAAAGAACAAACCATACGAAGAGCGTCTTAGAGAATTAAATCTATTTCGTTTAACCCAGCGCAGATTAAGAGGCGACTTAATTCAAGTGTTCAAAATCATCAAAGGCATCGACAATATGAACTGTAGTAAGTACTTCACTATCGACCAATCTAATTACACGCGGGGAAACGGTTGCAAAATTATTGGTAAATCTTTTAACTCGCACGAATCTAAGAATTTCTTCTTCAATCGAGTTGTCAACTTGTGGAATGGGCTTCCCCGAGACGTTATAGACTGCAGCACCGTTGATTCATTTAAATTCCGCCTAGACAAATATCTCGCATCAAACCTGCGACTGACTGCGTTTGTAAATTAATAACATTATCCTCCCTTCAGTTACTAACCCATATGTCCCCTACTAACTTCCTAGTCCTGCCACGTTAGTGGCAGGGCAGTAGTTCCCTTTCCAATGTTCCCTTACCCACTCTAAACCACTGTTTGGACACTTGATCATCAGTGTTTTGGAGGACAAGCAGCCTAGAAGGGTCACTAGATCTGTTGTTGCTTGATTTCCTTTGTACTCCTTTGTACTGTAGAGACCAGGGCACTAATAAATCAATCCTTTATTCACCTATTTAAACAAAAGTGATATTCTTTATCTAACCTTAAGAATGATACACCTCTACCGGGCCTATTTCGTCTACTCTAGAGACCAAGGCATTACTACATATAATCTCTTAACTAATATTTCCTCTCCATTACATTGCCTCATATGACAAGGACGTCGTTACAATTTGTATCTCAACACTCTTTGATTATACAATATATTCCTCCAAATGAACCAGTCGTTATTAAAAGTTATCTCGATTTCCCTCTCTAATACATTCTTGGTTTGTACAACACATTTACTCAAATGAACAAGGTGTTTCCACAATTTACCTTGATCACCCTGATCGAGAACACCCTCCAATTATCCGTTCACGTAATCCTATTACAAACAAGTTATATTCACATAAATCACTTAATCAATAATAATTCTTAACCATGGTAAACAGTACCTCAAAACCTCTACACGGAAATTATTTTCTGCTTTAATCCTTTACATAGATTCTTATGATCACATTATTATACTGAATGTAACGCCCGTAACGCTCCTCACAGAACTGACCGAATTTCCTCTCTATGGTGATAGATATTATTTCGTTTCGAGATAATAATAATAATAATAATAATAATAATAATATTTATTCAGTTAGCAATTTACAGAGTTGGTACCACATAGTATGTTACAAATATGACATGTACCAGCCTTGCATAATTCCAACTAAGGATAGCCCAATAAGGCCGTTAGGCGTATTTCCATTGGGGTCCTTGTGGGATTAGGTTAGCTGGGGAAATGGGGAGGATAAAGAAATACAGTAGATACTTTAGAGAAAGTATTTCTAGGGGGTTATTTTAAGATACCTTACATCCTATAGTAAATATCAGTAATCCGTAATCAGTAATCAGTAATAATTTCAGTTTGGTTTGTCTATCTCTTATGTCGTATTTAGTAGTAGACATAAGCTTGGTGCTCCCTTCTCGCAGCTGTCCGGTTCAGGCTACGTCTGAAGGAATACAGTGTTCTCTTTTCACGGACTGACTGGGGTAGGTCGTTCCAGTCTTTGATAGCAGTGAAGAAGACTGTTTGCTTACCCTGTCCTTGGATTCTCGGGACCTTAAAATTAAACATCCTGTTTCTTGTATTATGTCCACTCCTCTCATTTGCTTTAACAATATCATTCTTTAGATACTCTGGAGCTCTGTCATAGAACATTTTGAAGGCATTAGTTAGCCTGATTTGTTTGGCCCTGTCAGAGACATTGAGCATACCTAGTGACTGAAGTTGTTCCTGGCCAACATGTGATCTGGGTCCTAGGTTCAGCATGAACCTAACCATTTTATTTTGAGTGACCTGAAGTTTGTGCTGTGCTGATTTAGATGATGCAGAGTACCAGGATGACACCGAATAGTCAAAATTACATTGAACAAGCGCTTGGTAGAGGGTGTTTTTGGTCGCCGCGGGAAGCATCCCACCTGTCTATACAGGTATTTTATACGTGCTCTACACTTACTCAGGATAGATTCCAAAATTGTTTCACCTGACAAACTCGCGTCCAGTTTTAGTCCGAGATATTTAACTTGTGTCACTGTAGTTATAGGAATATCATTACAGTTGACCGAGAAGCCCACAATGTCTTTCAGTTTGCGTTTTGTTCCACATAAGATGGCTTCCGTCTTGCCCAGGTGAAGAGATAGTCTATTGTCCACTAGCCATTCACTACATGATTCTAGTTCTTTGGAAAGTGAAGCGGCAATACTTATTGGGTCTTTTCCTGAAACCAGAAGCACGCTGTCGTCTGCATACAGTAATAATTTACATGAGACGCTCAGTTCCATGTCGTTCACATAACAGAGAAAGAGTAAGGGACCAAGGATGCTTCCCTGCGGGACTCCACAGTTAATTGGCATAGGATCAGATATATTATCATCAATTTTGACTCTTTGGGTTCTACCACTAAGATAAGATTTAAACCAGTTCACAGACCCTATGCCCATTGCTTGTAGTTTATTACATAGGATGTCATGGTCTACTGTGTCAAATGCTTTTTGTACATCAAGAAGAACCATACCGGTGAAGTTACCTTTAGACATTTCTTTACGAATGTGATCCGTTAAGTGGATGAGACAGGAGTCTGTCGAGTACATGCATCTGAAACCTGATTGAATCTTATAGAATAAAGCATTTTGTTTGAGGTAGTGTTCAATTTGGGTGTATACCGCTCTTTCAAGGATTTTAGATACAATACATAATATGCTAACTGGGCTGTAGTTGCCAACTTCTAGTTTATTTCCTTTCTTGAATAGAGAGGATACAATAGCTTCCTTCAGTTCAGCAGGTACAGTGTTGGTGTTAATTGATAAGTTGATGATGTGGGTTAGGACCTGCTATACCAATGGCTCCATCTCATAGAAATTTGGCAGGAATTTTGTCTGGTCCTGTGCTTTTATGTACATTTAGGTTAGACAGCTCGTCAAAAGTGTATTTTGGTGTAACATTTAGCAATCCAAATGTGTTCGGGTGTATGTCATTATCTCTGTAGAAATTTCGAAAGGTGGCCGTTGTTGTCGTGTATTTATTGAGAGGTTGAGGTAGGTTCTGTGCAAGTGTGTTTGCTATGGAGGTGAAGGAGGAGTTGAAGTAGGTTGAAATTTGTTGTTTATCGTGGCAAACCTGATCATTAATGGTGAGAGCAATATTAGTATTAGACAAATCCCTTGTCTTGTTGCTGTAGCCTGTTGTGTTTAGGTGCCTCCATAGTTTCTTTGGGTTATTCTGATATTCCTCTGCCTTATTGTGAAAATAATTAGTCTTTGCTGATTTTATTTTCCTACTTAGTTTATTCCTGGCCCTGTTGAACTCATGTTTCAGACCTTGATCCTGTCTATGTTTCGCTAGCCTTTTTAACAGATTGTCTCTGTGTTCCAGATGGTGTAGTATGTCATTGTTGATCCATGGGTCTGACCTTGCTTTAATTCGTATGTCTTTCAGAGGAGCTATTTCGTCTAGGATGTTTGTGATGATGGTTCTGAATCCAACCCATGCGTCATTAACATTTGTACTTCCAAACACTGGAGACCAGTCTGTATTCCATAAAATGTCCAGAAATGTTTCTTTATTGTAGTTTCTGAGTGACCTTGTTTTGATAACCTTGTGATTCTCTAGGGTAATTTTTGTGGTTTTCTGTGTGCAATATGTGACGAAGTGATCACTTATCCCAGTCTGTATAACCCCTGATTGGGATATTTTGTCCTCTCTGTTACAGTTGATATGGTCTAATATTGTGGCAGTGTTCTCAGAGATACGTGTGGGGGTTGTGATGAATTGTTTGTGATTGTGCATTGTCAGTATATGCCTATATTCTCGTACAAGCCTATTATTTCGTTGTTTGTAACACATGTTAAAATCCCCAAGTATGATGGATTCATTCCGAGGGTCTAGCGATGACAAAGTTCGTTCAAATTTGGTCAAGAATTGTGTGTCGTCTGGTGGCCTATAGCATACCCCAATTGTGATGGGTCTTGTCCTCGGCAGGTGTAGGTCGATCCACAGAGCTTCGTGATTTTCTACATGGAGGTCGGTCCTAGTTGTGTGTGTGAGGTTGTTTTTTACATACAGACATACTCCTCCCCCATGCCTATTGCGATCATTCCTAACCATATTGAAACCTTGAATGTTTATTTCACCATCGTTTATACTTGAATCCAGCCAGGTTTCTGTGATTGCAATTATTAAAGCTTTGGCCTTATTAGCTAACAAGTTTATTTCTGACAATGTATGGTACATTGATCTGGCGTTAATGTGGATAAGATGGAGCCCTTTGTTGGTGAACACTCTGTATTCATCTTTGATTTTGAATGTGTCCTGGCTGGATTCTGAGTTGTTAATACTTGGATCATTTACATTAATATTCGGTAATGAATGCACTGCACACTTATTGCAAAGGAATTCCCGTTAATCACTGTTGGTCTTCTTAGAGATGCACTTCATGTGAGCTACATGTTTACACTTTACACAGTTTTGGATCTTCTGACGTCGTGTTATGAGTGATTCACAAATAAAACAAATGGCTTCGCAATGTTGTACAGCTGAGTTCCTACATTTAACACATTCAACTTCGTTTCTACTGTTAACGTAAGTACATCGGTTATGAACAATTTCATTACAACTGTTGCATTGTAAAAGTGAACTCCTATTGTTGAAACCAATATTACAGACTATATATAGTTTTTTCTTACTGTTTATCATACGACTGGAGGTGTGGTTTGGTCCGCATCGATCAGCTGTTTGTGCGGGAGAGGGCGGGGGATACTCGCGGTCGGGCTGTGGTTGTTTGCTGTTGTTGTTGTTGTTTTCGTTTTCCGTTGATGCTGCTTCCCTGTTGATGTATTTGCGAGTGCTACCTGTTTTTATTGTTGTTCTTGTTGCATGTTGTGCTACTTGGGTCGCCGATATCTGTGGTATTAATGGTAATGCTGCGGGTAATGTAGTGTTGGTGGAGTGGGTAATTGCTAATTCCCTACATTTATCGCATTCCACTTCTTTTCTGCTGGTAACATAAGTACATCGATCGTGTACTGTTTCATTACAAATACTACATTGTGATGTTGGACTCCTTTTGTTGAATCTAATATAGCACACTGTACATAGCTTCCTTTTATTGATCGTCGTACGTCTGGCGGTCTGGTGATCAGCTGTGCTTCTAGGGTGTGAATGCGGGGGTTGGGGACTGTCTGTGGCTATGTCTCCCCCTATGACCCCTCCCAGCCCCACCTGTATTTGCTGTTTGATGATGTTGTCCTTATTCCTGGCTGCTGATGCTGCTCCATTGTTGATGTTATTGCGACTGATACCTTTCTTCCTAGCTGCTCCGGTTACATGTTGAGCCACCGATAGTGTTGGGTTGTGTTGTGGGTTGACTTGGAGCGTGACGGGAGACTGGGTCGCCGATCGTGTTGGGTTGTGTTGTGGGTTGAATTGGAGCGTGACGGGAGGCTGGGGTACCTGTAGGCCCGGTTTGTAATAACGAATTTTTCTGCTAGGGACTGTTGAAATGACAATGTCTGTCTTACTTGGTTGGTGGTGAGGTTTCTTCAATGTTGAACTCGGGCCGGGGTTGGTCTCTACATCTCCGCAGCTAATTAGAGTGTAGCACAATAGGTGTTGTAGCGAGGTTGTGCCAGAGTACTTGCCAAGCCGCTGCGTCTTCCCGATATATGAACTTGACCAGGCAGGAATGGTGACAGAAGGTTCACTTATGTGTGATTTCTGTGTGACGAGGTCCCTCAATACTTGTTTAGTGTTGACCTGGTACACTACCGGTCCCCTCTGCACCTTTATATTTGCACAGCCCCTCTGGATGTTGAGGAGGATGATACACAGGGAGAGAGCTACGCACGCACCCTTCACTCCTCTCGCCATCTTAGATAGGTTGGTCCTTAGGGAATCGTAGTCTTAGGAGGAACAAAATGACCAGTGAGGCAGCGAACAACATGTTTATTTAATTACAAACGTTTCGACATAGTGGATGTCATCATCAGTGATCGTATGATTTGCAGCATGTTAGAAATTTCAGATCCAATTTTTTCTTCAAACATTTCGTAGATGCATGTTCGAGGTTCCAGAACACTTGTAGAGAGGGGTGTCCATATTTTTGCCGTATCACATTCGAAATAGGTTGGTCCTTAGGGAATCGTAGTCTTAGGAGGAACAAAATGACCAGTGAGGCAGCGAACAACAATGTTTATTTTCATTACAGACGTTTCGACATAGTCGATGTCATCAGTGATCGTATGATTTGCAGCATGTTATAAATTTCAGATCCAATTTTGTCTTCAAACATTTCGTAGATGCATGTTCGAGGTTCCGGAACACTTGTAGAGAGGGGTGTCCATATCTTTGCCGTATCACATTCGAGAAAGGTTGGTCCTTAGGGAATCGTAGTATTAGGAGGAACAAAATGACCAGTGAGGCAGCGAACATGTTCATTTTCATTACAGACATTTCAACATAGTCGATGTCATCATCAGTGATCGTATGATTTGCAGCATGTTAGAAATTTCAGATCCAATTTTTTCTTCAAACATTTAGTAGATGCATGTTCGAGGTTCCTGAACACTTGTAGAGAGGGGTGTCCATATTTTTGCCATATCACATTCGAGATAGGTTGGTCCTTAGGGAATCGTAGTCTTAGGAGGAACAAAATGACCAGTGTTACACTGGCCAGCTTACCAGAATGTGCTCGTACTCGCTAGCGCTCGCCAGGGCAGTGAGATGGGCTATAATAATCGTAGAATGATGTTCTTTCTTTCTTAGTATTCATGTTGTCACAGCCACATCAGTGGTGATCTTTATTCTTGTCTGTGACACTTGGAAGTATTTTATATCAGTGATAGAGTATAAGATGTGTAGTGTGAAGCTAAGGAGAGAGAGAGCGGAGGAGGCAGCGAGGTTGTATTTTTGTGCGTGTGTATGTACGTGTGCCTTCCCCGCTCGGGCGGGGTTTCCCACGCTCTTGATTGGCTGGCGGGCCTGGCGCGTCCTAGGACGCTTGCTTTTCATGACGTAGTGGTCTGTGATTGGGTGCCGCTGTCCTAGTGTTGGTGCTGGGGGGCTCCTGCCCGCGTCTTTCCTTAGAGCTTGGCATGGTGTGCTTGGTCCTAGACGTCCCTTGCAATCTGTCCCCAATCTAACCCCCTGTACTACTGTTTCTCTCTCTGAACTTCTTCTTTTCCATTACTTCTCATCTTTATTCAATTACTTATCCCTTCTGGTTCTGCATACAACTTCCATAGTCGGCCAGTCGTATTACCAGCACCAGTTCTCACATATATGTTTTGCACTAGCTTTAGGGATTATTAGTCATAGTCACATGGAGTCATATTATCATTGGGTGCTTCTAATTATTGAGTTTTTCTTTGTTACTATTTAATGCTAGACAGTGGAGGGTATCTTTAGTTGTTGTCTGAGTTATGTACATGGCAAGTCAGAGCCTGTACGACTTCGACGGAGCTGGGTCCTGTAACCCATGTGCATATTTTTCCTGTGCAAGTGTAGCAGTATACAAGCGAAGGGCTTTTGCCTACTCTTGCTCGTATGCTCGCTACCTCTTTGTGTTGACCTTTGTGGAGCGCCAGGGCAAGACCAGATAGAGATCTGGACTTACCAAGAGAGCCTCCTAGTCACTTAACGTAACATAAGGAAAATCTGTTCAAGGGGAAACAGTAGGCTACGAGCATGCTTGCACTCTGCCTAGCTTCCTGGTACCTTTTATGCCGCTGCTAGACTTTATTAGTAATAAAGACAGCATTGTGTTTATTAACTTGAACTGCGTATGCTTTAGGAATTATTCACGTATTATTTTAGCCTAGGTTGATGCTTGGTGCACAACCCAATATGGCTGTTACTTTGGCTAAGGAAGTACTATTTTGAGTGGCTATTATTAGTGCTGTCACAGAGTTGTTGCACTCCATTGTTTTATATATATATGTATCCTACTTATTGGTGTATTTAAGATACACGCTTTGGTGTCCTGCCCCTGCATTATTTCTGTTCTATATTAACGAGCATCTTAGAGCATCACACGTTTTCAGAAGATTCCATATCTGATTGCTGTAGGACTAGACTTCCAGTGTTTTCATAGAGCATTGAAGAGTTTAGTGTTGAGTACAGACTCACACTAAAGTTAACGTAAGTATATACTTCTTTATTAAATCTTGTTATAGTTTATTTAAGCATTGTTATTACTTGAGAGCATTTTATTAACGTAAAGTACTCCTGTTGTGAGTAGGCTTTGCCGTCACCGGAAAGCCTTTGTAGAAGTGCACTAAAACCCAGTTAATTGATATCCCGGTATCCAGTAGATTAACTCTGGAGGGTTTAAGTGTTGTGTTCACCGGCGTAATAGTTCGAGGGTTTGGAATTAGCGTACCGTTGTTGCAGATATAGCCTATCATCTAGTCTATTATTAAGTGCCCTTGTTTATTTCGTAATGCCGGTCATAACAAATGGCGACCTTAGACCAGTATATAGTGAACTGAATATTGCATTTTTTTTTTGGAGAAATCTTATAGCCATTTGGGGTTGAATTTATTTCTCGCATTGTTGGCAGTGGACATTGTTTTGAGGATATATAGAACTTGTTGGAGTTTATTGGTGACCTAGTATTGCACTCAAGAACATCTTCGAATATTTTTTGTGAATTAAGCTACGCGAGAGTATGGCTTCTTTTGTCTTGACTTGAGAATTTTGTTGTTGACTCCATCATGTCACTGGACGGGTCTGAACATAGTGAGGGCACAGTGTGAGAGACAGGCGAGGAGGTGGAGAAGGTGGAGTTGTCTAACGGCATTCGGGTGGTGAACAATGAGGAGGATGCTCGGATTTTTTTGGAGGAGCCTGTGTAAGCGGACCGGGTGTCGGGGCTGGACCGGTACGGACTGCAGTGTGTAACCACGGTCTTAGGGTTTTCCGGTACTAGCGGTTTGTCGAGAGGTGAGCTGGTTACCTGGCTGCTCGGTGGGGTGCATGGGGCTTCGGGTGGAGCGGGAGCTGGGGCACCTTCGGCCCAGCCCCCATTCCATTCGACTCCTATCATGGCACCCCCTCGGGCTCCGGAGCCGGGTACATTCCCGCAGGCCGATGCCCGCTGGCGGTTGGGTATGCCTCTAGGTGGCTCATGGGGTGGGTCCCCAATAGTAGCACCCCCTCCTCAGGGTTTGTCTTCCGAGATGTTGTTTCAGCTCGAACTCGCCAAACTTCAGCAGCAGGAGCTACAGGCTAAGCATGAGGCTGAGCTCGAGCAGCGGAAGCATGAGGCTGAACTCGAGCAGCGTGAGCGAGAGTCTGAGCGCAAGTATAAGTATGAGAAGGAGCTCAAGCAGAGAGAGGCTGAGCTCAAGTTTGAGTCTGAAAGGTATTGTGCCGATGTTGATCTAGAGAAAACGCGTGTAGAGGTGACAAGGAACCGGGTCGTCCAGGGGGGTCGACCCCATGACCAGTCCCTGTCGCATCTACTAAAGTTGGTTCCAGTGTTTGATGAGTTAGGAATTACAGAATTTTTTCTCCGGTTCGAGAAAAAGTGCCAGGAGCACCAATGGCCGGAGGAGAAGTGGGCAGCATTTGTTTTGTCACGATTGACGGGGAAAACACTCAAGGCGTACGATGCTTTGCCCCTAGATTCCTGTGTGAATTACGAGGCGTTGAAAGAGGCTGTCCTGAGGGCATATGAGTTGCAGCCAGAGACCTATAGGCTGAAATTTAGGGCTGTTCCCAAAAGAAAGGAGAGTACTTTCCAGGAACACGCTAGAGAGCTGTCAGATGCATTGGAGAATTGGATAAGATCGGAGTAGGCAACTACTTTTGATGCAGTGAAGCAATTAGTGTTGATAGAGACATTTTTAAAATGTACTGGCAGTGACTTGACTCTTAACCTGAAAGAAAAGCAACCAAAAACTCTGCAGGAGGCGGCTGTGCTGGCTGACCTCAGGTTATCATTGATTCGTGGGCACGGGTCTGCACAGATAGCTGAGGCAGGTAACAAGGGGCGTACCACTCCACCCCCCAGAATTAATGACACAAATAATTATCCATTTAAGAGTACTGTTGCCAATTATGATCCCAAGTCGAAACCCTTCCCGTTAAAGAAAGGCCAGGGCCCTTACCCCCCTCAGGGGAAGTCCAAGAGTGAAGTGGAATGTTTCAAGTGTCATAAGAAGGGGCATATTGCGCGGTCATGTCCGAGCACACCGCCTACAGCAGTGGTGTCACTAGGGAGCAACATTGGCGTGTCTTTGAGGTCTTCCGCGTTTGCCCGGGGTAAACAGTCGGTCGGTTGCGAAGTCATCGCCGGTGCAGAAGCAGCAGTAGGGCTCGTCACCCGTCCGAGATGTTTTTTGTGGTCATAGGGGGCACGGCACTGTGAGGTGGGCTGGTGTGGAGCATAGGCTTGAGTTGCTGCATGATACGGGCGCTTCCCAGACACTTGTTAAGAATTTCACTGGCAAGCCTATTAACGCGGCTCGGGTTGTGGTGGTTCAAGGCATCAATGCTACGCGGTCTTACCCGCTGTTCAGAGTAGAGCTTGAGGTGGACGGTGTGGCACGAGAGTTGGATGTGGTTGTTGTGGAGAAGTTGCCAGTTGAGGGGGTCGACCTCCTTCTCGGTAACGACTTTGCGGTGCTCACTTCCGAGGTTCCACCCTTAGTCGTTGCCGAGAAGGCGGCCGACACGAGTAGGGAGGGGCAAGAGTGGCTCGAGAGGTGCCAGGTGACGCAGATGGCGTGTGCTGTCACCAGGTCTCAGTCCGCTCAGGTGTCACAGCCTAATACCCAAGTTCTAGACCAGCGGAGGAAGGGTCGGAAGGAGAAAGTCAAGGCTGGTCGGGTTGAGAGTTTGGATCCAGCGACACTCCTTGGTGACTCGGTACTTGCACCCATTATGAGGTCCGGAGTGGCCCCAGAACCTGTCCCCCCTAGTGACATGGTTAGGGCGTGTTAGCACTCCGTGACAGAAACGTTCCTAGGCGAAGCAGTCAAGGCTGGAGCAGCCCAGTATCGGGGGTGGCTACAAGTTGCTTCAGGAGCATTTAGATAGGTTGGCACCCTCAGATATATGTCGGTTGCAAGTAGAAGATCCTGGACTTGAGAGTTGTGGGAACGGGGCTATAGAACTCGACGAGGACGGGGATGCAAAGCCGGGAGATTTATTTCATGTTGGGGGAATTCTGTACCGCCATTTTTTAGATCCCAGACGTAGTTGGGATGGTGGGGCAAGAGTGGTTGACCAGTTGGTGGTCCCTGAGAAGTGTCGTGATAGCCTGTTGCGGTTGGTGCACGATGTTCCGTTGGCAGGCCACTTGGGGGTGAGTAAAACGTTGGCCTCGTTATCTAGGTTGTTCTGGTGGCCAGGTATTAAAGCCCAAGTTTCGGCCTGGGTGGCGATGTGTGGTACCTGCCAGAGGGTGGGAAAGCCGAACCAGAGCATACCTAAGGCTCCGTTGCACCCAGTGCCTGCTATTGGTCCTCCCTTCAGCAAGGTTGTCATCGACATGGTAGGCCCTCTGCCTCCCACTAGTGCAGGTAACAGGTTTTTGCTAACCCTCATGGATGTCTCCACTCGCTACCCTGATGCATACCCTATGAGAAATGGCAAGTCTAAAACTGTTGTGCGAAACTTGCTGTTGTATTGCTCGAGATACGGGTACCCGCAAGAAATTCAGTCTGACCAAGGGTCAAATTTCACGTCCACTCTCTTTAAACAGACCATGCAGCAGCATGGGATCAATATGGTTGTCTCTTCAGCTTATCACCCAGAGAGTCAAGGGGTGTTGGAAAGATGGCACTCTACTTTGAAAAACATTTTGCGGTGCTACTGTACGGAGAATGGCAAGGATTGGGAACTGGGGCTACCGTACGTTTTGTTTGCGGCACGAGAGGTACCTGGGGAGAGCCTTGGGTTTAGTCCCAATGAGTTAGTTTTCGGGCATCAGGTTAGAGGTCCTCTGAGCATGGTAAGAGAGATCTGGGAAGGGACTGTGCCGCCATGTTCTCTAATTAAATATGTCCTCGAGAGTAGGGACAGGATGCTGAAAAGCCTAGAGTTGGCAGGGAGAAATTTGGTGGTTAATCAGGCCTTGATGAAGGATCGGTATGACAAAAAGGCAAAGCTCCGGGAGTTTTTGGTAGGACAGGAGGTTTTGGTCTTATTGCCCTTAGTTGGCCATCCCCTGTCTGCCAAGTTTGTCGGTCCTTACAAGGTCGTGAGGAAGTTATCTGACCTAGATTACCTTGTGGCTACTTCGGATAGGCGAAAGAAAAATCAGCTCTGTCATGTGAACCTGTTAAAAGAGTTTGTGAGGTGCCCACCTGAGCAGCCTACTGTCCCTGTGTTGGTCTGCAGCGGCCAAGGTGGAGAAGGAGAGGGGGACAGTGAGGCCCAGGTGGAGGAAAGTTGGGATTGTCATGTCTCGGCGGATCAGTGGGCGGGGAACACGAACCAGGTGGCTGTGGAAGCGCTTGAGCACCTGCCTGAGCAACAGCGTGCAGCGATCCAGCACCTGTTCAGTTTATACCCCACTGTTTTTGCCGAGCACCCAGGCCTCACAACTCATGCGGTGCACGATGTAGGCGTTGGAGATCACCCCCCTTTTAAATCAGTGCCCTATCGTGTACCTCCTATTAAACTTCCGGCTCTCCGAGCGGAATTAGGCTACATGTTGGAGAAGGGGCTGATAGAAAAAGGGGCGGTTAGGTGGACATCTCCCGTCACTCTGCAGCCTAAACTAGACGGGAAGGTCAGGTTTTGCATGGACTTCAGGCGGTTGAACGGCTTAACCCCCACCAATGCTTACCCTCTTCCCCGCGTAGATGACAGTGTTGACAAGATTGGGTGTGCACGTTACCTCACCAAGGTGGATCTTGTCAAAAGCTACTGGCAGGTGCCGTTGTCTGAGCGGGCGAAGCAGGTGTGCGGTTTTGTGGGGGATGGGAACACTTACCGTTGCAATGTTATGCCGTATGGGCTGAAGAATGCACCTGCAACTTTCCAATGCCTGATGAACGAGTTAGTGGCGGAGATCCCTAACTGCACCGTTTATCTAGATGATGTGATAATCTACGATAATGACTTTGAAAGCCATTGCGAGCACATCGGGGCATTGTTCAGGAAGCTGAGTGAGGCTCATTTGGTGGTCAATCTGGGCAAATGTGACTTTGTTTGGGCGACTGTGCAGTATTTAGGGTTTTTGGTAGGGTTAGGCCAGGTGTGCTCCCCCCAAACCAAAATACAGGCTATTAACCAGTTCCCCAGGCCGACCACCAAAAGACAAATCATGAGGTTCTTGGGCATGATTGGGTATTACCGCAGATTCATACGCGGATACTCCTCGGTGTTGACTCCTCTGACTGATTTACTTGCAAAGACGAAAATGTTTGGGTGGGCACCTGAGTGTGAGAAAGCATTCTCACTGGTGAAGCATCTTTTGTGCACTCACCCCATACTCAGGGCCCCAGACTTCTCAAGACCTTTTCAGCTAGCGACAGATGCTAGCGGTGTAGGGACTGGTGCCGTCTTGTTGCAAACAGACACAGAAGGTGTGGAACACCCAGTAAGTTTCTTTTCCAAGAAGTTCAACTCAGCACAAAAGAACTATTCGGTGGTAGAGAATGAGCTTCTGGCCATTGTGCTGGCGCTCAGGCACTTTGAGGTGTATGTTCCCGCTTTTGGCCCAGTCGTGGTGATTTACACTGACCACCACCCTTTGAAGTTTTTGAATCAGTTCCATAACCGGAATATGAGGCTAACCAGGTGGTCCTTAATGTTGCAGGAGTATAACCTGGACATTCGCCATATTGCCGGTTGTGACAATGTGATAGCTGACTGTTTATCCAGGGTGGACGACCCAGGGTAGATCACCACAGGTGTGTCGGGTTGAGTGGAGAAAAATTAGGCTTGCCCTTGTAGTGCAAAGCCGCCAAAAACACTATTAAACAAATATAAAAACCTCACATAAAAACTCTTTCTTTTGATAGTATATAAGTGCAGTATGTTACAGCAAGAATCTAAGACATCCTGAGTTTCTGTCTTAGTAGGCTAGGCTTCTTGAAGCTTGCTCGTTGACCGTAATATTGTTAAGTGATACTATTCTTTTGGGGAAGTGTTGTGTAGATTTGTTTTATATAATGAAGTGTTTTATGTTGTGATTGTGCCTTGTTTTCACAACTTGGGGGAGTAGCTGGGTGAGGCGGGGTTTATGAGCATTTTGTCTGGTCAGATGTGGCGTTTACCTGAGGTTAAAACGTCCCACATCTTGGGCGGGGTGTTACGCTGGCCAGCTTGCCAGAATGTGCTCTTACTCGCTAGCGCTCGCCAGGGCAGTGAAATGGGCTATAATAATCG
The DNA here is from genome assembly GCA_032716605.1 of Paralithodes platypus. Classification (NCBI taxonomy): domain Eukaryota; kingdom Metazoa; phylum Arthropoda; class Malacostraca; order Decapoda; family Lithodidae; genus Paralithodes; species Paralithodes platypus. The sequence continues at coordinate 28,730,771 of CM064543.1, read as the reverse complement.
TAGAACGATGATCTTTCTTTCTTAGTATTCATGTTGTCACAGCCAGATCAGTGGTGGTCTTTATTCTTGTCTGTGACACTTGGAAGTATTTTATATCAGTGATAGAGTATAAGATGTGTAGTGTGAAGTTAAGGAGAGAGAGAGCGGAGGAGGCAGCGAGGTTGTATTTTTGTGCGTGTGTATGTACGTGTGCCTTCCCCGCTCGGGCGGGGTTTCCCACGCTCTTGATTGGCTGGCGGGCCTGGCGCGTCCTAGGGCGCTTGCTTTTCATGACGTAGTGGTCTGTGATTGGGTGCCGCTGTCCTAGTGTTGGTGCTGGGGGGCTCCTGCCCGCGTGTCTCCTTAGAGCTTGGCATGGTGTGCTTGGTCCTAGACGTCCCTTGCAATCTGTCCCCAATCTAACCCCCTGTACTACTGTTTCTCTCTCTGAACTTCTTCTTTTCCATTACTTATCATCTTTATTCAATTACTTATCCCTTCTGGTTCTGCATACGACTTCCATAGTCGGCCAGTCGTATTACCAGCACCAGTTCTCACATATATGTTTTGCACTAGCTTTAGGGATTATTAGTCATAGTCACATGGAATGATATTATCATTGGGTGCTTCTAATTATTGAGTTGTTCTTTGTTACTATTTAATGCTAGACAGTGGAGGGTATCTTTAGTCGTTGTCTGAGTTATGTACATGGCAAGTCAGAGCCTGTACGACTTCGACGGAGCTGGGTGCCTGTAACCCTTGTGCATATTTTTCCTGTGCGAGTGTAGCAGTATACAAGCGTATACTTTTGCCTACTCTTGCTCGTATGCTCGCTACCTCTTTGTGTTGACCTTTGTGCAGCACCAGGGCAAGACCAGATACTTGAGATCTGGACTTACCAAGAGAGCCTCCTAGTCACTTAACGTAACATAAGGGAAATCTGTTCATGGGGAGACAGTAGGCTACGAGCATGCTTGCACTCTGCCTAGCTTCCTGGTACCTTTTATGCCGCTGCTAGACTTTATTAGTAATAAAGACAGCATTGTGTTTATTAACTTGAACTGCGTATGCTTTAGGAATTATTCACGTATTATTTTAGCCTAGGTTGATGCTTGGTGCACAACCCAGCATGGCTGTTACTTTGGCTAAGGAAGTACTGTTTTGAGTGGCTATTATTAGTGCTGTCACAGAGTTGTTGCACTCCCTTGTTTTATATATGTATCCTACTTATTGGTGTATTTAAGATACACGCTTTGGTGTCCTGCCCCTGCATTATTTCTGTTCTATATTAACGAGCATCTTAGAGCATCAGACGTTTTCAGAAGATTCCATATCTGATTGCTGTAGGACTAGACTTCCAGTGTTTTCATAGAGCATTGAAGAGTTTAGTGTTGAGTACAGACTCACACTAAAGTTAACGTAAGCATATACTTCTTTATTAAATCTTGTTATAGTTTATTTAAGCATTGTTATTACTTGAGAGCATTTTATTAACGTAAAGTACTCTTGTTGTGAGTAGGCTTTGCCGTCACCGGAAAGCCTTTGTAGAAGTGCACTAAAACCCAGTTAATTGATATCCCGGTATCCAGTAGATTAACTCTGGAGGGTTTAAGTGTTTTGTTCACCGGCGTAATAGTTCGAGGGTTTGGAATTAGCGTACCGTTGTTGCAGATATAGCCTATCATCTAGTCCATTATTAAGTGCCCTTGTTTATTTCGTAGTGCCCGTTATAACACCAGTGAGGCAGCGAACAACATGTTTATTTTCATTACAGACGTTTCGGACATAGTGGATGTTATCATCAGTGATCGTATGATTTGCAGCATGTTAGACATTTCAGATCCAATTTTTTCTTCAAACATTTCGTAGATGTATGTTCGAGGTTCCGGAACACTCTTGTAGAGAGAGGTGTCCATATCCAGGCATTGCGTAATCGTAATCTGTAATCGTAATCGATTACAATCGATTACAGTTTCCTAAGTAATCGTAATCGTAATCGATTACTTTCTTATATTTGGGGATGTAATCATAATCGTAATCGATTATTCTCAAAAAGTAATCATAATCATGATTACTCCTACGATTACACCAGTAGCCTACACATTACCGGTACTTAGTATGTATTAAGAAGGGTAGAGATGATTTTTTTCTATGTGAGTGAGGGAGACAAAAGGCAGAACTGACTGTAGTGAGTGCCTCCCCCAGAGTTGAAAGAGTGACAGGGCCGAAATCAAAGGACGTTCGAACCAAAATGCCTGGACACACGGAGTTCAAAGCTTTTTAAGTTATAGGAAGAGGGAAAGACTGATTATGGGAGAGTTCCAGAGCTCATCTGTTGAATAGAAGAAAGACTGAGAATAACGTTTAACTCTTGGTTTGGAGAGTAGGGGTGGGATTGTGTTGGTAGACTGGTGCTACATGCTCTACGAAGAGGGAGTGGTATACACTGAGAGAGCTCTGAGGAATAATAGATTGATAATAGAATGGCTGGTGAGTGATAAGACTATTTAATGTGTGCTTAGATGTGTCAATGGTACCACTAGACTGGAGGAGTACATGTATTGTGCCATTGTACAAACGGAAGGGAGACCGGCAGGAGTGTTCAAGTTATAGAGGTATTAGTTTATCATTAGTTGTTGGAAAGCTGTATGGCAGGGTGTTGATAGAGAGGAAAATAAAGGGTACAGCATGTGCAATAGGAGAAAAGCAGTTCGGTTTTAGGAGGGGAAGAGGGTGTGTGGATCAGATTTTTGCAGTAAGACATCTATGCGAGAAGTATTTAGAGAAGCATAAGGAGATATTGTGGGCTCTTATGGATTTAGAAAAAGCGTATGATCGTGTGGATTGAGAAGCAATGTGGAAGGTGTTAAGGATTTATGAAATTGGAGGAAATTTGTTAAGAGCAGTCAAGTTTTTATGAAGAGAGTAGAGCGTGCGTTAGAGTAGGAATTGAGTTGAGTGAATGGTTTGAGGTAAGCGTAGGTCTGCGACAGGGTTGTGTAATGTCACCGTAGTTGTTTTATGTATATATGGATGGTGAGGTTAGGGAGGCGAAAATAATAACTATGGGTAGAGGATTGGGTTTAGTAGGAAAGAACGGTAGAGGTTGGTGAGTTGAACCAGTTGCTGTTTGTTGATGACACAGCGTTGGTGTCGGATTCTGAGGAGAAACTGCAGCGAGTAGTCAAAGACTTTGGTGTGGTATGTGGGAAGAGGAAGCTGAGGGAGAACAATAAGCAAAGTAAAGTGATGGTGTGTAATAGAGGTGCTCGTAGGGTGAATCTAGATGTGCTGCTGGATGGGGAAATTCTGAAACAAGTGGAGTGTTTTAAATATCTAGGAGGAGTGATAAGCAAGGACGCAGGTGTGGATATAGAGGTAAAACAGAGAGTATGTGAAGGAAGGAAAGTCTTTGTAGCAATGGGAAGTATGTGGAAGGTGAGAAATATCAGAATTAAAGTTAAACGTGCAATGTATCGAGGGATAGTTGTACCAACAGTGATGTATGGTGCTGAGACATGGGCTTTGAAGGCACAAGAGAGAAGAAAGCTTGATGTGATGGAGATGAAGTTAACTGCTTGAGGAGTATATGTTGAGTGACTCGTAGAGACAGATCGAGGAATTAAGAGGTACCGGTACGTAGGAGAGTGGGACAGCAGGAACCTTTGTCGGCCAGAGTGGACAGAAGGGTGCTGTGTTTTAATGGAAGTATTGAACAAATGGGAGATGAAAGGCTTACAAAGAGAGTATATGAGTCTGACACAAGGGGAGGTAGACTGGTAGGAAGACCTACGTTTAGATGGAGAGTTTGTGTAGTAAAAGTGTTGGAAGATAGAGAGATGACTGTAGAATAAGTAAGAGAAGTGATAATAATTAGGAATGAATGGAGAATGCTTGTGAATAGATGAGTGATAAAGCGTCGTTGGGAGAGGGGGTCAGGCACCAGTTGGACTAGATAATAGTCTGTCAGGCGCCTGGCCCAGGGTATATATGAAGGGTCATGCCTGGATGTGAGGTGGGCCGGCATTGTTTTTGTGCTCCGCTGTGTGTCTGCCTGCTGAGACCGGAACCTCTCCGGGAGGTCTGGGGCTGTGGGAGTGCTGGAGGCCCTTAGTGATCCTTGTTCTCTGGGTCTTCTCCTGGGCGACCTAGATGTGTTTAAGTTTGTGTTTTGTTTTTTGTTGAGTTGTGTTGTCCCTGTTCGGGCTCTGTCTCAGGTCGGCCACCCCCAGCTATGGGGTATGTGCCTGAGTATATATATACATACATACATACATACACATTATGATTTGCAATTTTCTATGATGCTCTCTACATTCAGTGAAGTTCGTTAGCTAATACATTTTTTCAGGTCTTATGTTTAACTTCATTAAAATATGAATTTGTATTAAAGTTTTACACTGAAATGATTCAACCGTCATGTGTCAGGCCACCTCAGAGGAAGAATGATGCCAGATACCAATTCATTATTTACATTATTAAATGTCATTACATTTCAAGTAATCACGATTGTAATCATGATTACAAAGCTTGTAATCGTAATCGTAATCAATTACATTCAGGTCTTCTGTAATCATAATTGTAATCGTAATCTTAAAATTCGTATGTAATTGTAATCGTAATCAATTACACTGCTCTTGTAATCGCCCCATCCCTGTCCATATCTTTGCCATATCACATTCGAGATAGGTTGGTCCTTAGGGAATCGTAGTCTTAGGAGGAACAAAATGACCAGTGAGGCAGCGCACAACATGTTTATTTTCATTACAGACGTTTCGACATAGTGGATGTCATCATCAGTGATCGTATGATTTGCAGCATGTTAGAAATGTCAGATCCAATTTTTTCTTCAAACATTTCGTAGATGCATGTTCAAGGTTCCGGAACACTTGTTATTGTTTACATGCGCTGCTAGCAGAGCTATTTAACAATATGACCTGTGAAAGTTTTATCCATGCATTCCGGAAAATTTGTAGTAGGCAGGAATTCCCGCAGATTCTATGCAGTCTCTCTTCGCCGTAATGTTGCATCTCTCTCACTCTTCTACCTCTATTACAATAATCAGTGTTTCTCAGAGCTCTCTCAGTGTATACCACCCCCTCTTCGTAGAGCACATAGCACCCGTCTCGCAACACAATCCCACCCCTACTCTGTGGAACTCTCCAACCCAAGAGCGAAACTTTATTCTCAATCTTTTTTTATTCAACAGCTGAGCTATGGCACTGTCTCCCAGAATCAGTCTTTCATTCTTCCTATGACTTAAATTGCTTCAAACTTCGTGTGTCCAGGCATTTTGGCTCGAACGTCCCTTGATTTTGGCCCTGTCACTCTTTCAACTTTGGGGGAGGCAATTGCCACAGGTAGTTCTGCCTTTTGTCTCCCTCACTCACATAGAAAAAAACAAAATAGTCCATGAATGTGGAGGGAGCTGCACCAAGGGACGGACCAAAAAAGAAATGAGATCGAAGTTTGCAGTCTGATCTTAAATCAAAGAACCTGACAAGTGAGGTAGCTCTTAACAGGGCTGCCTGGAGCGCCGCCATTAGGACGTGAGACCGGAACCGCGTTTCGTGTGGAGCATTCGGTCTTTAAATTTGTGTATGTATGTATGTATGTATGTATGCATGTACTGTATGTACTGTCTGTTCCTTGGAGTTTGTCAATATACAAACCTTCCTTATTAGAGAGAGCGATATCCAACCAGAATGGTGCGCCCATTCTAATTCATAGGGCGCAGCCCATTTTGAACCCCCAAAAGCATTATAATACCCCCAGGCCATCCAAATGGGCACAGGCACCTTTGTGCCCATTTCAAAATGGGTGCATTATTTCTCTACTCATGTGCAACTTGGGCCTATTTTACTCATCGTAAGATCAATATAAACAATGCAGTTTTGTTTAGATAAGATAACAAGATAATCTTGTTCACAGGAAAATGCGACAGTAACGTGCAGTGTATGTCAGAGAGAGAGAGAGAGTGAGTGAGTGTGTGTGTGTGTGTGTGTGTGTGTGTGTGTGTGTGTGTGTGTGCATTCACAATAGCTTTGATTTGTACAAAATATTATGTTCCTCACGCAGGTATTCAGTAAATTAATACTTATATCCACTCTATGATTCATATTATATTCAGGGAATTTATTTAGCAGGGCGTGAAGCCAGGATAGTTTACTATAAGACTATAGTTATTGCGAACAAGAATAAAATGAATTGTTAATATGAACGGGAAAGCATATTTTTATCTTCGTGTAATGGTACTTGATAATAAAGAATAAATAGAAAAGGATGATGTTTAAAATTTGCTATAAATAGTTTCTTATTTCCAGTTTCCTATTTACGGTACCGGTATGTAATCATTACACTATCACATCATATATTATGGAATATAATAATGAACCCCCGCCTGCTGGATAGCAGACAGGGACGTGATCAACTGCGCTAGTCGGGAGAGAGAGAGAGAGAGAGAGAGAGAGAGAGAGAGGGAGAGGGAGAGGGAGAGAGAGAAAGAGAAAGAGAGAGAGTCCATCACATACTGTAATAAAAGTATTGTAACTGGTATAACATGGGTATATGACCACCAATGTACCTTTTAAAGAGTAGATTATTACGGATACTTGACCGTAGTCACCCTTTTCATACCCATAATTGTTTAGTGTAGTGATATAGCTGATACCTGAGTGTCAAGCCTTGTTACCTATATGTTAACACTGTCTGGTGCGACTAATTGGGGATTATTGTGCTATGCTATTTTCTTTAATTATTGTTGAGTTTTTTTATTGTTTTTGCCATTTTTGAGCAATGTATTCTTAGTTTGCTCCCCTAAAAAAAAAAAAAAAAAAAAAACATAAAAAGCCTCCTCAAACCCCTTTCAAACCAAAACAAAACAATAATAATAATAATATAAATAAATAAATAAAGATATAACTATACATAAATATGTAAATAATAAAATAAAACGCCCGCCAGATCCCTTCATCATAGGACTACCAAATCTCATTGAATCTTGTAACTCGTATAAGTCCTTCCTAAGCTGAATATGTTTAGTTGAATGACTGCCAAAATTAAATGAAGAAATGCGTCCTGTTCAGTTTACCATGACGCTTTTTACTTCTTCCGGCAATGGTTAGACGATTATATTAGGTTCAGGAAAGTGTTGTTGGAGTGAAAAAGTTAAATGAGATCGAGTATACCTTTTGTTGACTGGAATGCTTTCCTAAGTTGTATACTATCGTCCAACGATAGCCCTCTCAGCATACAAGTACCGGTATGTATTCTTACATTTTATCCTGGCTGTTATTAGGAGACTTTATTTAGTTTAGGAAGAAACTGTGGTACTTTCATGGTTAATTGAGCTCGTCTATACACCTTCAATTCCTAAAGGTCTTTCCTAAACGACATTAAATAGCCTAATGATAGCCAAAATTAAATGTTTAAGGGGATGCAGACCGTTTTTCTGGAAACCCCTTCTCCCTAATGTTTAGCCCCACTAGTTTTGAGATTATAAACCATTCGGCCCATTAGTTTGGCGATTTTAACACCTTTCGCCCCATTTCGTTGTCAATTTTAAGACCTTTCGTGCCATTTAGGTGTCGATTTTTTCCTGGCGGGCGATAGCGAGCCTGGTATTTTAAGAGGTCGGGACATTTTTCTACCGAAAAATGTACACATTTATCTTAAGGGGGGTCTAGGGGGTGTTTTTTTAAGCTTGATGGAGGTCTAGGGAGGAAACTAAAAACAATATATGAATAAATTAATTAATAGACCAAACAAACGTCCAGTCTCCCCTTAAGTGCGTCTTAGATCCTCAAGGGGTTAGCCAGAAACCTATTAACCCTTTCAGTTGACGCTATTCTTGTTATTACTGGTATTCTATTATTTGACAATTTTAATGAACTCAGAAATGGTTTGTGGGATTCAAACGAGAATCGAGATATACCCCCCCCCCCCCTTTGATTGATAGAGGTCCTCCTAAGCTGAATCAAATTGTCTAATGATAGCCAAATTGGGCTATAAAGGGGGTTAAGGGGGTGCTTTTTATGGACCCCCTTCTCCCTCGTGTTTAGCATATTAGTTTTGAGATTTTAAGACGTTCGTATTGTTAGTTGGGCGATTTTGAGACCTTTCGCCTTATTTGTTGTCAATATTAAGACCTTTCGTACCCTTTAGGTGTCGATTTTTTCCTGGCGAGCGATAGCGAGCTTCTAATTTTAGAAGGAACCGGCCTTCGGCCGGGACATTTTTCAACCGAAAAATGTACAAATATTTGTCTATGCATGATGGAGGTCTAGCGAGGAAACTCAAAATTAATGAATAAATAAATATATAGACCAAAAACCAAGCACTACCCCCTTAATGTATCACCATACAGGCGCTGTCGGAATGGAGGATGACCCTGTACGGTCCGTGTCCCGCCGACAAGTGGACCGCAGCACCTCCGTCAGAATCCACTATAAAGAGTAAGTAGCAGGCACAGTCAACATCAATACTTTGACCAATTTATTGCACATAATGCCTGTATCACACAAGCTTGATTCTTTTTTTATCGTCAACACTGATCTGATATCTTATGAGGGCAACTTTTAATATAATTGTCATAATTATGTATTCAATGATATTCAGTCTATTTTATGATACCAGTGCAAATGATCCCAGAAATGTTGCAGGAAAAATGTTGAACATAAAAAGTTGACAATAAAAGCCCTAGTGTGACCCCCTTTAGGCTGTGTTAAATTGAAGCTACTATGAATTTGTTAACAGTCCTCATGTGGTTCAAATATCTAGTGATTAGTGTTATGCTGGGCTAAAATAGGTAATTTAGGTGCACCAAACGGGTAGAATAGGACATACAATATACATTCACAGGGTATTGTTATACAAGGATTTTTACTAGATTTGACTGGCTATTTCGTGCACTCAATCTCAACTGGGCAGAAAAGGAATTTGCACAGAAACACATACACAAACATGCAGAGGTCTAAGGAGCACAAAAAATAACATTTATAGTTAGGCTATTACTAGCCGAGGTACCCAGCGCTGCCTGGGGGAAAATTAAACTATGGGCTGTCTATCTTGGGGTGGGGGCTCCGTCACCTTCCCCCCGGGGGGGGTGAGGGGACACAAGAAATCTCGATTAAAACCTATTCTGGCACCCCCTTAGTATGCATGCAAAGTATGGGCTTTACTTCTTGAAAACTGAGGGAGTAGTTCGTGAACAAACAGACTGACAGACTCACAGAAAGACAGACTTACAGAAAGTGCCCTTTATATAGTAGATATTGAATTTATGTGTATCACTTGGTGGGTCTGTAGGGCTCTAGGGTAAGATATTATCATAGATAGTCTCACGAGGAGTCCATGTACAATATATTTCATCTTATAATGATAGTATGTGTAGTTTGTTTTCTCAACTATAGAGGCCTATCGTGTAAGAAGGGAGGTCTGTTATACAGCCTTCAGCAAAGCTAAATCTTCGTTTTTGAGTAGTGGATAACGCAGCTATGGATCGTCTCTAGACTCGTCCTTGTAGTGGCTTCAACATCAGGGTATATAGTGGTCCTCCGACAGCATCCTTGGTCAGGTTCCACGGCAGGGTCGGTAGTGATCCTCCGGCAACGTACTCCAGCAGGTCTCGTCACACACTGGACTCCTTGCTAAGTTGCTATCCAGAGGATAGGTCAGGAGGGCCAGAGAATTTGCTTAGAAGCACGGAGCAGTGTACTGGCGACTTAGCAATTCCCTGCTCGAGTAGAGGCTGTCGCGCTGACCAGTGTACTGGCAACAAACCTCTACCCAAGGGCTGGAACTAACCAACTGGTGCTATTCCTCCCTCTCCATGGTCCCCCTCTCTCCTACTTGTGCCTAATCTCTTCTAAACATATATTTTCTACCCTCTCTGGGCTTAATACTAAGAAGGCGTACGGTCCGGATGGTGTTCCTCCTGTTCTACTAAAAAACTGTGCTTCCGTGCTGACTCCTTGCCTAAGCAAACTCTTTCGTCTCAGTCTCTTCTTGTTGGAAGTTTGCTCTTATTCAACCTGTCCCAAAGAAGGGTGACCGCTCTCAACTTTCTAACTATCGTCCAATTGCTCTCATCTCTTGTATCTATAAAGTTTTTGAAACTATTCTTGCTTCCAAATTTCTTAAGCATTTATTTTCTCATAATCTACTTTCAGATCGCCAGTATGGCTTCCTTAAGGGTCGCTCTACTGGTTATCTTCTTTCATATCTTACCAGCTCTTGGTCATCCTCCTTTCGGGACTTTGGTGAGACCTTTTCTATTGCACTAGACATATCGAAGGCCTTCAAGAGAGTCTGGCACAAATCTTTAATATCTAAACTACCCTCCTTTGGTTAATATCCCTCCCTATGTGCCTTTGTCTCTAATTTCCTTTCCGGCAGTTCCATAGCTGCGGTTGTGGACGGCCATTGCTCACTTCCTCATCCTATCAACTCCAGTGTTCCTCAGGGCTCTGTCCTATCTCCCATTCTCTTTCTAATTTTCATTAATGATATTCTCAACTGTACCTCCAGTCCTAAACATTCATACGCAGACGACTCTACCTTACACTACTCAATTAGTTTCCCTGAACGCCCCAGCCAGCAATCCCTCAAAAACAAAGTAATGAAGCCTTGCAACACTTATCTTCTGATCTAACTACAATTTCCAATTGGGGCAGAGAAAACCTTGTTGCCTTTAATGCTTCCAAAACCCAATTTCTTCATCTTACTACTTGTCCGGAACTCCCAGAGGATTATCCCTTACACTTCAACAATACAAAAATCTATCCTTTATCTTCTTCTCACTTGGAAGGACCATATTACCAGTCTTGCTAAGGCAGCCTCCCAGAAGCTGGGTGTGCTCAACCGCCTCAAGAGGTTCTTTACCCCTGCGCAGCTTCTTGCTCTGTACAGGGGCACAGTGCGTCCTTGTATTAGGTATTGTTCACATGTGTGGAGAGGATCCTCTCACACCGAACTCCTAGACAAAGTAGAATGGAAAGCCTTTCATATCATTAACTCCCGTCCACTCACCAACTCTCTGCAATCTCTCTCTCTCTTCGCCGCAATGTTGCATCTCTTTCGCTATTCTATTGCTACTACAATAATCAATGTTCCTCAGAGCTTTCACAGTATATACCACCTCCTCTACGTAGTGTACGTAGTACCCGTCTTGAAACACAATCCCACACCTACTCTGTCAACTCTCCAACCCAACAGTGAAACATTATTATCTGTCTTTCTTCTATTCAACTGCTGAGCTCTGGAACTCTCCCAGAATCAGTCTTTCCCTTTTCCTATGACTTAAATTGCTTCAAACTCTGTGTGTTCAAGCATTTTGGCTCGAACGTCCCTTGATTTTGGCCCTGTCACTCTTTCAACTCTGGGGGAGGCACTCGATCGATACAGGCAGTTCTGCCTTTTGTCTCCCTCACTCACATAGAAAGAAACAAAAAATTGCGCGGACCAGTGTACAGGCAAAGGGTCAATACCCAGGGCTGAGTTAAATATATATCAATCGTGGTCATGTGCTGTACTAATAACTGTCTTGATGGTGTAATGTATATAGTGTTTAAGATCTGCATGTGCTAACCGAGGTTAGAATCCCGGTTGGATCACATGCTTTCATTAATTTCATTGGGAGGTGTTTGGTGTGAGTAAAATAAATAAATTAGAGTATCAATAGGTTCAAGAATATTTCGTAGCGAGGTCGGTCCTATGTGATGTGCCCCATAAAATATGTTTTCCTCTCGCTCAAGCATTAGGCTATTCATAGTGCAGTTGGGTACAGTACATGATTAGATTAATATCCAGTATTCGATAAATAGATATCAATCGTGGTCATGTGATGTAGGCTACTTATAACTGTCTTGATGGTGTAATGGTTAATATTTAAGATCTGTATGTGGTAACCCAGGTTCAAATCCCGGTAGGATGACATGCTTTTTTTCATTAATTTCATTGGGAGGTGTTTGGTGTTGGGAGTGAAATAAATATATTTTATTATATCAGGTTACACGGACCAGTGTACTGGTAGCAAGTTAATGCTCAGGGCTGGTGTTTGACAGACTGCTCTGACCAGTATGCTAGCAGTAGGTAAATCTGCACGGTAACTAGAGCTGCACTGGTCAGTGTACAGGCAACTTTCGTTACTATACAATTCTTTCCTGCTATCCTTAGGCTAGAGGGACAGTCTAGGAAGCACCAAGTCTATGTATCTCCTCAGGGGGTAAGGGGGCCTTCATCTGTGGTGGATGAAAACAAAATATGCCCCACGCATCCTACTTCGTGTCGTACAAGGCGACTAATAGGGGGGATGGCGTTAGACTTGTGGACCAACAGCCATTGCTTAACAATGAAGCCTTGCTATTGGTGCTGGCTTGTGTGACACTTCTGAGGCTGGTGTGGGGCGAATGGGTGGTACAGGGGACTACTAGTCCCACCTGGGCGCTTATTGGCACCACGCAGGGGTCGGCCATAGTGCTCACAGGGTGGGCAGCGCTGTTACAGGACCTCATTGTTCTAGTCCAAGTTGCCTAATGGCGGCACGCTGGCGGTGGTTGTCGCTCCCCCCGGACCCGGATCTGGCGACTTAGAGCCAACCTGGCCGAAACGGATTCAGAGGGTACAGTGAGCAGTGTTTCTCCAGACTGGCACTTTCCGCCTAAAAGTATAGGGGCCCGAACCTGGTGGTACGGCTCCAGGAGGCTGCCCTGTCATTAGGCGAATAATACCTGGCCAGTTGAAGGGCCATGTACGCGCAGAGGGTGTGTCCCTGCGGCTGGTTCTAGTGAGGTGCACCGGGGCCACTGGATCCTACCCACATGTAATTCTTGAGGAAAGGTGCTGGGAATGGTCCCCGGGGCAGTCTGGAGCCGGAGTTCTGGGAGGGTCGTGATGCCCACTGCCAACCAACTCACCGACTATGACCTCTCAAACCATATTAAAAAAACGCAAGTTTGATAAACCAAAACCGCACTGGAGACGGACTGCAGCCCCCTGCAAATTCAGACTTGCCAGTGTGAATGTTGGAAGTACGAGTGGTAGAGTGAATGAAGTTTTGGAAGTGCTTGAAAGGAGAAGGGTGGATGTCTGCTGTACCCAGGAAACCCGATGGAAGGGGTGTGGTGCACAGTGGATTGTAGGAAAGAACAAGATATACCGGTTATATTGGAAGGGGATGAATCTGGGAAACCGAAAGGAGGAGTGGGTGTACTGGTATCTGAGGAGTGGGAGAAGAGTGTGATTGAAATAAAGAGAGTAAATGGAAGATTGATTGTTCTGAAACTGAAAGTTGTGATATTGGCATATGCCCCACAAGTTCGATTAAAGAGAGAGCAGAAAGAGTCCTTTTGGATCGACTGCCTTAGTATCGTTTCGGGCCTCTCGGAGTATGACACTACAATCGTAGGTGGTGACCTAAATGGGCATGTGGGAGCATGTGCTGATGGGTACGAAGGTGTGCATGGTGGGAAAGGGTATGGAAGAACAAATCTAGAAGACGAATTTATACTGGAATCCTGTGTTACACTCAACATGGTTGTGTGTAGTACCAAGTTCAAGGAAAGGCTGAATTATCTGATCACCTATAGTTCTGGGGGCACCAGTAGCCAGATAGATTACTTCTTAGTGAATAGAGGAATGACTGGAAGTTTGTTTGGTATGTAAAGGTCATCCCAAGCGAAGAATGTATCTCCCAACATAAGCTCCTAGTTTGTGACTTGAGCTTAAGGCGAGATCCTGTGCAAAAGAAAGTAGACATGCCCAAAAGGAAAGTATTGCTGCTGAATAAATCGGAATACAAGAATAGGTTTTGCAGCGAACTGGAGGAAATGGATAGGAATAGGGGCGCTATGCCGAATTATGTAAATAGCCAATGGAACTTCCTTGAACGCAGCCTTCTTGCCGCCACTGACAAAGTCTGTGGCGAGGTGGAAAATGCAGTAAAGGAGAAAAGAAGATGTTGGAAGAAAGGAGGCAGCAAGAAGGAAAATCTGACGGCTAAGCGAACTTAAAAAAAAAAAGAGATATACAAGGCAAAGAAAATTATACAGGACCTGCTCATAGACCAAGTGAGTAACGCAGAAAATCCCAACGGGATCTTCAATTTAGCTAGGCGAGTTAAGGAAGGCAGCAGATATGGTGTAGGAGAACAGTGCGTCAGGAATGATAATGGGACAATTGTTTATGCCAACAAAGAAATTAGAGATGCCTGGAAGGTACCCTACGAAAGATTACTCAACGTGGAATTTGAGCTTAGTAACGAAAAGCCAATACTCGGCCCCCCACCTTTGATAGCGCCAGCTGTTGTTAGCAGTGCAATAAATAAAATGAAGGACGGAAAAACTGCAGGATGCTCTGGCATTGTACAGTAGCTGAGATGATTAAAGCCTCAGGTGATATAGGAGTGAGTTTGGTCACAGACCTAATTAACTCTATCATTAAATGTCTTGATTGCGTAATTCCTAAATGCGCAGAATTTTGGTGTGAGTATCCTAGGTTCGAGTCCTTGGATTTCCACATGTATTTGTTGATTTAATTAATTGAGTTTAGAAGTAAAGTTGGTTGGTGAGAAAAAAAAACATATATATATACCGGTATATATATATATATATATATATATATATATATATATGTAATTAGAGAGGAAGCAATCCCTGGTGATTGGCACAAAAGTGTAATAGTAAACTTATATAAGGACAAAGGGGACTCATTGGATAGGGAAAACTATAGGGGCCTGAAAATGCTTGACCAAGTCATGAAGGTCTTTTGAGAGTCTTTGAAGGTATGATTAGGGAAAGCATTTCTATTGACGATATGCAGTTCGGTTTCATGCCAGGACGAGGCACAACCGACGCTATCTTCATATTCAGGCAGGTGCAGGAAAGATATCTACTTAAACATAGGGATCTGTATCTTGTGTTTGTAGACCTGGAGAAGGCCTTTGATAGGGTGCCCAGAGAAGTTGTGCAGTGGGCTATGAGAAAACTTGGCATAGAGGAGTGACTGGTGCATGTGATAATGAAGATATACGAGGACTCGCGAACGGCAGTGAGGGTGAAAGGTGAACTGAGTGAGGAATTTACAATTCGCATCGGAGTTCACCAGGGCTCTATGTTAAGCCCTCTCCTCTTTGTTATGATTTTGGAGGCACTATCTGGTGATTTCTGAGTTGGGCTCCCATGGAACTGCTATACACAGATGACCTAGTACTTATCGCGTATAGTGCACAGGATGCCGAGGCCAAGTTCAGAAGATGGAAAGAGTTAAGTAAAGTAAGAGGCAAGTAAAGGGTTATGAGTTAATATAAATAAAACAAAGGTTTTACATAGTGGATTAGGGCTAGGAAAGGTAGAAAAAAGTGGGGCATAGCCTACCCATGCGCAGTATGCAGAAAAGTGGTGGGTGCGAACTCAATACAGTATAGTGTATGCCGCAGCTGGGTATATCACAGGAAGAAGTGCTGCACTAGAATAAAGGGACCTCTACCAAGGAAGAAGTCCGAAATGGAGACATTTGTATGCAAAGATGAGCTTGTATTCAATGACTGGCTCGAGAGTGTTAACTTTGGCAATGAGGCACTGGAGATGGTGGACAAGTGTTGCTACCTGGGAGATACCATCTCTGCTGGTGGAGGGGCCGAAGCCGCCACTATCGCCAGAATAAGATGCGGCTGGGGAAAATTTAGAGAACTTTTGCCACTTCTCACCCTGAGAAGACTCTCTCTCCCCTTGAAGGGAAAGGTGTAAGCTTCATGCATTAGAAGTGCAATGATATATGCTTCAGAAACGTGGCCTGTCAAAGTGGATGTTACCAACAGAATGGAACGCAATGAGATGAGGATGGTGAGATGGACGTGTGGTGCCAAACTGCAAGATAGGAAATCAAGTGTAGAGCTAAGGAGAAGGTTAGATATCAAGGGTATCAGTTATGAGATATGTACTAGCAGGCTTGGATGGTTTGGACATGTGGAGAGGATGGATGAGGATGAAAAAAAGCTGGGTGAAAAGATGCAAGTCCATGAATGTGGAGAGAGCTGCACCAAGGGGTGGACCAAAAAAGATGTGGGATTGGACTTTGCAGTCTGATCTTAAATCAAAGAACCTGACAAGTGAAGCAGCTCTTAACACGGCTGCCTGGAACGCCGCCATTAGGACGTGAGACCAGAGCTGCATTTTGTGTGGAGCACTCGGTCTTTAAATTTGTGTATGTATGTTTGTATGCACTGACCAGTGTACTCGCAGATGGATTTAAACCAGGAGATTGAATAGGACTAGATGATGTTTGATTGCACTGACTAGTGTACTGGCAAATCACGTTGCACTTAGAGATCGGCAGCTACTCCGATCCCACCCTGTCTGCCCTCTTCTGGTTTCGCTCACCTAGTCATGCATTCAGCAACGTAGTCAGGGGCGAGGTATCTGGCAGCAAGAAGGGCATGGGGGTTAAGGTGTCTATTTAAATGTCTTGAGGTGGACCTCCGCAGCACGGGCACAGCCTTGGTGGTTGCGCTGCGAGCGAGAAGAGTCTGCGCACTCTTTTAAGTTGGTGGGCACTCGGGCTGGAATCAGGTGTGGCTCGCTTCTTCTCCTTTGTTCCTCGGAGCTGCAGGGCGTCTTGTTCATCTGGTTTTGCATTTTGGTTTTGGGTTGTTGTTTCTGTCTCTACTAGAATGTCAGATGGTGACCTGACTAAATTGAGATGAATGGATGGGTGCGGACGCAAAGATACCAATAAGGCCCAAACGGTGAGAGTTGGTGCTACACATTGGTACTAGTTTGTTTGAGCATCTATTAATTTTGATTGTGATGTGACGTGATATGAGAGAAGGCGAACAAGGTTTGCATTAATTTCAGAGTGGCATTTTGGTTGTTTTGTAGATGAAGGGAGTGAAAACATTCTGGGGGCTTGGGTAGACGGCCTGATTTAGTTCTTGTGGGGATGAGGTTGTATTATTTAGAAGAAGTTGATGAGGTGGAAGGGTAAGGTGAGGCAGGGGTAGCGGGTCGGGGAGCGGGGGGACTAGGGGGGGGGGGTTGGCATTAGTGGTCGAGGAGAGATACGTGGAGGGGTAGGAATACGAGGAGGAATAAGTGATGTAGAAGGGCGAATAGTTAAGGGAATAGTAGTTGAAGATTTTCTTGGGATAGGGGGGCTAGGTTGGCTGGATGGGTAGGGACGTCGGGGTAGAGGAGGTTGTGAGAGAGGGGATAGTAGGACTGGGGGTAGGGTGGGTAGGTGTGGGATGGAGGAATGGGTTAGGAGAAGAAACTGCAGAAGAAAAGGTAGATCACAGGGTTTTCTTTGGTTGAGAGGTACAGGGATCAGGGGGTGGTGAGGATGTTTGCTGGCTGACAGATTTTGATAGAATATTTAGTTTAGGGGATCTACTGTGTGCGGTGAAGGATTTTCGGAGAAGAAATCGACTCAGCACAGGACAACCAGGAAGGAGGACCGAAGACAGCGAGGGCGGCAACCTGCGAAAGAATTAAATGCTAATCTGTCAAGAACCGCGAATTTGGATAAAGCTCCACCAACACGACCCAAATTCAAAACCGCCAAGGATAACGACCGAGGACCGATGACAGCCATGAATGTAAATGTAGATCCGACCAGAACCAAAAATTTGATTAAAAAACGTTCTGTGAGTTCTAAAACCGCAACTTTAAAGGTTTTCTATGCAAATGCTCGTAGCATACGCAATAAATTTTCAGATTTAGAGGAACTAGTGTTTAGTGAAAATTATGATGAGATTAGTATAACAGAATCTTGGCTCAATACAGTAGATAGAGACTTTTTAGCAGAGTATTCACTTCCCGGTTATGTAATGTTTGAGAAAAGCCGAATAAATAAAAATGGAGGTGGCGTTTCATTTTATATCAAAGAAAGTCTTAACCCGACCCTCTTGTCAAAACCTCAAATTGTGAACGTCGACACATCTTTTGTGCTAATAAAGAATAATAAAGGTACAAAAATAATACTTGCATTAATATACAGACCTCCAGCTCAATCAGTGCAAACTGACCGAGAAATTTATGAACAAATTGCAGATGTAAGTAACTCACAAGATACCGTATTTTTTGGCGACTTTAATTTACCTGTGACTTCACACTCCGGACATGAATTGTATATGAACTTACAAGAGAGTTTGCTTTATCAAATTGTTCGAACACCGACCCGTGGTAATAACGTTCTTGACATTGTACTTGCAACAAAAGAAGAATTAATAGAGAATTTGAATGTTGGTGATGAATTCAGTAACAGCGACCATCGTACGATAACTTTCACTTTAAACTTTACTAGTAACGAACCAAATACTAGCATCGAAAAAGTCCCTAATTTCAAGAAAGCAAACTTTCATAAACTTAGAGCTATGTTTAAAGAAACTGACTGGAGCTTTTTAATTAACAATAACGACATAAATACATCTTGGAAGTTATTCGAAACCACTTACCTAAAAGCATTGCAAGACTGCATACCATCGAAAATACGGGGTCCAGGCCATAATAATAAGTCCAAATGGTGGAATAAAGATATTTCAAACTGCCTGCTTGCTAAAAAAATTTGCTAATGATAGATTAAAATCCTCACAAAATGACGAAGAACAGGTGAAATTTGTAGAGCTACGACGCAAAGCCAAAACGTTAATAAAGCAAAGTAAAAAGACCCTAGAGTTACATATTGCGAATCAAAGTAAAACAAACCCGAAAAAATTCTATAGTTATATCAGAAAGAAAAAAGTAGTTACTTCAACTGTTGGACCATTAGTCGATGAAAATGGAGAATACACCAAAGACGAAGTACAAATGAGTAATGCCCTCAATATCTTCTTTGCATCAGTTTTTACAACAGAAGACCTCAGTGATATCCCTACACCATCGCCGATTCAGATTGATAATTCAGATGTTCTAAGCAATATCACCGTTACAGAGAGAGAAGTATTGAATTGTTTAGATAAACTCAAGGTAAATAAAACGCCTGGACCTGATACAATCTCGCCTAGAGTTCTAAAGGAAGCTAAGGATGAGCTCTCCAAACCACTGACATTACTATTCAATAAATCCTTGCAGTCTGGAACTATGCCTGATCAGTGGAAGATAGCCAACGTAACACCGATATTCAAACAAGGCAGCAAATCCCTACCCAGTAACTATCGTCCAATTAGCTTAACCTCAGTTGTATGTAAAATGCTAGAAACGGTCATAAGAGACAGACTCGTAAATCACTTAGAGGAAAATAACATACTTAAATATACTCAACACGGCTTTCGTAAAAAACGTTCCTGTTTAACAAACCTCTTAGACTTCTTCCACGATATCCTCAACCTCTACGATGAGAATAAAGCTGTAGATATTATATACCTTGATTTTCAAAAGGCCTTTGACAAAGTTCCCCACAAACGTTTACTGCTAAAACTACAAGCGCATGGAATACAAGACGGTGTGTTGAAATGGATAGAAAATTGGCTCAGCGACAGAAAGCAAAGAGTAGTCATAAACGGTAAGGCATCTAAATGGACTAATGTAAGTAGCGGGGTACCCCAGGGATCGGTACTAGGACCAATTCTCTTTCTAAATTACATCAACGACATAGATGAGGGTCTCACCTGTACAATCTCAAAATTTGCTGACGATACAAAAATTGCAAATAGCGTACTCTCAAAAGATCAAGTTGACGATATGCAACACAATCTAGATAAATTGTTACATTGGACCCTTATTTGGCAAATGAGTCTCAATGCGGATAAATGTAAAGTACTACATATCGGATACCTAAATGAGAAAGCAAACTGTTCGATGAATGGCACTCAGCTTAAGAATGTAAACAGAGAAACCGATCTGGGAGTAACAATATCGAGTAACCTAAAACCGAGTCAATAATGTTCAGAAGTAGTTAAGAAGGCAAATAAAATAATTGGCTTTATAGGCAGGTCATTTGAGCATAAATCCAAAGACGTTATCCTAACCCTTTACAATTCCTTAGTCCGCCCTCTTCTGGAATACTGCGTTCAATGCTGAGCCCTTATTTCCAAAAAGACATAAACAAGCTAGAACGAGTTCAACGTAGAGTTACCAAAATGATGCCTAGTCTAAAGAACAAACCATACGAAGAGCGTCTTAGAGAATTTAATCAATTTCCTTTAACCCAGCGCAGATTAAGAGGTGACTTAATTCAAGTGTTCAAAATCATCAAAGGCATCGACAATATGAACTGTAGTAAGTACTTCACTATCGACCAATCTAATTACACGCGGGGAAACGGTTGCAAAATTATTGGTAAATCTTTTAACTCACACGAATCTAAGAATTTCTTCTTCAATCGAGTTGTCAACTTGTGGAATGGGCTTCCCCGAGACGTTATAGACTGCAGCACCGTTAATTCATTTAAACTCCGCCTAGACAAATATCTCGCATCAAACCCGCGACTGACTGCGTTTGTAAATGAATAACATTATTTTATCCTCCCCTCAGTTACTAACCCATATGTCCCCTACTAACTTCCTGCCACGGACATTAGTTCCAGGGCAGTAGTTCCCTTTCCAATGTTCCCTTACCCACTCTAAACCACTGTGTGGACACTTGATCCTCAGTGTTTTGGAGGACAAGCAGCCTAGAAGGGTCACTAGACCTGTTGTTGCTTGATTTCCTTTGTACTCCTTTGTACTCTAGCTTTAGTTTGGTAGGAGGGAAATTTGGTAAAGGTTGATGGTTCAGGTGAAGGATGTAAGCGTTTGGGAAGGGATGGGGAACGGGTGAGTTTGGGTTTAGTAGAGGTAGTGTGAGAAGAAGGAGGGGGTGGAGAGGGTGTGGCTTCTGAAATGACGTGAGGTGAAAATCTGGGGGTGAGTGTGAAGCTGGAAGAGAGAGGGTGGTATGAGGGAAAAGGGTGGCTGTGGGAAATATTTGTTTCTGGTTTAGAGGTGCTTTTGTGAACTTATCGAAATATATGTTGCTGTGATCGGTTTGCGATGACTGGTCATGTCTAGGAATGTCTGTATTAACCCGGCAACTGCTGGAAGACTCTTAAGAGTTTCCCCGGGCGACTGCGGGAAGACTCTTAAGAGTCTGGGAAAAAAAAAATCCATTTAAAACACCGCAATTTTTTTTTTTTTTTTCGTTTTTGTATTTATTTTTTGCCCCTGGACCATGCCAAATATCACTCCTCCACCTCCCCTCCTTCCCCACTTTCCTCACCTCCTTCAGTTATCACCTATTTTCCCTGTTATTCCCTTAGTCTGTGGTCTATTTTCGTGCTAACATTAGCGAGTTGGTAGCAGGGCGTTGTCATCGCTGTTAACAAGCGTGGGAAAGAGCGAGAGAGAGACTATTGCGTAACAGTGTCTCTCCAGACAAGGGGAGGAGAGGAGGGGAGGGGGGTTGCCTCAGCCATACATTATGTAACTCCTGGCCTGTATCGCCGATTTTGACCATCCAAACGCTGCTTCCACTTGTTTTTATTGATGAAACAGGTTAATACCTTTATAATCAACCTATAATAGGCGCATATGGATAAGTATTAATGCTATTTATGGTAAAATAACGATGTTAGTGATGGGAACAGCTCAAATACGTCAGCACAGGAGTGTGGTGTCTCATACGCCCCATGCGCACTTCTTAGGTTAATGGTGGTTTGGTGAGACAAGGGTTTGTATATTCGTACGTAATGAGTTTTGTAAATTCTGGATTTGTCATGATAGTTAACTCTTGTCTAGCGGGGTGTTTTGGGCTTATTTGGGCATATTCAGGCCCTCCTGAATGATCAATCAAGTATCTGCATGAAAATAAATGTATTCAGCAAAAAACTAGGCGCTAAAAGCTTCAAAATGAGACCAGAACGAGCTACGTAGCACTCGTGGTTGTCATGCAGTGGTGCCACCAACATGGGAGTTTAGCGTATAGCGGCATATTTTTTCCCACTACGCTCACTAATGGTAACACTGCCGTCCTCTCGAGAACAGAGGGAGCGTGAGTCAATGGATGGCGGTAAGCCCTGGGTGTCGGACGTGTGTCCTGCTCCGCTCTCGGCCATATGCACTCGATTTTAACCCTTTAAAAGCCTTAATAATGCTCCTAACTTGCTGCAAATTGGTGCATGACTTAAGTCCATCGCCGCTCTTTAAGGGTTAATTATGACCTGGAACGGGTTCGGGAATTTAGTGATGGTGTAAGGACCGTTATAGCGAGGCCCTAGTTTGTTGGTAATGGGTAGTTTGGCCGCCTTTACTTGGTCTCCGATGGCGAAGGGGTTTTCTGGTGGTGAGGCGTCCTTCTGAAGGTCCTGGCAGGTCTGGGCGTAGTGTAGTTGGCTTTTGAGGTGGCTGAGAGGGTCTGTAGACAGATGAAGCGTCGTTGGGGGTTGAGCAAGGTGACGGAGGGGCATTAACCCTTTCACAGACAGGACGCGATTTGCGCCCCTTCTGGGATACACTCTTGGCGATGACTGATGGGTTAATGGGTCTTCACACAGTCAGGCATGTGAGCTACAATCACTGCGAGTAGGGGAAAATTTGGACTCGCGGTCCTATTCGTGGTGAAAATCGATGACTCGCAGTGACTACCGACTCCCGTTAGACTCCCAGTGATGCGCGGCCAGTCGCGGCGGGTTGGCCCTGTCCGAATTTATTTTGCCCATGTTTATAATTTGGGCCGCGAGTCGAACCACTCTCACTGACTCACAGCGAGTCCCGTTGACTCGCGGTGACTCCCTTCTCATCGCAGTGACTCACGTTGATTCGTATATGATTCTAACATGATTCGCGGACAATACAAACTGACCGTTAAATTCAAATATGTAAAGCGACTCAACAGATGTCACTGGGATATAGATACGTAATACATGCGAGTCAATGAGAGTCACAGGGACTCTATGGGAGCCAACAGGAGGCACAGGGAGTCACCGCGCATGCTCTCCAAGCGGCTAGTGTAGGGCCGCCGCATCAGCCACTTCCTCGCCCACACTGTCTTTGGTAGGTGATGGTGGGTGTCCGTGTGGCGGTGGTGAGTGTCCGTATGGCAGGGGAGAGCTTGGGGGCCCCTTATGTATTGGGCCAGTGCACAATGGGGGCCATCCATGGCATACTCGCATCTCAATCCTAACACCTCGCACTGATTCTCGTAGACTCCCAGTCCCTCGTATATAACTCGTTCTGCCACACAGTGACCCATGCCTTACTCGTATCGACTCGTATCTAGCACTAATCCAAAAACGACAGTTAATTTTTCAAATTTTCAAATATCTCGCATTTCATTCACACTTTTATCTCGTTGACTCCCCTTACCTCGTACTGACACTCACTGACTCGCATGTACACTCCCGCTGACACCCACTGTGTCGAGGTACAACGTGGAATTTCAGACACTCGTGGTCATTTTTGCGCGAACCGCCGCGAGTCATCACTCGCAGTGATTGTGTGAAGACCCCTTTAGTTGTCCAGTAGATCTGGTGGAAGATTTGCAGCATTTGTGTTTGCCTTAAGTGGATGTCATTGCCTTCATGGATAATTATAAAAAAAAGTCTTGGGCGGTGTCTGGATCATCTGCCAAGTGCCCGAATTCGGTGTACAGTTGATCTCCAGCACGTTGAAGGTTATGGAAGATTTGTTTGTGGATCCAAGGCAGTCTTGTTGTAGTTATCAATGCTCGCATCAAGGTGTTTTGACTGTTTCTGTGGTATGGGCTGCAGAAGTTTTCTTTAATCTTGTGGAGTGTTCTGGGGAGAATAAGCTGTTCAATTCTTGGGTGGTGATTGGCAATCTCGATAGGGCATCGGCGTTGGTGTGGAGTTTGCCGGGTCTGTAGAGAATGTCAAAATTGAATTCTTCTAACGTCTCCCGCCATCTGACTTTGGGTGCAATGGTGGTTTCAGATTTACGTAGCCACTGTAATGACTGGTGGTCTGTTACTGTAATACCACAACCGGAAACCTTGCAGGGCCCAGATGTACCACAACTGGAGACACTGCACGACACAGTCACCTCAGTTACACCCTGTCAAAATGCTGTGGGAAACCAACACAGAAAACGGTCCCACAAGGCATCAAACCCCACCATTGAAAAATCAAAATAAACCCCCGCACCCCAAAGAGGCAGCGGCTACAAGACTTGGAGGTGACGTCGCGCCTTCAGCCCAGCCCGGGATTGGACGGCCAGGGCCAACCGGGATGCCGGAACACCACCACACCTTACACGACTAGCTGATTGGTCCATGGTGGGGATCCTGGGACAAATCCAGAGGGCCCTTCCATTGCTCTCCCCCCTACCCCCATCGCCGGAACCAGAGCGACCTACACACCAACGAGAACAGATGTATCACCTTGCCCTTGTGCAAATTCTAGGGCGGAAAATACCTAGAAAATGGATATGTATCCGGACCAGGTAGGAGAAATTATATCACCTCCCCTCCGAGATCCGGATGCTTTCCAGCTCCAAGGTGCTTTCCAGCCCGACCCACTACTTGCATCAAAATGGAAAATCCTGTGCAATTGACCTAGATGCTTTCCAGCTCTAGGGACCTAGAATACTTTCCAGCTTCTTGGTGACTTAACCTACTAAGTTATTACTGAGATATAGAGACACTTGAACTAAGTTGAGGCCTGGTTGTCAGGCCCCCTTTTTCCGTAAGTTACTTATTTCATCAGTTGATAATTAAACACCCTTACACGTTATCAGTAACGTTCATGATCCCTCTATAGGTATATTGTTACATGTTTGTCTAACCTCTAGGTTATCAAACTGCTGCATACTTATAGGTGGAGAGCTCTGCCATACAGTCACTCACACTAAACTTCAGTTAGGGATTCCCCCACATAATTAAATCTAACTAGAGGTCACTGTTCATCCATTACGTCTCTATAATATGTGCTAAAATTGTATATAATGTCATGTATCCTTGTATCCCATATTGAGATTTATGCTGTACTTTATCATAAATACGTATGTTGATAATTAACCATGGATTATACCTGTATTCATAAATAAGAAATGCATATCAAAACACTACTTAAATGGTATAACTTGTACACTTGGCTCTTGTATTCTCTCAACACTTTCCCCTCGGTAAACAGGAACCCGCAACAGATAGTAAAGAGGGCACAACTACTCCAAGTGGTAGTTAGCATCTTAATTACAATGGTTACTCGGCTGCCCAGCAGGAATGAACGGAAGTGGTTGAGAGCCCTCATAACTCCCAAGCATTCGCGTTTGGTGGCAGCATAATTCTTCTGGGCGTCGTTGAGAATTGAACTCGCGCAGGAGATAATGTGTTCCTGTCCATCTTGAACTAGGGCTAAGACTGCACTGATGGCTACGAGTGAGAAGTCGGTGTAGAGGCGGAAGGGTTGGGTATTATCAGGGAAGGTGACTGTTGGGAATTGTACTAACTTCTCCTTTAGGGTTTGGAAAGCTTGATGGTGTTCTGCAGTCCATCGGAAAAGTTCTTCCTTCTTTGCCAGTTTGTGTAAAGGTTTGGCTATGGCTGAACAAAAATTCACGAAGCGACGATAATAGATTGCTAGGCCTAAAAAAAAATGAACTACTTTTACATCCTTGGCAGGCTGGATGCTGCATTTTTTTTGTTGTCTATGTGAATGAGGGAGACAACAGGCATAACTGCCTGCAGCGAGTGCCTCCCCCAGAATTGAAAGAGTGACAGGGCCAAAATCAAGGAACGTTTGAGCTTAAATGCCTGGACACACGAAGTTTGAAGCAATTTAAGTCATAGGAAGAGGGAAAGACTGATTCTGGGAGAGAGTTCCAGAGCTCAGCTGTTGAATAGAAGAAAGTCTGAGAATAGCATTTCACTCTTGGGTTGGAGAGTTGCACAGAGTAGGGGTGGGATTGTGTTGCAAGGCGGGTACTATGTACCCTACGTAGAGGAGGTGGTATACACTGGGAAAGCTCCGAGGAACACTGATTATTATAGTAGCGATAGAATAGCGAGAGAGATGCAACATTGCGGCGAAGAGAGAGAAATTGCAGAGTTGGTGAGTGGACGGGAGTTAATGATATGAAAAGCTTTCCTTCTACTATGTCTAGGAGTGCGGGGTGTGAGAGGATCCTCCCCACGCATGTGAACCATACTCAATACAAGGACGCACTGTGCCCCTGTACAGAGCAAGAACCTGCACTGGGGTAAAGAACCCCTTGAGGCGGTTGAGCACACCCAGCTTCTGGGAGGCTGCCTTAGCGAGACTGGTAATATGGTCCTTCCAAGTGAGAGCAGAAGAAAAAGAGACACCGAGAACATTGAGATAAGATGAAGGGGGCTATAGGTTGTTCAATGTCAGGAACTAGCAGTAGTGTCACGTCTGCTGGTTTGGAAATTGGCACCCACATCTGATGGTTGGGAGGGATGTTGAGGTTTTGTGCTGTGAATGCGGATGAGAGGATAACAGGGTCAGGTGTGTTGTCATGATGATGGTGCAGGTTGACTGGATGGCTGGAGTCTTGGGTGCAGCTTTTTTTTTCTTGTTAGTGCTGGTGGTCTGGGCCTTTTTTTTTTTTTTTTTTCAATTTACGGCGATCACAAAAACAAAATCTTTGTGAAGTCAGGAATTGCAATCAATTTGAGCCTGGAGTTTCTCTAACTAGTCTAGCCCCAACTACCCATCGTTATGAGTAAAAAACGATGAAGGGGTGGTGACAGAGGGCTACTGGGTTAGGGGTGTTAACATGTAGAGGTGCTGTTTCTCCTCGCAGGAGTAATAAGGTAGACCCTGCACTGATTAGGCTGGACTTGGAGGGCCGCATTATCTCAAACTTTGTTTTTAATTTTGTATAAAATATGTGTGAATAAATGGGAGCGAGCTGCGCCTGTATCTACCAGCAGTCGCGCTCCTACACCTTGGAGAGTAATTTGTGTGTGGACTGGAGGTGCACGCAACAATTAATGTCCCACCATCACGGCTGAGATGGACGGGGGTGGCTCTAAAAATCTGAGGATTTGGGATCATCGTTAATTGAAACTGCATCTACGTAGACCTCAGTTTCTTCGGGGTTGACCTTCATCATGTCGTCGTCTTCTGATTCTTCGGCTCCTTCTTCAGCGGTTGCATGTAGGCCTTTTGGGAATTGTCGTTGTCTTTGGCGTAATTGGTCCCTCATGTCGTGCACTGCACACTTGGAGCTGCAGGCCACGAAATCAAATAGGTTAATTAAGATGAGAGAGTTGTCCCTTGGCTTCGGTTTTGGGTTTCCCGGAGGGACAGATCCTTGGATGGTAGCCAGTCTGGGGTCTTCTTCCGGTGTTGTTGTCTCTCTGCCATGGCGTGAAATTTGCCAAAAAGGTATTTCGTGGGACTTTGGCTAGGTGGGGTGTTGCTGGCGTTGAGGTTGTGTGGGTATGCGTTTTATTGCTCCCAGCTGCTCATGGTTGGTTTTGTAGCCAGGAGCTTTCTGATGGTGATAATGTCACAATCAAAACCCACAGGATCGTGAATGGCGAAGTGCTCTCTGATGTTGTTGGGGAGTAATCTTATTAGGATGTTGAACACATGCTCGCTTCGTTGGTCTTTTGTAGGAAGGGGGTAAGCTGTCCTGGTATGTTGGTTAATTGACGCCAGGGTATCGTCGAGGCTTCCCTTGAATTTTACGTTGTCGAGATTGGACAATGCTATTATTGTGCCAAGGGGAGGTTGCACCGCATCGGTCACTATCTGCCTGAAAGCATTCCAGGTCAATTCAGGGCGGACTTTTCCCACTACAAGAGCTACAACTTTTCTTAAATGCGTAAGTAGAACTGCAATTTTCTCTCGATCTGTATTATACGAAAGGTCGAGAATAAGAATAACCATATCCAGGTATGTTCGGATGTCGTATAGTTCAGCATTATAGCTGGGAATTGGGATGTGTGGTCTAGCAGCCATCTGCTGCTTGCTTGTCCACTGCTGTTTGCAATGTGTCTTGTATAAATTCTTCCCTCCGAATTAATAATCCCACCGCTGCCACCAGTGTTATAACAGGGTTTTTACTGGGTTAGACTGGCTATTGTGTGGACTCAATCTCAACTTGGCAGGAAAGGAATGTACACATAAAGACACACAAACATGCATAGGTGTAAGGACAACGCAAACAGACATTTATAGTTATTATATGCAGTAAAGTAACAAATACGACATGGCTTAGTTGGGTAAATGTTCACACACTGAACGATATAAAACATAATACATACAACATGGACATGGAAATATATATGACCCATTACTGAGGTGAATTGCAAATATAGTTAAGACGGATTTTAAGCTCTTTTAAAGTAATAATAACAGTACACAAATAATACACAAGTAATGCACCGGGTATCTCTCGACATTAGAGTTGATCACAAATATAGCCTATATGATTCCTAAAAGGCGCACTTAGGAGTCTTGGCACATAGATATAAATAGATCACAAAAGCACTTCTAGAACGAGTAAGCATGAATGGAATATATAACTCAATAAATCAAGCATCACTTGTCACAGAGATGCGGAAAAGATAGGTGTCACTAGGGTTGAATTTACGTGTATAACTTGGTATTTACGTGTATGACTGTAGTGGCTTCAACGTCAGGGTAGGTAGTGGTCATCCGACAGCATCCTTGGTCAGATTCCACGTCAGGGTCGGATATAACGGTATTTTGTGGAGGTGAAACTGGTGTCATTCATAAAATAGACACAAATTTAGCAGTGGATTGAAGCAGGGCGTGTGTAGCATTAAGTTTGTCTATTGAGCACGTCCGTGTTATCCCGAACCAGCCTTTGTGTCCTTAGGAAGACCTAAAGTGATATCATCACCCCCCTTAACCCAAGAATTTACAGCGACCCTTCTCACAAACTGGACAGCAGAACACCACCATGTCACCTCACCTCACCTTAACCCCTTCTGTACCGGCAACGTCTTTTTGATTACATTCTAGCTGTATTTAGACGATTATTATTTTTTTTTTTAAGAGACAATGAACGGAGGAAGGAAAAACACAGATAAAACAAAAAGGTCCATGTGCCTAAAGGCACCCTCCATTCATAAAATGTTTGTAACAACTGGATTTAAACATTTGATATACAGTTTAAGAAGGATCTGTGGTAGTAAAAAGGGTTGTTGTTGTTGTTGCTGTTCCTCAGGCTGTCTGGCCGAGCAGCCCCAAGGTCCCGAGCAAGGCCAAGGCCATAACCGAGCACCCCCACAGAACCCTCCCAGCTTACCACTAATAATGCCCAGGTGACCGAAGCCACTCAAAGGCGGGGAGCTGAGGAGGGTGCGGAAACGCCCGGGAAACAAAACCCCCACCCAAGGCCCTGTGCCCCTCAGCAATTATAAAGGGAAAGTTGAGGGGCAAAGGAAAAATGTGGCGCTTTGGCTCCCAATCTGCCAGGGTTGGCAGTAGGGAGGTCAATCCACGGAAAAGACGCCGTCACTTGAGATCTAGAAAATATATAAATAAAAGGAACAGTCGGAGTAAGCTATGGGTATGGCAGAGAACGCTCAACTCTCATTCTGATAGACCAGCCCATCACCACAGTAAAAAGGGTTAAGTGAGATAGTTCGAAGCCTGTTCATTGCTGGAGGCCCTTTTTAAACTGAATAACATCGTATAATAGTAGCCAGAATAAAGTTAAAAAGACGTAGCGGTACAGAAGGGGTTAAACAACATCCCCATAACACCCCCCCCCCCCCCCCCTCCAAAAAAAATCTTTGATGTTACGTACAATACATCAATGTAATTTAAACAACATGTGTGCCAACTGCCAGACAGTGTGGACGAAGCTGTTCCCTCTCCTTTTCCCGCCCTGCCTCTCCCCGCCCCCTTGTCCAGCTGAGTGGTTTTTAACCAAACATTAACAATAGCTTTTTTAACCTGACGCATTGTAATCTTTCTTTACAATTTAGAATTAGACCTTTTATCATTTGACTTAAGCAATGCTAGCAATTTTTTGAAAATATACTAATTTAATGTATGTTTTTAATCCTGACTGGAAACTGCCCAAACTACCATGACAGGCCACAATAACTCAGTTCGAGTATGGCCGAGAACACGCAAACACCGGAAATATTCACCCTCACATAAGGTAGTCTTTACATCTAACACATTTCTTAGTCTCACACATTACCTCACATATTATTACAATTACACTCCTTGCTTTGACACTACATTCAGTTACGCATAAACGAGCTCAAACACCACCACGCACATACAATGACACAACAACACTAGTCCTCTCTGTAACCCAGTGCTCCAAACCACACCACAACAATACAAACACACATCATAAACACACCATCCTACTTCTGTTGCTACTGTGTGGAGACACAGGTGCTATGGTCAACCCTGGAGCCTACTGTCCCAAATACCCAACAGTCCCTAGTAGAAAAATTTGTTATAACAAACTGGTACCTGAACCTCCCATCTCGCTCACACACACAAGCCAGCCACCACTCCACCAACACAAAGCTACCCTCAGCGGTATCATCAATACCACAGATATCGGCGACCCAAGTAGCACAACATGCAACAAGAACAACTATAAAAACAGGTAGCACTCGCAAAACACATTACCAGTGAAGCAGCAACAACGGACAACGAAAACAACAACAACAACAGCAAACAACCACAGTGCCACCGCGGGGAGTGTCCACTCAAGGCCACCTAGAGTACCAGGCCGTGTCGACCATTCTGTGACGTAGGCAATGGGGTGCTACATCCACTGCCCGCGCTCTGTCCCCATTTTATAAATACTCTCTTTTATTCTTTTCTCTGTTAAATTTTAGATTAACGTACACACAAATTATATAGTTTACGTTTAAGGTGTACACGAAACCACTATCTACCTATATCTTACTTTATTATACTCTATATTATGATACCGATATCATAACAACATGTTTTGGTTATTTCTTGCATATGACTTATACCTTGAACAAGTAGTTGTACAAGATTAAAACTTATTATAAGTATATCTCATTACTTTGTTATATTGGAGTAAAATAAAACACAATGATATATACATTACTATATTATATACAAAGACATAAACAACCTTAGTGAAGAGCAAATTTACGTGACATCCAATATTATTCCTGAACAAATATATATAAGTAACTTAATTATATACTATATGTATGAAGATGAACAATATATTTACTGTAACACACACATACACACACACGATATCATATTATATACTATGCAATACAGTACACATTATCTATTTTTCTAGGGTTTGAAGCTTTCTCTTCACGCCTACATTCTTATTAGCTCTGTTAGCTGTTGGGATGTTATTTTCTTTAGCACAGTAATTATTTAAAATTGCATTTGTTGAAGCATATACCACCATACTTTCTATTTTTTCGGTGCTATGACCATTTTCACAGATATCACTACGGAACAGGAGATCAGCATCTGCTAAAGCCGTAACTGTGAGGTGTGTTGCTATATTTCTTTGGCTAGTAGCATTGCGAAAGGCAGGAAGCTTAGCAAGTTTGTTAATTACAATATAGTTATACATGACCATGTTCGCAGTCACACTATCTGGGTATATAAGAGAACCTCTGCTAATTCCAGCAATGTAACTTAGATTTTCTGGGATTTCTTCAGCACTATCTGAACACGTAATCATTTCTTTACAAGCATTACATTTAATTTCCTTTATCACGGAGTAACAACAATAGCCAGCTAAATAAACTATAACGGGGATGATGTCTTTACACCTGTCAATATCCTCCTTACAAACTTCAACATTCGTATGACATAAACCAAAATCAATTTCCTCATCTGTTTTTACTTGCTCATAGTCAATTTCTTCAAAATCCTTTAAAATGACCTTCTTGTCGAGTATGGGTAAACTAAGTTTTAACACTGACATCATCCGTATCTTTTTCTCACACTCATATATTTGGCGTACAGAAATATTGTAATTTCCTCCTGCTAACTGTCGATACTGACCAAATCTTGCTTCCAAATTGTCTGTTTGAAATTTAAAAATAAATCGTTGCATAATTGTATTGCGAGCGATATTATTGCTTGGTAGTTCAATCATTCACGTAGGAGTAAATACACTGATTTTGAGCAGTGTGTAATTTGACTTATGAATATTATATACAATTCAATATACCACACTTAAATTACAGTACTGGGTAGGCTTAAATTTTGTATATATATTTTTCCATAATTGGGAATACAAAATTATTTCATTATGCAGCATTGATCCAGGAGGAGGATCCAATTCAATGCATCCGCCAGCGTCGTCGTCAAACATACACAACAAACAAAATAAAATAACTTCTACTCCGTGGTTATGGATAACTTGCTTCGTCGATAATAATAATAATACTAATATTAGTAATTATAATAATATCAATAGTGAAATTAAAAATAATTATATTAAAGGTAACACATCTATTATATCATTAATGAAGTCATCGATATACCACATAATAAACTCCCGAAAATATATACTCCCACTGTTGAGCTACTCAATTACTATTATTCTTATTATTACTATTATTACTATTATTATTATTATTATTATTACTACTGTATTATTACTACTATTATTATTATTATTATTATTATTACTATTATTACTATTATTATTATTGTTATTATTATTATTATTATTAGTATTATCAATATTATTATTATTATTATTATTTATATTAACATTATAATTATTTCTATTTCAACTTGCTGAAGGAATGAGTAAATTTAGTCATGTATTGTTTAAGCCTACCGTACTCAATACTTAGACACGTGAATAACATTGTAGAATAATTTTTACTCACCCTGCTGTTTTCATTTGGAGTGTAATCTACTCGTCGAATGGCTGTAAGCCATTTGCTGGAAAGGTCCAGCATTCCTTGGGAACCTAAACACGTGCACTTTCGGTCCCGATCTGTAATTCCCCTTGCAATTTGGCACTGAACACGTGTAAGACATTGTTGATGATCATGGAGAAGCTATCACAGGGAATAATGTACTTATAAAGTATATATGAGGGGGAAATAGTTTGGAAACACAGCGACAACCTCCCCCTACCTCACTAAAATGTATACTGACCTGCGAGGGTAGTGACCGTTTCAGCACTCCTTTTGTCGACGTCACAGAATTTAAAGGTCCCATCCGTGCGGCCTGGTACTCTAGGTGGCCTTGGTCCACTGCCCTCTCTCGCACGCCCAGCTGATCGACGCGAACCAAACCACACCTCCAGACGTACGACAAACAGTAAGAGAAAACTATGTAAAGTCTGTAATATTGGATTCAACAATAGGAGTACACTTTTACAATGCAACAGTTGTAATGAAATTGTTCATAACCGATGTACTTACGTTAACAGTATAAATGAAGCTGAATGTGTTAAATGTAGGAACTCAGCTGTACAACATCGCGCACCCACTTGTTTTGTTTGTGAATCTCTCATAACATGACGTCAGAAGATCCAAAACTGTGTAAAGTGTAAAAATGTAGCTCACATGAAGTGCATCTCTAAGAAGACCAACAGTGAAGAACGGGAATACCTATGCAATAAGTGTGCCTTGCATTCATTACCGAATATTAATGTAAATGAACCAAGTATTAACAACTCAGAATCCAGCCAGGACACATTCAAAATCAAAGATGAATACAGAGTGTTCACCAACAAAGGGCTCCATATTATCCACATTAACGCCAGATCAATGTACCATAAATTGTCAGAAATAAACTTGTTAGCTAATAAGGCCAAAGCTTCAATAATTGCAATCACAGAAACCTGGCTGGATTCAAGTATAAACGATGGTGAAATAAACATTCAAGGTTTCAACATGGTTAGGAATGATCGCAATAGGCAAGGGGGAGGAGTATGGCTGTATGTAAAAAATAACCTCACACACACAACTAGGACCGACCTCAATGTAGAAAATCACGAAGCTCTGTGGATCGACCTACACCTGCCGAGGACAAGACCCATCACAATTGGGGTGTGCTATAGGCCACCAGACGACACACAATTCTTGACCAAATTTGAACGAACTTTGTCATCGCTAGCCCCTCGGAATGAATCCATTATACTAGGGGATTTTAACCTGTGTTACAAACAACGAAATAATACGAGAATTATAGGCACATACTGACAATGCACAATCACAAACAACTCATCACAACCCCCACACGTATCTCTGAGAACACTGCCATAATATTAGACCACATAAACTGTAACAGAGAGGACAAAATATCCCAATCAGGGGTTATATAGACTGGGATAAGTGATCACTTCGTCACATATTCCACACGGAAAACCACAAAAATTACCCTAGAGAATCACAAGGTTATCAAAACAAGGTCACTCAGAAACTACAACAAAGAAACATTTCTGGACATTTTATGGAATACAGACTGGTCTCCAGCGTTTGGAAGTACAAACGTTAATGACGCATGGGTTGGCTTCAGAACCATTATCACAAACATCCTAGACGAAATAGCTCCTCTGAAAGACATACGAATTAAAGCAAGGTCAGACCCATGGATCAACAATGACATACTACACCATCTGGAACAGAGACAATCTGTTAAAAAGGCTAGTGAAACATAGACAGGATCAAGGTCTGAAACATGAGTTCAACAGGGCCAGGAATAAACTTAGTAGAAAAATTAAATCAGCGAAAACTAATTATTTCCACAATTAGGCAGAGGAATATCAGAATAACCCAAAGAAACTATGGAGGCACCTAAATACAACAGGCTACAGCAACAAGGCAAGGGATTCGTCTAACACTAATATTGCTCTCAACATTAATGATCAGGTTTGCCACGACAAACGACAAATTTCAACCTACTTCAACTCCTTCTTCACCTCCATAGCAAACACACTTGCACAGAACCTACCGCAACCTCTCAATAAATACACGACAACAACGGCCACCTTTCGAAATTTCTACAGAGATAAATGCATACACCCGAACACATTTGGATTGCAAAATGTTACACCAAAATACTCCTTTGACGAGCTCTCTAACCTAAATGTACATAAAAGCACAGGACCAGACAAAATTCCTGCCAAATTTCTACGAGATGGAGCCATTGGTATAGCAGGTCCCCTAACTCACATCATCAACCTGTCAATTAACACCAACACTGTACCGTACTCAACACGGCTTTCGTAAAAAGCGTTCCTGTTTAACAAACCTCTTAGACTTCTTCCACGATATCCTCAACCTCTACGATGAGAGTAAAGCTGTAGATATTATATACCTTGATTTTCAAAAGGCCTTTGACAAAGTTCCCCACAAACGTTTACTGCTAAAACTAAAAGCGCATGGAATACAAGACGGTGTGTTGAAATGGATAGAAAATTGGCTCAGCGACAGAAAGCAAAGAGTAGTCATAAACGGTAAGGCATCTAAATGGACCAATGTAAGTAGCAGGGTACCCCAGGGATCGGTACTAGGACCAATTATCTTTCTAATTTACATCAACGACATAGATGAGGGTCTCACCTGTACAATCTCAAAATTTGCTGACGATACAAAAATTGCAAATAGCGTACTCTCAAAAGATCAAGTTGACGATATGCAACACAATCTAGATAAATTGTCACATTGGGCCCAAATTTGGCAAATGAGTTTCAATGCGGATAAATGTAAAGTACTACATATCGGATACCTAAATGAGAAAGCAAACTATTCGATGAATGGCACTCAGCTTAAGAATGTAAACAGAGAAACCGATCTGGGAGTAACAATATCGAGTGACCTAAAACCGAGTCAACAATGTTCAGAAGTTGTTAAGAAGGCAAACAAAATAATTGGCTTTATAGGCAGATCATTTGAGCATAAATCCAAAGACGTTATCCTAACCCTTTACAATTCCTTAGTCCGCCCTCTTCTGGAATACTGCGTTCAATGCTGGTGCCCTTATTACCAAAAAGACATAAACAAGCTAGAACGAGTTCAACGTAGAGTTACCAAAATGATACCTAGCCTAAAGAACAAACCATACGAAGAGCGTCTTAGAGAATTAAATCTATTTCCTTTAACCCAGCGCAGATTAAGAGGTGACTTAATTCAAGTGTTCAAAATCATCAAAGGCATCGACAATATGAACTGTAGTAAGTACTTCACTATCGACCAATCTAATTACACGCGGGGAAACGGTTGCAAAATTATTGGTAAATCTTTTAACTCCCACGAATCTAAGAATTTCTTCTTCAATCGAGTTGTCAACTTGTGGAATGGGCTTCCCCAAGACGTTATAGACTGCAGCACCGTTGATTCATTTAAATTCCGCCTAGACAAATATCTCGCATCAAACCCGCGACTGACTGCGTTTGTAAATGAATAACTTTATTTTATCCTCCCCTCAGTTACTAACCCATAAATTATGTCCCCTACTAACTTCCTATTCCTGCCACGGACATTAGTTCCAGGGCAGTAGTTCCCTTTCCAATGTTCCCTTACGCACTCTAAACCACTGTTTGGACACTTGATCCTCAGTGTTTTGGAGGACAAGCAGCCTAGAAGGGTCACTAGCACTGTTGTTGCTTGATTTCCTTTGTACTCCTTTGTACTACCTGCTGAACTGAAGGAAGCTATTGTAACCCCTCTATTCAAGAAAGAAAATAACCTAGAAGTTGGCAACTACAGACCAGTTAGCATATTATGTATTGTATCAAAAATCCTTGAAAGAGCGATATACACCCAAATTGAACACTACCTCAAAGAAAATTATCTATTCTATAAGTTTCAATCAGGTTTCAGATGCATGTACTCGACAGACTCCTGTCTCATCCACTTAACAGATCACATTCGTAAAGAAATGTCTAAATATAACTACACCGGTATGGTTCTTCTTGATCTACAAAAAGCGTTTGACACAGTGGACCATGATATCCTATGTAATAAACTACAAGCAATGGGCATTGGGTCTGTAAACTGGTTTAAATCTTATCTTAGTGGTAGAAAACAAAGAGTCAAAATTTATGATAATATATCTGATCCTATGCCAATTAACTGTGGGGTCCCGCAGGGAAGCATCCATGGTCCCTTACTCTTTCTCTGTTATGTGAACGACATGGAACTGAGCATCTCGTGTAAACTAGTACTGTATGCTGACGACAGCGTGCTTCTGGTTTCAGGAAAAGACCCAATAAGTATTGCCGCTACACTTTCCAAAGAAGTAGAATCATGTAGTGAATGGCTAGTGGACAATAGACTATCTCTTCACCTGGGCAAGACGGAAGCCATCTTATGTGGAACAAAACGCAAACTGAAAGACATTGTGGGCTTCTCGGTCAACTGTAATGATATTCCTATAACAACAGTGTCACAAGTTAAATATCTCGGACTAAAATTGGACTCGAGTTTGTCAGGTGAAACAATTTTGGAATCTATCCTGAGTAAGTGTAGAGCACGTATAAAATACCTGTATAGTCAGGTGGGATGCTTGCCAGCGGCGACCAAAAAGACCCTTTGCCAAGCGCTTGTTCAATGTCATTTTGATTATTCTGTGTCATCCTGGTACTCTGCATCATCTAAATCAGCACAGCACAAACTTCAGGTCACTCAAAATAAAATGGTTAGGTTCATGCTGAACCTAGGACCCAGATCACATGTTGGCCAGGAACAACTTCAGTCACTAGGTATGCTCAATGTCTCTGACAGGGCCAAACAAATCAGGCTCACTAATGCCTTCAAGATATTCTATGACAGAGCTCCAGAGTATCTAAAGAGTGATTTTGTTAAAGCAAATGAGAGGAGTGGACATATACAAGAAACAGGATGTTTAATTTTAAGGTCCCGAGAATCCAAGGACAGGGTAAGCAAACATTCTTCTTCACTGCCATCAAAGACTGGAACGACCTACCCCAGTCAGTCCGTGAAAAGAGAACACTGTATTGCTTCAGACGTAGCCTGAAGGAACACCTGAACCGGACAGCTGCGAGAAGGGAGCACCAAGCTTATGTCTACTACTAAATACGACATAAGAGATAGGCAAACCAAACTGAAATGATTACTGATATTTACTATAGGATGTAAGGTATCTTAAAATAACCCCCTAGAAATTCTTTCTCTAAAGTATCTATTTCTTTTATCCTCCCCTTTTCCCCAGCTAACCTAATCACACAGGGACCCCAATGGAAATACGCCTAATGGCCTTATTGGGCTATCCTTAGTTGGAATTATGCAAAGCTGGTACATGTCATTTTTGTAACATACTATGTGGTACCAAATCTGTAAATTGCTAACTGAATAAATATTATTATTATTATTATTATTATTATTATTATCACCTCCATACCATCCGACTCTACCCTAGACTGTTCCTCCATATTTTCTCCTAACTCACTTGACTCCATATCTGATATTCCTCATCATAGTCCAACAACCCTCCGCCTCCTTAATATTAATTTTTGCAGCATCCAATAACAAATAATCAACTACAGCATACCATCACCACCTATAACCCTGACCTCATAATAGGGACTGAGACATCGTTAACGCCGGACATTTACTCGAAAGAAATATTACCCCCTCCCTATAACATGACAGCAATATGTAAAGACCGATTGCCGGAGGCCGAGAAAGGTGGTGGTGTACTGATTGTCACCAAACCTGGGCTCACAGTTAAACACAGACCGGACCTCGACACAGACTGTGCAATTGTCTGGATCCAACTCCAACTTTCCAACTGTAGATCACTCCTTCTCGCTGCTTTCTACAGACCACCTTCTTCCAACACTGATTACTTACACAACCTTCACACATCCCTAGCACGTACTAACGCAGACAAGCACATAATTATGGATCTCAGGCGATTTTAACCTCCCTGACATTGACTGAACTGCCATCTCCCCCCACGATCGTCCTGATGCTGACACTCCTGATCCTATCATTCCCCACACTAACAGACGCCAACTACACGACACCTTCATGGACACCATCAATACATTCTCACTTTCACAAACAGTACTCAAGCCAACACGAACACAAACCTCAACTCTCCCCGGTGGCGACGGCGGCCCTTCTACCACATCTCACACCTTAGACCTATTTCTCACTAACAACATTCTTCACATAACAAACACACAAGTTGTTCCAGGACTGAGCGACCATGACATTGTACTTGTTGACGCTGATCTCCGACCAACTAGACAAAAACAGCGGCCAAGACCTATTTTTCTCTACTCTAGAGCTGAC
Source organism: Paralithodes platypus (assembly GCA_032716605.1). Classification (NCBI taxonomy): domain Eukaryota; kingdom Metazoa; phylum Arthropoda; class Malacostraca; order Decapoda; family Lithodidae; genus Paralithodes; species Paralithodes platypus. The sequence goes on along the minus strand of CM064543.1, from coordinate 28,691,658 downwards.
TTAGATGCGATCAAACAAGACTTGACTAAATTCAAAAATGACTTTTTTATAAGAGACCCACACACAAGACCCCTCTGAACAAACTGGAATAACTTGCAACACACCATCCATACAGCCATGCACAAATACATAGCACAAAAAAACCCATCAAGTAGATATACTCTTCCATGGTGCACCAGGGATCTACGCAGACAACATCGCAAAAAACAACGACTTTATAAACGACGCGCGGACACACAACACACCTGACAACTGGACCGCATATACATCACACCAAAAAACATTTGCCAAAAACAAACAAAAAGTGGAACGCAACACATAGCTTCTTATCTCGCAGACAACGTCAGAAACAACACCAAACATTTCTTCAAAATTTTCAAGTCACGCAGGCAGATACCATCACATCACTTAAAGACAACAACGACACTCTACAAACCACTCCAGAACACAAAGCACAGATACTCAACACTCATTTCCAATCTCGTTTAAGGAGACACTGTGTAAGAAAGGCTTTGGATGATAGAGGAATGACTATAGATCAGGCAGGGGAAGTGGTGGTGGACAGGAGTGAATGGAGAATGCTTGTGAATAGTTGAGTGAACACGTGGTCATTTGGAGTAAGGGGTCAGGCGCAAGTTGGACTAGATAATAGTCCATCAGGCGCCTGGCCTGGGGAGACGATTAATATGAAGGGTGCACCTGGAAGTGTGGTGGGAGGGCTTCTGGCTTTGGCTCCGCTGCATGTCTGCCTGCCGAGATCGGAACCTCTCCGGGTGGTCAGGGGCCGGGGGAGTGCTGGAGCGACCTTGGTGACCCTGGTCTCTGGGTCTTCTCCTGGGTGACCTGGATGTGTGTGAGTTTGTGCTTTTTATGTGTTTACTTGTTGTTTTATGTTGTTTTTGTGTTTTCCCTGTTCTTGCTCTGTCTTGAGTCGGCTACCCCCAAAATGGGGATGGGCCTGATTTCCAATCAGTATTCACACAAGAAAACAACCAAATACCTAACATGCCAGAAAACCCCTACCAACCCATACCCCACCTAGACATAACAACTAACGGTATACAGAAACTACTAGAGACACTTGACACAAACAAAGCCACTGGTCCTGACAACATCCCTGCCTGGGCGGGTGCCCAATCCCGAAAGGAGTTGAAGTAGGGGAGCTATCCCCCCGCCAAAGGCGGCTTTCTAGGGCCTTTCCTAGCTGATGCTGAGAGGATTGGGTTCTAGTCATGTGGTGATGGGCTGGTCTATCAGAATGAGAGCTGAGCGATCTCTGCCATACCCATAGCTTACTCTGACTGTTCCTTTTACTTATATATCTTCTAGATCTCAAGTGACGGCGTCTTTTCCGTGGATTGACCTCCCTACTGCCAACCTAGAAGTTGGCAGATTGGGAGCCAAAGCGTCATATTTTTCCCTTGCCCCTCAACTTTCCCTTCAAAATTGCTGAGGGGCACAGGGCCTTGGGTGGGGCATTGGTTTCCCGGGCGTTTCCACACCCTCCTCAGCTCCCTGCCCTGGAGTGGCTTCGGTCACCCGGGCTTTACTAGTGGTAAGCAGGGAGGGTTTTGTGGGGGTGCTCGTTTATGCTTGGCCTTGCTCGAGACCTTGGGGCTGTTCGGCCAGACAGCCTGGGGAACAACAACAACAACAACAACATCACTGCCTTCATCCTTAAAAATTGTGCCTTCATCCTTGCCCCCATCCTGCAGAGCATCTTCACCCAGTCACTTCACACAGGCATCCTTCCACCTGATTGGCTTTGTGCGAACATCACTCCCCTTTTCAAGACAGGTGACAGGACTGACCCAAAGAATTATAGACCCATCTCACTCACATCCATCCCATTCAAAATTTTAGAACACATTATACATAAAACCATTATGAATCATCTTGACACAAACAACATCCTTACTGATACACAATATGGATTTCGGCCCAAAAGATCATGCGAATCACAACTCATTGCCACATATCATGACTTAACTAAACAAGTAGACCGATGAGACATTAAACAGGTTGACGCTATTGTCCTCGATTTCGCCAAAGCCATTGACAAAGTCCCCCACAAAAGCCTTCAGCATAAATTAGGTTTTTAGTGTATAACTGGACCTACTCTTCACTGGATCACTAATTTCCTTACAAAACAGACTCAACGTGTACTCCTTGACGGCTCTTCCTCAGACTCTGTCCCTGTTTCTTCTGCTGTCCCACAAGGCACTGTTCTTGGCCCTCTGCTTTTCCTTCTTTATATGAATGACCTTCCTCTGTCAACACCTTCACCCGCCGGCTTTAGCATCGCCAACAGCTCCGCATCGCCACTGAGAAAACTCGATCCTAATTTGAGTATTTCATATCCCAATTCCCTTTATTCATTGCATGAACAGTAGTTAAGTGCTTGTTTAACCTCCAATAGTTCTGTAGTTGCCGTGCATGTTATTTTATTGCTTTTCTGACTGATAAACATTGTTGTTTACATTTGTTATCCTAGCTTGTAGCAGACGACGCACGCGCACCTCTAATCGACCTAGCTTTGTATTTTCTTATTAACTCTAGTAGGTATCGTATTCAGTATCCTACTGTAGCTATATATATCTGTAATTTTAGTTGTTGCTTGCATGATCTTGTAGTAACCTTTGACTGATAACTTTGTTTATCTAAATATAATCCTGCTTGACTAGCCTACAGTGACACCAGTGCCATCTGTTGATACAGTATATTAACCCCTTGTGTGCAGTTACACTTTATTTTTATATAATCTTTATTTGGTGAATTGTATATTTAGTCACATATTCTATTATATATATATATATATATATATATATATTTGTTTAGCTTTTTTAGGTAGGTTATCACCCCTGGTAGCCTACTTCTGCATATTTCATACTTTTTTGTTTTTGGTTATTTTTGTTTTCGGTTAGTCTAGGCTATCATCCCTAGTGGCCTATTTCTGCGTACGGTACTTCAATTTTTAAATTTTCAGTTAGGCTATCACCGCTGGTGGCCTATTTCTGCGTACCGGTATTTCATAATTTTTGTTTTCGGTTATTTTTGTTTTCGGTTAGTCTAGGGCCTCTAGGCTATCATCCCTGGTGGCCTATTTCTGCGTACTTCAATTTTTAAATTTTCAGTTAGGCTATCACCGCTGGTGGCCTATTTCTGCGTACCGGTATTTCATAATTTTTGTTTTCGGTTATTTTTGTTTTCGGTTAGTCTAGGCTATCACCGCTGGTGGCCTATTTCTGCGTACCGGTATTTCATAATTTTTGTTTTCGGTTATTTTTGTTTTCGGTTAGTCTAGGCAATCATCCCTGGTGGCCTATTTCTGCGTACTTCAATTTTTAAATTTTCAGTTAGGCTATCACCGCTGGTGGCCTATTTCTGCTTACCGGTATTTCATAATTTTTGTTTTCGGTTAGGATAGGCTATAACCCCTGGTGGCCTATTTCTGTTTAAATAAACGTAAAATTGTTTTCGGTTCGGCTATCACTGCGTATTCAAATTTAATTTAGTTTTGTTTTAATTTTCGGTTAGGCTATCACCGCTGATAACCTATTTGTGTGTATTTCAACATTTTTGTTTTCGGTTAGGCCTATTTAAGTAAGTGAAGCGACCTGAAGGGAGTGAAGTGTTTTTAAAGTGAGTTAGTGTTTTTAAAGTGAGTTAAGTGTTTTTAAGTGAGTGAAGTGATCTGAAGAAAGTGATCGTCACCATGCCTCGTGCCTGTACGAACTGCGCCGGTAGGGTTGGTGCTACCATTTTTGCTCCTGTCAATCCACAAGTCTGCCGACTCTGCCAGCAACGAGAGGATTTGACAGCAAAATTGGATGAAGCCCACAACAAGATCAACGCCCTCACCAGGAAGCTGGAATCACTCCAAGAGTTTGTAACACTCAACATTGGAGTATCACTAAGTCCAAATGTTTCAACTCCAGCATCCACCACCGCCCCAACGTCATCTGCCAACAATCCAACACCTGCAGTAGACACTGCAGCAGATGCTTCTGACGAACCTGAGCCGACATCAAACCAGGACAGCCGCCCTGTTCACCTTAGTCTCTCCCCCACTCCTCGTGCAAGAAGCCTGCTAGCACGAACAGTACCAACCCCTCGGCCCCGTTCTAACCACTCCTCTCCCCGACCTGTACGTAGAGTCCCGCCACCACAGGTTTCCGGATTTACACCAGTGAGGAACGGTGCACGGCCAACGCAGAAAAGGTCTCATCTACCAGTCACAATGTCAAACAGATTTGAGATATTGGTAGAGATGGAAGACGAACCAGAGGAGACCAGGCTCGTTGGGGATTCCATCCTACGAGGACAGGTCAAAGAGTTCTGCGACAAAGTCCCAAATCAACGAAAAAGATTTTGCATCCCAGGAGCTGGACTGGACGACATTGTGGAAGCCTTCGAAGATACCACAAAGGATGCAAATTAAAATACCCTTTTTGTCATCCATGCTGGTTCAAATGACGTCATGCGCACCAGATCCGAAGAGTTGATGGAGAAATATCGCAAGATGATCCAGCACTACACAAACAAGTCAAGGAATATCATCATCTCAGGCATTCTCCCCAAGATCGACGCACCTGACAAATTCTACGACAAGGCCTTCAGCACAAATAGCCGACTAAAATATTTGTGTCTGAGGGAAGAAGTTTAATTCATCAACCTCTGGGACAACTTCTACAACCAGCCTACTCTGTTCCGCAAGGATGGCACTCATCTAAACCCTGTGGGTTCAGCACGCATGGGTCGTCTCCTACACGAAGCAGTCCGCAGCCATGGATCAAAAAACGCCATCCGAGAAGAAGCAGCAGTGACATAAATCATCCAACGCTAGGAAAAAAACAGAGGCAACCGAGGACCACCAGCGATAAGGACCGAAGACAGTGAGGACCGAGGACAGCCATGAACATAAATGTAGATCCGACAAGAGCCAAAAATATTATTAAAGAGCGTTCCGTGAGTTCTAAAATAACAAATTTAAAGGTTTCTATGCAAACGCTCGTAGCATACGCAATAAATGTTCAGATTTAGAGGAGCTAGTGTTTACAGAAAATTATGATGTGATTGGCATAACAGAATCTTGGCTCAATACAGAAGATAGAGACTTTTTAGCAGAGTATTCACTTCCCGGTTATGTAATGTTTGAGAACAGCCGAATAAATCGAAATGGAGGTGGTGTTTTACTTTATATCAAAGAAAGTCTTAACCCTACCCTCATGTCAAAACCTCAAATTGTGAACGTCGACGCATCTTTTGTGCTAATAAAGAATAATAAAGGTACAAAAATAATACTTGCATTAATATACAGACCTCCAGCTCAATCAGTGCAAACTGACCGAGAAATTTACGAACAAATTGCAGATGAAAGTAACTCACAAGATACCGTAATTTTTGGCGACTTTAATTTACCTGTGACCAAGTGGGGCGATACTCTTACTTCACACTCCGGACATGACTTGTATACGAACTTGCAAGAGAGTTCGCTTTATCAATTTGTTCGAACGCCAACCCGTGGTAATAACGTTCTTGACATTGTACTTGCAACAAAAGAAGAATTAATAGAGAATTTGAATGTTGGTGATGAATTCAGTAACAGCGACCATCATACGATAACTTTCACTTTAAAGTTTACTAGTAACGAACCAAATAGTAGCATCGAAAAAGTCCCTAATTTCAAGAAAGCAAACTTCCATAAACATAGAGCTATGTTTAAAGAAACTGACTGGAGCTTTTTAATTCACAATAACGACATAAATACATCTTGGAAGTTATTCGAAGCCACTTACCTAAAAGCAGTGCAAGACTGCATACCATCGAAAATACGGCGTCCAGGCCATAATAATAAGCCCAAATGGTGGAATAAAGATATTTCAAACTGCCTGCTTGCTAAAAAATTTGCTAATGATAGATTAAAATCCTCACAAAATGACGAAGAATGGCTGAAATTTGTAGAGCTACGACGCAAAGCCAAAAAGTTAATTAAGCAAAGTAAAAAGACCTTGGAGTTACATATTGCGAATCAAAGTAAAACAAACCAGAAAGAATTCTATAGTTATATCAGAAAGAAAAAAGTAGTTACTTCAACTGTTGGACCGTTAGTCGATGAAAATGGAGAATACACCAAAGACGAAGTACAAATGAGTAATGCCCTCAATACCTTCTTTGCATCAGTTTTTACAACAGAAGACCTCAGTGATATCCCTACACCATCGCCGATTCAGATTGATAATTCAGATGTTCTAAGCAATATCACCGTTACAGAGAGAGAAGTATTGAATTGTTTAGATAAACTCAAGGTAAATAAAACGCCTGGACCTGATACAATCTCGCCTAGAGATCTAAAGGAAGCTAAGGATGAGCTCTCCAAACCACTGACATTACTATTCAATAAATCCTTGCAGTCTGGAACTATGCCCAATCAGTGGAAGCTAGCCAACGTAACACCGATATTAAAAAAAGGCAGCAAATCCCTACCCAGTAACTATCGTCCAATTAGCTTAACCTCAGTTGTATGTAAAATGCTAGAAACGGTCATATGAGACAGACTCTTAAATCACTTAGAGGAAAATAACATACTTAAAGATACTCAACACGGCTTTCGTAAAAAACGTTCCTGTTTAACAAACCTCTTAGACTTCTTCCACGATATCCTCAACCTCTACGATGAGAGTAAAGCTGTAGATATTATATACCTTGATTTTCAAAAGGCCTTTGACAAAGTTCCCCACAAACGTTTACTGCTAAAACTAAAAGCGCATGGAATACAAGACGGTGTGTTGAAATGGATAGAAAATTGGCTCAGCGACAGAAAACAAAGAGTAGTCATAAACGGTAAGGCATCTAAATGGACCAATGTAAGTAGCGGGGTACAAAGGAGTACAAAGGAGTACAAAGGAAATCAAGCAACAACAGATCTAGTGACCCTTCTAGGTTGCTTGTCCTCCAAAACACTGAGGATCAAGTGTCCAAACAGTGGTTTAGAGTGGGTAAGGGAACATTGGAAAGGGAAATACTGCCCTGGAACTAATGTCCGTGGCAGGATTAGGAAGTTAGTAGGGGACAGATGGGTTAGTAACTGAGGGGGGGATAAAATAAAGTTATTCATTTACAAACGCAGTCAGTCGCGGGTTTGATGCGAGATATTTGTCTAGGCGGAGTTTAAATGAATCAACGGTGATGCAGTCTATAACGTTTCGGGGAAGCCCATTCCACAAGTTGACAACTCGATTGAAGAAGAAATTCTTAGATTCGTGTGAGTTAAAAGATTTACCAATAATTTTGCAACCGTTTCCCCGCGTGTAATTAGATTGGTCGATAGTGAAGTACTTACTACAGTTCATATTGTCGATGCCTTTGATGATTTTGAACACTTGAATTAAGTCACCTCTTAATCTGCGCTGGGTTAAAGGAAATAGATTTAATTCTCTAAGACGCTCTTCGTATGGTTTGTTCTTTAGGCTAGGTATCATTTTGGTAACTCTACGTTGAACTCGTTCTAGCTTGTTTATATCTTTTTGGTAATAAGGGCACCAGGATTGAACGCAGTATTCCAGAAGAGGGCGGACTAATGAATTGTAAAGGGTTAGGATAACTTCTTTGGATTTATGCTCAAATGACCTGCCTATAAAGCCAATTATTTTGTTTGCCTTCTTAACAACTTCTGAACATTGTTGACTCGGTTTTAGGTTACTCGATATTGTTACTCCCAGATCGGTTTCTCTGTTTACATTCTTAAGCTGAGTGCCATTCATCGAATAGTTTGCTTTCTCATTTAGGTATCCGATATGTAGTACTTTACATTTATCCGCATTGAAACTCATTTGCCAAATTTGGGCCCAACATGACAATTTATCTAGATTGTGTTGCATATCGTCAACTTGTTCTTTTGAGAGTACGCTATTTGCAATTTTTGTATCGTCAGCAAATTTTGAGATTGTACAGGTGAGACCCTCATCTATGTCGTTGATGTAAATTAGAAAGAGAATTGGTCCTAGTACCGATCCCTGGGGTACCCCGCTACTTACATTGGTCCATTTTGATGCCTTACCGTTTATGACTACTCTTTGCTTTCTGTCGCTGAGCCAATTTTCTATCCTTTTCAACACACCGTCTTGTATTCCATGCGCTTTTAGTTTTAGCAGTAAACGTTTGTGGGGAACTTTGTCAAAGGCCTTTTGAAAATCAAGGTATATAATATCTACAGCTTTACTCTCATCGTAGAGGTTGAGGATATCGTGGAAGAAGTCTAAGAGGTTTGTTAAACAGGAACGTTTTTTACGAAAGCCGTGTTGAGTATCTGTAAGTATGTTATTTTCCTCTAAGTGATTTACGAGTCTGTCTCGTATGACCGTTTCTAGCATTTTACATACAACTGAGGTTAAGCTAATTGGACGATAGTTACTGGGTAGGGATTTGCTGCCTTTTTTGAATATCGGTGTTACGTTGGCTAGCTTCCACTGATCGGGCATAGTTCCAGACTGCAAGGATTTATTGAATAGTAATGTCAGTGGTTTAGAGAGCTCATCCTTAGCTTCCTTTAGAACTCTAGGCGAGATTGTATCAGGTCCAGGCGTTTTATTTACCTTGAGTTTATCTAAACAATTCAATACTTCTCTCTCTGTAACGGTGATATTGCTTAGAACATCTGAATTATCAATCTGAATCGGCGATGGTGTAGGGATATCACTGAGGTCTTCTGTTGTAAAAACTGATGCAAAGAAGGTATTGAGGGCATTACTCATTTGTTCTTCGTCTTTGGTGTATTCTCCATTTTCATCGACTAACGGTCCAACAGTTGAAGTAACTACTTTTTTCTTTCTGATATAACTATAGAATTCTTTCGGGTTTGTTTTACTTTGATTCGCAATATGTAACTCTAAGGTCTTTTTACTTTGCTTAATTAACTTTTTGGCTTTGCGTCGTAGCTCTACAAATTTCAGCCGTTCTTCGTCATTTTGTGAGGATTTTAATCTATCATTAGCACATTTTTTAGCAAGCAGGCAGTTTGAAATATCTTTATTCCACCATTTGGGCTTATTATTATGGCCTGGACGCCGAGTTTTTGATGGTATGCAGTCCTGCACTGCTTTTAGGTAAGTGGCTTCGAATAACTTCCAAGATGTATTTATGTCGTTATTGTGAATTAAAAAGCTCCAGTCAGTTTCTTTAAACATAGCTCTAAGTTTATGGAAGTTTGCTTTCTTGAAATTAGGGACTTTTTCGATGCTACTATTTGGTTCGTTACTAGTAAACTTTAAAGTGAAAGTTATCGTACGATGGTCGCTGTTACTGAATTCATCACCAACATTCAAATTCTCTATTAATTCTTCTTTTGTTGCAAGTACAATGTCAAGAACGTTATTACCACGGGTCGGCGTTCCAACAAATTGATAAAGCGAACTCTCTTGCAAGTTCGTATACAAGTCATGTCCGGATTGTGAAGTAAGAGTATCGCCCCACTTGGTCACAGGTAAATTAAAGTCACCAAAAATTACGGTATCTTGTGAGTTACTTACATCTGCAATTTGTTCGTAAATTTCTCGGTCAGTTTGCACTGATTGAGCTGGAGGTCTGTATATTAATGCAAGTATTATTTTGGTACCTTTATTATTCTTTATTAGCACAAAAGATGCGTCGACGTTCACAATTTGAGGTTTTGACAAGAGGGTAGGGTTAAGACTTTCTTTGATATAAAGTAAAACGCCACCTCCATTTCGATTTATTCGGCTTTTCTCAAACATTACATAACCGGGAAGTGAATACTCTGCTAAAAAGTCTCTATCTTCTGTATTGAGCCAAGATTCTGTTATGCCAATCACATCATAATTTTCTGTAAACACTAGCTCCTCTAAATCTGAAAATTTATTGCGTATGCTACGAGCGTTTGCATAGAAAACCTTTAAATTTGTTATTTTAGAACTCACGGAACGCTCTTTAATAATATTTTTGGTTCTTGTCGGATCTACATTTATGTTCATGGCTGTCCTCGGTCCTCGCTGTCTTCGGTCCTTATCGCTGGTGGTCTTCGGTTGCCTCTGTTTTTTTCTTGGCGTTGGATGATTTATGTCACTGCTGCTTCTTCTCGGATGGCGTTTTTTGATCCATGGCTGCGGACTGCTTCGTGTAGGAGACGACCCATGCGTGCTGAACCCACAGGGTTTAGATGAGTGCCATCCTTGCGGAACAGAGTAGGCTGGTTGTAGAAGTTGTCCCAGAGGTTGATGAATTAAACTTCTTCCCTCAGACACAAATGTTTTAGTCGGCTATTTGTGCTGAAAGCCTTGTCGTAGAATTTGTCAGGTGCGTCGATCTTGGGGAGAATGCCTGAGATGATGATATTCCTTGACTTGTTTTTGTAGTGCTGGATCATCTTGCGATATTTCTCCATCAACTCTTCGGATCTGGTGCGCATGACGTCATTTGAACCAGCATGGATGACAAAAAGGGTATTTTCATTTGCATCCTTTGTGGTATCTTCGAAGGCTTCCACAATGTCGTCCAGTCCAGCTCCTGGGATGCAAAATCTTTTTCGTTGATTTGGGACTCTGTCGCAGAACTCTTCGACCTGTCCTCGTAGGATGGAATCCCCCACGAGCCTGGTCTCTTCTGGTTCGTCTTCCATCTCTACCAATATCTCAAATCTGTTGGACATTGTGACTGGTAGATGAGACCTTTTCTGCGTTGGCCGTGCACCATTCCTCACTGGTGTAAATCCGGAAACCTGTGGTGGCGGGACTCTACGTACAGGTCGGGGAGAGGAGTGGTTAGAACGGGGGCGAGGGGTTGGTACTGTTCGTGCTAATGTGCTAATGTGCTCCCTGGGTACCCCAGGGATCGGTACTAGGACCATTTCTCTTTCTAATTTACATCAACGACATAGATGAGGGTCTCACCTGTACAATCTCAAAATTTGCTGACGATACAAAAATTGCAAATAGCGTACTCTCAAAAGAACAAGTTGACGATATGCAACACAATCTAGATAAATTGTCATGTTGGGCCCAAATTTGGCAAATGAGTTTCAATGCGGATAAATGTAAAGTACTACATATCGGATACCTAAAAGCAAACTATTCGATGAATGGCACTCAGCTTAAGAATGTAAACAGAGAAACCGATCTGGGAGTAACAATATCGAGTAACCTAAAACCGAGTCAACAATGTTCAGAAGTTGTTAAGAAGGCAAACAAAATAATTGGCTTTATAGGCAGGTCATTTGAGCATAAATCCAAAGAAGTTATCCTAACCCTTTACAATTCCTTAGTCCGCCCTCTTCTGGAATACTGCGTTCAATCCTGGTGCCCTTATTACCAAAAAGATATAAACAAGCTAGAACGAGTTCAAAGTAGAGTTACCAAAATGATACCTAGCCTAAAGAACAAACCATACGAAGAGCGTCTTAGAGAATTAAATATATTTCCTTTAACCCAGCGCAGATAAAGAGGTGACTTAATTCAAGTGTTCAAAATCATCAAAGGCATCGACAATATGAACTGTAGTAAGTACTTCACTATCGACCAATCTAATTACACGCGGGGAAACGGTTGCAAAATTATTGGTAAATCTTTTAACTCATACGAATCTAAGAATTTCTTCTTCAATCGAGTTGTCAACTTGTGGAATGGGCTTCCCCGAAACGTTATAGACTGCATCACCGTTGATTCATTTAAACTCCGCCTAGACAAATATCTCGCATCAAACCCGCGACTGACTGCATTTGTAAATGAATAACTTTATTGTATCCCCCCCTCAGTTACTAACCCATCTGTCCCCTACTAACTTCCTAATCCTGCCACAGGGCAGTAATTCCCTTTCCAATGTTCCCTTACCCACTCTAAACCACTGTTTGGACACTTGATCCTCAGTGTATTGGAGGACAAGCAACCTAGAAGGGTCACTAGATCTGTTGTTGCTTGATTTCCTTTGTACTCCTTTGTACCTAACTCTTCTACTAGACTATTTGCCGACGATAGTTTGATGTTTAGGCCCGTACTGACTAGAGACGACTGTGGACTTATCCAGCACGACTTAAACACCCTCGAACATTGGGATAACACCTGGCAGATGTCTTTCCGCCCCAACAAATGTAAACTTCTCTGCTTTACCTGTTCCCGATCACCCATCACTTTCAATTATACATTACACAACCAACCACTAGAATCAGTTCCTTCATACAAATATCTTGGCGTCCACCTCTCCACCAACCTAAGATTCAACACCCACATTCATAACATACAAAGTCAGGCAAATCGCACACTAGGGTTCTTGAGGAGGAATTTACACAATTGTACACGAGACATCAAACACCTAGCATATAACACCCTTGTTCGCCCAACACTGGAGTACTGCGCCGCAGTTTGGGATCCATACACACAATCTAACATTAACACACTTGAAAAAATTAACACAAAGGCAGCCAGGTTCATCACACACAGTTACACGCAAACCCCAGGCATCATAACCCGTATCAAAAATCAAATAAACATGGAAACCCTTAACACACGAAGACTCAGGCACAGGCTCCCAGTAATGTATAAAATCACACACAATTATATCGACATTAAAAAACATGAATACCTACACAACTCAAACACCCGCAACACTCTGTAGCACAAACTCTCATAAGTACCAAACATACCACACTAATACTGACTTCTACAAACACTCATTCTTTCCACGAACCATACGGGATTGGAACAGTCTCCCAGAAGATACAATAAATAGCCCTACACTAGACACATTCAAATATTATGTTCCTTCCAACAACCAACTATACTCCTAAAATCGATTAATGAAATTTTACAAACACATGTGGCAGTCCGTGGATTCGAACCCAGGATGCTCACACCGAAAATAAACACCTTATGCATCGCACCACGAAGGCAATTAAAGGATGGTGGACACTGCCTACGATTTATTATGCAACTTCGAATCCTGCATATCAATCTAAGCATGTACACACAACACAACTGCAACTCACGTAGGCTATGCATATGTGTATATGTGCATATATGCATACACAGAATAAACGAACATTTCGCCCACATCACACACACACCATAAACCCTCAAATTAGCTCTCTCCATCCTATATCCTGACCCCCCATCCTCGACCCTAATACCTATATATGTGTAATATGCACAAGTCCAGCGCCCTACATATTATAAATCGAGATCGAGATTGTGAACGGTATTACAAGCATAAAAAACAAACTGACACCAAGACCAAACGCCCTGAAGTCACTTGGCCATACAACATTCAGACATAACAAAGAACCACAGTATACAAACAATATATACCGTGCATTCAGTGATGCTAGCCCTGCTTGGGCTTCTAACCTCTCTGAACCATATCACAACACCCTACAGACTATGCAGAAAACAAACTCAAAATAATCACTGGCTGCACAGCTACCACACCTACAGACCATATACACCAGGAAAACAAAGTCCTCAAAATCAAGGATCACCTTGATATGAGATGCACACAATTCCTCGCCGCAACCTCCACAAACCAACATCACCCAATCCACTACATGGCAGTACATCCACACACACCAAGAAACATCAGAACAACACCTAGCACTCTTTATCATATACAAATATTGTCTTCACTCCCCCCTCATCCACCCCAAGCCTGCGTCCAGACGCATATCCATATTCAAATCACCCACTGATCTATCCAGTCACTCAAAGACAACACTCGGCTACATGCACGGCCCACTGAAATCCATCCCTCAGAAAACATCCTTTTCCGTGAGGACAGAGTACACCTGGGTAGGCTACGATGAGAGCACCATTCAACCCTTCTGAGTAGTAGTATTAGTCATTTCATAGGCTGCCTGGCTGAACAGCTCCGAGCTCCTAAGGAAGGCCACGGCCGAGACCGGGTTTTCTCAAAATATTCTCAAGAAGTGAGTGTTTTGTTGTTGGCGTAATTGGTTGTGTGTTATGCAGTCTTCCATATTGTGTATGATAGTGTGCAGGGTTGTGTTACAGCCCGGGCAGATTTCCTGGACGGAGTCGTCCAGCCTCTTCTGATAACTCAGAAGGGCTGGATGGTGCCCATATTGCAGCCTAGCCAGGTGGATTCTGTCCTCACAGGAAAGTATGGTATCTGAGGAATGGACTTCAAGGGGGCCGTGTATGTAGCCGAATGTTGTCTTTGAGTGACTGGATGGATTGGTGGTTTAAGTATGGATATGCTTCTGGAGGCTTGGGGTGGGCAAGGGGGTAGTGAAAACAGGATTTGTGAATGATAACGAATGCTAGATGTTATTTTGATGTTTTTTGGTGTGGGTGGGTGTTGTGCCATGTAGTGTAATTGGTAGTGTTGGTTTGTGGAGGCTACGGCGAGAATTTGTGTGCCTCTCATATCAAGGTGATCCTTGATTTTGAGAACTTTGTTTTCTTGGTGTGGGTGGTCTGTAGTTGCGGTAGCTGTGCAGCCAGTGATTATTTTGAGGGCTTTGGTCTGTAGGGTGTTGTGATGTGTTTCCGAGAGGTTAGAGGCCCAAGCCGAACTAGCATTTTCCATTACTGAACGTATATATTATTTGTATACTATGGTGGTAGTTTCTTTGTTATGTCCAAATGTTGTATGGCAAATTACTTCAGGGCGTTTAGTCTTGTTGTCAGTTTTTTTTTTTATTCTTGTAATATGTTGTTTAAATGACATTGATGTATCGTATGTTACACCAAGGATTTTAGGTGTGTGTGTGTGTGTTCTGAGTTATCAGAAGAGGCTAGATAACTCCGTACAGGTCCTCCAGGTCCCCAGGATACCTATCCGGGCTGTAACGCAACACCGCACACTATCAAACACATTATGGAAGACTGCATAGCACAGACCCACATACACCTACAACACAATATATATTCCTTGAGAGCTTTGTGGGAAAACTCGGTCTCGGCCGTGGCCTTCCTTAGGAACTCGGGACTGTTCGACCAGGCAGCCTAGCGAACAACTACTACTACTACCCAAGAAGCACGGCTAGTTTGAACTTTTGCACGACGGTGTATGTATGTACGTATGTATATACTCAGGCACATACCTCAACATCCCGTAGCTGAGGGTGGCCGATTTGAGACAGAGGGTCCAGGACCACTTTCGAGTTCCCTCGCCTTGGTGGTCACAATCAGGACTACATCCCTGTGAATACTGGAATTTTGTTATCTTACCTTATTTATAACTCATTAGGGTAGGTCTTATATATATAACAATGTAGCATTCACTGTTATCTTGCGAATGTTGAAGACTAGAACATATTTACTATACCAAGTGGTTCTAATAATTATGAGGTGGAAAATGATAGTGGATCGAGTTTTAGCTTGCCCATGAATCGTTCAAAGGCTCTACGATTACAGCTTGTAAACACCCAAGTATTTTCTGAGTATTGATTATTGATTATTATTAATATTATTTATTATTTATTTATTCCACCATTGTAGCCATTCTAATGTCACTGTACATTGCTTAATGAGTTCAGACTCTTGGAATGTATTGATCAGCTTTCAGTGCCTGTGAAAGCAAAAATCTAGCAGACAGGCATGACACAGGGAGTAGGGTTTGTTTACGTTTCGGATATGTCCTGCCTGACACATTAACCATTCTTGTACCAGTATTGTTAGCCATGTAATAGCCATTTGCCTTCCTGATGGCCATCTGGGCTGCACAGTGTGATCTCGCCTAGGCCTTCCCGACAGCCATGCGGGCTCTTTGGGTTAAAACAGAAATATCTTGTATTGATTTACTTGTATTTAGAGTAAACGTTATAACAAAACAGAGTACCTGTGCATTATATGTCTTATAAACATGTTTTGAAATGTGAAAAAAACAGTGATTTTGGGTGAGCTATGCTTTTTAACACTATCATCCTACCTCTTGGGGGTTATTAAGATATTTTGATTGTTATTAAGAACTGTTTATTGCTTTTGCCATTTCGAACAGTTTATTTAAAGTCTGTCTGCATCTTAGTTCAAGTCATATCAGTAATGAACCACCTAGTTGTTGAAATAAAGTTGGGTAGGGAAAGAGTTTGGTCACTGTCTTTATCGTCCGGTCTAATAGTCGGGTAATTCTCATCAGAGTAGGTGAAGGCGCACAAGCGAAGTACACAGACGAGCTGCTACAGAAAGTGGAGGATGCAGACTACAATGATTGCGAATACCTCCTGGAACAAGACCCGACAAAAGCTGTAACTGTTTGTGATGCGGAGACCCAAGTGACTCCGCTCCATGTGGCTGCCAAGAACGGCCAGACGGATATCATGAATCTCCTGTTGAACAATAATGCCGACTGTAATGCTAAGGATGCAAATGGTCAAACGCCCTTACACCTGGCAGCCATCAAGGATCATTACGATAGCTGCGTTATCCTGCTTCAGTGTCCAGGCATTCAAGTAAGTGGTGATTAATAACACAATTAAATGTATAATCTCTCTATCTATCTATTACCAGATACTTTGATCCCTGATGGGGTGACCACTAAAAAATCACCTCCAACAAGGAAATTAATATTGATTCTCTAGCTTGTTTATGGGAGAGTGTTGTTAGCCCACCTGACCATTGTTACGTATAGTGTGTGAGGTGCATGTGGTATATTGCGATACTGAAGGAATGGCTAATGGTGTAAATATAGTGTGTAGCCAATGTAATAGCTCGATCATACTGGCAGTGTCATTATAAATGCGACACTTCTGATGTCCACCATTACAAAGTGGGGTTGGGAGGCCATGTGGTTGAATGTCAAAGATATTCAGCCATTGGGGGATCAAATTCGCATCACAAATGCTCCTAAAACCACTCGATCTACCCTTGATGACCCATCAAGATGCTCTGGATTACGGCCTGACACTGTAACCATCAACTTCTGCAATATTTGCGACCTTTCATCTAACTTTCCCTTTGTCGAACACCACTTCTCCTACAAACCTGATCTTAATTTTCTCACAGAGTCTTAGGTGTCTGAGGCAACTTCCAGCAACCCCTT
Source organism: Paralithodes platypus (assembly GCA_032716605.1). NCBI lineage: Eukaryota > Metazoa > Arthropoda > Malacostraca > Decapoda > Lithodidae > Paralithodes > Paralithodes platypus. The sequence continues at coordinate 28,674,657 of CM064543.1, read as the reverse complement.
CTCGGTTTCCTTATTTTATCTATCCTAGTTTCAAAGCCAAAGGCGGATGTTGTGTATATGTGCACAACACTCACTTGCTCTCATGTTCCCGACTTCGATTCCTCTGAATTTTCAACTCTCTAACTCAAACTTTCCTGTCACTCTCAAACTATATATTTCTGTGATGTCTATCTATCCCCAACTCTACTGATTCTCCACAATTCTCTGACTATCTTAATTCTAAAGTGGAACACTTCCTATCAACCTCTTCTTTCTCTGAAACCTCCATCATAAATTATTTCAATGTTTACCACCACCAAAGGCTCTCTCATTCCACTGACCAACCTGGTGAACAAGCCTATATCTGTTCTATCCTAAGTGACTTACAGCAGTTAGTCCAGCACCCGACTCTTATCTGTCACTGAGTAGTAACCGCGCGTGCGTGTGTAGGCCTTTACACCCTACACATTACGCATGATATGCCAGATAGAGCTTTTATCCTTATCTTTTGGTTATAATTTCTCAATAATAGCATAATAATACAGGATTCTTTCATCACACGTAAGATGACAGGTCACGTCCTGACCCCCCATGTCCCTATATGACATTTTTGTGCATGCGGTTGCATATAAAATATAGAGATTTTCACCAACTTAGAAGTGTTGCATGGGGATATTTAATCTCTTGGGTGATTCTTTGATTATTTTCCCGCGGTTTTAGGTGCATACCTAAATTTTGAAGGATGGTCAGATTTTCTTCCTTCTAAACAGGTTGGTCCCCATAAGGAGGCGTCTGGGCATTAGGAGTATCAGTGAAGTGATGCGCACGAGCTGACTTGGTTAGTTTGGACACGTAAAGAGAATGGATGATTAGAACTAGGTGAAGAAATGCCGGGCTGTGAACATGTGGGGAAGCTGCTCGCAGGGATAGACCTAGAAAAGACATGGGATCAAGTACTCAGGTCCGATCTCAAAAGAAAGAACTTAACCCTTTCACGCTTATGTGGACACAGGGGTTGCCAATTAGCAATTATACATAGAGTTTTCTCAATCTTATAACCAACTCTCCAAAATTAGTTTTCTTCCCACAGCTAACTCAAAGACAACTGCAGAGGTTGAAGTAACTAAACTAAAGGTTTCTAAACACCCCTGATGGTCACAAAGTATCGTATAAATACGATAGAATATGACTCTTTTGTGATCTCTTATGTCTCTGTGACGTCATGATCTCTCCTACAGAACGACGTAGGACGAGTAGATCGTATATTATAAGATTGTAAATAAGTTAAGTTATAAAAGGCCTAATATGCTATTAAGCAATATTGCCATGGTCTTATGTAGTATATATAATTTATCGTATATATTAATATAATTTATCGTATAGAGCAACCTAAATGCGGTACGATAATTTGGGCTCCTGGCGGTTTGCCAAGGCAGCAAGGTGTGCTTTTGAGGTAACCCAGAGCCTTCACGAACACCAACCAGTTAACATCTAATTTTCCGCCCTCAGTTGATCGTGCTTTTGTGCCTCTAATCACAATACACATACAGCAATACACACAACTACACCATCACGACGCTCTCATCGACATCATGACTGACTGATAGATAAGCATATTATTCATGTCCATTCCCATGTAATCATTTATTCTTTCTTTAACTTGACTCGTGTCTTGGGACCGAAGTCTCGTTCCCCATTGTCCACCGCCATATTGGGTAAAACGTTCTCCCTTGCCTCATTGCCACGTGGAACTATTGGTGAGTTAATTCCTGGCTAATATTAACCCTTATAACCTTACCCTATAATTATATACATTTATTATGTGAGACCTTTGGATATAAATTAGCTTGTTTCAGATTGAATTCAATTTAGATATAGAGTATTCATTTAGATTGATTTTATTTGATTCATTATAGCTTAGTAATATTTAACTTCCATTGATAGTTTGCCACATTGGTGCCCAGACCCGGGAATTAGCTACCAGTAAGGGATTTTAAGGCAATGAACAAGGGGACATATAACAGGATGCAGGAACAACTCTATGATAAACTGGCAAGGCTAGCCAAGCGATGGTTAGAGCCGGAATGCAGGGTCACATCGTTGTGCCTGCCTAAGTCCTGCATCGCACCCATCATCTTTCCCCAATAATTTTCTTTTCCGTTTCAGACTTCCTGTGACATATGACCTGACCTAACATTTTTTCTTGTTCAATATGATCCATTAGTAGGTATTGCTATTTAGTGTACTATTTTTTCTCCATATCATAGAAGTCCGCCGGTTGGCATCTCATAATTAGACTATTATTTGGCCGTTGTTTTTGTAACGTAACATTTAGATACATAGCCTATAGGCTCACATGCAAAATGGATAAAAACGATAAAGAGACACCGTCTAGTGGGGTGCTGATCAAAGCCCCTAAAAATCAAAGGGCAGGACTTCGGGGAGTAATAAATAGGCTAATTGTGGACTTAAACACTTTCATCACTACTGTTGAACTAGAGGAATTGGAGGCTAGATTAGAAAACGTTCAGGCTACCCACGGACGTATTACGGCTCTGAGTGAGGTGATTGTGGCTGACATGATAGAGGAGGAAGAGATTGTTACAGAGTGTGATAATCGCGCCCTCTATGACGAACCTGTCTTTAGAGCGAAGTACCTATTACAGCGTGCAATCGCGAGTAAGAAGGGAGGCGATAATGAGGCCCATAGAAGGGCTGACCCAAAACATACTGTACACCTCCCAAAGCTCAATCTTCCTACATTTGGGGGCAAGTTAACCGAGTGGTTAGCTTTCTGGGACGTATTTCGATCTACGGTTCATGAATCCTCTTTGGATAATGTCCGCAAGTTTCACTATCTGAAAGGACAAATGGAAGGAGAGGCCTTACATTTAATAGAGGGTTTTGCAGTAGTGGGTGGTAGTTATCTTGAAGCGGTACACTTATTAGAGTCCACATACGGGGATAGAGAGCAGTTGAAGATGGCCCATGTCGTTGCCTTGTTGGGGCTCGCAGAACCACAGTATAAGGTTGATGAGTTGACAAACTTCAGGGCAAATATGGAGTGCCATACTCGATTGCTAGACACCCTAGGGCTTACCACGCAGGAAATGATAGTTATTATCTTGCGTCAGAAGCTTCCTATGGCAATACTTGATAAGGTAAGATCATTTGAGCTGGGGGAGTTCAAAACTCAGTTCAGCAAGGAGATCAATAATCTACAGTTGAACAAAGGGAGAATGTATGTGTCGGGAGGGAGTGAGAATGTGGAGAAGAGGGGAACAATAAGCATGACAGTGGGGACTAAAGAAAAGAAATAGGGTGCATATAAGAAACCTGCTCAGATTCTATGTAAGCTATGTAACAACAATCATAAATGGAGTTTCTGCGTAAAATACCCAGCAAATGAGACAAAACTAGCACAGGCGAAAAGATTGAAGCTATGTGTAGGTTGTCTAAGTAAAGAACATGGTAAGTAGAGACAATGTACTGCTACATACTTAAGGCCCTGTCGCCACTGCAAAGGACATCACTTTGATAAGTTGTGTCCTACAGCAGATAAAGTCAAAGACGTCAAAAATGAGGGTACTACAACTGTGGCACTAGGTAGCACGCAAGACACCACTATATTGCCCACAATACAGATTCCCATGGAAGGTAATGACAGTAACAAAGTTTGTCGGGTACTTCTAGATCATGGGTCTCAACGTTCCTTTATAAAGAGGTCCGTACTAGTGGGACTGAAGCACCGAATCGTAGGGGCTGAGACTCTTCGATTACAGGGCTTCACAGGGGTTACTGATAAACAAGACTACGAGATAGCGGAGATTTCATATTTCTATCGTAAAAACCGGTACTTTATGACTTGTATCGTAGTAGACACCCTACCAGAATATGTATCTGTGGGTGTGAAGAAGGTGGAACACGCATTACGTAGCAAAGGGGTTAACTTGTCAGATCCCATGGGAAATCAGAGTGAGGTGCATGTTCTACTTGGTGTGGATCATTATTATGAAGTAGTATACCCTGGATTTAAAAAGATGTGTGGTGTAATTTTAATCCCTACTAAATTTGGATACTGCATGAGCGGAAAGGTGCATACTACACAGTCAAAGGTCCTGGTCGACACGGTCTCGATATATAGAGTCAATGTAACCGCGGCAGAGGAGTTGGGAAGGGAGGATTCCCAACCTAGTGACCCTAAGATGGCTGCCGAGTTCGACCTGGAACGACTGTGGAGATTGGATCACATAGGCATTAATCCTATGGAGACTGATTATGACTCGGAAGTTGCGCTACAAAGGTTTGACGAGTCTGTGTGCTACTGTGCCTCAGACAAGCAATATAAAGTTAGTTTACCCTGGAAGAACAGTGAGATAAGCCTGCCTACCAATTATGGTTTGGCATTAGGTCGCTTGCGCGCATTGCAGCGGAAATTGTCTAACGAACCGAGCACGCGCCAGGCGTATGACGATGTATTTCGGAGTTATGAGGATAGGGGCTTTATAGAGAGAGTCGATGTCAAGGAACCATGTAAGAAGGGTAGGGTTCACTATCTGGCCCATCATGGGGTAAAGAAAGACAGCGTCACCACACCAATACGGGTGGTGTATGACTGTTCTGCCCACCAAGGACAACAACCCAGTCTAAATGACTGCCTGTTGACAGGTCCGTCCATGGTGTCGGACCTGTCCCAACATCTATTGCGGTTTAGGCTGGGGAAGTATGCCTATACCAGTGACATCGAGAAGGCATTCTTGATGGTCAAGCTAAAGGAGGAAGATAGAGATGTTACCCGCTTTCTTTGGTTCGGCGACATTAGCGACTCTGAAAGTCCCATCATAATATACCGTTTTCGGGTTGTACTCTTTGGGGCCACTTGCTCGCAGTTTTTGTTAAATGCCACAATCAGAAAACATCTAGCTGACACTCATGAGGACACAAGTAAACTATCTCGCGGATTATACATTGACAATTTGCAGGGTACTACCGATAGTCAAGATGATTTGTTATGTGCATACTGGCAAGCACGCAGATTGTTTGCGGATGCACATCTATTTCTCCGCGAGTGGGTTACTCATAGTGAAGATCTTCAGAGTTTAATACAAGTGGATGGTACGGCATCTCTTGACCAGGAAAAGTCCAGAAATTTGGGGATGATCTGGCAACCTAAACATGACTTACTAACTTTTCAAACAAGGTCTTTTGCTCAGCAGACAGGAGCGCACACAAAAAGAAGTCTGTTGAGCAAAGTTGCGCAATTTTTTGATCCTTTGGGTCTAGCATTACCCGTTACCATAAGAGCTAGGATTCTAATGCAGGAAGTTTGGAGACGTAAAATAGGATGGGATGACAGTAAGGTAACTATCCCTAAAATGGAATTGACTGCCATGCTGCTATTAGCACGTCTGGTGCAACATGTACGCGCAGCATACGAGAGCGAATTAAATATTGAAATCGTTCATGTATGGTGCGATAGTCAGGTCGCACTCAACTGGATACATAGCAAGAAGTCTCTGCCAGTTTATGTGCGGAATAGGGTAAATGAGATTAGAGCCCTTTTGCCAGACGTTGCTTATCATTATGTAAATACAAAGGAAAACCCTAGTGATCTCAAAACTAGGGGTATAACGGCTAGCCAGTTAATGAAGTCCGAATTGTGGTGGCATGGTCCAAAGTGGCTGCTCCATGAAAGTGAATGGACGATATGGCATGCTGTAGGTGAGGGACTTCTGCCACTGGAAACAGTGGCAGTTACAGCCCAACCAAATGAGCCACCGGGTCCTATCATAAGGTGGGCAAGATTCGGTGACTATAATAAACTAGTCAGAGTTGTAGCTTGGGTGTTGCGATATGTATCCAATCTCAAGCTTAAAGTAACGGGCCAACTCTGCAACAGGGGTCACAACATTGATGCTCGTGAATTTAAAGCAGCTGAAGTAACTTTGATCAATTGGGTTCAAATAGAAACCTTTTCCAATGAATTAGAATCCTTGAAAAGCTCGAATAAGACATTAATGCCTAATATAGTGCGTCAACTAAGGTTGCACCTAGACAATGGCCTCATCAGGTGTGAGGGTCGCCTGAAGTGGTCGGGTGTACCAGACGGCACAAACCGACCTATACTTATGCCAACAAGACATCACGTTACTGATCTATTGATCATACGTGCACATAGGGATGTAAAACACTACGGGGTATGTCATATTATATCAAATTTACGTCTCATATGGTGGATACCCAGAGTTCGACAAGATGCTCGACGCGTAGTGAGAAAGTGTGTAATATGCCAGAGACTAAAGGGTAAACCATATGCAACTGGACCAGCTCCACCTCTACCTGAATGCCGTGTAAAGCACGTAGAACCTTTCCAAGCAGTAGGATTAGATTACACAGGGGCATTGAAGACAAGGGAGCATGAGAAAGTTTATATATTATTGTTTACCTGTGCGACGTCTCGAGCGGTACACCTAGAACTATGAGATAATATGTCTAGCGAAGAATTTATGCTGGCGTTCAGACGGTTTTGTGCCCGTCGTTCATTCCCTCAACTCATTCTTAGCGACAATGCTCCCACTTATGTCCAAGCATCAAAATATCTAAAGGATATGAGTAGTGATCCTACTATCATCACTTTTTTGGGAGAGAAGAAGTGCGAATGGAGGTTCATTCCAGTTAAGGCACCTTGGTTTGGTGGAATGTGGGAACGATGTGTCGGCATAGTAAAGTCAGGACTCAGAGCGGTTGTAGGACGTGCTCTATTAACCCTCCAGCCCCGGGGGCTATAGCTTGCGACTGTGCTCCGGTACCGGGTGTTTTGACGATCTTTGGCCTATGTTAACTACTCTGTAAGTCAATGAATATGTCATGTAATGTTGTAAATAAAAAAGAATAATGTTCCACAAACCTTCCTCTGTCGAATGGCGTTGAGTAGAGGTCTCTAGCCCCTCTGGTTGCATAATGGTGAGCGCGGGAAGACGAGTGCTTTTCGGCGGCAAATTCTTCCCGCGTTCGGACGCGTCGCCTCGGCCATGGCTACGACGCACCTAGCCGCTCGCCGCGCCAAAGTATTTATCTCCCTTAGACGATTTTAGTGTTTGATATTGAGAATGTGATGTTTATTTGATATTTTCTAGTTATTTTGAGGCCAATTATATAAAATATGTTTATTAGGGTATCACTGTCACTGATATTGCTAATTTTCACTCGATACCGTACATTTTATTAGTAATTGAGGTAGCTTATTGTTGTATTAGGCACTGATTATTCGTTATCACAGGTGTTTATTATACTTTGGCCATCAAATATTAGGTCTTGTGTCACTTTCACTTTGACAAATATGCTTTAGAGTGTCACTGTCACTGATAATGCTCATTTTCACTCGATACCGTACATTTTATTAGTAATTGAGGTAGGTTATTGTTGTATTAGGCACTGATTATTCGTTATCACAGGTGTTTATTATACTTTGGCCATCAAATATTAGGTCTTGTGTCACTTTCACTTTGACAAATATGCTTTAGAGAGTGTCACTGTCACTGATAATGCTCATTTTCACTCGATACCGTACATTTTATTAGTAATTGAGGTAGGTTATTGTTGTATTAGGCACTGATTATTCGTTATCACAGGTGTTTATTATAGTTTGGCCATCAAATATTAGGTCTTGTGTCACTTTCACTTTGACAAATATGCTTTAGAGAGTGTCACTGTCACTGATAATGCTCATTTTCACTCGATACCGTACATTTTATTAGTAATTGAGGTAGGTTATTGTTGTATTAGGCACTGATTATTCGTTATCACAGGTGTTTATTATAGTTTGGCCATCAAATATTAGGTCTTGTGTCACTTTCACTTTGACAAATATGCTTTAGAGAGTGTCACTGTCACTGATAATGCTCATTTTCACTCGATACCGTACATTTTATTAGTAATTGAGGTAGGTTATTGTTGTATTAGGCACTGATTATTCGTTATCACAGGTGTTTATTATACTTTGGCCATCAAATATTAGGTCTTGTGTCACTTTCACTTTGACAAATATGCTTTAGAGAGTGTCACTGTCACTGATAATGCTCATTTTCACTCGATACCGTACATTTTATTAGTAATTGAGGTAGGTTATTGTTGTATTAGGCACTGATTATTCGTTATCACAGGTGTTTATTATACTTTGGCCATCAAATATTAGGTCTTGTGTCACTTTCACTTAGTTATATGATTTGTAAACGATTTATATACAATTTATTGTGTCTTTTTTCACTGATTTCTATATTTCTATAGGTTCTAATCATATGAATGTCACTTGGTATATACATATGTGTCACTTTCACATATTATTATGGTGTAATTGTATTTGTATCAATGTTCTCATAATACATGACTTTTGTATTACAATACATTGGTTTTCTTCCACTTTTTGCCTATATATAATTATAGTGTACATATTGTCATTTTATTTGGCAATTTCAGTATGATTATTAGAACTCCAGCTTGGAGTGGTAATCAAAGAAGCAATCTACAGCACAGAGTGCCACCTTGCACTCCACACACTCCAGGGTTGACTTTTTACCTGACCTCGGCTTCACCCTGCTGTTGTAGCAGACATGGCACCGCTTCTGCTGTGTTCTTCCGGATTCATTCTGAGGCAGGGAACCAAGCCTGTGCCTAGTCAAGTATTGAGCAGACTGCAAGCGGTCAATAACGGCGGGCCCAGGATGTGCCACTGCCCTCTGTGGCATAGCATACTTCTCCAGGAGCTCCGTCAACACCTGCTTTTGGAACCTCCGCAGGCTATTGAACTTCATGGGTGTGTTCACATTCCGAAGCTTGTATATGTTGTAGGCATTCAGAACTGACATGTCCACCATATGCAGAAAGAACTTTTTGTACCATCTGCACGAGGTACGCAGGCAGTCAATGAAGCCTATCTGCATGTCGGACTTGTCCACCAGCCTCATGTTGATGTTGTAGTCCAGGACAGCATCGGGCTTGGTCACCCTGGCCTGGGTGCGGCGATCCACCTTGCCAGTCTCCACCATTTCCCCCTTGTGGATGGTGGTCAGGAGGTTGACTTTCCGCTGGTCGTGCCAGTGGATAGCCAGAATGGGCCCCGACTTCTTCTTGAACACATCACCTTTTTTGGTCTTTGGAGGGAAAGGTGGCATGCCCTTCCTTTTCCCTCGTACTGTGCCTACAGTCCCCGTCTTGCGCTCATGCAGGTACTGTGAGAGAGTGGGGGACGTGTAATAATTGTCCGTGTAGAGGACGTGATTCTTATGAAAGTAGCGGTCCATCATGGCTTGCACCACTGCTCCGCCAAAGCCAATGAGGGGGTCCACAAGCAAGTCCCCTTCCTTCCCGCTGTAGACCAGGAAGTCCAGGACATAGCCAGTTTGGCAGTCGCACAGCACAAAGAATTTTATGCCAAAGCGATGTCTTTTTGAGGGGATGTACTGCCGGAAGCTGAGTTTTCCCCGGAACAGCACAAGAGACTCGTCAATGACGACCTTGCGGAAGGGCTTGAAGTAGGAGGTGAAGCGTTCTCGCATCATCTCATACAACGTCCTAATCTTCCACAGCTTGTCTGGGAGGTGGACGTCAAGGTTGGTGACAAGATGGAGCGCTGCGAGGATATCAAGGTACCGGTCGCGAGACATATATTTCCCGAAGGCAGGGGTGGATATCAGATCATTGGTGATCCAATAGTCAGGCAACCTATGCTTCTTGACATGAGGCATTAGCATGGTGAGTGCCAGGAACACCATGAACTCATTATGAGTCACTGGGGTCCACTGCCTCATGTGGCCCTTGGTCACCTTTCCCAAAAAGTGGACCTGGAATTGGTGCTGCTTATTTGTCTCTTTGACAACATAGCCTACCACCTCCTCATCAAAGAAGGCCTCAAACAGTTCGTGTGGTGGAGCATTGGGGCCTGCAGGAAAATTGGGGGTAACGCCTGAACCCTCCAGTACCTCATCAAAAGCTGGCACATCAGGGTTGTATGCATCCTCATCAACTACGTCTTGCCACTGAAAAACGTAGAATGGGTCTTCTCTACGCTGACGAGGAGCTCCAGCTGGTGGCCCAGCACGCCCACGGCCAACTCGGGAGGCGCGCGCCCTAGGGCGGCGAGGGCGGCGGCCAGGGCGGTGGGCAGCACGACGGGCAGCACGACGCCGGGCCAAGCGGATGGGTCGAGGGTCGTCGATGTCCATATAGTCATCGTCAGAGTGGTCATCTTGCCCTGACGGTGGACCTATGTAATCATGGCCAGAGTCTTCAGAGAGGTGCCCTTCATCATCAGTGGCCCCCACATAATCTGGCGGGGAACCAGTGATGCGTGGGCGGCGTGCGGGTGGGCGAGGTGGGGAAGGAGTGGCAGGTGAGGCTGTGTCCCCCCGAGGTCCCGGGCTCCTTGGCCTGCGACGAGTGACAGAAAGCAATGTTTCACTGTCACTAGGGCCAGGTATTGGTGATGCGAGCTCAAAGACTTCTTCAGGAAGACATGTTGAAGGCGGGAGAGGTTGGGAGGACCGTGGGGAAAGTTGCGGGGACGTATGGCTGGGGCCGGCCGGGGTGGACGCCGCGGGAGCCTCGAACAAAACTCTCTTACTTTTCTTAATTTTCTTGGTATATTTCCTACCTTTCCCCTTTTCGGCAGCAGTATGTCTCCTGTCGGGGGACCTAGGAGGCAAATAGGCCGAAAGTGTGGGGTCCTCAACCCTTGGCAATGGTGGGGGTGGTGGGGAAGAATGCGGGGCATCCGGGTCATCTTGGGTGGCGTGGGTAGATAAGGGAGACAATGGCGGACGAGAAGGGTCACCACGCTGACCCTCACTCACAGCCTCATCCTCACCAAGTAGTTTTGCTTGTTCCCTAGCTGCCGCGGCCGCCTTCTCAAGTATTTTCTGCTTATACAAATGTAGCTTGAAAGGCGATTTACCAGGGGAAGGGCTTGGCGTCGTGTCACTTAAGCGAAATTTGGTGAGTGACCTTGAACTCTCCCACTCGCTCACTCTCTCAAGTTCACTGTCTTTAGGTAAACCAGCTTCCTCAACAACTGGTACATCACCTTCATCACTCTCATCACTGTCATGTTCTCTCGCAAATCCCAGGAATTGCTCTTCTTTATCACTCTCATGGCCATAATCACTCGACTTATAATTACTGGAGTCGTCACTGACTTCATCATCAACATTATGCTTGGCATCAGCTCGCTCATAAAGTCTCAATGTCGTCTCAATACCTCCGGGAGATAACACATTTAGGCGATGGCGTCGGGGTAAGGCGCGACGAACAAGCAAGGGCGTCGTAGGAAGCACGGTATCGGACACAGCGGAATCACTATTTGGCGTACTGTCCATGATGGCGTCGGGGTAGATACTGTTGCTGTGGCGGAGTTTACGCCTGGTGGCGCCACCTACCGTCCCACGATACCGAAAATGTACGCGCGGCATTCGAAAGCACGCATGCAAGCAATGGGCGTTCAAGAGCCCTTCCGGGTTGCGCGGGCCGAGGTTGTTATGGGCGTTCAAGAGCCCATCCGGGTTGGAGGGGTTAAAGAAGAGTGAGTTGACGACAGTCCTCACAGAGATAGAGGCAGTCGTGAATGATCGCCCGCTTACATATGTGTACACCGACCTGCAAGAACCACTACCATTAACGCCAGCTCACTTGCTATATGGAAAACCATTGACTGCGTTTCCATCTGATTTTCAGTCCATAGTAGAGTTAGAGGATCCCTCGTTGTACTCTGAGGTAGCGGTGTCTAAGAGATACCAGTATATATCCAGGATAATCGAGGATTTTAGAAAACGGTGGATTAGTGAATATCTGCTAGCATTGAGGGAAAGGAGTGTTACTCCCTCTGGTAGACCAACGGCACCTACAGTTGGTGAAGTTGTTTTAATTAAAGAAGATAGTCCACGTTTATACTGGAAATAAGGCCGCGTATTGGAGGTATACAAGGGGGCAGACTCTGTAGAGCGGGTGGCGCTATTAAAGACAGCCACTGGAACTACTGTTCGTCCTATCGCACGTTTGTATGCTTTGGAGCTCGATTCCGCATTGCAATCTGAGGCTCCACCTGTTATTGCTGGGTCCGAGGATTCTCAAAGGAACGACTCACCTCTTACTGATGGTGATCATTCTCGGACCGGGACGCGTCCCAGATGCGCTGCTGCTGGCGCCGTCGACTTGTGGCGTCAGAAGATAGCCTCTGGGCAACTTTAGGTTTAACACCTTACGAGCGGCCTATGCGGTTTATTTATATGTACCGCACAGCGGGGTGTTTTTAGCCAAAATAGGGCTGTTTACGTGATCATTTTCATGCCTAAATAAGACCCAGAACGTAAAACAAGTACCTATCCCTGAAAGGGCATAAACAGAGCTTTCGAATGACACCATAACGATCCTTTTATGATGGCTAGTTTTCTTGCAATAACCGTGCAACGCGAGTGCAAAAAGCATGTAATTCGGTACTTTCCCCATATAATTCAGTATGTAGCGAGTGAGAGAGGGAGGAGGGAGCTGAGATTCGTGTCAGTAGGTTCGCCGCGGTGGTCTGGAGCAGTCATACGCTCGCTAGTCTCCTGCCACCACTTGTCTCTCTCTCTCAGCAACATTACGTGCTGAAATTGCCACTCGAGTTATGTCGAGCGCCGCCACATAGTCCAGCTTTATTTAACTCGACTTATGTGGTGAGCCGCTAATTAAGGGTTAAGGTGGGGTTCAGGTCTTTTTTGTGGGGGGAGTGTATCGTATAAATACGATAGAATATGACTCTTTTGTGATCTCTTATGTCTCTGTGACGTCATGATCTCTCCTACAGAACGACGTAGGACGAGTAGATCGTATATTATAAGATTGTAAATAAGTTAAGTTATAAAAGGCCTAATATGCTATTAAGCAATATTGCCATGGTCTTATGTAGTATATATAATTTATCGTATATATTAATATAATTTATCGTATAGAGCAACCTAAATGCGGTACGATAATTTGGGCTCCTGGCGGTTTGCCAAGGCAGCAAGGTGTGCTTTTGAGGTACGCCAGAGCCTTCACGAACACCAACCAGTTAACATCTAATTTTCCGCCCTCAGTTGATCGTGCTTTTGTGCCTCTAATCACAATACACATACAGCAATACACACAACTACACCATCACGACGCTCTCATCGACATCATGCCTGACTGATAGATAAGCATATTATTCATGTCCATTCCCATGTAATCATTTATTCTTTCTTTAACTTGACTCGTGTCTTGGGACCGAAGTCTCGTTCCCTATTGTCCACCGCCATATTGGGTAAAACGTTCTCCCTTGCCTCATTGCCACGTGGAACTATTGGTGAGTTAATTCCTGGCTAATATTAACCCTTATAACCTTACCCTATAATTATATACATTTATTATGTGAGACCTTTGGATATAAATTAGCTTGTTTCAGATTGAATTCAATTTAGATATAGAGTATTCATTTAGATTGATTTGATTTGATTCATTATAGCTTAGTAATATTTAACTTCCATTGATAGTTTGCCACGCAAAGATTTTAAAGTATCCTAGAATAGTCTCAAATCACATCCTGTTCGTGAAAGGGTTAACAACAGACGCAGCCCATGACAGGGTTGCCTGGAATGCCGCTATTTATGACTTGAAACTGTAACCACACTCTCTGTGGACTAAACTTGTATATATGTATAGGGGCATACGCTGAAACAACACATTGTCATGGCGCTCATTTCCGTCTCATTGCCCTTTGGAGCCTGCGGTGATTTACCAAATACATGGGCTACTGCATTTTTGTGCGTTACCACAGTTTATTTCCCTAGAAGGGATGTCACAACTTTTCCACTAACACTAGGTGCAGTACTTAATTTGCTGCTTGGGTGAACAGAGACCTTGGGTGTTAGGAAACAGCGTATCCGTCTCGCCTTGCTCGGAAATATAACACAGGACCTCTCACAATTGTGAGCCAAGTGTGCTAACCACTGCACCACAGGTCACCCTGGTTAGATGGGTAGATAGAACAATAGATAGATAGATTCCCTGTGAGTAAGGGGTCCTTCACATTAGTGGAGAAATAAAAATAGGCCACACTTATCCCACTGCATGTCATACTAAGCCTCTGACAAAGTTCCCCACAAACGTATAGATTAATAATATGAACAAATTGTTGTCATACAAAAAAGTGTTGCTTGTACAGGTGAACATGCGTAACAAGGCCCATGAAACACCACTACACCACGCAGCCAAGGAGGGGAGGGACCAAATCTGTGCCGCCATTCTAGCTCTTCCCGATGCTGACGTCAACGCACTAAACAAGTGATATATTGTTCCTTTCTCTTCTGCCTGCTTACTGTACTTATTTCACTTGATGAATGTATTTATTGTAAAGGCCTACTTCCATCATTCCATGTACACCCTGTCAAATATATTTCATCACCCTTTGGCTCCGATATCCATCGCAGCGATCACCGGTACAGAAGCCGTCAGAACGTTTTCTCAGAAATCCTTGTGTGATGTGTCATATTATATCACACCGTAAAGGTGACAACTCTTTGTTTAATGGGTGGGTGTACAACATAGCTCAGCTTGTACTTATAATATGACATTTCAGGGGACAGAATATCTGCTCTGAAGGGTCGAGTCTGCACACCGATAGCCGATATTAGCTACAAGGCATTAGTTAGGCACTGTAGTCCGAAGCAGCAAGTTAAACCAATGCAGCTGTGGCAAGAAATGGTCAGGCGGAGTGGTGCAGTTCGACCAGAACCCAAAACAGCTCTCCAGCACAAGGATCTTGGCTGCATGAGCCAAAAAAAAAATTGCACTTCAGAAAGACCCACTTTCGCCACTCCCTAAAATAGCCTCACAGTCTAAATTGGCGTCTTGATTCCCTGTGGCTCAGAAAAGCCCTACCAAAGTATATATACTCCAACAGTAAACCCACCAAATTCTCGAATTCCAACTAGCGCCTCTAACTTGAGCAGTCTTTTAAAACTATGACGTCACACACAAGCCAGCGCAGACGAATACACTGAGAAACGATCTAAAATGTACTTTCTTTATTTACTGTTAATTTATTTTGGAGACATTTTGTTTGTTGTATTATTTTATAAATATAAAACATTTATTTCAAAGTAAAAAGCGCATCAACTAAGACCAATCAATATTGATTTAAAACAAATATTTTGGTGAACTGTAGTTACTCAGAAAAAAAACTAAATTTCACATATTTTCACCATTATATTATTTGGATAATGGATAAATTTTATAATTTGACCAAATATTTTATAATGTTTGTATCTTGGTGTTGTATTATAGTTAATTATTCAGTTAGAAAAATGCCACTTGGTTACCGACATCATTATATTAATCCACTGAGTATTTCGGCATATATGATAAATTATGTATATAAACTCGGATACCATAGTCTCCTGCCCACCCAACTCTGGCACAAGGTGAGGCCAGGACCCTTTCTGGACGGTGGTCCACAGTGCTCGTTACGACTGGGGTTTGGGAGAGAGAGAAACGCACACACGAACACAGCGTGAAGCATTTGGGACAGGATTCGAAGTTTTCAATTGTTTCATGTACCGTACATATAATTCGAACTGACCCTTTGGTACAGTCCCAACACTATGGGGAACTTTGTTGATGAAGGTGTGTGTGTTTGCAACTGTATTCATTGACTATTCATTTTTTATCTGACTATTGAGTTAGTCCTAAAATTATAATTTTCCCGTTTTCTTTACCAATTATTCATAGAAAATGTTGATTGTTGGTTACCGCATGGGAAGATGGAGGTAAAGGATTTTCTGTGCAAAGTAATGTATGTTTAACAGCAATGACATAAGTGATGTTGGTCCCAGTACATAATTAAAGCCATACATAAACACATAAACCTTTGCAATATTGCTTGCCAGAGTATCGATTCGATTCGGGACTCTTACTCAAGTGTAAATAAGGAAACAAATATGATTATGAGTGTATGTTTTCCCTCTCGGCATTTTGACCATATTTATTGATAAATTGCAGTAATATATGGGTAAACTGCATACTCATATTCAGTCAATTACTTCTGTAATATCCCAACTTATGATATCATATTGCACAAACTACTTCAGGTGTATTTCGATAATATAAGTAACAGAAGCCCAGAAGATACTGAGAAATCCTTCATAAACATCAACATTATGGATATATACGAACACATTGGGACCAGTTGTATACTAGAATTAAGTTGTTCAGTATTTTGTCAACTGATTATAAACATTGTTACAAAACCGTATGTACAGTTGGTCAAAGTTCCAGCTGACCTACCCTCGCTCTGGGCCTCACAGAATTATCTGGCAATACTGGTGTAGGAAGGAGGTGTGTCTTACAAAGGTTGGGATTGGTAGATCTGATTTCGGCTATATCATTGTTAGAACATTATACTAAACAAGGGAAAGTAAGTGTAATGCCCTCGAAAAAATCCCGCAACCCCAATACTGTACTACCCGAGTTGACGTCTGGGATAGTGTTATTAATTCTGGCGTCCCAGAACTTAATATAGTTATCCCTATTAGATTAATTTCAAGATAGTGAAAACGTTGAAAGATTCAGGCAACCCTACCTTTCAAAAAAATTCTATTAAGAAGTTATACTAGCATTTCCTCACAGAGATCTAAGGTAGAAAGATCTTTTGTGTTAGAATGGTTTAGCGAGATACTCTCACGAGCACTCTGCATATATAAATCCTAGGCGCAAATTGTCTGTGGCACCCCACCAGGATTTGAAACTAAAAGGTTAACACCGCCCGAGTTCTTTGAACCTCTTATAAGGGTTAGAGACAGTCAAGAAGAGCCATTATCTAAACTCTTCTTGCGTTAGTCCAATACTATGTTAATCCGGCAAGACCTGAAACATAGTATTTAAAACCTCAGTTCAAGAGTACCTGAGCAGAACTCCATCAATGATTAATATAAAGGTCAGAATAGTCAAGTATTTGTTGAAAGCCATATGCCTAGAATACTTGCGTTAGTTCGATATGGTGACCAACTGTTTCTACAATAGTTACGGAACCATATTTAAGACCCCAAACGCATTAATCCAACTGTAAACTTCTTCAAACGACCGGCCAACCTGGACGGCCCACGGAGCAGCTAAAGAACCCTCAACTAAAGTGCATCTCTACCTCAAGAAGATAAATCATCTGTGAACTACAATTAATTCAGTAGCAGTGACGAGATACCCTACAATCTAGAGTTCAAAAGTGACCGAAATAAGGAGAGTTCTAATTCCCTCGAAATATGTGAAAGTGTATACCAAGTGCTCTACCCTGAATTTCGAGTGATAACAACGAAGTGATTAACCTCTAGTGAATTTCGAAGTAAATAAGAAGAGTGGTGTACCTATCCCTGAACTCTGAAAATACCTCAGTGGATACTTAATATTTCAGAGTCCTCATATTTTGACTCGACATTGTAAAAGTACCTCAGTTGTTAAGATTCCGTATTTAGTGCAAATAAATACCGGAACAAGTATCCTATCGTCCACTAGTATTCACGAAGCCAATGTTAATACAACCCAATTAGTGCAACTGAAGTAAATCTGAAATTGATAAATTGTAGTCACTGCCATTTAAGTTTTCAAGAATATAAGGGTGCGCCTACATCATAAGAAATATTACGTGAACAGTTGAAGTGTATACCCTGGTTAGTGACCTCAGTAGGTCAACCAGACAGGCGCGCTAACCCACTGTACTACCACGGACGTACAATAAGATAGTAACCTTAGTTCTCCTTGAAAGAACCAGGTGATAGTCTCGTGATAATTCACGTGATAGGTTTATTAGACTTCGCCATTAACGACTATTTAACACTATCCCTGACGTCAACTCGGGTAGTACAGTATTCGGGTTGCAGGATTTTTTCGAGGGCATTACATTACATCCTTCTTTAACAGGGCTAGTCCCTAGCCTCTTTAAGGTCATAAGGTATCATAACCATATCACCTCAGCAATCTCAATATTCTTAGGGTCCACGTGATGGGTGCTTTATTTAGCTACCAGATCACGTTCCGTGACTGCCACCAATGAAATACTGGGTGCGAAGGGAATTTAACCCTCCTGAAAACTCCCCAGGTTTTTGGTTTGTTTGAGATGCCTGGCACGGGGCTCGAACCCTGGAGGGATTTTAACCCTCCTGAAAACTCCCCAGGTTTTGAGATGCCTGGTGTGAGGTTCGAACTCTGGTTAGTGACCTCAGTAGGTCAACCAGACCAGCGCGCTAACCCACTGACGTACAATAGGATAATAACCTTAGTTCTCCTTGAAAGAACTAGGTGATAGTCTCGTGGTGATTCACCTGATGGGTTTATTAGACTTCGCCATCAACGACTATTTTACACTATCCCAGACGTCAACTCGGGTAGTACAGTATTGGGGTTGCGGTATTTTTTCGAGGGCATTACAGTAAGCCTATCTCAAATAAAAATACATACATCGCTATGTATGATCCCGAACATTCACCCAAAGTTTGTAGATTTTCTTAAATATTCAAGTTATTATATCAACTAATTGGCAACTACACCAGTATTGCCAGCTAATTCTGCGAGCCCCAGAGCAAGGGTGGGTCAGCTGAAACTTTGACCAACTGTATCAGTAGGCTATTCCATAAGCTTTGATTTTACCAGAACCACCGTTAGTAAATAAGGAGGTAGCAAGCGTAGAGTCCACCTCGTGATGTCACAGGTTCCAATATAATTTTTATATGTTTACTTGTTAGAGTGTACAGTATACACTTTGAGCCCTACAGCCCAAAACGACCACACATCCCAAAACAACCGCACTGCCCACAACAGCCTTTGTGCCTAAAATTGCCATTTGCCCCAAGTCGACCACTAGAAGCTAATAGGCCTATGCTTTCTCAATAATACGAGCTAACCCCAGGAATTTTAATCTTTGGCACAAATAATTGAAGACTATATTAACCATAACGTAATGCCAGCATTTGTCAACATTCCCCTGCCTATTAACATAACCAGGAATAAAATTTATCTTGGTCTACAGTGTTGCTATATCAATTGATTTAATTAGTATGTTGATTGATATAGTCATATTGATTGATTCAATTTACATAACAGCTTGCTTAACCCGTCCAATACCAGCGACGGCATGGAGCCGTCAGTAGATAAGTCACTCCCCAGTCCCAGTGACGGCAGGGAGTCGTCAGTAATGTACTTTCTCTATAACTGCCAGTATCAGTCAATGCCTGGTACCACAACCGTTTGAACACTGCTCTCGATATGGCAACACTTCTCGGCATATATCCAACCCTCTGCAGGCTGGGAGAGCCAGTATTCCTTCATCTTTTGAGGATGGAGGTTGTTCTATCTTGCCATTTTGGCCACATTGCTTGGGACTGGGGGGGACTTTTATTACTGTATCCTCCGGTACAGTTGGGGTTAAGAGGAGGTTTATAGTTTGTTCCCTAGACCTCCATCAAGCTTAAAATTTCACCCCCTAGAATCGCTTTCAAGATATATTTGTACATTTTTCGATAGAAAAATGTCCCAGCCGAAGGTCAGTTACTCTTAAATTACAGGCTCACTATCGCTTCCAGGAAAAAAATCAACACCTAAATGGCACGAAAGGTCTTAAAATTAACAGAAATGGGGCGAAAGTTCTTAAAATCACAAAACTAATGGGGCGAACATCTTAAAATGTAAAAAACAATGGGGCTAAACATGAGGGAGAAAGGGGTCCAGATAAAAATCCCTAAATTATTATTGTAGTACTTAAAATCACTGTTCTACTAGGGTAGGAATAATCTGACAGTTGTTTGAAAGTTCGAGTTTTATTTAACCCGGCAGCTGCAGGGAGACTCTTAAGAGGTTTTACTGAGCGACTGCGGGGAGACTCTCAAGATCCTAGGCCTAAAAAAAAAAAAATTTAAAACACCCCAGTAGCACTTGATTTTTTTTTTTTTTTTTGTCCCTCGGCCATGCCACATATCACTCCTCCACATCCCCTCCTTCCCTCCTTCCCTCTTCCCCCCTCCCCCCCTTCAATGATCACCTATTTTCCCTGTTATTCCCTTATTCTTTGGTATATTTTCGTGCTAACATTAGCGAGTCGCTAGCAGGGCGTGGTCATCTGTGTGTCTATGCGTGGGAAAGAGCAGGAGATACAGAGAGAGGCCTCAGTGTCTCTCCAGGCCTCGAGAGGGGCGGATGTGGAGCAGGCTGGCTCACACTTGATGAATGAAACTCGCTTTCATTTCGCGATTTTGACCATCCAAACACTTTTCCCTCTTGTTTTATTGTTGTAACATGTTACTATCTTCATATTGAACGTAAAATAGGCGCATATGGATAAGTATTAATGATATTTATGGTAAAATAATTATTTTAGTGAAGGAAACCGTGTAAATACCTCCGCACAGCGGCATGGTGTATGCTACATAGGCTGCGCATCTGCTGAGTTAACAACTCCCAAGGAAACCATAATCCGCATAGCAATTGATTCTCTATTCGGGTCAAAATGGGTTCAAACTGAGGAGTTTAATACCTACGACTGCTCAGTATAGATTGTACTTCGTAATTGTTACATTCCCATGACTACCTATCTGGACAATCGCTATTCAGAGTGTTGACCTACTTCGACTCCGAGCCAAAGGCACATCACTATATTCACAATGGTTGAGAGTGAAAGGTGTACTGAGTGAGGAGTTCACAGTCCATGTTGGAGTTCATCAGGGTTCAGTGTTAAGCCCCCTCCTCTTTATTATGGTCCTGGAGGCACTGTCTAGAGGTTTTAGATCCTGACTCCCGTGGGAACTGTTTTATGCTGACAATTTAGTCCTAATAGCTGACAATGTGGAAGATGCTGAGGCCAAATTCAGAAGATGGAGAGAGGGTATGGCGAGCAAGGGTTTAAGAGTCAATATTAACAGAACTAAGGTTATGCACTGTAGATTGAGGCGAGGAAATGTGGAAAAAAAGAGGTGCATACCCATGTGCAGTGTGTGGAAAGGGTGTGCGCGCTAACTCGATTCGGTGTAGCATCTGTCGATGTTGGGTGCACCATGGGAGTAAGCGCTGTAGTAGAATAAAAGAACACCTGCCGAAGGATAAGTCAGAAATCGAAAAATTTGAGTGCGTACTGTGCAAGGGCGAGCTTGAGTTAAATGATTTTTCTGTGGTTTTGAATTTTTGGAAATGAGTCATTGGTGCTGGTGGACAAGTTTTGTTACCTAGGAGATACCATCTTTGCCGGTGGTGGGGCCGAGAATGCCTCTGTCGCTAGAATTAGATGTAGCTGGGGGAAGTTCAGAGAGCTGCTGCCAATTCTGATCATGAAAAGAATGCCTCTCCCCCTGAAGGGAAAGGTGTATGCCTCATGTGCTAGAAGTGCAATGATGTATGATGATTAAAGCCTCAGGTAATATAGGAGTGAGTTTGGTCATAGAGCTAATCAACTTCATCATTAGAGAGGAAGTAATCCATGATGAATGGCACAAAAGTGTTATAGTAAACATACATATGGGCAAGGGGGACTCATTGGATAGGGGCCTGAAAATGCTTGACCAAGTCATGAAGGTCTGTGAGATAGTCTTTGAAGGTATGATAAGGGAAAGCATTTCTATCGACAATATGCAGTTCGGTTTCATGCCAGGACGTGGCACAATCGACGCTATCTTCATGGTCAGGCATTTGCAGGAAAGATATCTACTTAAAGATCTGTATATTGTGTATGTAAACCTGGAGAAGGCCTTTAATAGGGTGACCAGAGAAGTTGTGCAGTGGGCTATGAGAAAACTTGGCGTAGAGAAGTGGCTGACGTGTGTGATAATGAAGATGTACGAGGACTCACGAACGGCAGTGAGGGTGAAAGGTGTACTGAGTGAGGAGTTTACAGTTTGCGTCGGAGTCCACCAGGGCTCTGTGTTAAGCCCTCTCCTCTTTGTTATGGTACTGGAGTAACTATCTGGTGATTTCATAGTTGGGCTCCCCTGGGAACTGCTATAGATGACCTAGTACTTATCGCAGATAGTGCGCGGAATGCCGAGGAAGATGAGAGAGGATATGGCAAGTAAAGGGTTAAGAGTTAATATATATAAAACCAAGGTTTTACACATTGAATTAGGGTTAGGAAAGGTAGAAAAAAGTGGTGCATACCCATGAGCAGTATGCAGAAAAGGGGTGGGCGTGAACTCAATACAGTGTAGCATCTGCCGCAGCTGGGTACATCATGGGAAGAAGCGCTGCACTAGAATAAAGGAACCTCTACCAAGGAAGAAGTCCAAAATTGAGAAATGTGTATGCATAGTATGCAAAGGTGAGCTTATATTCAATGACCGGCTCGAGAATGTTAACTTTGGAAATGAGACACTGGAGATGGTGGACAAGTTTTGCTACTTGGGTGATACCATCTCTGCTGGTGGTGGGGCTGAAGCTGCCACTATCGCCAGAATAGGATGCGGCTGGGGAAGGTTTGGAGAACTTTTGCCACTACTGACCATGAGAAGACTCCCTCTTCCCTTGAAGGGAAAGTTGTACACTTCATACATTAGAAGTCCAATGACATATGCTTCAGAAACGTGGCCTGTCAAAACGGATGATATCAACAGAATGGAACGCAATGAGCTGAGAATGGTGAGATGGATATGTGGTGCCAAACTGCAAGATAGGATATCATGTGAAGAGCTAAGGAGATAGTTAGGTATCAAGAGTATCAGTGATGAGATGTGTACTAGCAGGCTTGGATAGTTTGCACATATTAGACCAGTCAAAGTAGGGCTGGACTTAGAACAAATTGTAATAGAAGGTTTTTTGGCTTTAACTTGTTTATTAGGTCCCTCTGATGAACATATAAAAAGTCTCCAACTTTTGGACACCGGGAAAGTGGGTAATTTGCATAAATTCAAGATGGCCGCCGTCCAAAGCTTCAATTTACAGATAACTTTTTTCTGGTTGCTCCTAGACCCTATAAATGTATTACAAACAACGTTTTTTGGCTTTAACTTGTTTATTAGGTCCCTCTGATGAACATATAAAAAGTCTCCAACTTTTGGACACCTGGAAAGTGGTTAATTTACAGCCAAAAAACCTTACAGCCAAAAAACCTTCTATTGCAATTTGTTCTAGGTCAAGCCCTACCTTTACTGCACATTATTGTCTATTACATTTTGCCTAGGCCTATACTAATCCCATCATCTTGTTTCTTGTTTCATGCAAGGACTTCCAGGAGGCTGCAGATCTTTTGGATAAGCTGTTGCGTGAAGACGTTTCACCGGATGAAGTCTGCAGTAAAGACGTTTTCAACAGAATTTCTGAAAAACTTAAAGCTGAGAAGAGCTCCTTAGCAGAGCATAAGATGGGAAAGCTATGGATTCAATACATGGACATGATTGACCTGCTGCGTCGCTTCCTGAGGGCACTGAGAATGGGCGATTTCCTACTGTACCTCGGAACACTCCAGGAGATGTTGCCGTACTTTGCAGCGTGTGGTCATAACAATTATGCCAAGTCTGCCCATGTGTACATTCAAGACATGATTGAACTTGAGCAGCTCAACCCCGACATGTTCTGTCAATTGAACTCCGGTCTATTTGTGATCCGCCGAAGTGATCGGCTGTGGGCAGGACTGCCAAGCGACTTGGTTATAGAGCAGGTTTTGATGCGCTCTTTGAAAACGAATGGTGGATTGACACGTGGTAGGGGCATGGAGGAAACGCAACGCCTGCGCTGGTTACTTGCTATGCCAGCCTGCGCTGAGGTGAGTGAAGTTATGCAAGAACTGACAGGGAAGCATTTCCACACCTCTGAGCAGCACAAAGAAATGACTGAAGCAAGGCGTGAACGAGATAGGAAGGACACAGAGAAGGTTCTCGCATTCTTCAAGGATTATGATCCATTTCAAGAATCAAATGAACTCAGGAATATTGCCAACGGTGTGACAGGACCAGCCTCGGCCAATCCTCATTTACTGTATGAGGTTGGTATGAACATTGTGCAGAAGATGGAAGGTAGCAATGCTTTTGACTTTTCATTTAGGAAGAAAGATCAAGTTGAGTCGTTGGGTGCAAAGATTACAATCAGTGCTGAAAAAGTACCAATCGACCCACAGCTCCTTTTCCAGAGGCTCCTCATCTTTGCTAATAACAGGGACTTAGGTGTTGAAGAGGTCTTTGCGTATGAGTTGTCTAGCTACCCTACTGCTCTGTTCGATAAGTGGGGGAGGCTCAGGGAAGCCAATAAACCACAGCTAGGAGATGAGATAGCTGCTGTTGTTCCCAAGTCGTCATTGGAATCATTTGAGGAAGAAAGGACTGTGACCCATGTTCTGGATGGTGGTTCCTTATTGCAAAGGATTCCATGGAAGAAGGGTGACACATTTGAGGACATTGCAAGCATGTACATGAAGCATGTTTCCAAAAACTTTCTCAACCCGGTGGTTGTATTCGACGGTTATAAATCAGGACCTACTACCAAGGACATGACACACAATCGACGATCAAAAGGAGTCTTTGGTCAAAAGGTGATGTTCACTCCAACCATGCCCCTTCGGTCAAAAAAGGAAAACTTCTTGTCAAACTCGGACAATAAGCAAAACTTCATTGACTTATTGTGTGAAACATTCAAGGCAAATGGAATTGACTGTGTCAATGCGCCAGCAGATGCAGATGTCATGATTGCGAAGAAGGGAATTGAGCATGCAAGGGAAACCGTGACATATGTGATAGGTGAGGACACAGACTTGTTGGTGCTGTTGTGTCATTATGCGGAACGAGGGATGAATGATTTGTACTTCAAGTCGAGCAAGGAAGGTGGGAAATGTTGGCATATTAACTCAGTAGCAGAAGCTCTCGGTGAAAGCATCTGTCGTGTCCTGCCAGTTGTCCATGCACTCTGTGGATGTGACACAACCTCACGACTGTATGGTATTGGTAAAGGGGCTGCCTTGAGGAAAGTGAGGGAAGACAACGGTTTCTTGAAATGTATAGAAGCATTCTGTTGCCAAAGTGGAAGTAAAGACGGGATATCATCAGCTGGTGAAAAGGCCTTGGTTTATTTGTACGGGGGAAAAGGAAATGACACCCTTGACGGACTGCGAAAGACAAAGTTTTGCAACAAGGTGGCAAAAAGTTCAACTACCGTTGAAGTTCACAGCCTTCCCCCAACAACCGATGCAGCCAAATACCACTCGTTCCGAGTTTATTGTCAGGTCCAGGAATGGATGGGGAACTGTGTGGACCCCGAGAAATGGGGCTGGTGTCTGCGGAAGGGACAGCTTGAACCGAAGACGATGGATTCGCCAGTGGCTCCTGATTCACTACTGAAATTGGTCAGATGTCAGTGTAAGGGCAACTGTGACACTCAACGCTGTAGTTGCAAACGGAATGAGCTTGAATGTTCCAGTGCATGTGGTCAATGTAAAGGACTCTGTCAAAATAGCAACTTTGATGCAAGCACCGATGATCCAAGTGAATACGAACTCCTATCATGAATTACATAATTGGCTCTGAATGACGTCATACTACGTCATGTTTTTTTTTTTTTTTTTTAATAAAAAAGAGGGACAACAGGTCAAAAAACCCATACAAGCACAAAGTGCCTGTGTCACCCCTTGTGAAAGAGACAGTTCAGCCTGTCTGTAAGGTTTTTCGGCTGTAAATTAACCACTTTCCAGGTGTCCAAAAGTTGGAGACTTTTTATATGTTCATCAGAGGGACCTAATAAACAAGTTAAAGCCAAAAAACGTTGTTTGTAATACATTTATAGGGTCTAGGAGCAACCAGAAAAAAGTTATCTGTAAATTGAAGCTTTGGACGGCGGCCATCTTGAATTTATGCAAATTAACCACTTTCCCGGTGTCCAAAAGTTGGAGACTTTTTATATGTTCATCAGAGGGACCTAATAAACAAGTTAAAGCCAAAAAACCTTCTATTACAATTTGTTCTAGGTCCAGTTAAATGATTGCTAGATTTACTGGACTATATGGAGAGGATGGATGAACTAAGTTGGGTGAAAAGATGTAAGTCCATGAATGTGGAGGGAGCTGCACCATGGGGCGGACCATGAAAGCCGTGGGATTGGACTTTGCGGTCTTATCTGAAATCAAAGAACCTCACAAGTGAGGCAGCTCTTAACAGGGTTGCCTGGAACACCGTCATTAGGACGTGAGACCGGACCCGCACTTCGTGTGGAGCACTCTGTCTTTAAATTTGTGTATAAACCTTTTTTAATTTAATTTAATTTAATTGTATGTATGTATGTATTTTTATTTTTTTTCTATGTGCATGAGGTAGACAAAAGCTGCCTGTGACAAGTGCCTCCCCCAGAGTTGAAAGAGTGACAAGGCCAAAATCCAGGGACGTTCGAGCCAAAATGCATGGACACATGGAGTTTGAAGCAATTTAAATCATAGGGTGAGGGAAAGATGGATTCAGGGAGAGAGTTCCAGAGCTCAGCTGTTGAATACAAGACAAATTGGGACTATTGTTTCACTCTTGATTTGGAGAGTTGCACAGAATAGGGGTGGGATTGTGTTGCAAGACAGGTACTGCGTACCCTACGTAAAGGAAGTGGTATACACTGGGAGAGCTCTGAGGAACACTGATTATTGTATTAGCGATAGAATAACGAGAGAGATGCAACATTGTGGCGAAGAGAGAGTGATTACATAGAGTCGTTCAGTGGACGGAAGTTAATGATACAAAAGGCTTTCCTTTATACTTTGTCTAGAAGTGCTGTGTGAGAGGATCCTCCCCACACAATAACTCAATACAAGGATGCACTGTGCCCCTGTACAGAACAAGAAACTGTGCAGGGGTAAAGAATCTCTTGAGGCGGTTGAGCACACCCAGCTTCTGGGAGGCCGCCTTAGCAAGACTGGTAATATGATCCTTCCAAGAGAGAGCAGAAGAAAAAGATACACCGCAAATACTGAGAGAAGATGAAGGGTTGATTTTTGTATTGTTGAAGACTAAGGAATAGTCCGCTGGAAGTCCACGGTGGGTAGATAGATGGAGAATTGGGTTTGGGAAGCATTAATGGCAACAAGGTTTTCTCTGCCCCAATTGGAAATGATAGTTAGATCAGAAGATAAGTGTTGTAAGGCTTCATTACGTTTGTTTTTGAGGGATTGCTTGCTGGAGCGTTCTGGAAAATTAATTGAATAGTGTAAGTTAGAGTCGTCTGCATATGAATGGATAGGACTGGAGGTACGGTTGAGAAGATCATTTATGAAAATTAGAAAGGGTATTGGAGATAGGGCAGAACCCTGAGGGACACCAGAGTTGATGGGATAAGGAATTAAACGATGGCTGTCCACCATCACAGCTATGGAACGGTCAGAAAGAAAATTATTAAAGACAAATGCACATATGGAGGGATAAAAAACCGAAGGAGGGTAGATTAGAAATTTGTGCCAGACTCTACGAAGGCCTTCGATATATCTAGCGCAATAGAAAAGGTCTCACCGAAGTCCCGAAAGGAGGATGACCAAGAGTTAGTAAGATATGAAAGAAGATCACCAATAGAGCGACCATTAAGGAAACCATACTGGTGATCTGAGAATAGATTATGAGAAGAAAATTGCTTTAAAAATTTGGAAGTAAGAATAGTTTAAAATATTTAGAGATACAAGAGATGAGAGCAATTAGACAATAGTTTGAGGGTTGAGAGCGGTCACCCTTCTTTGGGACAGGTTGAATGAGAGCAAACTTCCAGCAAGAAGGGATGACGTTAGAGGAGAGACAGAAACGGAAGAGTTTGCCTAGGCAGGGAGTCAGCAACGAACCACCGAACCACAGTTTTTTA
The DNA here is from genome assembly GCA_032716605.1 of Paralithodes platypus. Taxonomy (NCBI): domain Eukaryota; kingdom Metazoa; phylum Arthropoda; class Malacostraca; order Decapoda; family Lithodidae; genus Paralithodes; species Paralithodes platypus. Next base: position 28,646,859 of record CM064543.1, on the reverse strand, counting down.
GTACAACAGGAGGAACACCGTCCGGACCGTACGCCTTCTTAGTATTAAGCCTAAAGAGGATAAAAAGTACATCTTTAGAAGAGATTAGGATGTTAGGCATAAGTAGAAGAGAGAGGATTGAGAGAGAGGAATAGCACCGGAATCGTCAAATGTGGAGATTCTAGCGAAAGTTAGAGCAAAGAGTTCAGCTTTGTCAGAGGAAGAAGTGATGGTTGTGCCATCAGAGTGGAAATGGGGAGGGAAAGACTAGGAAGAAAAATTGTTGGAGGTTTTTGGCTAGATGCCAGAAAGCTTGGGAAGACCTAGAGTTGGATAGTTCAGTGCATTTATTATCGATGAGAGAGTGTTTGACAAGTCGAAAGAGAGATTTGGCTTGATTCCGGGCAGAAACATATGAAGAATGAGATTCTTGAGTTTTAAGGCGCCGGTAACGTTAAAATGCTTCCTCCTTATTGCGGACAGCAGTAGAACAAGCGTGAGTAAACCAAGGTTTGTTTGCATTAGTCTGAGAGAAAGAAAATTGAATGTGTGCCTCCATGCCCGATAAGATTACCTCGGTAATCCGTTCAGCACTCTCCGAGGGTCCCCGGCCACGGAAGCAAAAATAATTCCATGGGAAATCAAAGAAGTACTGCCAGAGAGCCTCCCAGTCGGCAGCGCCACACATGCGCCGCCAGCTGGGAGGATCGGGTGGCCGTACTGGAGAGAGAGGACAGATGACAGGTGACAGTGATAAGTCTATGGTCGGAGGAGCCCAAATGAGAGAAAAGATCGACAGTATAAGAAGAAGGGTTAGAAGTTAGAAATAAGTCAATAATGTTGGGCCGATCTCCGAAGCGATCCGGGATACGGGTGGGTTGTTGAACCAACTGCTCTAGGTCATTTAGGACAGAAAAGACGTAGGCTTGTTCACCAGGTTGGTCAATAGTACACCTATCACAAACATCAATGATGCCGTACGCTCTTTCTATACACTTATTCAAAATGTTAAACTCTCAAAAGGCTCTGCCGTCTTTATTTTAATATTCTATGCATACTTTGTATTGTTCACTGGCTAAATAAAATAATTTGACTTGACTTGACTTGACTAGAGGTAGCAGAAAGCAACACAACCCCAATTTTACACCAGAAATTAAAGACCTCATCAGAAAACGCGACCCACTAAAAAACTCCCCAATGCCTCGCACACAGGACACTGCACAGCAAATACAAGCACTAATCACTCAAATTAACAAACAAAATCCTAGAACAACAATCTGGAATAGTTACCTCCAAACACTTGATCACATAACAAAAACTAGCAAACTCTACAAAACACTAAACGGCATAAAACTCTCTAACAGCAACACAACACATTCACATGCTGCCATCACAGCAAGACACCATATCTTCAAAAAAACAACAGGCAAACATTCTCATCAATAATTTTTCACAAGTCAGCTATCTTAACCCCGACCGTGACAATCGACGAGTCATCCGACGAAAGCGACTATTCCTTACAGACCTGGACTATGCACCCTTCATTAACAGTCAGACAAAGCACATCATCAACAAACTCAAACACTCATTCGTCTGCATCCCAGACAAAATAAGTAACATACACATTAGACACTTTGGACCACAACGCATTTAACCCCCTCCGACCTATATGTCGCTAGAGCGTCATATGACGGTTCCGCCCAAATCTATCAAATGACGCTCTAGCGTCATATGAACTTACTGTAATATCTCAATAATAAGTTATATGACGCTCTAGCGTCATTTTGGCCTCAGTAAGTTAGGTAAGTTAGATCAGAATCTGTTGATTGATGGCAACCCCAAATTTCTCCGACTCCTAACGGTCCCTTAGTGTAAGATTGACTATTGCGGGGATAATACCGTGCAGTCCGCCTCCTCGTCAGTAACTTGACTATTCCTGTCTGAGGAGGTTAAGCACTCACCAACATATCAAACTACAGCTATTCACACAACATAATACCCAACATCTGGAAGCATGGTATCATCATCACAATCCCCAAACCAAACAAGTCCAAGCTGGACTATATGTCCTTGCGGCCGTGTTAACTCCGAGGCATGTGGCACGACGCTCAAGATGAAATCTAAACAAAATAGGCTCTAGAGGATTAATTAGAGTATAATTATGCATGTGGAAGATCATTAAATTTGATTAAAAAATATACACCATATTTCGTAAAATTCAGTTCATAACTTTGAGAGCCGCATACGCTGGTGGAGGTATGCGCTCTATTGATCGTCTCCAATATTTAATCACTTCTTACTTGGAGCATATTCTATCTGCTCACCAAATTTCGTGATCATCGGTTCATAACTTGTGAGATACCTTTTTTACAGACAATCAGACAAATGGAGGCAGAAACATAACATCCATCCTACTTCATTGGCGGAGGTAACGATGAGGGGCACTCTGGAATGCTAGTACCATACCTCCTCCTAAGCTGGCAGAGGTATGCGTTCTACTGATTACCTCTTCAATTTAATTGCTTCTCCCTTGGTGCATATCATATCTGCCCACCAAGTTTCGTGAAGATTGGTTCATAACTTAGTGAGCCGTGTATGGTGGCGGAGGTATGCGCTCTACCAATCACCTCTCCAATTAAACTACTTCTTCCTTGGGGCATATTCTATCTGGCCTCCAGCTTTTGTGACAATATGTTAATAGCTTTTTGATAGGCTCTTCTTGTTACAGACAAGCAGAAAAACAAATAGAGGCAAAAACATAACCTCCAACTTCGTTGGCGGAGGTAATTGTACGTAATGTATTTCATTACCACCGGATCACATTTTCTGGCACTCCTGCCGAAGGGAAGCAACAGCTAATCTATAGCCGTTTTCAATTTCTGCCAATCCTGTAGAAGGGGGCCTGTGGTAGGGCACCATGGCCGACATGTTGGATCCAATTATTAATCAAAATTATCTGTATGTAAATTATATGTGTGGTTCATTAATCACATAGAAATATCCGATCTCATTTTTTCTTCTTGAAACCGTGCTGACCGTCGTTGAAGGCAGCTAGTTCCTCAATGTGGTTATTTAGTCTTTTCCTGACGACCCGCTCAATTATTTTGATAATGAGCGAGGTCAGTACTACGGGCTGGTAGTTTTTGGCCAATCCTTTGTTGCCCCCTTTATGGATTGGTGTGAGTATTCCCTCCTCTAGAGATGAGGGAACTGTGCCGGTGGCCAGAGACTTGGTTGCTATTAATGTCACTGGTTGAGCCAGTTCTTCTTTGCAGGTTTTCAGGAAAAGCACTGTTACGAACTGGCACTCGGGTACACAAGGGCTCTCAATCAGGACTCGAATACGGCTCGCTGCCACAACGGAAACACACGATCCCAACCCCTGAGTACTGCCAGCCGAACAAAAAACACCAATACCCTCCAGAGTTCAATCTGCTATAACGGGGTATACAAGAACTCGGTACTAGTGTTCAACAACAGACTAATAAAGAGACAGGAATTCTCTAGTCTGGTCAACAATCAAACAAAGAAGTAAGAAACAACAACACCAAAGAATAGTGTTGGCCGAAGCCGAAGTAATCCACCCTTGACTAAGAACTTAAGAAGTCCTCCACCCTCTACTTCGGATCGGCACTATTACGTTACGTTAATTAATAGTCCTTAAGCATCGAGCAAATCTTCTGAAAAAAGTTAGATGCTTCTCGGATGCTCGTAAGAAGTACGTATCGGATTTTGAACAGTAATTCAATAAGCAAAAACACTGGCAATTAAATACTATTAAAGGTTTAAATTGGCATAAGAATAATTAAAAGAATATGCAATAGTAAATGGCAAACATTAAAAAGAAGTACTCCGCAAATGCAACGGCAATAGCCTACTCGGATTGTGCTCGTGGGCCACTAATCACTAAAGTAGCCAAGCGTGCAACACATGAAATCAATAGTGCATAAACAATATCATACATAAGGAAAGCTTCAATACTATTCTGTATCTACTAATCGAGTAAAGTCTAGCTGGGGTACTGTGGGCAAAAGGTAGAAGTGACTGAGCAAAAACGGCTCGTAGCCTAGCGAAGTCCTCACAACTGTTTAAAGTATTACGTTAAAACTAACAAGTGCACTTTGAGAAATCCAGATCCCTTGTATCTGGTTTTCTCCCGGCTCCTTGACAAAGTAAAAACAAACTGTTAATAAAATACAGGGTGGTTAGGCTCTTGCCCTCATGCACTGTAAATTATTAACTCAACACAGTCAGCCGCGAAGACAACCTAGGCTTCACTAAACCGAAACGAGTATGCAGGTTTATCGCTTAACCACTGCATCAAACAACAACTCGTAACACAGAAAAGCCTTACCCCAGTCTAGCATTACCTAGACTAGCAGTAAACAGGGATAATAATAATAACACACAGGGAAATGCATATACAAGTGCAACAAACATAAATCAATCCTATTCTAAGTTAACCCTTCCAAAATAGGCTATCTAATAGGCAAGTATCTCGTGAAAACTCCAGCGATAATACGTTGGCTGACTAGCTCTGCACCAACGGGACCATGGAAGTTAAACAGGCAGGGAAAAGGGGAGATAAGAATGTAAGGTAGTAGAGAAAGTTCACATCAGTCAGAAGAATATATATAGTTAGCAAGGGAAATGAGAAGTCGCTCTGCCTAATGAGTTCTGATGAAAAAATGGCTAGACTTCCCTTTTTATACCCGGCCCTCTAGTGAGCCCAACGTGAACTACTAAGGACCACCCACTGACAACCATTACGTAATTTCTCTCTCTCCTCTGGGATAGACAAAGGCTCCCCTGGCACTGAGTGGGGGGGGGGGGGGGAGTGCTAGTGAGTTAGGCCCACCTCCCGCCTGGCGCACCCACTGACCCCCAACTGTGGCTGTTTCTCTAACCCATCATTACAAATAAGTTTTACACACAATACTTATAACTAATGATATAAAATAGAACTCGTTGACTCAGATGAAAACAAAATACATATTCATAATACTTATAGTACAACGGCTCACATGAACTAAGTTAGGAAACTCTACATAGACTACAGCCAAAGTTCCTGCCCTGACGATCCTAGCGAGAGTGGGGCATGACTAGGCGTTCTGTACAGCATGCTCACACTGGACATGCGTCACACCTCCCCCAAGATTTTACTTGCTCAACCCTGAGCTAAAATCTGACAAACACAGAACCCCATCAAGCCCCTCACACCCAGCGACCGCATGGCACTAAAACAAAGCTGAGTTTATCACCAAAACACATCTTATTATTAAAACAAAATTCACATTTTATAACTCCTCCCAACAATAGCAAAAAGACACAATATCATGCTCCCAGAGCGAGCTTACAGCAGCTCAGCCGTTTGATAGTTCGTGGACTACTCAAACTCTATAGGCTATGACAAACTTATACGATTACCTATATCAAAAGAAAGATTTTTTTATATGATTTTTATATTTTAATATGTTTTTCCCGGCTGCACTATAAGGGCAGCCTATTTTCCTCCACTCAAACCCACACACCTGTGATAGCCTACGACTGATCATCCACCCTTGATAAACAATCCGCGATCACATTGTCACATCCAGCAATATGACGGATGTCCAGGTTATACTCCTGCAACATCAAAGACCACCTGGTCAGTCTCATATTGCGATTGTGAAATTGATTCAGGAATCTCAAAGGGTGATGATCAGTGTAGATAACCACGACTGGGCCATAGGCTGGAACATACACCTCGAAGTGCCTGAGCGACAGCACAATCGCCAGTAATTCCTTTTCTATTGTAGAATAGTTCTTTTGTGCAGCATTGAACTTCTTAGAAAAGAAACTTACTGGGTGTTCCACACCTTCATTGTCTGTCTGTAGCAAGATGGCACCAGCCCCTACACCACTAGCATCTGTTGCCAGCTGAAAAGGCCTGTTAAAGTCTGGGGCCCTGAGTATCGGGTGAGTACATAGCAAATGATTCACCAAAGTGAAAGCCTTTTCACACTCAGGTGCCCACAAAAACTTTTTGTCTTTAGATAACAAATCTGTGAGAGGTGCCAACACCGTTGAGTAACCTTTTATGAAGCGTCTGTAGTAGCCTATCATACCCAAGAATCTCATAATCTGCTTCTTGGTTGTTGGGTGCGGAAATTTATTGATAGCCTGTACCTTGTTCTGAGGAGGGCACACCTGTCCCCTTCCCACTACAAACCCAAGGTACTGCACAGTGGCTTTTACGAAGTCACACTTTGCCAAATTTACTACCAGACCTGCTTCACTAAGTTTCCGGAACAAGGTCTCAAGGTGCTCACAATGGCTCTCAAAGTCGTCATCATAAATTATTACATCGTCCAACTATACGGTGCAATTTGGAATGTCCTTTACAATTTCATTCATCAGGTTCTGAAACGTTGCTGGTGCATTCTTAACACCTTAAGAGCGGCCTATGCGGTTTATTTATATGTACCGCCCAGCGGGGTGTTTTTAGCCAAAATAGGGCTGTTTACGTGATCATTTTCATGCCTAAATAAGACCCAGAACGTAAAACAAGTATCCATCCCTGAACGGGCATAAACAGAGCTTTCGAATGACACCATAACGATCCTTTTATGATGGCTAGTTTTCTTGCAATAACCGTGCAACGCGAGTGCAAAAAGCATGTAATTAGGCACTTTCCCCATACAATTCCGTATATAGCGAGTGAGAGAGGGAGGAGGGAGGTGGGATTCGTGTCAGTAGGTTCGCCGCGGTGGTCTGGAGCAGTCATACGCTCGCTACTCTCCTGCCACCACTTGTCTCTCTCTCTCAGCAACATTACGTGCTGAAATTGCCACTCGACCTATGTCGAGCGCCGCCACATAGTCCAGCTTTATTTAACTCGACTTATGTTGCTCGCCGACAGTTAGGGGTTAAGTCCGTAAGGCATAACATTGCACCGGTAGGTACTCCCGTCCTCAACAAAACCACATACCTCTTTAGCACGCTCGGACAAAGGTACTTGCCAGTAACCTTTTACTAAATCTACTTTAGACAAAAAACGAGCATTACCAATTTTGTCAACACTATCATCAACCCGAGGAAGAGGATATGGGTTAGTTGGAGTCAAACCGTTTAACCTACGGAAATCAATACAAAAGCGTACCTTGCCATCTGGCTTAGGCTGCAGTGTTACGGGGGAAGTCCACTTAACTGTGCCTTTCTCTATCAACCCTCTACCAGGCATATACTCCAACTCATCCCTCAGAGCTGGTAGTTTTATGGGGGGCACACAGTACGGGATTGACTTAAAGGGTAGATGGTCCCCCACATCAACATCATGCATAGCCTGAGTAGTGAGGCCTGGGTGTTCAGCAAATACAGTGGGATATGAACCGAACAACTGACGGATAGCATCAAACTGCGGCTCAGGCAAATGAGCTATAGCCTCGTCAGCCCTTAGGCTCGAGTTCCCCGCCCACTGATCCGCTGAAACATGTTGATCCCAGCTATCCTCCTCTGAAGCTTGACTGTCCCCCTCTCCTTCTCCACCACGGCCGCAACAAGCCAACACAGGGACAGTGAGAGGCTCAGAGGGGTGCCTCACATACTCTTTAATAAGGTTCACGTGACATAACTGGTTCTTTTTCCTCCTGTCTGGAGTGGCAACAAGGTAATCTAAGTCTGAAATTTTGTCTACAATTTTATAAGGTCCAGTGTACTTCGCAGAGAGGGGGTTACCAACCAAAGGCAACAAAATTAATACCTCTTGTCCTACAGTGAACTTCCGGAGCCTCACTTTGCGATCATATCTGTCCTTCATCAAAGCTTGTGATTCTGTCAAATTTCTACCTGCCACCTCCAGACTCTTAAGCATGCGCTCACGGCTTTCAAGCACATACTTTAATAATGGACAAGGCTGCACAGTCCCCTCCCAAATTTCTTTCAGCATGTTAAGGGGGCCCCTGACACGGTGTCCAAAAATCAGCTCGTTTGGACTAAATCCCAGGCTCTCACCAGGTACCTCCCGAGCAGCAAACAGCACATAAGGCAATCCAAGATCCCACTGAGGATGCCAATAATAAAAAAAATCTCCTGGCTGTGCATCGCCGTCCTCGTCGAGCTCTACAGCTCCATTAGCACACGTTTGGAGCTCAGGGTCCTCTAGTTGCAACCGACGTATATCTGAGGGTGCCAAGCGATCTAACTGCTCCCGGAGCAATGCATGACCTTCCCCGATACTGGGCTGCTCCCTCTGTCTCTCTCGATGTACATAACGTTGCTGTCGTGGAGACTCGTCATGCCCAGCCTCGTCACTCTCGATGACAGGGCCAGGGGCTACTTCAGAATTAAGTAATGGTGCTAATACTGAATCACCCAGGAGAGCCGCCGAGTCAAAACTCTTAAAACCAACTCCAGCTTTAGCCTCCTCCTGTTGATCGTTCCTCCGCTGGTCTGAAGACGGAGGACTAGGCTGTGACACTTTAGCTGCCCGAGCTCGGGTGACAACACACGCCATGGGTTGTGTCTGGCACCGCTCCACCCACTCTTGCTCTTCCCTACTCACGTCGGCCGGCCTCTCGGCAACGACTAAGGGTAGAACCTCAGAAGCGGGCATTGCAAAGTCGTTGCCGAGAAGAAGGTCGACGCCCTCCACTGGCAGTTTCTCCACAATCCCGACATCCAATTCACGTGCCACACCATCCACCTCCAACTCCAACCGCACCAGCGGGTATGACCGAGTTGCATTAATACCCTGCACCACTACCACCCGAGCCGCGTTTATAGGGTAGCCAGTCAAGTTTTTCATCAGAGTCTGGGAAGCACCTGTATCACGCAAGACCTCTACTCCATACTTGCGCCCCGCCCACATCACGCAACCCCGCCCTCTATGGTCGCAAAAAACATCCTGAGCAGGGTTCGAGCCTCCCAGGTGCTTCTGCATTGGCTGTGCCTCAGCCTCTGACGAACTGCCCCGGGCAAACTCAGATGACTTCGGAGACACACCAATGTTGCAGGCCAAAGACACAGCTGCTGTAGGTGGTTTGCTAGGACAGACTCTTGCAAAGTGCCCCTTTTTATGACAATGATAACACTCCAACTCCCCTTTGGGCTTCCCTTGGTACGGGGTAGGGCCCGGCCCCTTCTTAAATGGGACGGTGCTAGTCTTGTGGTCAGTCTTGGTATCATGGCTCTTGTACTTGTTTGCATAAGGTATACCACTAACTCGGGGGGGGGGGGGCATCACGCCCCTTGTTACCTGCCTCACTACGCTGGGCAGACCCGCACCCACGAATTAGTGATAGCCGGAGGTCAGCCATCTCAGCTGCCTCCTGTAGAGTTTTTGGTTGCTTTTCTTTAATAGTTAAAGTCATTTCTGCACCAGTACACTTATAAAACTGCTCGAGCAGAAACAGCTCAGTCAACTGTTCTGCCGTCTCAGCTTTCTCAGAACGTGTCCAGTTTTTAAGTGCATCTTTTAAGTCCCGGGCATGTTCAAGAAATGTCGCCTCCCTAGTCTTTGTAACACCCCGAAACTTCAATCGATATGTTTCCGGTTGCAACTCGTATGCCCGTAGGACAGCTCTCTTCAATTCTGGGTAGTCAATGCAAGACTCTAAAGGCAGTGCATTATAAGCCTTCAGACCCTTACCCGTAAGTCTTGAGGAGACTAGAGCTGCCCACTTCTCTTCAGGCCAATTATGCTCCCTACACTTCTTCTCAAAACGATTACAAAATTCTGTGACTTCAGTTTCACTAAATACCGGCACCAATTTGACTAATTGGGCCAAGGACTGTTCTCTTACTTGGCCCTCACGGCCCATCCGAGTCCCTGTCGACTCTGCACGAGTCTTATTTAAATCTAATTTAGCACAATATTTCTCTGAGTCGTACCTAAGCTCAGCCTCATGCCTCCTGGTCTCATCCTCTTGCCTCCTAACCTCAATCTCATGCCTCCTAGTCTCATTCTCCTGTTTCCTAGCCTCAATCTCCTGCTTCCTAGCCTCAATCTTAGCAAGCTCAAGTCTAAATACCATATCTGGAGACAGGCAGGAAGAGGGAGCTGCCACTACTGAAGGAGGGGGGGCAAAAACTGGGGAACCACCATGTGCACCACCCGAGGGCACTCCAATCTGCCAATTCTCATCCCTCTGTGGGAGAGTGCTAACCTCCGGTAACTGAGTGGACGGTACTGTGGGAGTCGAGTGAGAGGGGATCTGGGGAGGAACCCCCCCAAACGCCCTCTCCTCCGAAACCCCATGTCGCCCACGCAACACCAAGGAAATCAGCTCCCCCTTGGACATCCCTACTACATTGGAAATGCCCAAAACCTTGGCTATCAGCACGTGGTACCGCTTACTCACAAAAACTCTAGCATCCTCCTCACTGGTTACTAACGGCACACCTTCAAATGACATCTCTCGCTCATCGTCAGTGCTAATGCACGACATACTGAAGTCCACAAAAAAATTCTCGAGACAAAAGTGTTTAAACTTCCTATGCAAGCACTAATTACTAAATTAACTGGAGTCTCTTAAATGCTTTACTAATTGCCATACAAAAAAAATATTCTTCAATATGCACAATAAAATATAAACAAACAAATGTTGTACAACTCTGCAAAAATGTATACTGTTCACAAAATCCTAAGCAAGGTCGCCATTTGTTACGAACTGGCACTCGGGTACACAAGGGCTCTCAATCAGGACTCGAATACGGCTCGCTGCCACAACGGAAACACACGATCCCAACCCCTGAGTACTGCCAGCCGAACAAAAAACACCAATACCCTCCAGAGTTCAATCTGCTATAACGGGGTATACAAGAACTCGGTACTAGTGTTCAACAACAGACTAATAAAGAGACAGGAATTATATAGTCTGGTCAACAATCAAACAAAGAAGTAAGAAACAACAACACCAAAGAATTGTGTTGGCCGAAGCCGAAGTAATCCACCCTTGACTAAGAACTTAAGAAGTCCTCCACCCTCTACTTCGGATCGGCACTATTACGTTACGTTAATTAATAGTCCTTAAGCATCGAGCAAGGAATCTTCTGAAAAAAGTTAGATGCTTCTCGGATGCTCATAAGAAGTACGTATCGGATTTTGAACAGTAATTCAATAAGCAAAAACACTGGCAATTAAATACTATTAAAGGTTTAAATTGGCATAAGAATAATTAAAAGAATATGCAATAGTAAATGGCAAACATTAAAAAGAAGTACTCCGCAAATGCAACGGCAATAGCCTACTCGGATTGTGCTCGTGGGCCACTAATCACTAAAGTAGCCAAGCGTGCAACACATGAAATCAATAGTGCATAAACAATATCATACATAAGGAAAGCTTCAATACTATTCTGTATCTACTAATCGAGTAAAGTCTAGCTGGGGTACTGTGGGCAAAAGGTAGAAGTAACTGAGCAAAAACGGCTCGTAGCCTAGCGAAGTCCTCACAACTGTTTAAAGTATTACGTTAAAACTAACAAGTGCACTTTGAGAAATCCAGATCCCTTGTATCTGGTTTTCTCCCGGCTCCTTGACAAAGTAAAAACAAACTGTTAATAAAATACAGGGTGGTTAGGCTCTTGCCCTCATGCACTGTAAATTATTAACTCAACACAGTCAGCCGCGAAGACAACCTAGGCTTCACTGAACCGAAACGAGTATGCAGGTTTATCGCTTAACCACTGCATCAAACAACAACTCGTAACACAGAAAAGCCTTACCCCAGTCTAGCATTACCTAGACTAGCTGAAAACAGGGATAATAATAATAACACACAGGGAAATGCATATACAAGTGCAACAAACATAAATCAATCCTATTCTAAGTTAACTCTTCCAAAATAGGCTATCTAATAGGCAAGTATCTCGTGAGAACTCCAGCGATAATACGTTGGCTGACTAGCTCTGCACCAACGGGACCATGGAAGTTAAACAGGCAGGGAAAATGGGAGATAAGAATGTAAGGTAGTAGAGAAAGTTCACATCAGTCAGAAGAATATATATAGTTAGCAAGGGAAATGAGAAGTCGCTCTGCCTAATGAGTTCTGATGAAAAAATGGCTAGACTTCCCTTTTTATACCCGGCCCTCTAGTGAGCCCAACGTGAACTACTAAGGACCGCCCACTGACAACCATTACGTAATTTCTCTCTCTCCTCTCGGATAGACAAAGGCTCCCCTAGCACTGAGAGGGGGGGGGGGGGGGGGAGTGCTAGTGAGTTAGGCCCACCTCCCGCCTGGCGCACCCACTGACCACCAACTGTGGCTGTTTCTCTAACCCATCATTTCAAATAAGTTTTACACACAATACTTATAACTAATGATATAAAATAGAACTCGTTGACTCAGATGAAAACAAAATACATATTCATAATACTTATAGTACAACGGCTCACATGAACTAAGTTAGGAAACTCTACATAGACTACAGCCAAAGTTCCTGCCCTGACGATCCTAGCGAAAGTGGGGCATGACTAGGCGTTCTGTACAGCATGCTCACACTGGACATGCGTCACAGCACACTGAAGCCATCTGGGCCTGTAGCTGAATCCGCTGGCTTGAATTATCTCTTCGGTTCCTGGGTTGATGTCTGAGAGTATTGGCATGGTAGTGAGCTCCTGTGCAGCGAAGAAAACCATTGGGTCGTCCACTATTTTGGCAGGGCTAGGTACGCTGAAGACATTTTCGTATTGTGTCCTTAGTATTTCCGTTATCTGGGTCCCCCTCCAGGTATCCTGCACTGTCTTCAAGTGGCCCTACTGATGCTACATTCTTAGTTTTCTTGTTTGATTTGTGAAGAAGAACTTGGGAGTTGTCTTTTATGTTGTAGATGGCCTGTAGTTCTTCTCTTTTCCTCTGGTCGTCGTGGACTTCAGTAGGTTACATTCGATTTCCTTTAGGGCCACGTGTATTTTTGTGACTATCCTGCGGAAGATTTCTTGATAGTTTCCTTTTGTAGAGGCTTCTCTTTCTCATAAAGATGTGACGATCTCTTGGTATTTTTCTTCTGTTCAACATATTTTTTGGTGGAACATGGGTCTTGCATGTTTCTTCGCAAACTCTGGTGAACGTGGAAAGCATTCCTTCGACGCTGTCGTCTGCGATGGCTTTCTTCAAGTTGATCCTTAGCTTGTCTTTTATCATAGGCCAGTCTATGTCTTTATGATGGAAGTTTAGTCTTGCCATCCCTGATTTGGTTTGAGACCTTGTTGTGCTGGTTCAGTCATTAGTGCGTTAATTACGACTAGCTTCGCAAATCCTATGATCTTACATGGATGTCTCGTATAGTTCATAGTTGTACAGTATTCCATGGTTATTGCTTGGTAACAGATCTAGGATGCTAGTACCTCTTGTTGGTTCGGTTATGAATTGTGAGAGGAATTTTGTCTCTGTGAGTGATGTCAGCTGCCTTGCTTGTCTTTTCTCATCTGCTGTTCTTCCCGCTACCTCGAGTGTGTCCCAGTTCACGTGCGGGAAGTTGAAGTCGCCCAGAAGTAGATATTCGATGTCAAGGGCTGGCAGGTTTTCGAGCGTATGCTTCATTTTATTTATGACATCCTCAAATAGATCATGGGTGGTGTTTGGAGGCCTGTAGACTACCGTTACTACGAGATTCATTTCCCTTATAAAGAGGGAAAAAAAATTGCATGTCCCGTTTGAGTAGCTATCCAAGGTTTCTACTGCAAGATTGTTTTCACATACAGAATATGGCAACTCCACCGTGGCTCCTGTCCTTTCTGTCTGCTCGGAAAACTTCATATTCATGGATACGCACCTCTGCATCTAAAATATCTTTGTGCAGATGTGTCTCTGTTAGGACAAGCAGGGAGATTTTGTCGGTTGTGGCCATTTCTTGCAGCAGGGGAACTTTGTTTTGGTTGCACCTTGGATATAGACCTCTTATGTTTGCTTAGAGCAGGTTTATTAGAGGGGACTCCAGCACCCTCTTTTCCATTTGTCTTGCCATTCCATCTTGTCCATCACTTCTGTCATCCTTTTCTGTAGTTGTTCTTGTTGTGCCGTCATTTTTTCTACAATTAAAAAAAAAAGTAGATTCGTTGTTCTGCTGGTTGCCTTCACCTGTATTGTTGTTAGCCGGCTTGGGCTTTACGGCACCCTTTGGTCTCGCTGTGCTGTTGTTGTGGTTCTTACTTTGGTAACTGCTTGGTAGGTACCCCCTGTTCTGCTTGGGTGACATTGTTGGTGGTTGTTGCTCCCGAGTTCGGCTTGACACCTTGGCCCAGGGTGTGAGGGTACTGTATTTGCAGTTACTGATGGAGCAAATTTTGTTTTCAAAGGAAAATTTACAGTGTTTGATGGAAGTCTTTACATTCCTGCCCCTTCCTGCACCCCACTCTGTTGTTGAGACCATGCTTCCTGTATTTCTGGCACGGCCTAGGGTGTGCGAAAGGGCAATTTTTGCCTACTCTGCCGTAGTTGCATATTCCTATTTTGTAGTACCTGCTCACTGGTACTGGCTTCTGTTGCATTGGGTTTTGTTGTGTTGAAGCCGAGGAGGATCGCTGGTTCATTTTGTTTTGCAATCGTTCCCCTGTGGATCCTGGGACTGACGCTCCTGAACCGGGGGATGTTGTGGGGTATGACCTCGCTGGGGTTCCCATCCTCTCCTCCTGTCTTGCTGCGGTTGGAGGAGTCTCTGCTATGGCTGGGAGTGTTGTAGGGGAGGGGGGGGGGGGGAGTTTGGACTGCACTTCTGGGGATCAGGGAGTAGTTGTGGTCACCTATAATTATTATGAGGCTGATATCTGCTGGTGTGCTCCCCAGTCCGAAGTCTATTGCCTTGTTTGTTGTGCGAATTGTGGTACTGGTATTGTAGTTATCAGGGTCACTCTTGCCTTTGGCTGCTTCTGGGTTTTTGTGTAGGCCTAGGACAGTGTCCCCTAAGCTAGCTGATTTCTTGAGTGTATCTACAGTTGGTGTATCTATGGTGCTTGTGATAACTTTGCTCCAGATTTAATTAGTAATTCCTCGTGTTGTTGTATGGCTGCTTCTGCTTTGGCCACCTACTCACCTTCATTATTAAACTTTGTTAAGCAGCAGTCTTTGCATGTGAATTTTCTTGATGACTTTGCATAAGTGAGAATTTGGAAGGTAGAGAGGTCTGTGCAGTAATAGTGTAACCACTTAACACAGTCATCAGATCGGATTGCGTATTCATCGTCATCTGAGAACACAGTTCCACATTCAAGGTCGGATTTGTTGTGATCCCCGGCCATTGTGGATGTCTTGAGCGTAGTCACTTTTATCGCTTGTTATCTCTTGAATCCTAGTATTTGGGACTTTATTTCTTGTTTGTGTGCACTCACTAGTTGTATATGTAGGTTATTCACTCGTTAGTATTCACCAATTGCACTTTTATGGCGAGAAACACTTTATATAATACGGAGTAAACAACGGATCGTCTCACCGTCATAACCACTAACTAGCATGTTATTTACATGGATATTTATATGGATAAAATGGTTCAAATACTAAAGCAAGCTATCAGAGTGGATGGGTTCCTGGGCACCATGCATGCACTCCTACTGATGGACGACACATTCATTGTTGCTATTTCACGTGAAATATGTATGACAAAGTGAACGTTCTATTAACCCCTTCAATACCGGTGTCGCACTTTTCATTTTATTCTGGCTACTATTAGGTTATTTTATACAGTTTCGGAAGGATCTCTAGCAATTGAAAGACCTCAAACTCTCTCATTTATCCCTTTTATCTCCCACAGATCGTTCTTAACCTGCATAAAATCGTCAATATATATATAAAATAAGACAGAGCAGACGTCACCGGTATGGAAGGGGTTAAGGTACTGTATCGAGTACGGCATGAAACTAAATTAAGAGAAAACTAAATTCTTTGTTATTAATCATACCGAATACGATAAAAAACTCGACTAAAAATTCAGAATCATGAACTATGTTACTGCCCTAGATATTTGTAATTGGGATCTTGGTTTACTGACACAGGGAAAATAGACGAGGTGATGCAGCTGCATTAAATATCAGGGGAAACTGTAATAAATAAATTCGCCGTGTTTTGTGCCGCAAATACTGATATAATTTTTGTATCTTAAACTTACCCCTCCTGGGGGTAAGGGGGCCTCCATCTTATGGTGGAAGAAAAAAGAATATGCCCCACGCGTCCTACTGCGTGTCGTGTCGTACAAGGCGACTAATAGGGGGAATGGGGGTAGATTGTAGGCACCAATCGAACAGGGCTATACCCAGGAGAGGTTGTAGGCATTTAATAAGGAATCGCTGGAACTCCTGTTTCATTTGCTTGGCTTCTCTTACTGATTCCCTATGTGCCAAACTTACACTGAGAGTAGTCCAGCATGCTCTCGCAAACACCTCCTCCTCCTATCTACTTCACTACACTTAACATGCATACCACACTTCCTCCTTCAAAATTATTTCAAATGAGTAGTGGTATAGTATTTGGAGGGTAGAGGTCGCCGGCGCCGCGGTCCAAGTTTTTGTATCATAACTCGGGATATTGATGATACAACTGAACCAAAATCATCCACATAACCAAACTTAGTGTCGTGGTTCTGTGTAGTGTCAAATCGAATTGATGGCATAAATATCTTCGGAGATATAACAAAAGCGTGTGAAAAACAAAAACCGTTATTCCCCAATGCCAGGCATAAACAAGGGAGTGCCAAGGGAACGATGTATTTTTAGTCCAGTGTGCAAAGTTAACCCATAATTAGCGGCGAGCAACATAAGTCGAGTTAAATAAAGCTGGACTATGTGGCGGCGCTCGACATAACTCGAGTGGCAATTTCAGCACGTAATGTGGCTGAGAGAGAGAGACAAGTGGTGGCAGGAGACTAGCGAGCGTATGACTGCTCCAGACCACCGCGGCGAACCTACTGACACAAATCTCAGCTCCCTCCTCCCTCTCTCACTCGCTACATACTCAATTATGTACTGAAAGTACCGAATTACCTGCTTTTTGCACTCGCGTTGCACGGTTATTGCAAGAAAACTATCCATCATACAAGGATCGTTATGGTGTCATTCGAAAGCTCTGTTTATGCCCTTTCAGGGATAGGTACTTGTTTTACGTTCTGGGTCTTATTTAGGCATGAAAATGATCACGTAAACAGCCCTATTTTGGCTAAAAACACCCCGCTGTGCGGTACACATAAATAAACCGCATAGGCCGCTCGTAAGGTGTTAAAATCGCATATTAGTGAAAAGTGGCTAGATTACGATTCATGTATGTAAACTGTATCTCATGAAAACAAAAAAAATACCAGCATTTATACAGAACTTACAATTTCAAAAGAAAGTTTAGGGCCAGTGTAAGTGAGCGTCCTACCACCACCGTACCAGAACACATAAATCGCCTAGCACTTGACGAGTGTCATAGGCCCCCCTCTCACCAACACCACCCCTCCCCCTTGACGTAGACACATTCTAAACCGTGGTACCGGTATACGATTTTACCGAAATGGGAAGTTAAACTCGAACAGTTAAAACAAATATCAACAAAATAACCACAGGAAATGGTTAGGGCAGTGATGATTCTGTTTCATAAGTTTATCGAAAGTGTTACTTAAAGTTTAAACCAAAGCCAGTGTTAATGATTGGAAGCTCGAACAAGTCCTAACCACAAAACAGTGACACTCCCCCCCCCCCTCTCTCTCTCTCTCTAGCCCCTTCCCCCCCCCCCCACCGTTGCGTCGTTACATACAAGAAAGCCGAGTGAAATATTCTTATAATGTTAGATATGAATACCAATGACGTTTGCAATATCTGTAGGGACAGAGTGAGAAACAAACATGGTACAAAATGCCAAATATGCAAAGACAAGTTTCATTGGTGCTGCATAGGACTTTCACCACCGATAAACATGTCTTATAATAATAAGGAAGAACTTCCATTTTTGCAACAACTGTGCCGAGTTCACAATGCAAATCATCCAGACTGTGGAAAAAACAGAGGTACAAGATAGACCTAAATATAACCAAGAGGCGGTGTTATTCTAACAACATTGGGGAAGCACACCAAGAATTTCCCCTCATACATCCCTGACCACAACCGTATCGATTTCAAGTACTCCTATTTCGTCTCACCCAAAACAACCAACAACACCTCCCTCTGAACAAACACCACACACAACTCCTCCCACACAAGAACTCTCATCAGCCCCCTCCCCACCACCTCGCAACAACGCGACGTCACCAAATAGCACACCGCCGCCGCCTCCCGCCTCCCAACATGACCGGCCCACACCGCCCCCCTCCACACCTCTGCCATCTGCCTACTTACGCCCGGCAGATCATGACACCCAGCCCCCCTCTACACCACCTCATAACACCACCATCCCTAAACCACACCACTTTTTCCCCCAACTACCAGACCTCCCCCTCCCAGACCCAACTAGCCCCAACTAGCCCCGCAGCATAGCTCACCACATAACAGCTCTAAGTCACCTTCACCAATATGCAGATATTACCTGAAAAGACGGTGCTATTTTGGGCAAAACGGTGATATTAGAGGAAAATGTAGATTTGCCCACCCACAAATTTGCAACAGACTAATAAGTGATGAAAAATGCAGATTTGGTGAAAAATGCAGATACCACCACCCAACCATCTGCAAGTCGTCACTGAAAGAAAAGACCTGCTATAATACTAACTGCCACGATTTTCATATTAGAGGTATATGGAGGTATGCAAGTAACATCACAAATGGTACTGGCAACCCAAAAAACTCTCCAGCTTCGCGAGGACGAGACAGAGGAAGAAGGCAAGGAGAGAACTGGCAGATGAAGATGAGGAGATTGACGGAGATGGAAGAGCACATACAACACCTAGAGCACCTCCTGGCGACCCAAGAGTGGCGAGTACCTCCCGAAGACTATTAGAAACACATAGTTCTCCAAAAAATCTCTCCCCTCTCTTGTTTGCAAATATCCAAGGCCTAAAAAACAGAACTACAAACAAAGTACCATTTATTAGGGGCCTGCTAGAAGAAGGAAACGCTATATTTGCGGCTCTCACAGAAACTCACATTAAAGATCAAGAGGATAGTGAAGTATGGATTCCTGGTTATAACTTACACAGAGCGGACAGAACGCATAGAACACGTGGAGGTGTAGCCTTGTACATCCACGACTCACTGATATGTACTGAATTCCTAAATAACAGTAATGAAGTGGTGGAAATACTGGGAGTTAAAATAGAATCCATAAATTTAGCAGTTATTGTAACATACAGGCCTCCGGACTCATCCCTAGAAGAATTCATAACCCAGCTCAACAAAATAAAAACAGAAGTGGAAGCACTGGGGAACCCAACACCAAATATTATGTGGCTAGGAGACTTTAACCTACCAAACATTAAATGGAGACAAGTAGAAAACCAAGTAGTGGCAAATAACACCATGGAAGCAAATCCGAGAGAGCTTTTTACACTTTGCGACTATTTTAGTCTTAACCAGCATATTGCCGAACTCACACGGGAAAACAATATCTTAGACCTTGTCTTCACTAACAATGACTCTCTAGTAAACAGCATTAACATATCGGACACAACATACTCAGATCATAAATTAATTGAGATCAAAACAACCTTAGCAAGTGTTCAGACAACCTCAGAATCGAGACCAAGAACCGGCCCTTTCAGTAAATTTAACTTCAATAACAAAAATATTAGGTGGGAAGAGGTAAATTAAGAAATGGAGGAAATAGACTGGGAAGATTTAATGAATAACCTAACACCTGCAGAATGTCTTGTCCTAATAACAGAAACAATTACCCAAATCTGTAGCCACCACATACCTGAAAGACAAACAAGGCGAAGAAGCAAACAAGATCGGGAAAGAAGGAAGCTGTACAGAAGAAGTAAATTACTCACACAACGACGCACACAGCCAAATCTACAGGATAGGCAAAAGGCCAAAATAGATAGATAAATTGTGGAAATTGAACATAGGCTAAGAATATCATATGAACTACAACATATGGAAGAGGAGAGGAAAGCTATTGCAGGTATAAAGGAAAATTCCAAGTACTTCTTTTCATATGCCAAACTAAAGGCTAAATCAGCATCAAACATCGGCCCACTAAGCAAAGGGGATGGGTCATTCACAGGGGACAAAAAGGAAATGAGAAAACTCTTACGCCGGCAGTATGAAATGGCCTTCAGTGAGCCTGATGAAACAAAAGCCATCAGAGACCAAAATATATTTTTCATGGAAACCTCCCCCACGGAAGCCCCCCCCACGGAAACCCCCAGATGCTGGATATTGAGTTAGGTCCAAAAGACATAGAAGAGGCCATTTCCAACATGCCATCCCACTCGGCACCAGGCCCGGACTCATGGAATTCGATCCTAATGAAGAAATGTAAGGAAAACCTCTCAAAACCCCTGGCTATAATGTGGAGAAGGAGTCTAGACACTGGTGAAATACCAGATAGCTTAAAAACGCAATAATTGCCCCACTGCATAAAGGAGGGAGTAAAGCACTACCAAAAAACTACCGCCCGGTAGCTCTAACCTCCCACATCATTAAAGTTTTCGAGCGAGTCCTGCGAAGCAAAATCTCAGCTTTCATGGAGGCAAATGAATTACACAACACCGGTCAACATGGGTTCAGAGTGGGAAGATCATGTCTCTCACAACTTTTGGAACATTATGACAAAATTCTTAAAGTGCTAGAAGAAAAGAAAAATGTTGATGTCATCTACACCGATTTTGCTAAGGCATTTGATAAATGTGACCATGGTATAATAGCCCACAAATTAAAAGCAAAAGGTATAACGGGGAAAATCGGACGGTGGATATATAATTTCCTCGTAAACCGGAAACAATCAGTAGCAGTAAACCAAGTCACATCTGAGCCTTCGGATATAAAAAGCTCAGTGCCCCAAGGAACAGTGCTAGCACCCCTTCTGTTCCTCATTCTAATTTGCGACATAGATACCAACACAAGACACAGCACGGTGTCGTCTTTTGCGGATGACACAAAACTAAGCAAGATAGTAAACACACAAGAGGACACGGGCCAGCTGCAGGAAGACATAAATGTAGTGTTCCAGTGGACCAGGGAAAACAACATGCAATTCAATGAAGAAAAATTCCAATTAATAAGGTACGGAGAAAATAATGGCGTTAAAGTGATCACAAACTACCTAACAGAATCTAACCACATAATAGAACGGAAAGACAGTGTGAAAGACCTTGGGGTGTTAATGTCTGAAAATATGTGTTTCAAAGAACATAACCAGGTCAAAGTTGCGGCTGCGAAACGTTTAACGGGTTGGATTCTGCGTACATTTAAAACACGCGGTGAATTACCTATGATAATGCTCTTCAAATCTCTAGTGCTACCGCGGCTTGAATACTGTAGCGTATTAACATCCCCATACAAAGCAGGTGAAATAAATGACTTAGAGAGTGTACAAAGAAATTTCACTTCGCATATAAGTTCGGTAAAACAGCTACAATATTGGGATCGTTTAAGAGCACTGAACCTGTACTCGCTGGAACGTAGAAGAGAACGTTACCTACTAATATACAGG
Organism: Paralithodes platypus; assembly: GCA_032716605.1. NCBI lineage: Eukaryota > Metazoa > Arthropoda > Malacostraca > Decapoda > Lithodidae > Paralithodes > Paralithodes platypus. The sequence goes on along the minus strand of CM064543.1, from coordinate 28,625,343 downwards.
TGGAAAATCGCAGAGGGTTTAGTACCAAACCAACATACTCCGATAGTCATGAAATTCAGTGATAGGAGAGGCTGGGAATGCAATATCCCCCGGATGAATAACAGGGGTGCTATGGGCTCTCTGCGAGAGGGCTGGTTATCACACAGAGGCCCACGTCTCTTCAACAAACTCCCACGGCGAGTAAGAGACATGAGGGGCATCTCTTTAGACAACTTCAAGAGAGCCCTCGATGTCGAACTGCAAAAAGTGCCAGACGAGCCCATCTTAGTAAGGGAGTGGGCTGTCTCTTCAAACAGCCTGCTGCACCAAATCACAACCCACAACGAGGGGCGACGTGATCCTCGATGCTGCTAGGAGAGTGGCGAACACAACCTAAGGTAACCTAAGGTAAGGTAAGGATGAACACAAGCCCAGCCTCGGAGTCCCCAGGGGGGGCGGGGAGGGGGGACCAAAACTGTCCCCACACATGCCCGACCTTCCCCTGACGACCCCTTAAAATGCTCTGGACCACGCCCTGTCACTCTTAATATCAACTTTTGCAATATTAGCGGCCTTTCCTCTAATTTTCACTCAGTCGAACACCATCTCTCCTACTACAAACCTGATCTTCCTTTCCTCACTGGAACCCAGGTATCTGAGACAACTTCCAGTAGCCCCTTCTCTGTATCCTCCTACTTTCTCTATCCTAGTTTCAAAGCCATAGGCGGATGTTGTGCATCCGTGCACAACAAACTTATTTGCTCTCGTGTTCCCGGTTTCGACTTTATGGCTCAAACTATTCTGTCATTCTCATACTAAATATTTCTGTGCTGTATAACTTTCCCCTAACTCTACCGACTTTCCCAAATTCTTTGACTTTATAAACTGTAAAGTGGAACACATTCTATCCATCTCTCCCTTATCTGAATCTCCATCTTAGGAGATTTCAACGTTCACCACCGCCAATGGCTCTCCTCTCACACTACTGACCAACCTGGTGAACAAGCCTACGTCTTTTCTATCATAAATGACCTAGAGCAGCTGGTCCAGCATCCCACCCGTATCCCGGATCGCTTCGAGATCGGCCCAACATTCTTGACTTATTTCTGACTTCTAACACTTCTTCTTATACCATCAATCTTTTCTCTCCTTTTGGCTCCTCCGACCATCAACTAATATCCGTCACCTGTCCTATCTCTACAGTACGGCCACCCGATCCTCCCAGCCAGTGGCGCTTGTGGCACTTTGGCGCTGCTGACTGGGAGGCTCTCCGGCAGTACTTCTTTGATTTCCCATGGAATGACTTCTGCTTCCGTGGCCGAGGACCCTCTCAGAGTGCTGAACGCATTACCGAGGTAATCCTCTCGGGCATGAAAGCATACATTCCATTTTCTCTCGGTCTAATGCAAAAAAATCTTGGTTTACTCACGGTTGTCCTACTGCTGTCCACAACAAGGAGGAAGCATTCAAACGGTACCGACGCCTTAAAACTCAAGAATCTCATTCTTCCTATGTTTCTGCCCGAAATCAAGCCAAATCTGTTCTTCGACTTGCCAAGCACTCTTTCATCAGTAATAAATGCACTGAACTATCCAAGTCTAGCTCTTCCCAAGCTTTCTGGCATCTAACCAAAAACCTCTCCAACAATTTTTCTTCCTCGTCTTTCCCTCCCCTTTTCCACTCTGATGGCACAACCATCACTTCTTCCTCTGACGAAGCTGAACTCTTCGCTCAAACTTTTGTTAGAAACTCTACCTTTGATGATTCCGGTGCTATTCCTAATTTCCTCCCTCTCCACCCGCCTACTTATGCCTAATATCCTAATCTCTTCTAAAGATGTACTTTCTACCCTCTCTGGACTTAATGCTAAGAAGGCGTATGGTCCGGACGGTGTTCCTTCTGTTGTACTAAAAAACTGTGCTTCCGTGCTGACCCGCTGCCTAGGCAAACTCTTTGGTCTCTGTCTCTCCTCTAACGTCTTCCCTTCTTGCTGGAAATTTGCTCTCATTCAACCTGTCCCAAAGAAGAGTGACCGCTCTCAACCCACCCTCCAACTATCGTCCAATTGCTCTCTTCTCTTGTTTCTCTAAAGTTTTTGAAACTATTCTTGCTTCCAAATTTCTTTAGCATTTGTCTTCTCATAATCTGCTCTCAGATCGCCAGTATGGCTTCCTTAAGGGTCACTCTACTGGTGATTTTCTTTCATATCTTACTAACTCTTGGTCATCCAACTTTTGGGACTTCGGTGAGACTTTTTCTGTTGCACTAGACATATCGAAGGCCTTCGATAGAGTCTAGCACAAATCATTAATTTCCAAAGTGCCCTTCAATTGGGGTAGAGAAAACCTTGTAGCATTCAATGCTTTCAAGACTCAATGTATCCATCTTACTACCCGTCACGAACCTCCAGAGAACTATCCCTTATTCTTCAACAATACAAAAATCAACCCTTAATCTTCTCTCAATGTTCTAGGTGTCTCTTTTTCTTCTGCTCTCACTTGGAAGGACCATATTACCAGTCTCGCTAAGGCAGCCTCCCAGAAGCTGGGTGTGCTCAACTGCCTCAAGGGGTTCTTTACCCCTGTGCAATTTCTTGCTCTGTACAGGGGCACAGTGCGTCCTTGTATTGAGCATTGTTCACATGTGTGGGGAGGATCCTCTCACACCGCACTCCTAGAAAAAGTAGAAAGGAAAGCCTTTCGTATCATTAACTCCCGTCCACTCACCATCACTCTGCAATCTCTCCCTCTTCGCCGCAATGCTGCATCTCTCTCGTTATTCTATCGCTACTACAATAATCAGTGTTCCTCGGAGCTTTCCCAGTGTATACCACCTCCTCTACGGAGGGTACGTAGTATTCGCCTTGCAACACAATCCCACCCCTACTCTGTGCAACTCTCTAACCCAAGAGTGAAATGCTATTTTCCGACTTTCTTCTATTCAACTGCTGAGCTCTGGAACTCTCTCCCAGAATCAGTCTTTCCCTCTTCGTATGACTTAAATTGCTTCAAACTCCCTGTGTCCAGGCATTTTAGCTCGAAGTCCCTTGATATTGGCCTTGTCACTCTCTCAACTCTGGGGGAGGCACTCGCTGCAGGCAGTTATACCTTTTGTCTCCCTCATTCACAGAAGAACAAAAAACGGAACGTATTTGATGCAGCTGTAACATCTACCTTGTACGGTACTGAAACTTGGCTTACAAATGATTACTGTATATTATACAGTATATATAACAAGACAATACAATAAATTAGTTAAATGCTTACTTGCATTGAGAATTAACATAAGTATTAACTTATGTTTTATTGAATCAGGATTAGTTCCGGTAAATTATGTGATTTCTAGAAACCAAAAAATATTATTAGTGTCCAAGCTTAATGGACCTGATATGGAAGAGCCATTTTATTATATATATAATTTGTGTAGAGAAACAAATACCACAGATTATAGATTTTTGAGCAGAGCTTTAACAGTCGATACCAACATTAACCCATTGGACCATGTTATTGAGTTGACAGTAAGTAAACCAATGACCGCTACTAAGTATGCCACATATAAGACAGAATTAAATCCCGAACTGAGTGTACACAAGGTTTGCTCCGGCAACAAGTACATGCCAGACTACACACGTCATGCATTTAAAAGAGTACGGCAGACGTCCCATTACTTAAAGGTAGAAACAGGTAGATGGAGCCGTACACCACAAGAACAACGGTTGTGTCAGTGTAACAGTGGTCAAGTACAAACAGATCGTCACGTGTTACTGAAATGCGGCTCTTGTCGGGCCTTCGTCAAAGGTTTACACATATTAATGTCAATAGTTTTAAACAGTTATTCAGTAATGGGAATCATGCTATGTTATGATGCAAATATATTTACAAAGTGCTCAAGGTATATAAATCACAAGACTAGTATAATTGCCTAATAAATATTTATGCATTATTAATTTTAAATGGAAAGTTACCATGCCACCTATAGTGATATTAACACCCTCAGACAGGATATATTAACTTACTGACGGGTTGGCAGACCGCCCGGTATTTCCACCACAATAGTCAATCTCACACAGAGGGACCGTTAAGAGTCAGAGGAACTTAGGGTTGCCATCAATCGACAGTTTATGATCTAACTTACCTAACTTACTGAGCTCAAAATGACGCAGAAGCGTCATATAACTTATTATTGAGATATTTCACTAAGTTCACATGACTCGTTGGCGTCATTTGATAGTTTTTGGGCGGAACCGTCATATGACCGGGTAGCGTCATATATGACGGAGGGGGTTAATATTGTTGTTTAGGCTCATATTTGAAATCGCTATTTTGTGAGGAAATTTTAAAAAAATCATATTGGTCCATTTTGTTAATATTTATGCATAACATCTTAATGTATTATGATAATTTGTATGTTTGGGTCAATAAACTAACTGGGATCAAACTGCCGACCCTTTGATCAGCAGTCAGACGTGCTACCGACCATGCCACAGCCTCAAGAACCATCACACAAAGGAGAGGGCTTAATCCAGAGCCCTGGTGGACTCCAACACTAACTGTAAATCCATCACTCAGTACACCTTTCACTGTCAGTGCTATTCGCGAGTTCTCGTACATTTCATTATCACACACACTAGACACTCTTCTATGCCAAGTTTTCTCATAGCCCACTGCACAACATCCTGGGCACCCTATCAAAGTTCTTTTCCAGGTCTACACACATGCGATATAGATCCCTATCTTTATATAAATACCATTCCTGCAGCTACCTGACTATAATGATAACATTGGTTGTACCACTCCTGGCATAAAACCGAACTGCCTATCATCGATAGAGAGGTATTGCCCAATTATACCTTCAAACACTCTCTCAGTCTTTCATGACTTGATGGTGAAACATTTTCATGTCTTTAAAATTACCTCTATCTATACTCTAAAGAATGATCCTTACCTTTACAGTATATATAATTACTATCATGCTTTTATGCCAAACATTCAGGATTTTCTCCTCCCTAATAATGGAGTTAATTAACTCTGTCACCAGTCTCACTCCTATGTCACCTGAGGCTTTTAATGTCTTAGCGACAATGCCACAGCACCCTGCAGTGTTTACGTCCTGCATTTTATGTGTTCCGCTGTGCCCTGTTACATCAGGGCACCCACCCGAGTGTATGGTGGTAAAAACTGCTTATAGCAACTGGCACTATCACTGGGGGGGGGGGGGGGGTGTTAGGAGTACTGGCTTTTCATTGCTGCACTGCTCTCTGTTCATTTCACACCAAACTCCACATTGAGTAGTCATTTGTTGTGTACCTTCCAAGTATCTCTGATTTCTTCCTCAGCATAATCAATTGCACTATCATTCCGTACATACTGTTCATTGTTAATATATTGACAGTGGTAAATAGAAAGAGTTGATAAGGCTCTGGCAAATAAGACCATGCCTAATTATTTCTAAATTATTTCCTGTCCACACGTTTACTTGTAAAGTACAGTCTGGGTCAGTTCCACGCTGGACACTACCGTAGACACTGTTAAGAAAACACGCTTATAGTAAAGAAATATTTTTCAGTCTTTGTGGCTCGATAATAAGGAGCAAATTGTCATTTAATCACAATGACTAGCAGTGAATGTATTCAGTCAAACCTTACTTTTATTATACCAACTGTACATACAATTGTTACTGAAATACAATGCTTTTCATATAAATAACTTACAATGGTAATTATTTCTATTACAGGAAGAATATGAGCCCACTCCATTTGGCAGCTCAAGAAAATCATTGCAAGGTAATCCAATTACTGATTGACAAAGGCGCCAACTGGAATAAACCCGACAAGAGCTTCTACAATCCCTTCCACTATGCTGCTCAAAGGGGATATCCGGAAGCTTGTGAAGTTCTCATGAACAACCTAGATAGTGCCAGCAAGGAGAAGATGTTGAATACGTGCTTGAGGGATGGTAAAACTCCTATGATGTTAGCTGCCAAGGAAGGTCATCACAAGTGTTGCTTGAAGCTCACTAATGTTAACGTCAATGCTCGGGATAAGGAAGAAAATACGGCTCTACACCATGCAGCCTGCAGTGGGTTTGAAAAAACTGTAGCAGTACTGCTTGAGATGGGGGCCGAGCCAAATACTCAAAATAAAAAGGGTAACTCTCCTGTTTCTGGAGCGTCAATCAAAAAGGAAATAAACTGCTTGCAGCTTCTGGTTAAAAAAGGTGCAAAATTGAATGTAATAAACAAAAAGTCTAAGACAGTCCTTCACTTGGCTGCAGAAAAGAATGCCCAGGATTGTCTGAGGTATTTGCTATCAGTAGATGGCATAAAGGATCATCTGGACCAAAAAGACAGTGAGGGCTGTACACCGCTACATTCTGCCATAAAATGTGGAAGAATAGAATGTGCTCTGATCTTGCTAGACCATGGTGCCTCCCCGACAGACTGCTGTGATGGAGGCATGACCCCCCTTCACCTGGCAGCTGGGAAGGGCTGCACAGGTATCTGTGAGAAACTCCTTCACATGAAGACAGTAAAGGTCAACCAAGAGAACTCCACTAAGGCTACACCTCTACACCTGGCTGCACAACATGGTTCTATCGATGTCTGCCGAATGTTAATACGTAAAGGGGCCCGTATGACAGTAATTGACAAACATTGTCGCACTCCTCTACATGTTGCCGCACTCAAAGGCCATGCCAATGTTATCAAATATTTATCAAAAGGTGGAGTACCTCTAAGGGCCAGAGATGGTTCGCAATCAACAGCTCTCCATCTTGCAGCTTCTGCCGGTTACTTAGAATGTTGTCAGGCACTGGAGACCAGAGCAAAAGCATCATTATCGGAAGTTGACCAACATGGAAAATTGCCCCTTGATAGAGCTTTTGATAACAAACATGATCATGTGTTCAGGTTTTTGCTCCAAAAGCTGCCTTACAAAGACACAAAGGTAGACCGAATGCTAAGACTGCACACATATATGCACTCAGCCCTCAATGATAACCGAATGTGAGTAATGATATGATGCATTTACTGTATATGTATTATTTTGTTATTTTAATATAATTATATAATTATATTATTATAATTAATACTGCATGTACTAGATTGATGAGGCTTGACCAATCAGTGTTTTATTTTGGCAAAGTATATTAACCCCTTCAGACTCATATGGCGCAGAGGTTGTCAGATTAGCAATAAGAAATAAAGTTCTCTCACTCATATAATTACCTCTCCAAAATTAGTTTTCTGCCCACAGCTAACTCAAAGACAACTGCAGAGGTTGAAGTAACTATACTAAAGGTTTCTAAATACCCCTGATGGTAACAAAGACTTTAAAGTCTCCCTAATCGGCTCAAAATCGCGTCATATGTCGGAGAGGGTTAACATTTAAACAAAAATAGATTCCTGCCTTCATTCTAAGAAGGCTTACAGATAGTGCAGTATGGTCCCACTTACGTACAGCCACTTACATATAGCCAGCACAGGTTTGGTGCCACTTACATATAGCCAGCATAGGTTTGGTGCCACTTACATATAGCCAGCATAGGTTTGGTGCCACTTACATATAGCCAGCATAGGTTTGGTGCCACTTACACATAGCCAGCATAGGTTTGGTGCCACTTACATATAGCCAGCATAGGTTTGGTGCCACTTACATACAGCCAGCATAGGTTTGGTGCCACTTACATATAGCCAGCATAGGTTTGGTGCCACTTACATATAGCCAGCATAGGTTTGGTGCCACTTACATATAGCCAGCATAGGTTTGGTGCCACTTACATATAGCCAGCATAGGTTTGGTGCCACTTACATACAGCCAGCATAGGTTTGGTGCCACTTACATATAGCCCGCATAGGTTTGGTGCCACTTACATATAGCCAGCATAGGTTTGGTGCCACTTACATATATCCAGCATAGGTTTGGTGCCACTTACATATAGCCAGCATAGGTTTGGTAAAACTCACATATAGCCAGCATAGGTTTGGTTCAACTTACATACAGCCAGCATAGGTTTGGTGTCACTTACATATAGCCAGCATAGGTTTGGTGCCACTTACATATAGTCAGCATAGGTTTGGTGCCACTTACATACAGCCAGCATAGGTTTGGTGCCACGTACATATAGCCAACATAGGTTTGGTGCCACTTACATATAGCCAGCATAGGTTTGGTGCCACTTACATATAGCCAGCATAGGTTTGGTAAAACTCACATATAGCCAGCATAGGTTTGGTTCAACTTACATACAGCCAGCATAGGTTTGGTGTCACTTACATATAGCCAGCATAGGTTTGGTGCCACTTACATATAGTCAGCATAGGTTTGGTGCCACTTACATACAGCCAGCATAGGTTTGGTGCCACTTACATACAGCCAGCATAGGTTTGGTGCCACTTACATATAGCCAGCATAGGTTTGGTGCCACGTACATATAGCCAACATAGGTTTGGTGCCACTTACATATAGCCAGCATAGGTTTGGTGCCACTTACATATAGCCAGCATAGGTTTGGTGCCACTTACATATAGCCAGCATAGGTTTGGTGCCACATACATACAGCCAGCATAGGTTTGGTGCCACTTACATATAGCCAGCATAGGTTTGGTGTCACTTACATATAGCCAGCATAGGTTTTGTACCACTTACATATAGCCAGCATAGATTTGGTGCCACTTACATATAGCCAGTATAGGTTTGGTGTCACTTACATATAGCCAGCATAGGTTTGGTGCCACTTACATATAGCCAGCATAGGTTTGGTGCCACTTACATACAGCCCGCATAGGTTTGGTGCCACTTACATACAGCCAGCATAGGTTTGGTCCCACTTACATATAGCCAGCATAGGTTTGGTCTATCGATCTAACTATTGCCTGACGCCGCGATCCCCGAAGGGGTGGCCACGAACGAACCGCCCCCATGCACCTCTGTCCCCAGTCAGTCGACATCCCTCCTCCCAACCAGTACCGCCTTCATTCATATACTTCCTCACTCCATCCATCCACCTCTCCTTCGGTGCACCTCTCCCTCTCTGTCCTTCCACCTCGCTCTCGTACACCGTCTTAGTCAATCTCTCGCTTTCCATACGTTCCTTATGGCCGAACCATCTCAAGTTGTTCCTTTTCACACTTTCCAGCACATCTACCTCCACACCACACCTCCTTCTTACTTCCTCATTCGTCTGTCTATCCCTCCATGTAACTCGGCACGCACTTCTCAAGTAACTCATTTCCACCGCTCTCACTCTTGGTCTAAGTCTCTTCCCGAACGTCCATGCTTCGCTTCCCTAAGTTAGTGTCGGGATTACCACACTGTCATGCAAGGACTTCTTCACTTCCATACCTACCACCCTATTTCTTGTTACTGCTTTCAATGTTCCTACAACCCTCTTCCCCTATTGCACCCTCTCCCGCACCTCCTTATCCATAGTCCCATCTTTACTCAACACACTGGCCAGATACTTAAAAGAGTTTACGATCTCCATAGCCTGACCGTTCAACTTCACCTCACACTCTGTGACTTCACCCCTTTCGAATACCACACCCTTGCTCTTCCCCGCATTTACCTTCAAATTCCGTTTTTCGCAAACTGTTTTAAACTCATTTACCAAACCCTGCAGCTCCCATTCACTATCGCTCATCAGAACTGTATCATTCGCAAAACAGCAGTATAGGCAGCTTCCACTCATTCCCTCCCTTTTCAGCGATACACCAACATCCACTGCGCTTGATAGAGTTTCTTTCATGACTCCATCCATATATACAGTAAACAACCACGGGGACATCACACACCCCTGTTTCAAACCAACCTTCAGGTCAAAGAACTCGCCCTGCTCACTCTCCACACGTACTGCCGCCTTTGCACCCTTATACATACTCTTCACTGCTTTCAGCAACTTGCCATCTACTCCGTATATTCTAAGTACTTTCCACAAACCTTCTCTATCCACTCTGTCATAGGCCTTCTCCAAGTCCATAAATGCAACATACACCTTTTGTTTCTTCTCCACAACACAATTCAGGGTAAAAATCTGATCTACACATCCTCTTCCCTTCCTAAAACCTCCCTGCTCGTCGCCTATCCATTTCTCCGTTCTCACTCTCACTCTCTCAATCACTACCCTACTGTATACCTTCCCTACTACGCTTAGAAGACATATTCCTCGGTGGTTACCACACACTCCTTTTTCCCCTTTGCCCTTATATAGGGGGACTATTATGCCAGTCGTCCAGTCATCGGGTGCACTCCCATTCTCCCATGCTAGTTTGCACATGTTCCATACCCATTCGATCACTATTTCACCACCATACCTCAACATTTCCCCACACACTCCATCTGTTCCTGGTGCTTTCCCCAACTTCACTCTTTTCATGGCTTCCCACACTTCTGACCTCCTGATCCCCACCTCCTCCTCCACTACTTCTCTTCTTCTCCCTCCCATCATACCATATCCAACTATGTTTGCTGGCTCTTCATTCCTTACATTTAGCAACCCATTGAAGTATTCCCTCCATCTTTCGACTCTCTCTTGCTTCTCGGCTAGCATTCTCCCATTCTTATCTTTCACACCCTTACTGTTTCCCTTGCTACCTTCCCTAACTTTCTTGACTTCTTTCCAGAACAGTTTCTTAATCTCCCTCCATTTTACACTCAGATTCCTTCCAAATTCCTCATCTATCTTTTCTTACTTTCCTTCACTACTCTCTTCACCATCCTCTTTCTCTCCACATACCTCGCTCATTTTTGTCTCTCGGAATCTTCATTCCCTCTACTACCCAACCACTCTCTATATGCTTTCTTCTTTTCTTCCACAGCTATTTTTACCTCTTCTGTCCACCATGCTGTACCTTTTACTCCCCTCCCTCTTCTCCTCACTCCACACACCTCCTCACATGCTGCACAGATCTCTTCCTTAAACACCTTGCTCATCTCCTCCACTTCCTCCATAACTTCCAGGTCGAACCCACCTAGTCGTCTTTCTACTGCTCTCCTGTACTCTTCCCTGATTTCCTCCTCATGTAACCTCTCCACCCTCCTCACCATTTCACCTTCCTCTCGCCTCCCTCCAGCTCTCCTCACCCACTTTTGTTGTATCGTAACCTTAGCTACTACTAGATAATGATCAGCCAGACCCCCTCCAATACCCCTATACACCTTAGCATCCATCACAGGTTTGGTGCCACTTACATATAGCCAGCATAGGTTTGGTGCCACTTACATACAGCCAGCATAGGTTTGGTACCACTTACATATATCCAGCATAGGTTTGGTGCCACTTACATACAGCTAGCATAGGTTTGGTGCCACTTCCATATAGCCAGCATAGGTTTGGTGCCACTTTCATATAGCCAGCATAGGTTTGGTGCCACTTACATATAGCCAGCATAGGTTTGGTGCCACTTACCTATAGCCAGGATAGGTTTGGTGCCACTTACATATAGCCAGCATAGGTTTGGTGCCACTTACATATAGCCAGCATAGGTTTGGTGCCACTTACATACAGCCAGCACAGGTTTGGTGCCACTTACAGTCAGCAACAGAGATAATTCTTACAGAGCTGCTTTTAAATGTTATTTTAGTTATATAGGTATACTGTATCTATATTATAATAAGGTTAACACATTTGATTTAACTATTAAACATTGTTAAGGCTATATATTTTGTTCACCATTATATGCTCCTAAACACCAATAATAGCTTTTATAAATTTAGCTCTGCTACAACTATCTTTGTTGGTGGGTCTCCTTCAAAAGTATAGTTGATCTCGGGTACAAATAGTAAGCCATGTCAGTATTGGAAGACGAAAATATGCACTACTGTATATTTAAGATGTAAGTCAGTAGGCCCTATGTTATACTGTGAACAAAAAAAGCACTGATGAGGATGGGCTTTTTTTGTCTGCTACAATACAGGTTGATGAAAGTCTGGATCAATGGTCATCCTACACAGGAACGTCTTGTTATCAGCCACAGTGGTGACATGATGGGACAGTGTTTTTTCAAAACTTTGTTATAATGTATACAATTCAACTGTTAAAAGCATCCATGCCTGAGCCATTACAATGTAATGGAAAAGGACGTTGAAGCATTGTGCAATGCGGGGTGAGAAGGGAATTTTGAACCCCTGTCACTGGATTACCAGTCTCCCACTTAACCGATCGAGCCACGCTTGGACGTACAATAAGAAAGCAAGCTTAGTTGAAGAACCAGGTGATAGTATCGTGGAGGGATATGCCTTTTCATGCACATGGTGAGCTTATTAGACTTTCCACAATGACTATTTTACAATTCCCCCAGACATCAACTCTCCGTGACTCTGTGGTTCAGGGATTTTTCGGGAACAGGGCAACACATATTGTATGCATGTATGTAGGTCACCTAGCGTCTTTCCTCTTGCAGTGACGCAGTGGAGGCCATTATCGACAGTGACTGGTGGCAGTCTGGGTTCCGGGGTGAGAACGACCACCGCTGTATCAACTATCGAGAGTTAATTAAAAATCATCCTTCGCTGGCTCACAAGGTCCAGGACAAGTGTATCAAGCGGTCTCCATGTGGGGCTTATACCACTTATGACTTCAGATTCTTTGATGATAATTACTATGTTACAACTGGTAAGTTTATAAAAGTTTTAGCATTTGAATACAAAATGCATATGTATCAGCCAGCCTCCTCATGACTATTACACCCCCCCCTCCCCCTCCCCTGTTTGTCCCAGCACTATGTATACATCTTTTTAAATTGAACCAACTTCTTTCTTTATCCAGTGAAAACTCTGTACATTAACTAGTGTTCTCTCTCTCAAAAGGGCTTGGAAAACTGGGAAGTGATGCCGATGTTTGGTATCTGTATGACTTCGGTAATGATCACTTTTTGATTCAGTGGGTGAATGAGCCAACTAGACGCAACAATATACTAGATCTTGTGTTCACCACTGAAGGAGAAAGCGTGTGACCAGTATATCTGTTGGGGAATCACTAGGAGATAGTGACCACAAAAGAAAGACATCAGAACCAGAGATTTAGACTTCTTCAAAAATATTTGCAGGAGAGTGAATTTGTTTGTAAAGGAAGCAAAGTAGAATGAATAACTCAGGGTTGCAGTCCTTTGCAAAGAGAGTCCTAAAGAGTTTTTCAGCTACATGAACTGTAGGAAACCATTCAAAAATAGCATTGGACCTCTAAATGATTCAACAGGGCAACTACAAACCTCTGACACTGAAATAACTAAATCCTTAACCCTCAAGCAGCGGGGGGTTTTGGGCTTGTTTGGGCATATGCAGGCGCTCCTGAATGATAAATCAAGTATCTGCATGAAAAGAAATGTATTCAGCAAAAAACTAGGCGCTAAAAGCTTCAAAATGAGACCAGAACGAGCTACGTAGCACTCGTGGTTCTCATACAGTGGTACTAGTAACATGGGAGTTTAGCGTATAGCGGTATATATTTTCCAGCTACGCTCACTACTGGCTACACTGCCGGCCTCTCGAGAACACAGGGAGGGTGAGTCAGTGGGCGGCGGTAGGCCCTGGGAGTCGGACGTGTGGCCCGCTGCACTCCCGGCCATTTGCACTCGATTTTAACCCTTTAAAAGCCTAAATAATGCTCCTAACTTGCTGCAAATTGGCGCCCGGCTATAGCCGGGTGCCGCCAGTTAAGGGTTAAACTAGTATTTACAGGGGAAGATAACAGTGAACTGCCAAATCCAGGTTAAGTGAATGAGGGTGAAGTTCTTAGCAGAATTGAATGAACTCCAGAGGAGGTAGCAAAAATATAAGTACATTAAATAGGGTCAAGTCATCTGGTATAAATCGCATTATTCCTTGAGTTGTGCAAGACTAAATCACACCTTTCTTGATGGACATTTTCAATAAGTTACTAAATTCTGGAGAGGTCCCTGAAGACTGGAAACTGGCCAATGTAACCCTAACCTTTAAGAAAGGGGATCATAAGCGTTTCAAGAATTATCGGCCAATTAGCTTGACATCTATCATAGTAAAACTTTTAGACGGGATACTAGTAGACAAGCTAGTTGCTATCGTGTGCACTGTTGGCTCATGTCAAATGTATGTGCAGTAGGTTTCAGTACAGAGGTCACTAATTGTAAAGAAAGTTGGCTAACAGGGAGACAGCAATCAGTGGTAGATGGTGATTCTTCTGAGTAGTCTCCAGTCACTTTTGGAATTCCACAAGGATTTGTCCGTGGTGTACTACTTTTTATCATATACTGTATGTCAATGACATTTATATAGGTTTGTTAAGTGTGTTCTTAAGTTTGTATATAACATTAAGCTTGGAGTGAATTTGAAGGATCCTAACAGGGTTGAACAACTCAGGATGGATCTTAACAGACTTGGTAAATGGTCTGAAATATGGCAGATGCCACTAGACTGGGGAAAGTGCAAGGTGATACATATCGGCCAAGCAAACCCCAGGTCGAACTTCTCATTATTGAGAAAGACTCTGGAAGTGACTGACTTGGTAAAATATTTGGGTGTTATGAATACCAGTGACTTGTTTTCCAAGCAGAGCTATATTAACCCAAGAACGGCGAGCATCCTCATATGAGTCTGAACCCTACGAGGGCGAGCGTCCTCATATGAGGTAAGGCCTAAAAAAAGCCTTTCAAAGTATCCCACTGGCACTCAAAACAAAGGAATGTGTGATTAAGTGAGATAATTCCCCTCCATACCTACTATCACTCCTCCACATGTGTCAAACCCCCTTCCCCCACTCCCCTTCAATTATCACCTATTTTTCCTCTTATTCCCTTGTTTATCGGTTTATTTTCCGCAGCAATATCTCCCACCCCGTTTCAAGGTCATCTGGGATGCATATAGAGAGCGAGCAAAGCAAAAGAGAGACTTCACTAGCGAGACATCAGTCTCGCTTCAGGACTCGAGAGGGGAGGATGTATGGATCGCGCGCCTCTCACCTCATGACTGGACGGTCAGCAATAGTTAGTCTTTTTTACCCCCCAAATACTAGTCCCACTTGCTTTGATAGCGTAATGCATAAGTGCGCGGAATTTCGATGTGAGTATCCTAGGTTCGAGTCCTTGGAGTGCCACATGTATTTGTTGATTTCATTAATTGAGTTTAGAGGTGAAGTTGGTTGGTGGAAAAAACATAATAATTACATGTTAATATCTTCATATTAAACATAAAATAGGAACATATGAATAAGTAATAACGATATGTATCGTAAATGACGAAATTGTCGGGATTTACCCACAATACCTTTGCCCAGCGGGACGTTTTAAATACTATAGGCTCGCAGTGCTCAGGTTAAGGGAAATTTAAGAATAGCAATAAGGAGATCATCATCACACTTTTTAATAGTTCTTAAAGCTAGTGCATGCTAAGCCAGCTAAGGATAGCCCAATAAGGTCGATTAGGCGTATTTCCATTGGGGTCCTGTACTACTACCCGATCCCCTTGCTCATGAGGGACGGTAACAACTCGGTGCTTGTGCAAAACCTTTACTGCGCCGAGCATGGGCGCGATTTTGGGCCTTCTGGGTGGAAGTCCAAGACGCTAGTCACCACACCAGCGGGCCTCTCCTAGAATATTCTGTTCAGTTCTGGTCTCCAGCACTTGGGAAAGATATAGAGCGACTAGAAAAAATAGACACCTGAACGTAGTGAAGAGTCTATCATCGCCAAAGTAATGATAAAGAGTCTTAAGGGGACCGCCCAGTGTTGGGGGGTGAAAATTGATGGAATTTGGAATATTTAGCTGAACCCAGAAACAACAATGTACGTCAGTCATCCGTCAGTGTGGCAACTCCCAAGGCAAATTAACAACAGGAAATTGGTCTAAATCAATGCTATTTCAAACTTTCGCGGGCGCCGTAGCTTATATATGAATATATGAATATATATATATATATATATATATATATTCATATATAAACTTACCTATAAATGCCTAAAACCGAAATAGAGAACATGTATACTACGTTATATGTATTTATACTAGAGTGAAGACATCACTGAACTTTATCTCTAAATGTTTGTTTTCGACCTATGATCGATTATAAGTCAGTAACTATTGATCGTATAAGGATGGTACTGATACCGCTGGAAAGCGTGTGAAATGCTCTATAAATCTCTTGCCCGTTTTTTGTTTTGCATTTCCGATTTCCGAAGAGACAGTGTTTTGAGAGAGTTTTACAGGATGGTAGTGTTGAGGTATGGGAGAGGTACAAGGAGAAAAGGAGAGAGGCAAAACGGAAAATGTGCGAAGCGAAAAAAGATGCAAACGAAAGGTGGGGTCAAAGGTTGAGTGAGAATTCTGAAGAACGAAGGACGTAAATAAAGTAAGGAAAGGAGGACAAAAGAGGGAAGAGTCAGTGAAAGATGCAAATGGAGAATTATTAGTGGAACCAGTTGAAGTAAGGAAAATATATGCCAAGTATTTTGAATCTTTGTTAAATGCAAGAGATGGAAGAGAAGCAGTGATTGAAGCAGTGGTGGATGGAAATAGGTTACCCAGGCCACCCAGGTGGCAGGGAATGAATGACAGGATTGAGGAAAGTGAGGTGAAAGAAGCAGTGAAACAAATGAGAGCGGGAAAAGCAGGAGGTTTGGATGGTATTGCTGTGGAGTGTATAAAGAAGGGTGGAGATGTGATAATAGATTGGTTGGTGAGACTTTTCAATGTGTGCTTTGCTGTGTCAATGGTACCAATAGACTGGAAGAGTGCATGTATTGTGCCGTTGTACAAGGGGAAGGGAGATCGGCAGGAGTGATCAAGTTATAGAGGCATTAGTTTATTGTCAGTGGTTGGCAAGCTGTATGGCAGGGTATTGATAGAGAGGATAATAAAGTGTACGGAAGTTGCAATAGCAGAAGAACAGTGCGGTTTTAGGAGGGAAAGAGGGTGCGTGGATCAGATGTTTTCAGGAAGACAGTTATTCGAGAAGTATTTAGAGAAGCATAAGGAGATATTTTGGGCTTTTATGGACTTGGAAAAAGCATATGATCGTGTGGATCGTGAAGCAATGTGGAAGGTGTTAAAGGATTTATGAAATTGGAGGATATTTGTTAGAAGCAGTTAAGAGTTTTTATGAAGGGAGCAGAGCATGTGTCAGAGTAGGAAATGGTGAGTTGAGTGAATGGTTTGAGGTAAAGGTAGGTTTGCGACAGGGTTGTGTAATGTCACCATGACTGTTTAATATGTTTATGGATGGTGTGGTGAGGGAGGTGAAAAGGAGAACTATGGGAAGAGGATTGGGTTTAGTAGGAAAGAATGGTAGAGATTGGGAGTTGAATCAGTTGCTGTTCACTGATATCACAGCATTGGTGGTGGATTCTGAGCAGAAATTGCAGCGGGTAGTCAAAGAGTTTGGTGTGGTTAGTGGAAGGAGGAAACTGAAGGTGAACGTCAATAAAAGTAAAGTAATGGTGTGTAATAGGGGAGATCATAGAGTGAATCTAGATGTGAGGCTGGATGGGGAAATATTGGAACAAGTAGAGTGTTTTAAATATCTAGGAGGAACGATAAGCAGGAGTGGAGGTATGGAAATAGAGGTAAAACAGAGAGTGTGTGAAGGAAGGAAAGTTTTCGGAGCAATGGGAAGTATGTGGAAGACGAGAAATCTCGGAATGAAAGTAAAAAGTGCACTGTAACAAGGAATTGTTGTGCCAACAGTAATGTATGGGGCTGAGACATGGGCTCTGAAGGAAAAGGAGAAAAGAAAGCTGGATGTGATGGAGATGAGCTGCTTGAGGAGTATGTGTGGAGTTACTCGTATAGACGGATTGAAGAATGAAGATATACATAGGAGAGTGGGGCAGCAGGAACATTTGTCAGCCAGAGTGGATAGAAGGGTGCTGAGCTGGTATGGTCATGTTGAACGAATGGGAGATGAAAGGCTTACAAAGAGAATATGTGAGTCAGACACAAGGGGAGATAGAAGGGCAGGAAGACTCCCATTGAGATGGAGAGACTGTGTAAGAAAAGCTTTAGATGATAGAGGAATGACTATAGATCAGGCAGGGGAAGTGGTGGTGGACAGGAGTGAATCGAGAATGCTTGTGAATAGTTGAGTGAACATGTGGTCATTTGGGAGAAGGGGTCGGGCGCAAGTTGGACTAGATAATTGTCCATCAGGTGCCTGGCCCGGGGAGACAATTAATATGAAGGGTGCACCTGTGGTGGGCGGGCTTGTTGCTTCGGCTCCACTGCATGTCTGCCTACCGAGATCGGAACCTCTCCGGGTGGTCAGGGGCCGGGGGAGTGCTGGAGCAACCTTGGTGACCCTGGTCTCTGGGTCTTCTCCTGGGTGACCTAGATGTGTGTGAATTGTTTCGTTGTTTTATGTTGTGTTTGTGTTTTCCCTGTTCTTGCCCTGTCTTGAGTCGGCCACCCCCAAGAAAAAAGGAAAACAAAAAAATTATAAAATAGAATAAAATAGAAAATAAAAATACAAATAGGAAAAGTGGGGATTGGGCCTGAGCATATAGATAGATAGATAGATGTATTGCAACACAGGCCCTTGGCATAGGTAGCTGACCACAGAGTAAACAAATATTACCTAATTTCCAAGTCACCAAATTCCGCAATTAGGTAAAAAATAAAAAAAATAAATCCGAGAGTTGTAAAACCACCTGTCCTGATTTGTCTGATCACTCTGAAAATATTATACAGTGCTCGGTTTTCAAGCCTATCGACGTCAGAATTTGTATTGAGAACTAATTTCCACCATAATACAGGAACTGATTGACCTAGAGGGAAAAATAAAAAGTACTTTTCCTCCTTACATTATCCTCTATAAGTGTGCAAACTCTCATTAAAATCGAACGAAGTTCAGTGTCACCCCCCTAGTAAATACTGGGCGGTCCCCTTAAAATCTGCAAATTAATGGAACGTAACAGGGGAGGTCCAAAAAGACCTTCCTCGGACCAAATGGAGTTAGATATCGCATCTACTGTAATATTCTTCCACATGTTGTTATCTTGTATATGTTATTTTTGTATATTCCTATCTTTGATTTCAACAACCTTCCTTGTACTGTATGTAATAATCTCAATATACTTATCGACCCTCGTTAATTTATCCTATCTTATTATATACAGTATTTGTCCTTATTTCCGACCTATTACCATCACCCTACCTGACTATCCATCTTATACCTAATCATTATATCTATGGTACTGTTTTATTTTTGGGTTTACAGTATTAATTGCATTACTTTTGTAAGTTTGAACCCTAAGTAAATAGATTCCTATTGTCAGTCGAGTTTACCAATCTATCGTTATTTGATCATTCAAAATGTTCTGCTTATTTTTGCATTCTTTATTTTCTGCTTAATGTAATTATATTTATGTTTTTTTTGTTTATTTTAGTTTTTTTGTTCACTAGCTATTTTGCTTACCTTATTTATTGAAAAAAGTATGCATAATCGTCCTTGATTGATTAGAATTCTATAATTCTTAGAATGATATAATATATTAATTAAACTTTAACCTTCGCCGAACGGCGATTTATACCTTTCCGCGATCGCTGGAACCGGATCGGCATTTGGCGCGCTTATAAATACGCTAAAAATGGCCTAACCTATGTTATATATATATATATATATATATATATATATATAACCAGTTGCAGTACTCGTTGGTATCGTAATGGGTGAAGACTAGAAGTCTCTAGACCAAGTGGTTCAGTTTTTATGGTAAAAATAAGTAGGTCAGTTATGGCGGCCGGAGCCTAGAATCATGTGAACTCCCGAGTTTTGAAATTTACCGATACTCATATCTCTGCAATTAAATGGCGTAACCTATTATATATACATACCAGAGGCAGTACTTGGTGTTATCTTGCAATGCGTAAAGACTAGAACACTGTACAATGAGTAGTTATTGTGTGAGGTGCGAAATATAATCCAGTGTTTTGTTATGATACTGAGAACTGTTCGAATGCGGCGACGCAGTAGCAGCGGCCATAGCTCAGGTCTATTTACATTCGATTTTAATTAAGTCACTGTTGTCTGCTTTCATGCTTCATTTGGGACTCAGGAAAAGCAAGTACAAGCTTTTGTTAGGCCTGCATGCAAGCAGGAGTCATATGACTGACTGGCTATGAATGTTTGTGCTTGGTGGTTATGCGACCACTCACTAAGACAAACCATTTTTAGTGCAGTTTTAAGTAGTGTTAAGCCATGAAATAAGGCTATGGAGCTATGTAGGCCAGCCGTGTGTAAAGGAGAAAGCTTGATATGGAACTATATAGGCCACCTGAGCGAGAAGGATTAAAGTCTCCAGTGGTAGAGATAATAAACATATTTAATGTAAAGCTATTTTTGTACAAATCTTACTGAATTTACATGCTGGTCCTTTCCAGAGAGAGGTTTGGCATCCTTTACGCAACCTTGGCCGTTTCTGTCTGTCTCTTTTCCTCTACTACTTTTCCTACTTCAGGGGCAGGAGGCCAGGAATCCTCCTCCCCTTGTAAATTTAACCTACTAGACGAGACGGAGAAAGGAACGAGAGAACACGAAAGTGGTCCCGGACCCTAAGAATTGGAACTTTAAATGTTGTTTCTGTTCGGGCTCTGTCTCGAGTCGGCCAGCTATGTGGTAGGTGCCTCAGTGTATGCATACATACATACATACATACATGAACTATCATGCTTCCAATATAGAGACTACATTATCTCATATAGAGTCATAATGGCAATTAAATATCAGTAGTTGAGATGATGTCCATGGGTTGAAGTAGATTTAGCTGAGGACCCCAGAAAGGCAACCACCAGTGCTTGAACTCTCCTTACATAATTGTTATATAGACTTCTGTGTTAATGGTTGTCTCTCTCTTTAAATTATTAAAGCTATTTTCATTCTTATTTTGTTCTATAATTTTCTTTTGATCTAATCTTCTCCCTTTCTCTTCCAATTTTAATTATCTCACAATCTTTCTTACTATGCAAAACATCCATTGGTTATCGTTTAAATCCCCTAATGACCTAGAGCAGTTAGTTCAGCAACCCACCCGTATCCCGGACCGCATCGGAGATCGGCCCAACATTCTTGACTTGTTTCTAACTTCTAACCCTTCTTATACTGTCGATCTTTTCTCTCCTTTGGGCTGCTCTGACCATAAACTTATCTCTGTCACCTGTCCTATCTCTCCAGTACGGCCACCCGATCCTCCTAGCCGGCGGCGCTTGTGGCACTTTGGCGCTGCTGACTGGGAGGCTCTCCGGCAGTACTTCTTTGATTTCCCATGGAATGATTTCTGCTTCCGTGGCCGAGGACCCTCAGAGAGTGCTGAACGCATTACCGAGGTAATCCTATCGGGCATGGAAGCATACATTCCATTCTCTTTCTCTCAGACTAATGCTAAAAAATCTTGGTTTACTCATTCCTGTTCTACTGCTGTCCGCAATAAGGAGGAAGCATTCAAACGGTACCGACGCCTTAAAACTCAAGACTCTCATTCTTCCTATGTTTCTGCCCGGAATCAAGCCAAATCTGATCTTCGACTTGCCAAACACTCTTTCATCAATAATAAATGCACTGAACTATCCAACTCTAGCTCTTCCCAAGCTTTCTGTCATCTAGCCAAAAACCTCTCCAACAATTTCTCTTCCTCATCTTTCCCTCCCCTTTCCCACTCTGATGGTACAACCATCACTTCTTCCTCTGATAAAGCTAAACTCTTCACTCAAACTTCTGCTAGAAACTCCACCTTGGATGATTCCGGTGCTATTCCTCGCTCTCCACCATCCTCTCTCTTACTTATGCCTCATATCATAATCTCTTCTAAAGATGTACTTTCTACCCTCTCTGGGCTTAACACTAATAAGGCGTACGGTCCGGACGGTGTTCCTCCTGTTGTTCTAAAAAACTGTGCTTCCGTGCTGACTCCCTGCCTAGGCAAACTCTTTCGTCTCTGTCTATCCTCTAACGTCTTCCCTTCATGCTGGAAGTTTGATCACATTCAACCTGTCCCAAAGAAGGTTGACCGCTCTCAACCCTCCAACCATCGTCCAATTGCTCTCATCTCTTGTCTTTCTAAAGTTTTTGAAACTATTCTTGCTTCCAAATTTCTTAAGCATTTCTCTTCTCGTAATCTGCTCTCAGATCGCCAGTATGGCTTCCTTAAGGGTCGCTCTACTGGTGATCTTCTTTCATATCTTACTAACTCTTGGTCATCCTCCTTTCGGGACTTCGGTGAGACTTTTTCTATTGCACTAGACATATCGAAAGCTTTCGATAGAGTCTGGCACAAATCTTTTAATTTCTAAACTACCCTCCTTCGGTCTCTATTCCTCCATCTGTGCCTTTGTCTCTAATTTCCTTTCCGGCCGTTCCATTGCCGCGGTTGTGGACGGCCATTGTTCACTTCCCCACCCTATAAACTCCGGTGTTCGTCAGGGCTCTGTCCTATCTCCTATTCTCTTTCTAATATTTATAAATTATCTCCTTAACTGTACCTTAATTCCCATCCATTCATACGCAGACGACTCAACCTTACACTACTCCATTAGTTTTTCAGAACGCCCCAGCCAGCAATCCCTTAACGACAAGCGTAATGAAGCCATAGAACTCTTAAATTCTGATCTAAATACTATCTCCAATTGGGGCAGAGAAAACCTTGTTACCTTTAATGCTTCCAAAACCCAATTTCTCCATCTATCTACAGGATCTTCCAGCGGACTATCCCTTATTCTTCAACAATACAAAAATCAATCCTTCATCTTCTCTCAATATTCTTGGTGTCTCTTTTTCTTCTGCTCTCATTTGGAAGGACCATATTACCAGTCTTGCTAAGGCAGCCTCCCAGAAGCTGGGTGTGCTCAACCGCCTTAGGGTTTTGTTTTGCCCAGCACAGCTTCTTGCTCTGAACAGGGGCATAGTGCGTCCTTGTATTGAGTATTGTTCACATGTGTGGAGAGGTTCCTCTCACACCGCTCTCCTAGACAAAGTTGAAAGGAAAGCCTTTCGTATCATTAACTCCCGTCCACTCACCAACTCTCTGCAATCTCTCTCTCTCCGCCGCAATGTTGCATCTCTCTCGCTATTCTATCGCTACTATAATAATAAGTGTTCCTCAGAGCTTTCCCAGTGCATACCACCTCCTTTACGTAGGGCACGTGGTACCCGTCTTGCAACTCAATCCCACCCCTACTCTGTGCAACTCTCCAACCCAAGAGTGAAACGTTACTCTCAAACTTTCTTCTACTCAACATCTGAGCTCTGGAACTCTCTCCCAGAATCAGTCTTTCCCTCTTCCTATGACTTAAATTGCTTCAAACTCCGTGTGTCCAGGCATTTTGGCTCGATCGTCCCTTGATTTTGGCCCTGTCACTCTTTCAACTATGGGGAAGGCACTCGCTATAGGCAATTCTGCCTTTTGCCTCCCTCAGTCACATAGAAAAAAAAAAAATATATATATATATAGCCTCAAAATGCTCCTGAAATTGCTTCTGTTTTTTGTTTGTTTTGCAAGTTTGGCAACCTAATTTCTCACATTTAATTATGTTCGTCAGGGTGAATGGCTTACAGCGCCCTCTCCGTTAGATCCCACAGCATGGGAGGCTCACTTCACTTCCACCCTATCCTCCCACAATACTTTTGGATCCAACTTAGATCTGTCCCACCGTGCCCCCCCCCCCCCTCTCCCCCCCCCCCCCCCCTCCTTAATTTCAATTAATCCGAATACCCCCCCTGATTGACATGGATATATTATTTGAGCGTAAAGTTAGTCTAATGACACCAATGGCACCAAAAGGGCTGAGGTTGACCGATCTCTGATACTACAGGGTCTTTAGGGATGTCGTTCTACGGAAACCTGGGCACCAAAAAGCAATGTCATTTAAGTGTGGATTCACAATGCTCAGAGTAGGAAAAAACATTACATTGTAAAAATTGAATGCTTAATTGTATCCAAAAGATACACATATAATGTATAAATCACTGAAGTATGTGGAAGGTGAGAAATCTCTGAATGAAAGTTAAAAGTGCAATGTATCAAGGGCTCTGAAGGAAAAGAAGAGAAGAAAGCTGGATGTGATGGAGATGAGCTGCTTGATGAGTATGTGTGGAGTTACTGTACTTGTAGAGACAGATTGAGGAATGAAGAGATACGTCGGAGAGTTGGGCAGCAGGAACATCAAATAGGAGACTCTGATTCTGAGGAGTTTATAGAGGTAGTACAAGATAGTTTTTTATTTCAATTCATAGATACGCCGACTAGAGGTAATAATATTCTCGATTTAGTTTTCAGTAACAATGAACATATGGTAAATAATGTAGAGATAGGGGACCACCTAGGAAATAGTGACCGCAATTCTGTGTATTTTAATATACAATGGAAAGGTAATACCAGAGAGAATACAACATTAATACCTGACTTTAGAAAAGCCAATTATGGTGGGTTAAGAAGAGCCCTATTAGCTGACCCTATGGTCAAAAAATTAAGTCGATCCAGGTGTCCAAATGAGTATAGCCCTTCTCAGGCACCTGTCATCTTAAGTCAGGAAGAGACGTCAACCTTGGTAGATACATACGATAATTTTATCAAGTCAGTATTCAATGCACAAAATAAATACATCCCCAAAAGAAAATTTAGATCAACACAGAACCAACCCAAATGGATGAATAATAGACTATTAGATCTTCTAGGACAAAAGAGAGGAATATATAGAAAAATTAGGAAAGGCGAAATTCACCTACTTGCTTACTATCAGAATATATCAAGACAGGTCAAAAAGGATATTAGGAAAGAAAAAAGAAATTATGAAATTAAGGTTGCCAATGACTCAAAAAATAATCCTAAAGCTTTTTACCAACTATATAAATCCAAGGTTAGAGATGTAATTGGTCCCCTTAAAACTTCGATAGGAGAAATGACAGAAAATGATTTAGAAATGTGCAGTACATTAAATAGTCAATTTCTTTCCGTTTTCACTAATGAAAATTTGGCACAGTTTCCAGAAGTCCGTAAGGTATATAGCGATAGTATAGAAAATAGGTTAAGTACGGTTACTATAAGTAGAAATGATGTGCTTAAGGAAATTGACAGCCTGAAACCTCATAAATCGCCTGGTCCTGATGAGGTATATGCTAGAGTATTAAAAGAATGTAGGGATGAGTTAAGTTACCCATTAAAATTTTTATTTAACAAGTCATTGGAGACAGGTATAGTTCCAGAAGCTTGGAAGCTTGCAAACGTAGTTCCGATCTTCAAAAAAGGTGACAAATCAATAGCATCCAATTACCGTCCCATTAGTCTTACATCAATCATAGGAAAGCTACTAGAGTCAATTATTGCTAGTAAAATTAGAAACCACTTAGATACATTTAATTTAATAAATTCTTCTCAGCATGGATTCACTCAGGGACGTTCTTGCCTTACTAATTTGCTTAATTTTTCTCAGAGGTATATGAAGCAGTAGATAATGACAAGTCATATGATATAATATATTTAGATTTCAGTAAAGCTTTCGACAGATGAGAGATTGATGAGAAAGGTTGAGGCGCATGGAATAGGTGGGGCGTTGTTGGGATGGATTAGGTCATGGCTAATTGGTAGGAAGCAGAGAGTCAGCATAAATGGTACGAAGTCAGAATGGGGAGCAGTCAAAAGTGGTGTCCCCCAGGGATCTGTATTAGGTCCTCTGTTGTTTGTTATATACATAAATGACCTTGATTTAGGTATACCTAGTAGGATGAGTAAATTTGCAGACGATACCAAAATGGGGAGAACAATTGATTCAGATAGAGATATAGAGTGCCTCCAAAGGGATCTAGATACCTTACACGAATGGTCAGTAAATTGGCAGATGAAGTTTAACATTGACAAATGTAAGGTATTAAAGATAGGGAAGATGCATACAAATGTTAAATATAAACTAGCTAATGTGGAATTAGAAAACTCGAATTGTGAAAAAGATCTAGGTGTGTTTGTTAGCAATGATTTGAAGCCTAGACAACAGTGTATAAGCGTTCGAAACAAGGCAAACAGGATTCTCGGTTTCATCTCTAGGAGTGTGAGTAACAGAACTGCTGATGTTATCTTAAAACTTTACTTGTCATTAGTGAGACCCCATATGGATTATGCTGTTCAATTTTGGTGTCCTTATTACAGAATGGACATAGATTCATTGGAGAGAGTACAACGTAGAATGACAAAAATGATCCATAATATTAGAAATCTTCCGTATAAAGAAAGGTTGAAGAAATTAGGCTTACATTCGTTAGAGAGACGCAGAGTTAGAGGGGATATGATAGAGGTGTTCAAGTGGGTTAGTGGGATTAACAAAGGGGACATGACAAATGTACTAAAGTTCAGTGATAGCGAAAGAACTCTTACCAATGGTTTCAAATTAGATAAATTTCGTTTCAGAAAAGATATAGGCAAATATTGGTTTGGTAACAGAGTTGTAGATGGGTGGAATGGACTACCAAGTGCTATAGTGGGATTAAAAACGATAGGGAGCTTTAAGATAAAATTGGATAAGCATATGGACGAGAAGGGTTGGGTGTGAAGGGGGATCAGCAGAGTTGGGCCAATCAGCGCTCTGCAGACCCCCGTAATCCTGCGTTAATCTCTAACCGTTTTGGTAAGATGATCCTCAGGGTATTAGAGTGTTGAGCCTATAATTGGGCTTTGTAATTGGGGATGTGTGGGACAGGGATCTGCCTTGCATAGGCCAATCGGCTTTCTGCAGACTCCCATTTTCTTGTGTTCTTATGTTCTTATTTGTCGGCCAGAGTGGACAGAAAGGTGCTGAGCTGGTATGGTCATGTTGAACAAATGGAAGATGAAAGGCTTACAAAGAGAATATGCGAGTCAGATACAAGGGGAGATAGAGGGGCAGGAAGACCCCTATTGAGATGGAGAGACTGTGTAAGACAAGCTTTGGATGATAGAGGAATGACTATTGATCAGGCAAGGGAAGTGGTAATAAACAGGAATGAATGGAGAATGCTTGTGAATAGATAAGTGATGTCATGATAAGTAAGTATGGTCATTTGGGAGAAGTGGTCGGGCGCAAGTTGGACTAGTTAAGTCCATCAGGCGCCTGGCCCGGGGAGACGGTTTATACGAAGGGTGCGCCTGGAAGTGTGGTGAGCGGGCTTGTGGTTTCGGCTTTGCTGCATGTCTGCCTGCTGAGATCGGAACCTCTCCGGGTGGTCGGGGGCCGGGGGAATGCTGGAGGGGCCTTGGTGTCCCTGGCCTCTGGGTTATATTCTGGGTGACCTAGATGTGTGTGAATTTGTATTTTGTTTTTTGTGTGTTCATGGTTTTCTGTTATGTTGTCCCTATTCGGGCTGTGTCTTGAGTCCTCCCCTCCCCCCCCCAAAAAAAAACAAAACAAATATATATATATATATACAAAAAAAAAACAAGAAAAAAAAAAAGAGGATTGGGCCCGAGTATATACATTCATACATGCTAATTTGAACACATAAGCAATTGAAACACCCATTATGTGTATCATATTTGTTACATTAGAACATACAATGTTTAAATTGTATATATTAGCTGGGTGAAAGTGATAGGGATAATATTAGTGAAAGTGATAGGGATAATATCTGGTACCAGTAGTTTGAAAGTTGTAAAAGTTCCCCATTTACTGTAATTGAAAACTGTACTTTAGGATTTTTTAATAATTGTGTAATACGAGTTACTGAATCCGCTGTTGTGGAAAACTGACACTAAGCTTATGATAAATGAAAACTCCTGTGTGTATTATCATTATTTAGAACCACCACTCCTGTGAGTGATATGCCTATCCTTATGTTGGAGGCCTAAACACCTTATTTTCTGTTCCTATTAACACTATTCTATTCTATTCTATTTATTAGTGGCCCCTTCATCATTGACGATGCGCCTTAACATTGTTTATGGCCAATCTTTGAACTCATGCTTGCCTTTCAAAATTCCCGCCCACCCAGGAGAGCACAAAATACGATTGCCACACATCGTGAGCGAAACGCTCTAAAAAAACACTCACGGACTCGTCCTTTATGATGTGGGTACCACTACTAGAAAAACTAGCAAAAAATAATGGAAAATAAAAATTAAACTTGATCTAGCCTTGCGCTTCTCATGCGTCTGCTGTCTCCGCACGCTTCTCCCCGCCCATCGAAGCGATCTCTCGTCCTTATTTCTCCTGGGCCTGGACGAGTCGGACGTGTCTTGAGGGCGTTCCAGCTCTCCTTTATTCTTCACCTACTCTCGGACATGGTGAGTCTTTTGCTCATATGTACATGCTAAGTGATTAGGATAGGTAGCTTATAGACTAGGAGTAGGCTGTGTACGTCCTTTCTCTGGCCCTGGAGTCTGTTTTCCGGGTACTTAGTAAAGGCGAGTGTGTTAGACGGAGTCCTTGTTGTGATAAGGCGAGGCTCCCACATGCTTGTTTCATTACCCTAGCTCATATATAGTTCGCTTGTTGGCGATGAGGCTTCTTTTAGTGAACCGGGACCTGTTGTTCGGTCCACTTTGGGTGTGCAACAGTATGCTCTACACGTGGGCTAGTGCATTTTAGATTTTCTCACTTAGCTGAGGGGTCTTGCACGGAGCCATGCTGCTCTTCAACCTACGCTTCTTGTTCGCTTTGTGTTGAGATTGGTCTTCGCTGGAATGCAGGTTTGTGCTATTATTATTGATATCATCGACATCTGCCCCGATCTAGTTGGCCTCATGTAGGTTTTATTCTTATGGCTAGGAAGTATTATTTATTGATTATGTATTATTCATGTATAACTATGCCATAATATGCGCACGTTGGGTTATCTATTCTGGGAGGTATGGGTCTTCCGGCGGGATGTATTAAAGTGAGATTTAGTCAACGTCCCTCTAGTTGCTTCAAGCGGTTTCCCCGCCGGGAAACTTCCGGAAACATCTAGAGATATGTTAAATTCAGATTATTCTTGTTTGGCACTGGATAGGTTGGATTTTGTCTGTTTTGTTTTCGGCGTCTAGTTTAATTTTGGTTGACCGACATTTTACTATTCTTGTCTTTTTGGGAGAGCTCGGCTACCCACCTCCCTTAAAACAAATTGTCCACCTCATATACTTAATAGAGAAAACGTTCGTTGCTTGGTACTGTCAGAACGTTCTGCTGGTGGTTAAACAGTGGGAAGCCACTTCCGCCGGGAATCAAAACGGCTGAGCCGAGAAACGAACTCACCCATTCCTATCTTGAGCATCTCAGTAATCTGTGTAGCTTATATCGGGGCGTTGGTCCGCCGCGGGTTAAAGACAATAGATTCACAGTAGCGTTGGTCGACGGATCAAGTTCTTTTAAGATGGGATTAGGTCAGTGTTGGTCACATAGGTAAGAAGTTACATACACCAGTACCACATGGGAGGCTACTCATTACCCAGTTACATTTTTTGGGAATGTATATAAAGTAAGGGGAACTAAGATTGTATAGTGTTATTCAAGTCTTTTTTCTCTTTATTGTTGGAGATAATTTTAAATTTTAGCTTTTCCAGTCTACCGTGTCCTTATGAGCATTGTTTCTTAGAATTTTCTCACCCTCAGGTTTGCAGTCCATACACCTAGGAGGATCTGCATCTCCCTGGCTGGAGGGAACCATGGATAAGAGTGCCTTTGCGTTTTACTCTGCCTTGGGGTGCAAAAATTTAGCGGTCATTGGTTATTTTTTGTGCATTAAATGTGTGCCGTGTTTGGTCAGGTCTCGTGGCTGGTGGTTTTCCAAATCATGCCCCAAGTGTTCTGTACTACGTAATGCCTACCTCACTCATTCTGATGGACAGTGTAAGACAATTTTGCTCCATATTAAGTCAGTATTAGTAACATACTGTAAGACAGTTTCTCATAAATCTTTACAGTTGGATAACCAATTATTAGATGATTTTATTAAGCCAGAGCCTTCTGCCTATGCTTCCGGTAGTTATAATGTAAAGCGAACAGTTACTCCGCCTCCTTCGGCAGATACTCTCGATGCTCCCTCCCGCCAATCCAAGCGACCAAGGATCACCAAGAATCCGCCGGAAGTGCCTTCATTATCTACTAGGCGAGATCGGTCACGCTCTCCCGTAGCTGCTCCCAGGTCCTCTTCGCCCCTTGTTCAACAGGAGCCCAAGAGACACCACTCTAACTTTTCCGCCGCACTCTCATCAGACGATGATAGAAAAGACAGAAGGAAGCACTCTAAGCGTAGTAGGGAAGGTATACAGTAGGGTAGTGATTGAGAGAGTGAGAGTGAGAACGGAGAAATGGATAGGCGACGAGCAGGGAGGTTTTAGGAAGGGAAGAGGATGTGTAGATCAGATTTTTACCCTGAATTGTGTTGTGGAGAAGTATCTGGAGAAGAAACAAAAGGTGTATGTTGCCTTTATGGACTTGGAGAAGGCCTATGACAGAGTGGATAGAGAAGGTTTGTGGAAAGTACTTAGAATATATGGAGTAGAGGGCAAGTTGCTGAAAGCAGTGAAGAGCATGTATGAGGGTACAAAGGCGGCAGTACGTGTGGAGAGTGAGCAGAGCGAGTTCTTTGACCTGAATGTTGGTTTGAAACAGGGGTGTGTGATGTCCCCGTGGTTGTTTACTGTATATATGGATGGAGTTATGAAAGAAATACTATCAAGAGCAGTGGATGTTGGTGTATCGCTGAAAAGGGAGGGAATTGAGTGGAAGCTACCTATACTGCTGTTTGCGGATGATACAGTTCTGATGAGTGATAATGAATGGGAGTTGCAGGGTCTGGTAAATGAGTTTGGAACAGTGTGCGAAAAACGGAATTTGAAGGTAAATACGGGGAAGAGCAAGGTTATGGTCTTCGAAAGGGGTGAAGTCACAGAGTGTGAGGTGAAGCTGAACGGTCAGGCTATGGAGATCGTCAACTCTTTTAAGTATCTGGGCAGTGTGTTGAGTAAAGATGGGACTATGGATGAAGAGGTGCGGGAGAGGGTACAACAGGGAAAGAGGGTTGTAGGAACGCTAAAAGCAGTAACAAGAAATAGGGTGATCAGTATGGAAGTGAAGAAGTCCTTGCATGACAGTGTGGTAATCCCGACACTGACTTACGGAAGCGAAGCATGGACGTTGGTTGAGAGACTCAGACCAAGAGTGAGAGCAGTGGAAATGAATTACTTAAGGAGTGCGTGCGGAGTTACATGGAGGGATAGACAGACTAATGAGGAAGTAAGAAGGAGGTGTGGTGTGGAGGTAGATGTGCTGGAAAGTGTGAAAAGGAACAACTTGAGATGGTTCGGCCATATGGAACGTATGGAAAGCGAGAGAATGACTAAGAGGGTGTACGAGAGCGAGGTGGAGGGACAGAGGGGGAGATGTAGACCGAATATGAGGTGGAAGGATGGAGTGAGGAACTACATGAACGAAGGCAGTGCTGGTTGGGAGGAGGGGCATCGACTGACTGGGGACAGAGGTGCATGGGGGCGGTTCGTTCGTGGCCACCCCTTCGGGGATCACGGCGTCAGGCAATAGATAGATAGATAGATAGAAGCACTCTAAAAGATCCTCCTCCTGGAAGAAGACGGCGCAGTTACCGCCAGGAGGCATCTAGAGACACAGCTAGCAATGTCTCTGGCCAATCACACCGGTTTACGATCCCGCACCGAGTGCAGCCCGAACCTAAAGCTCTTCCGGTATTGGGATCGGAGCGGGGCAGTAGTGTTGTGTCTAGCCGTCAGGAGGATGAGTGCTCCTCTGAACAGCTCGACTCGTTTCAGGAACCCATGGACTATGAGATCCCAGACCTAAACCTGAGGGACCTATCTCAGCTCGGCGTTCCCCTAACACAAACAGAAACACATGATACCGTTGCCAGGGCTGGCGAGTCTCGGTTGGAGGCTTTACCAGATCCCCCAGCCCGGTCACCGGGATTCACCATACGCCAACAAGAAGTAGACACCGAGGGGTTGCCGCCTGGCCAGCGACCAACCTCTCGGCATTCCGGAACGCAGGGCTCAGATATGTTTCTGTCTGCATCCCAGTCAGACCAGGAAAGTGGAGTGTTTATTTCTAATGAGAAGTTGCAGGAGTGGTTTGACTTTATGAGACAAGTGAAGGGAGAGCAACAGGTTAAAGTATCAGCACCTGTAGCCCCGGCGGTGCGACCTCTAGGCCAGGTGGCGGTTCAGACTCAAGTTGATGTAAACATTCCTCCCCCCACTGTCACTCCAGCGGCTACCACTTCGGGAGCCGCCGCAATTTTACCTTCCAATCTGAAGTTGTTCTCAGATCTTATTCCACCTTCCCTTGACCGTTCACTTCCTTTTAAGAAGGGCCTTATGCCCCTGTTATATGGACCTGATATGTCCTGGTCTGTTCTTAACGCCATTTGCCCCGAGGTCGCGCAGCCCACAGCTACAGGTGAGACACCTGTGCTAGAACATTGGGTTATCGAGGTGAGTGAAGTTAAGAAATTAAGGGCCAAGAACCAACTAGGTGAGGTATTAGATGTGATTGTTAAAGCTATTCCCACCATTTATCATCCTGATTATTTGTTCTACATGCCATCCCCTGCCTTGCCTTGTGCGTCATCTGGGAAACTATTTTCAGATTGGACTAAATCAGATGGGTTAAATGATATAAAACTGTTACAGGGAATGACCCCAGAGTTAAAGTCATTACCTTTTCGGGACGACGATGGTATGTCCGTAGTTCATATTAGTGGCTGGGAGTCAGGGCCGTGCGTGGCATGGGGGCAGGAGGCCCAGCTATTTGCCAGCACCATTACTAATAAGAGCAGTTATCAGCTCCCGCAAGAGGGTCATCATTGGTTCTCTAT
Organism: Paralithodes platypus; assembly: GCA_032716605.1. Lineage (NCBI taxonomy): Eukaryota > Metazoa > Arthropoda > Malacostraca > Decapoda > Lithodidae > Paralithodes > Paralithodes platypus. Next base: position 28,592,629 of record CM064543.1, on the reverse strand, counting down.
GTCGGTAGGCAAGGCTGAAGGGATCCCACCACATATTTTATATTTTTTTGGGGCCCCTAAGTTGTCTATTTGTCAGTTGTATGAACCATTTTGTTCCCCCACGCAGGTGCAGATAGATAAAGATTTTAAAATGAGGCAGAAGGCCTGGAGGTTAGCGTCCCAATACCTGCTCAGCCGCCATCTTGCGGCCTCCTTGGCCAGGACGACTGAGTCGGTCACGAACGCTGGCACCCATAAGGCTCTTTCTCTTACTAGGCGCCTCTTACTCCAGAATTCCATTCAGTCCCTTGGTGATATTCGCACGGCTCTCTTTCAGGTGGTGCGAGTTCGTCAAGATCTGAGGGTTTACCTGGTCCGGAGACTCCCTGTAGAGATCGGTAGGAGATTGATTTTATCTAATGTCTTCACTAAAACCCTTGCCTCTGAGGATACCTGGTGCACCGTTAACTTCCTGTTAGACTCTCAGAATGCCACTGCTTCCAAGTCGAAGGGTGAGCCAGCATTTAAAACTAAATCTAATCCCATGTGTTCATTTCGTGGTTAATCACAATCATTTCAGTCACCAAAGACTTACACAACAACTAGAAGCAGCGGTACGTCTTGAGAACGAGGTCAGCCCAGGGGTAGAGGGAGATGTGTCCAGGGGGCAGTCTAGGGGTAAACCCGGTAGCAATGATAGCAAGGCCTCTCATCCCCCCAATCTTAAGTCAGAGTCACAACCCTCCAATCCAAAAAACTGAGACACCACGCAACTCTCTCACTCCCAGTGCCAAGGCAAGGCGAGCTGGATCCAAGGGTAGTTCTGCCGGACAATACCAGTCCTTCGACTGGCAGTTTCCGGGATTGTCACAGGGCATGGCCCCGGCGAACATGGGTAAGGACAGTGGTCCGGAAGGGCCTATCATGGTGGTAGTCCCGGCGACCTCGTTTACGTATCCCCACAGAATTCAATCGTGTTTCTTTAGAGGTGGGATCCGTCGTCAACGAGATGGCCCTCAAACAGATCAATATCCCCAGTCTATTATCTCAACCCGTGTTCACGTCCCGGATATTTCTGGTGCCAAAGAGGGACAGTGTTCAGATGAGGCCAGTGATCGACCTGTCCTATCTAAACACTAACATTCACAATCAGTCGTTCAGGATGCTGACTGTGAATCAGATCAGATTGACACTCCCGCCGCAGGGTTGGATGTGTTCCATCGATCTCACAGATGCCTATTGGCATGTCCCTATAAACAAGCGTTTTCAAAAATACCTAGCTTTGCGCAACGGGGATCAAACGTTTGTCTTTCAAAGAATGCCCTTTGGTTTAAATCTAGCACCCCAAATTTTCACAAAATTAGTCCGACATGCTTTTGCTACCATTGCTAAATCAGGAAATCATGGTTCTATGGTATCTCGACGACTGGTTGATAGTAGCTCAATCCAAAATAATTTGCCTCCAGCACGTAAATCAGGTATTAACTCATGTAGCTGCCTTGGGATTCAAGGTGAACTTGGCAAAGTCCACCTTGAACCCCACAAGAACGATCCAATGGGTGGGCTTTTCGAGGATACCGAGGACAACCGTCAGAGGCTTCGGAGGAAACTCTTTCGGTTTCTTCATGCTCTGACTACCAAAAGGAGAATCTGGGAGTCTCTGGTGGCTTCACTCAAGGTAAAACAAATTATTTTGGAAGGAAACAGGTGCTTTCCGCTGTTGCCAGCGGAAACACTGAGGAAAATTCCAAAGTTAATCCACAACCTACTGGCGGCTTGGGCGAAGCCAGAAGAAATTCACTCCTCCTTGACATGGACAGCTCCTCCTCCGACGGTCTGGATAGATATGGACGCGTCAGGTACCCTGGGTTGGGGGTACCAGTCGAACCTAGGACATCAAGGTCATTGTATATGGTGCAGGTTAAATCATCTTCACATCATGCCAAATATTTGTTAGTCCCTCTATTCTTTCTACACGAGCACGGCTTGAGCCTGGCGGGAAAGTCCTTAGCCTTCAGAATGGACAATCTGACTGCAGTCACATGCATTCAGAAGCAAGGGTCAGCGAGATCTCGAGTGTTACAAGGGTTGTCGGAAAAGATCTTCCGTCTGGCTGCAAGGCTAGAGATTTATCTTCATGCAACATATCTGCCCGGCGTGGCGAACGTATGGGCAGACGCTCTGTCTCGGAGACAGAGCACTCTAGTAGAATGGGCTCTCAAGCAAGCCGTCTTTCAAGAGATGATTGCGGAGCCATACCATCCGCAAGTGGGCTTGTTCACGTCAGAGGCAAATCACAAATTGCTTCAGTACCTCACACACTGGAGTCAGATTCCGGCGGGAGGTCCGGACGCATTTCTGGTAGACTGGAACAAATGGATCTCCATTTATCTATTTCCACCTCCAGACGCATCCTTAATGTGCAAAGTAGTTCACAAACTACAGGGTTTTAGGGGCATGGTCTCGATGATTGCGCCGATGTGGCCGGCCCAAGTTTGGTACAATCAATTGAAGACGTGGTGCGAGAACCCGGTGTCGCTCCCGATCTCGTGCTTCCACTTAGACGCAATTGGAAACCTCAAGACCTCGCTGACTTTTGCCTTGTGGATATTTAGAAGGCCAAGTGGGGAAAGCGTGACTCAAAAGTTTATCAATCAATATACATTATCAACACAAAGACAGTATCAATCTCATTGGAAAGCATTTACTACCTGGATCATAGAAACTGACCAACAGCAGTCCTTGGTGGCACTGATATTTAAATACTTAAATAATCTTTTTGAAATGCGAAAGTTGTCAGTTGTCACATTAATGAATCACCTCACAGCAATTCGGACATCTTTTTTCGATTTAACTGGTCTGTCCGTGCCAGAGGCGGAGGAGAAGGGTTTCATGCGGTCTTGCTTCCGGCTTCGCCCTCCACCACATCAACTCACACCCACCTGGTCTCTTGATTTAACCCTTGAAATGCTTCATTCCCGTAAATATTGTCGAAATCCTCCTTATGAGTTAAGACTTAAGAAAGCCATTTTTCTGATGGCACTGGCCACGGGTGACAGGGTGACTGAGTTGGCGGCGATGAGTTCGGGGCCATCTTGCTTAAGATTCTCGAGGCGCAACATGAGTGTCCATATTGCACCTGCTCCTAATTTTATCTCTAAGAATGAACATAGTAACCATGTATTTACAGAGTTTGAAGTGCCAGCCAGAGTGAGGAAGTACATGAACGAAGGTGGTGCTGGTTGGGGGGAGGGGCGTCGACTGACTGAGGACAGAGGTGCATGGGGGCGGTTCGTTCGTGGCCACCCCTTCGGGGATCACGGCTTCAGGCAATAGATAGATAGATAGAAGTGCCAGCTCTGAAACAGGGCGATAAACACCATTTGCTTTGCCCGGTGCAATCGCTAATTTTATATATGTGGGAGTCTCAGCCATCTCAGGCAGGGTCCCTCTGGGTTTCAAGGACAGGTAAATGTCTTCAAAAGTGCCAGCTTGCTGCTTTATTAGTGGAAGTTATCAGGGAGAGTAATCCGGGCGTTCTTGCTAGATCACACGATATACGGAAGTGGGCTGCCTCACTCAGGTTCTTACATAATTATTCCCTAGATGATATTCAGCAGACCAAGTTATGGTCGTCCAATCATACATTCCTAACACGTTACCTGTCCGTTTATCTCATAAAACCTTCTCGCACATGTGTAGCATCAAGGCAGAGAGTCTAGTTTTAAGCTATTTTTGTACAAAGAAAGGGGGGGGGGGGGAGTGTCTTAACTAGGGCCTCCTACCTGCCTCCTATGTGATACAACATGATGATGAGAATTAGAGTCATGTGATAGAGTCATTCCTTAGACTGCGTGTCGTAAGAGGCGACTAAAGAGGTTGGGTCGGTGGGCTTGCGACCCCCACCCGAAAAAATATCTAAGCAAAGAAAAACGAACGAACAGCCTCGGATGCGGACGGAACCAACGTTGACGAACCACGACCGACTACGGACATGCCTTCGGACATTCTGAGAATGGCTACGTGGAATGTTAATGGCATGAATGATGGCACAAAAGAGAGAGAGGTTATGGAAGTGTTAGTAAATGCCAGGCTGAATGTATGTGGAATGACAGAGACCAAATGGAAAGGTTCAGATGTGAGAGAGTGGGAGTGTGGAATGGGTGTGTGCTGGAGTGAGTGAAGGAACAGCGAGAGAAGGTGCATGTTTGTTTGTAAGTAGCAAATGGAAGGAATGTGTATTTTTGTAAATTTCATTAATCGATTTTAGGAGTATTGTTGGTCGTTGGAAGGAACATAATAAGAGAGTATGGGTCTGTCAGTTCAAGGATTGTGTGGGTGAGAATGAAAGTAGGAATACAAACGTGGGTGATTCTATGCGTGTATGCCCCGACAGAGGATATACTTGAAAGAAAGAAAGAGGAGTTCTGGATGAATGTGGAGGCGTGCCTGGAGAAGTTTGACAAGAACGAAAGAATATTTCTGATTGGGGATATGAATGGTAAGGTGGGTGATAGGAAAGTTGAGGGAGTGGTGGGAGGGTGGGGGGTACCATCAGAGGTGAATGGGAATGGTAGTGCACTTGTGGACGTATGTGTGGGGAGGAGGCTGTGGATAGCCAACACATTCTTCCGACACAGAATGATCCACAGGTACACGTGGAAACGGATGTTGACGATGAAGGATAAGACAGTGGTGGAACGAAAGTCATTGATTGATTATGTGTGGATGAACGAATGAAGAAATCTGTGATGGATGCTAGGGTGTAAAGGGGTATTGGAGGGGGTCTGTTTGATCATTATGTAGTGGTAGCTAAGGTTAGGATACAAAAGAAGTGGGTGAGGAGAGCTGGAGGGAGGCGAGAGGAGGGTGGAATGGTGAGGAGGGTGGAGAGGTTGCAGAAGGAGGAAGTCAGGGAGGAGTACAGGAGAGCAGTGGAAAGACGACTAGGTGGGTTCGACCTGGAAGTTATGGAGGAAGTGGAGGAGATGACCAAGGTGTTTAAGGATGAGATCTGTGCAGCATGTGAGGAGGTGTGTGGAGTGAGGAGAAGAGGGAGGGGAGTGAAAGGTACAGCATGGTGGACAGAAGAGGTAAGAATAGCTGTGGAAGAAAAGAAGAAAGCATATAGAGAGTGGTTGGGTAGTAGAGGGAATGAAGATTCCGAGAGACAGAAACGAGCGAGGTACGTGGAGAGTAAGAGGGTGGTGAAGAGAGTAGTGAAGGAAAGTAAGAGAAAAGTAGATGAGGAATTTGGAAGGAATCTGAGTGTAAAATGGAGGGAGAGTAAGAAACTGTTCTGGAAAGAAGTCAAGAAAGTTAGGGAAGGTAGCAAGGGAAACAGTAAGGGTGTGAAAGATAAGAATGGGAGAATGCTAGCCGAGAAGCAAGAGAGAGTCGAAAGATGGAGGGAGTACTTCAGTGAGTTGCTAAATGTAAGGAATGAAGAGCCAGCAAACATAGCTGGATATGGTATGGGAGGGAGAAGAAGAGAAGTAGTGGAGGAGGAGGTGGGGATCAGGAGGTCAGAAGTGTGGGAAGCCATGAAAAGAGTGAAGTTGGGGAAAGCGCCAGGAACAGATGACTCGAGTGTGTGGGGAAATGTTGAGGTATGGTGGTGAGGTAGTGATAGAATGGGTATGGAAAATGTGCAAACTAGCATGGGAGAAGGGGAGTGCACCCGATGACTGGAAGACTGGCATAATAGTCCCCCTATATAACGGCAAAGGGGAAAGAGGAGTGTGTGGTAACCACCGAGGAATATGTCTTCTAAGAGTAGTAGGGAAGGTATACAGTAGGGTAGTGATTGAGAGAGTGAGAGTGAGAACGGAGAAATGGATAGGCGACGAGCAGGGAGGTTTTAGGAAGGGAAGAGGATGTGTAGATCAGATTTTTACCCTGAATTGTGTTGTGGAGAAGTATCTGGAGAAGAAACAAAAGGTGTATGTTGCCTTTATGGACTTGGAGAAGGCCTATGACAGAGTGGATAGAGAAGGTTTGTGGAAAGTACTAAGAATATATGGAGTAGAGGGCAAGTTGCTGAAAGCAGTGAAGAACATGTATGAGGGTGCAAAGGCGGCAGTATGTGTGGAGAGTGAGCAGAGCGAGTTCTTTGACCTGAATGTTGGTTTGAAACAGGGGTGTGTGATGTCCCCGTGGTTGTTTACTGTATATATGGATGGAGTTATGAAAGAAATACTATCTAGAGCAGTGGATGTTGGTGTATCGCTGAAAAGGGAGGGAATTGAGTGGAAGCTATCTATACTGCTGTTTGCGGATGAGACAGTTCTGATGAGTGATAATGAATGGGAGTTGCAGGGTCTGGTAAATGAGTTTGGAACAGTGTGCGAAAAACAGAATTTGAAGGTAAATACGGGGAAGAGCAAAGTTATGGTCTTCGAAAGGGGTGAAGTAACAGAGTGTGAGGTGAAGCTGAACGGTCAGGCTATGGAGATCGTCAACTCTTTTAAGTATCTGGGCAGTGTGTTGAGTAAAGATGGGACTATGAATGAAGAAGTGCGGGAGAGGGTACAACAGGGGAAGAGGGTTGTAGGAACGCTAAAAGCAGTAACAAGAAATAGGGTGGTCAGTATGGAAGTGAAGAAGTCCTTGCATGACAGTGTGGTAATCCCGACACTGACTTACGGAAGCGAAGCATGGACGTTGGTTGAGAGACTCAGACCAAGAGTGAGAGCAGTGGAAATGAATTACTTAAGGAGTGCGTGCGGAGTTACATGGAGGGATAGACAGACTAATGAGGAAGTAAGAAGGAGGTGTGGTGTGGAGGTAGATGTGCTGGAAAGTGTGAAAAGGAACAACTTGAGATGGTTCGGCCATATGGAACGTATGGAAAGCGAGAGAATGACTAAGAGGGTGTACGAGAGCGAGGTGGAGGGACAGAGAGGGAGAGGTAGACCGAATATGAGGTGGAAGGATGGAGTGAGGAAGTACATGAATGAGGGCGGTGCTGGTTGGGGGGAGGGGCGTCGACTGACTGGGGACAGAGGTGCATGGGGGCGGTTCGTTCGTGGTCACCCCTTCGGGGATCACGGCATCAGGCAATAGATAGATAGATAGAATAGAGTATTAATTAATGCTCAATAATCTTAAGATTATTTATAAGGGCATTGTGCAAATCTATTTGTAATAGAGTACCTGTTAGGCAGTATATTTATATATGCCACCAAAGTTATCAGTATTTTCTAAGAGACAAGATATTGATTTATTTATTAAGTCATAAGCTAAAATATATAGTTTATGTGTGTAAATCCTACTGTTCTATCAAACGTGAAGGTGCTACACAACAGGCAAACCTTTAATAAACGCCGCCTGTAAACTCTTTCTTCTTTTATATTATTAAACTTTTTTTCGTACGTGTTTCTCTTTAAACCCTAGTAATTTGTTAGTGGTTATGATATTCCTGATGAATGTCCCCCCCCTCCAGACTTGAGATATCAGGCGAATCGTCAATGATGAAGGGGCCACTAATAAATTATAGGTTTGAGTCCCGAAGGGAAGAAGCAAAACCTAATATTTAGTAGTGGCCCCAGAATCATTGATGATTTTGGCCCTCCCTTCCATCCCCTTCCAATTCATCTACTGTATTTTGAAAGTCTTGATATATCAGTGAAGGACGAGAGATCGCTTCGTTGGGCGGGGCGAAGCATGCAGAGACAGCAGACGCATGAGAAGCGCAAGGCTAGATCAAGTTTAATTTTTATTGTTCTATTATTTTTTGCTAGTTTTTTTGTTATAGTAGTGGTACCCGCATCATATAGGACGAGTCCGTAAGTGTTTTTTATAGTAGTGGTACCCGCATCATATAGGACGAGTCCGTAAGTGTTTTTTATAGTAGTGGTACCCGCATCATATAGGATGAGTCCGTAAGTGTTTTTTATAGTAGTGGTACCCGCATCATATAGGATGAGTCCGTAAGTGTTTTTTATAGTAGTGGTACCCGCATCATATAGGACGAGTCCGTAAGTGTTTTTTATAGTAGTGGTACCCGCATCATATAGGACGAGTCCGTAAGTGTTTTTTTTAGATCGTTTCGCTCACAATGTGTGGCAATCGTGTTTTGATCTCTCCTGGGCGGAAAGTTTGAAAGGCAAGCTTGAATTCAAAGATTGGCCATAAACAATGTTAAGGCGCATCGTCAATGATTCCGGGGCCACTACTAAATATTAGGTTATCCTTCTTCCCTTCGGGACTCAAACCTATAATATACTCAGGCCCAATCCCCACTTTTCCTATTTTATACTTATTTTTTCCCTCTTTTCCAGGCGCACCCTTCATATAAACCGTCTCCCCAGGCCAGGCACCTGATGAACTATTATCTAGTCCAACTTGCGCTCGACCCCTTCCCCCAAATGACCACGTGTTCACTAATCTATTCACAAGCATTGTCTATTTATTCCTGTTTATTACCACTTCTCTTGCCTGATCTATAGTCATTCCTCTATCATGCAAAGCTTATCTTACACAGTCTCTCCATCTCAATGAGGGTCTTCCTGCCCTTTTATCTCCCATTGTATCTGACTCACATATTCTCTTTGTAAGCCTTTCATCTTCCATTTGTCGAACATGACCATACCAGCTCAGCACCCTTCTGTCCACTCTGGCCGACAAATGTTCCTACTGCCTTACTCTCCTACGTATCTCTTCATTCCTCAATCTGTCTCTAAGAGTAACTCCACACATACTCCTCAAGTAGCTCATCTCCATCACATTAACACACTATAAATTAACACACTATACATTTATTTTTCATTAATGTGAATGACAAGGCTGGCCCGTAACAGCATCCAACATATAGAAAAGACAATCCAAGTTCTTAAAGGAAGTTGTAAGTTACCATTTTCCGTCCTATAAAGAAGCAGAAAGAGTCAAACATTGAAAGTCCTATATATTTAGTACACTGAATCCCTAACAGTCTAACACAGTCACCAAAACACATAAGAGTCTATTACGACACTGCCTACAAATCAACACAGGATAAGCAAGAAATAGTCACCAACACACATAAGTCATTATCAGAAACACAAGACACTGCCTACAAATCAACCCATGGGAACACCGAATAAGCAAGAAATAGAGAAGAGAAACACTGTTTGAGGACTATATTTTATCATGACAATGTTTCACTTTACAACTTCTTGTCTAAAATGAAACTGTAAAGCAAAATGTTGCCATAATAAATGCCCATCCTCAAACGGTGCTTCTCTTACCATTCCGTTATTGTCTACTCTATAACAAACAAATCTTGACTTCCCGAACTGCTGGAAGCCAGCCCACAGGGAATATCATAATAACTCATGACCTAAATGTTGCATAACCACCTAACACCTACAAACACACAATGGACACTATCACAACACACCACCAATGACCTAACACCCACCAACACACAATGTACACTATCACAACACACCACCAATGACCTAACACCCACCAACACACAATGTACACTATCACAACACACCACCAATGACCTAACACCCACCAACACACAATGTACACTATCACAACACACCACCAATGACCTAACACACACCAACACACAATGTACACTATCACAACACACCACCAATGACCTAACACCCACCAACACACAATGTACACTATCACAACACACCACCAATGACCTAACACCCACCAACACACAATGTACACTATCACAACACACCACCAATGACCTAACACCCACCAACACACAATGTACACTATCACAACACCACCAATGACCTAACACCCACCAACACACAATGTACACTATCACAACACACCACCAATGACATAACACCCACCAACACACAATGTACACTATCACAACACACCACCAATGACCTAACACCCACCAACACACAATGTACACTATCACAACACACCACCAATGACCTAACACCCACCAACACACAATGTACACTATCACAACACACCACCAATGACCTAACACCCACCAACACACAATGTACACAATCACAACACACTGCCAATGACATAACACCCACCAACACACAATGTACACTATCAAAACATACTGCCAATGACATAACACCCACCAACACACAATGTACACTATCACAACACACCACCAATGACATAACACCCACCAACACACAAGGTACTCATAAAGCGAAAGGAGTGGGTGTTCTGGTGGCTGAAGAGTGGGCGGAAAGTGTGCTTCAGATTACGAGAGTTAGTGAAAGGCGGATTGTTTTGAAGTTGAAAGTTGGTGAAAGAATTCTGAATGTGATATCTGCATATGCCCCACAGGCTGGCCTCGGTGAACCGAGGAAGAACTGGAATCGGACTATACGTGCCGATCTCAAATTAAAAAAACTTGACAAGTGAAGCAGCCCTTAACAGGGTTGCCTGGAAAGCCGCCATTAGGACAAGAGACTAAAATTGCACGTATGTGTGGAGCACTCAGTCTTAAAATGTTGTATATATCGTATATATCACAGCACACCACTAATGAACGAACACCCACCAACACACACAATGGACACTATCACAATCACAGAACCCCACCTGTGACAGCAAAAAATCGGAATCACAAGTAAACGGTAAGCAATATGTATTAGCTGCTTATGTACAATGAAGCGAATGAGACACCAGACCAAGATGGAGAGTGAAAAGAATGGCTGCGCATTCACATGAGAAGGGAAGGAGAAGGAACGTATTGAGGGAATAGTTGATAGTTGAATATTTATAGAACTTCAATGTTTGTTTGACAGTAGAATGTGGTAACACTTGTCTTTGACTAAGATTCACTGGATACAGTTATGTACCGCCTTAGACACTCACCCTAATGTGGATAAATATTATGTGTCTAGAAGAAAAGACACTGAAGGCAGGTATTCCCATACCCTACCGGGCAGTCTGTATGGCTCAACAAACCCATTTTGTTGCTGAAATATATATAGATTTTTTTTTCTAGCCACAGGTAAAGTAGCTAAGAGTCCGTACAAGGATGGTGGCGTGGGTGTGGTAAACTCCGCAGTTAAGTTCACCAAGCAATTGCTACACGTGAAGCATGAGCACCCCGCGAGTCTGATGGTAAATCACTCTCGTCAACACCTGCTGCAGCACCCCCTCACCAACGCCTGGCTTCTCTGCAAATGGCGACTTTATCTCTCAAAAATTTTCATTGCCCTGCTGCTGGTCGAAGTGTCCAATGTGGTGTCACTGACTATATTTATGAGTTTTCCCAAGTAAGTGTGCTACCAGTTTTGTGTTACGTTACTGAATATAATTAGGAGATAGACTGAGCAAGTATGCTTTTCATAGTTTGTGTCATCATTGAATATCTTCGTGGGTATAGGCCAAGTAAGTATCTAAACTCCTTCCTTCTCTTTTATATGATTTATCAACAGGTTCAATTTCTACCTGATCTTTCTGGTTGTTAAGATTTTCTTTATGACGTTGCAGAGTATTTACCATCTATATACCCTACACTTCCTTTGCTATATTATTTTACAGTAGCAGTCAATATATTTATAGGTTAGACGTTATATGATTCCATTTCTTTAATGGCCTTTGCTTTGTCAACATCTATCTTACTAGTTGTGCAGATGTTATTTGTGCTATCTAAATATATTTCTGGTTTGAATATAGTAAGTATGATATAATTATGTTCTTTGTTGCATTTTTGAATATATTTTTTTTTACCTGTATTTCATATAATGTAAGTGTTCAAATTTGTCATCAACTGGAGCCACATACAGAAAACCACCAACACGTTGTCAAGAGTATTTTTCCTTTGTACTGCATAATAATTACTCTCTTATTTCAGCAACTGGGGTTACATACAGATGACCACCAACACATCAGACAGGATTGTATGCACCCTCATCAACTCCTATCAGACGTCAGCTTCATCATATTTTGGTAAAGAAACCCAGGAAGTTCCCCCGTATATCACCAGGGATAGCACAGTGTCACCACAGATGGATAGCTACATTAAGGATCTCTGGGATGACACAGGGAAGAGATTTTGTGCTTGGGTTTTCCTGGTTATAACCACCTTCGTCCTGTCCCTGCTGGACATTAATTATTGGTTCTGTGTGAGTATATGTGTGTGTTTGTTTTTACCTGCAACGTAATGCCGAAGTGCTACGAATGATTAACTTAGTTATTGTTGTTCTAGTTGGAGATATAGAGCTAGTTTACCTTAGCTGATAGTATGACAATCTTCTTGGCTCAAGTTAGTTAGTATACTTTACTTACTTATATAACCTTATTGATAGTTGCATACCTGACTAATATATATGTACCCTACTACATATATATATATATATATATATATATATATATATATATATATATATATATATATATATATATATATATATATATATAAAATATATATATATATATATATATATTTAGTTAGTTTATATATGCTTTCAGTAATTTCATTTGGGGGATATTGATGTTAAGAACGATATAAATTAATATATATGAAGTACAGTGCCTATATTCTTAGGGCATAGTAGGCTAAGAAAGTAATACAAATATACAAACACAGAATACAGCTTATTGTACACAAGGTCATACACAGGTTTATACAATACACAATACGAGCGACAATTGTACACAAAATATATACAATATAACTGTACATAGAAATCATCAGAGAAGGGAGACTGTGGCAGTTCCATGTAACTCCTGGTAGACACCTATGGATGTGGTAGTGTAGACCGGGTGGCTGGTAGGTCAACAAGGGGGTTAATTTAGCCTAGCGGGACTCATAGCCTTGGAGTAGATGGTCGCCTCTCCTGGTCCAGGTGTTTCCATTCGCTTGCTGTTTCTCTTTTCCTTGTCCGTTGGCAGTTGATCTGGGCGAGTCTATTTATCAAATTTGGGGAAGTCTGCAAGGCGAGTACTATAGCGGTATTCGGCCCAGCTGTTTATAGGGGGAGTTATAGCAACTATGGAAATAGCAAGGGTGTTTCCGCGGGGATACAGACTTGACTAAGGGCGTTCAATGCTGAATAGCTGAGGGGAGGGGCTTGGCCTACCGTGACGGCGCCCGAGGATATACTAACAAACGGGGTTGAACAGTAGGAAATGAAAATGGGGGGCAGGGGCTGTCTTTTAGGCTGCTTCCCTGGCTTTCTCGTCGTCAGCTGCTAGAGGCGTCATACAGTTGGCTCTTTCTTGAAGACGTATCGTTCTGGGGAGCTTCTTCTGCCACCCATAACTCAGCTTGTTAAAAGTAGTCGTTGTTGGGATTCTGCAAGTCTCCACACAGTTATTGATCTTCTGCAGGTCATTGTTAGGCGGCGGACTTGAGACGTCAGAAATTTATCTTCTTATTAACCCAAGCAATAGGCCTCACGGAAGGGTCACCATAGCGAATGCGATAGGCCTCACGGAAGCAAGACCATAGAAAAAAAACTTTCAAAACACCTCAGGGACTCTCATAACAAAGGAATATGTCATTAGGTGAGATAATTCCCCTTTATTACTTCCTACCATTCATCCATATGTTTCTCACCCCCGCTTCCCCACCTTATTCCCCTCTCCCCCCCTCAATTATCATCTATTTTTCCTCTTATTTTAATCATTTATCAGTTATTTTTCTCTCCCGCGGTAATGTAGCACAAGTGGGTTGCATAAGAGTCATTATATAACACTGAGACACCTCCCGCTTTGCTCAGTCGAGTCAGATAGAGAGGATAGTGTGTGTCTCGCTTCCTCCCGCCTGAGAATACGACCGGCCGGCGAATATTTACGATTTTCACCACCCAAAGGCTTTTCCCACTTATTTTAGCGCTGGGTAATCTGGCCAATCAGCATCCTCCTTTTGCCAGCTTGTGGTCTGGACCCCAGATTGGGCGAGGGGCTGCAGTGACAGGATGAGCACTGGTTCAGGAGCAGCATCAGTGAAAACGATTTGGCTTACATCAACCTCCCTCAAGCCTACTTCCTTCATGTATAGGGCGATCTCCTGGTAAAATTAGGAGCCTAGAGGCAGGTGAGCCTCGCGTCAGACTCAGGGATGGGGGGGAACAGTGATGCTGCTGGGGGCGTCGAGGGTGCTGGTGGTGTTCGTTGGCTTTGGTGATCTTGTTCCACATTATATACAGTCGGACCCCATATAGTGCGAGAATTAGGTTGATACAGTGCATCGCACTATCTGATCAATGTATCCTATGGGAAAAAACCTAATTGGTACGGTAGATCGGTTCTCCATGTAGCACACATTTCTTTCCTTATATCGTTATTTATACAGACACATGCATACCAAGAACAAATAATAATGATAAATAAAGCATAGCAATGGTAAATTAGACCTTTCCTTACTATAAATTATACAAGGGTTATTTAGAGGGAGTCATCTTGAGGGTCACTCCCTGTCACTCTTCCCAGCACTAGAGTGTGACTCCTGACGATTCTATGCTAGGACTTCGAGTGACTGTGAGCTTCTGAATGCATCCACCTCCCTCAGGAACCCGTCCAATTCACCAGGTGGAAGCTCAGAGGATGGACCAGGCTGGGGATCGGTGGAGGGGCCAGGCTGGGGCTCGGTGGAGGGGCCAGGCTGAGCTTGATCAGAATGTGGGTTTCTGGGCTGGAGGTAGCTAGTCATAAGAGTCTGTTTCCTCCCTTTCACTCTGTCTTAATGCAGTTCTCGATAAAACTAATGAGATAATCAAGTTGTGTTGGTGTACAAATTCAATGTGCTTAATTTTCGACTTTTCTATCTTCAACACTGTCTGCTTGTATGTTTCAGCACTAGCTAAAACGACACTCAAATCCTGCATCAAATAATCCTGGGTCATTACTTCTGTTGGTTGTTTCTCTGCCTGTTTCTCCAGCTGGTTTTCCAGATTTAAGTACTATCCCTCTGGTGTCTTGATATCACCCTCAGCGTAAATTTCTTGGATTTCTTCAGCCGAAACGTCTGATAATCCATGGAACCTTCCTTGCTACCTCCACAGCTCTCGCCACTGAGTCACGATGCACCGATCATTCTGGTTACCAAGAGAGGGGTGAGTTTTTCCCATGACTGTCTAATTGTTGCCTCGTTTGTGTCATCCCATGCTTTAAATAAATGTTCAATTACCTTTTTAATAAAAAAATCCCTCCATAATTGACACACTGATACAACTGTTGGCTTGAGTTGTGGAAGATAACTGTCAGGTAGAGCAGCAGGCTGGGTGTCAGGCAGAGCAGCAGGCTGTGTGTCAGGCAGAGCAACAGGCTGGGTGTCAGGCAGGACAACAGGCTGGATGTCAGACAGAACAACAGGCTGGGTGTCAGGCAGGGCAACAGGCTGGGTGTCAGGCAGGGCAACAGGCTGGATGACAGATGTTGTGTTTGGAGGGAGAAAGACTATTTTCACATTAGGGTAGAGATCAACCAGATGTTGGGGATGTGCAGGACTGTTGTCCATTGTTAATAGGACCTTAACCCACTGAGCCCCAGCTAGTTATAAATAAATGTACCACCAGGGACCAGCAGGTTTGATTTTTGCTTTTTCCAGAAACAATAGCAATTGAGTTAGGAATGAAGGACCGCCCAAAAAAAAAACTATCAATAAGGTCAAAAAGGAGTCTTACGGAGTCCCCGAAAGTCGATTTTACAAGAGTAAGAAATTGAAGGCAAAAACACCCAAAAACCATGTTTTTGCACGCTCACGCGCACGCGGTTGGACTTTGAGAGTTTTTAACCATCGGCATGGTTGCGTGGGATACTTACACAGTTCCCATACAAATCTGAGCCCTCTAGGTGCCATAGGACCGGAGTAATTAAACCCCGACGACACTTGTGCGTCGTGGTCTGTGGGGAACATACATTACCGACGACACGTTGTCGTCGCTGGTACTCAGAGGGTTAATTGATACCCCAAGTTGTTTACACTTCCATCTTGCATCTGGCACAAACTTCTTCAATAGCCACTCTTGGCAAGTGGCAGAGCTCATCCACCAGTTGGCTGTTTTAATCCAGTACATGGGTGCTTTGGAAATGTCACCGAGATGATTAAAACATCCAGGGTGGGCTGCATCTTCTGGTAACTCAGAAAGGCTGGATGGTGCCCACATAGCAGCCTTGCCAGGTGGACTCTGTCCTTACAGGAAAGGAGGGTTTTAGGGGGGTGGACTTCAGGGGGCCAGGCATGTAGCTGAGTGTTGTTTTTGAGTGACTGGATGGATCAGTGGGTCATTTGAGTATGGATATGCTTCTGGACGCTGGCTTGGGTGGGCAAGGGGGGAGTGAACACAGTATTTGTGTATGATGACGAGTGCTAGGTGTTATTTTGATGTTTCTTGATGTGTGTGGATGTTCTGCCATGTAGTGTAGTGGGTGGTGTTGGTTTGTGGAGGCTGCGAGGAGAAATTGTGTGCCTCTCCTATCAAGGTGATCCTTGATTTTGAGGACCTTGGTTTCCTGGTGTAGGTGGTTTGTAGGTGTGGTAGTTATGCAGCCAGTGATTATTTTGAGGTCTTTCTTCTGTATGGTCTGTAGGGTATTGTGATGTGCTTCAGAGAGGTTAGAGGCCCAAGCAGGGCTAGCATATTCCATCACTGAACGTATAGGCCTATATTGTTTGTATACTGTGGTGGTAGTTTCTTTGTTATGTCCAAATGTTGTGTGGGCAAATTACTTGATGGCGCTTAGACTTGGTGTCATTTTTTTTTTTATGTTTCTAATATTTTTTTTAAATTACATTAATGTATCATATGTTACACCAAGGATGTTGTGGGTGTGTGTGTTATAGGGATGTTGTTTAAGGTGAGGTGAGGGTTGTGACAATGCTCTACTGTCCAGTTTGTGCCAAAGGGCGCTTCAAGATTTGGCTGGGGCTAGTTTGAGTCTATTTACGGTGAACCAGTCGTGTAGTGTGTTGAGGTATGGATGGAGGAGTTATGCGGCTGTGTTTGCGTCTCGATGTGTAAATGTGAGTGTTATGTCATCTGCATAAGAGGCTGTGTGAATCTGGGGTGTGTGGGGTATGGGTAGGTCGTGCATGTATAGATTGAAAGTGTTGGTGACAAGATGAATCCCTGAGGGACTCCGTTTGTGAAATATCTGATGTTTGATGACTGTCCAGCAAATATTACATGGGCACATTTGCCTGCTAGATAGTTGGCCAGCCATATTTTTGTGTAATTGTGCATGGTTGTGTTTTTTTTACTTTTTATGTGAGGTCTGTAAGAAGGTGTTTGTGGAGTGTAGTGGCCTAAATCCGTGTTGTGTTGTTGCTATTGGAATGTGAGGTGTAGTTAGTTGTAAAGAGAGGTGTTCGGTAACTTTTGAGGGGATGCAGAGGCGAGTGATGGGGCGGTGTGAGGAGGGTAGCGTGGAGTATTTGTTTGGTTTGGGGATTGTGATGATGACACCATGCTTCCACTTGTTGGGTATTATGTTGTGTGAATAGCTGTAGTTTGATATGTTGGTGAGTGCTATTTTTGTAGTATTTTGTTGTTAATTTGAGTGTTTAGTATTTGTATTTGTTGTGTAGTGCCCCGTGTGTGGGGCATTGGGGAGTGTTTTAGTGTGTTGTGTTGTGTGATGAGGTCTTTAATTTCTAAAATTGGGGTTGTGTTGCTTTCTGTTACCTCTAGGAATGTGTTTTTTCGTCTCCATTTTAAATAATTGTATTGAAAGAGTGTACGGCATCGTTGATGTTTGTGATAGGTGTACTGTTTCAAGTTTCGAGCTGTTGTTCTGTTTCAGTTGTGAAAGCTTCCCATTTGGCTCTTTTATAATTAGTGTATGTGTCCTGTGGCCAGCTGAGGTGATTCTGGTTTTGGTAGTGTTGATGATCGGGAGGTGGTCAGAACTTAAGGTTTTGACCGCCCTCCAGGATGTCGTGGGGGCGAGGTTGGGAGAACAAAAGGTGATATCTGGTGAAGAGGGGTCATAGAGGACTTGGTGGGGGATATGGGTATGTTGATGGATGTTATTTGGCATGAAAAGTTTACCTGTTTGGTTGTTAATCACCAGCCCTCTGTCTGTGTTGGGATTGTTGAAATGCCATGCTGACAACTTGGCGTTGAAATCACCACCCAGGATGATGTAGGGTATGTTTGAAATATGTTATATTTGTGGGGTGTAGTGATTTGGTACTGTAGGGGACGTTTGGGGAGGGATGTATGTGTTTATGATGGATATGTGTGATTTGTTGCCAGTGCGTATTTGGTAGATTGTATTTCTGTTGTGATGTCGTGAGGGGGGAAGAGGGATTTTGTATGTGCACTGGTATCAGAGAAATATATTGATGTGTGTACCAGAGTGATGAGTCCACCGCTGCCGGCCCAGTCTTGTCTAATGGTGGTGTAGTTATGAAATGTTGGTGTTTTTTTGTGTTCTGTGTAGTTTTGTTTCTTGTAAGATGGCAATGTGTATATTGTGTTGTTTGATGAAGTGTGTGAGTTGTTGTGTTTTGGTGTTTATGTCATTTATGTTTAATTGAAGGATGTTGATGTTATGTGTACTGTATGTGTTAGGTGCTGCTGCACGGGAGTTGGGTTGGGTTGAGGGTGTGGTAGGAGGGGTAGGTGAAGGATGTAGTGGTGGGAGTGGGGTTTGAGGTAAAGGTGGTGGGGGGTTGGGTTGGTTAGGAAGGGGTGAATTGGGGAAGAGGGAGTGTGAGGGGTTGGTAGGTTGGAAGGAGTAGGTGTGGACTCTGGAGGGGATGAAGTTTGGGGAAGGGTGTAGGGAACAAGAGGAGCAAGTGTTTGTATAGTGTCCCATGGAGGCAAGTGTTGCATATGAGAAGTGGTTTCAGTTCTAGCAAGAATTGCAGAGATCTGAACCCTTCGTCTGTCGGCTCAAAGTGATTGGTTTAATTCATGTCGGACATATGTACGTGTGAGTGGGTCCAGGGTTGCTCTCTATGTCTCCAGCTTGGAGTCTATGATAAATAACCGCCGGAGGAGCATTTCTCAGGGTGGATTTTTTTTTTGTATTGTGTGTGTTGTACTGAGATAATGTGGTACTTGCCTGTGAGACTGAAGCCGCTCCCAGGATCTCGTGCGCCCGGGAGGGGGGCAGGGGATGTTGTGGCAGTTTGGCCCCCGTCACTGCTCCTCTCGCGATTTGCAGCTCCAGGGGATGGTCTTACGTGAAGATGCCGCCACACCAGGACCGGAGTTAGACAATTAGTTGAGGTAGATTTTAAATCACTAATACCTACAGGTCCCTTCCAAATTAACCGGCGGAATGCGATATTGAGGTAGGGAAAAGTGTCCAAAACTGGTAATTTCTACCCTTCAATCCTGACAGAATTAGTTTTATTTAATATATAAAGCATTATTTCTTCTCCATGTACATTTATTTTACTTATACGATGAACATATGAACCTTGAAGAGCGATAAAAGAAGTGGGAAAAGCAATTGGGGGGTAAAAAACATATTTTTTCGCCGCCCGGTCGTATTCTCAGGTGGTCGGCAGAGAGACAAGCATCCTCCCTTTGCAACGTCTAGCAACACACTGAGCTCCGCAAGAGAGATCTCACACTGCTATCGGGTCTCTAAATGACTCGCCCATTTCTTCGAGAACGTGTGAGAATAATTCGTGCGGAAAATAACCGATAAATCAGGGAAAAATTAGGAAAAATTACTGTTAATTGAGTAAGGGGGGAGTTGGGACACATTTGGATGAGTGTTAGGAGGTACTAGAGGGGAATTATCTCTCCTAATCATGTATTCCTTTGTTTTGAGAGCCCCTGGGGCGTTTTGGAAGGTTTATTTAATGGTTCTGCTTCCGTGAGGCCTATTTCGTTCGTTATAGTGGCCATTCCGAGAGGCTTGTCTTGTTTTGTGGGTTAAACAAAATCGTCTGCAGGCAGCACATTCAAATGAACCTTACGTCATCTGATATAAAGGGCTAAACTACGGCAATCCTATGGGAATGCCAGGGAAAGAAACAGTATGTCTTGGACACCATTTTCTAAGAAATAGTTACATAGTTCATCATACATAATCCCATGAGGTCTAAAGTTCGGTATGTAACTATACTCTTGAGATATTGTGTTCCAGAGTGTATATATTTATTCTCGCAGACCTGACCTTTTTTTTTTTTTTCTATGTGAATGAGGGTGACAAAAGGCAGAACTGCCTGTGACAAGTGCCTCTCTGGCGTAGAGATGCAGCGACACTACCGCCTGCCACTTCGGTGGTGCAGTCAGCCTCTGTAGCAGTTACGGTGATTTCTTGTTATTGCCTTATTGTAGCACGGTTAAGGCTGGTGTGGTGCGATTTCGCCAGGTGCAAGTGCTTCAGGGGGACTTTATTGAGTTCTGCTGAGACACTGTTAGCGCTATACCAACATCAGCCACAGCGATAATATGATGGGGCGTTGTTGTGGCAAGACTCTGTTGTACAGTACTGTGCTGCAGTAAAGACTGTAGCCACCGTGTTATGATTGCTGTGCACTGTGTGCAGTACTGTACTGTGATTGTACCATGGAAGCCACATTCACTGTGGACGGTTGCGGTCTTTAAACCTGTATGTATGATACTAGAAGGCCACTTGAAGTATTGTTGATAGGCCTATCGGTATTATTATTATTATTACTATATGATTATCATTATTATTCTTATTATTCTTATTATTATTATTATTATTGAAATGACGGGTCTCAAGTCAAACCCTGCAGGAGCCAAGTGTAGGATAGCCAGTCTCCAAGTATAACAACCCAAGAAGACCAGAAAGCAGCAAGAGAGGAGAAGTAGAATAGCCGAGTCACCCCTGATAAACAAAGCGAAAATATCTGAGTTACCTATATTTCCCCATGCTCTAAGCCACCAACCGCCCAGCACCAGTATGGGTGCTGTACCCACCCACCTGTACCCACCTGTATCCACCCACCTGTATCCACCAATCACCTTCCGCTTTTCGAACTAAGTCGACGATCCAACACCCAGCATTTCCTCTCTACCCAGACCTAAACTACAATGAGAATATGTTTATGCAAATTAATGAATGGAGGATGACTTTAGGCACATGGACCTTTTTGTTTTATCTGTGTTTTTCCTTCCTCCGTTCATAGTCTCCTTAAAAAAAAAAAAAAAAAATAAAAAAAAAAAAATAAAAAAAACATGAACGCCCCGAGATCTACCAAAATAAATGGATGTGAAGAAGACCTTCGAATACTACGGAGACACAGATGCCAGAACCTCCCTGTAACTATACCTACCAAGCAAGATATAAACTCATTCATATCAGACCAGGAATAAAGGCCTATCCATGTTTACGAGAGATTTCTCTATCAATAGGTTAAGTAAACAATAGTTAAGTATTTATTATTATACCTTGGAGGCAAACCATTATGTAAATACCAAACCTCCAAGTCAAAGCTAAGTATTTACCTCACAATTACCGCACAACGATTTTCCCCAGAACCTTATGACTTCGAGCCCTGAGAAACGGGTCAAGAATAATGCCGCATATTACCTCTAGAAAATTAGAGAAGAGTATGCAAACCACACGATACTATTCTACACCTCACGGAACAGAGTAGCCAGTGCCGTATTAACTTATGGCAGGGCCCCTAGGCTTCGAGCTTCATGGGTCCCTCGACATCCCCCTCTGTGCGTCAAAATTTCACATAAATTGAAACATATTTTGTTTTCTTTTTATGTAGCGTAATGCATCCTTAGCGTCTCTCTCATCAAAGAGGATTCCTATAAATTAATTTCAGTGATGCTCAGGGTGCGTTTGCCGTATCCATAGTGTTAACATTTAACACTAAAAGAAAAACAAAAGGTTGCATGGGCCCCTGCTTTTGGTGGGCCCCTAGGCTTCAGCCTAGTCAGCGTTATGGATAATACGGCACTGAGAGTAGCGAATCCTAGTGTTGGCTTGTACCAGCCTGCCCCTACCTGCCCGGAGAGTGTACTTGCCTGAAGTACCCCTGAAGTCCTACCTGAGGATGCCCTGCCTACCTGAAGTCTGGACCCTGGACTACTGCTCGAGTGATGCCTTACACCCCTGACGTGCTGTTCTACGGACCCACGACCGACGTTGGCCAGACCTGTACTCTCTTCCCCTGCCCTCCACCATATTACCCTAAGTGTCTCTGTGTATCTTATGTTGTGTTATTGTTGTTGAGGAATAGGTAAAATATGTGAAATGTGTAGTGTTAAATTACTCTGAGACCTGTGCCTAAGACCTTTAATTGTGTATTGTGTTCATCCTTCTGAAACCTTATATAAAACCTGTGTTCGTAGGCAGTGTCCACCATTCTTTAACTGTCTTCGTGGTGCGATGCATAAGATGTTAATTTTCGGTGTGAGCATCCTGGGTTCGAATCCACGGACTGCCACATGTGTTTGTCAAATTTTATTAATCGATTTTAGGAGTATAGTTGGTTGTTGGAAGGAACATAATAATTAAAGTTGTGCATAAATACTATACTAAACCTGTTATTTGATTTACTTTCTATAGTACGTGTTACGCATACGTTATATAATTGTGTTCAGTTATTTACTTTGCCACGCGCTCACAGATTTTCCTTGTATATGTATTCTGCTATGTATTTTGTGAGTTGAATTCGCAGTGTATTTCGTGATATGATTTCCCTTCCTAAATATCATTACCTAGAACCTACGCCCATTTTCATAACAAATTTACTTCCATATCTTCCCTTGTAATAATCATAATTATCCCCGTGAGAACTTATTCCCGTCCCTAGCTCCCCAATTTACGTTCAATTATATAATCACCTTTGTAATTATTTTATGAACTCGTATTAACGTTCATTTGATTACTGATGTAAGTAATTCTGATTCTTCATGCTCAGGAAATCCAGCATTGCATAGATTCTATTACTTAATTCAACATCCTTATCCATACACCTCGTATCCTAGTGTATGTTATTTAAAGTCTCTGTTAACTCGTTCAGAATTCTTATTAATACTGCCATAAGTATTTCTTAGCGTAACTTCGTTGTATACGCCCAATTTCTCTTGATAATTAATATTACATTGATTGTCTATTTACGCTGTTCATTATCAAAGCGTCCCCAGAACATTCGTGACTAACTTTGTTTTGTTCATTCTAGTTTGTTATCTCTTAATTGTATAGATTTATTCTGTAAGTTCATTACTAATTATTCCCCAACTTTACATCTGAATTTCTAAGCTCGATTCGTTATTATTGCACATGATCGTTGACGTAAATATAAGATTATAATAATAAATTGCATCCAATTCTAACTATGAACATAATTTTAAACTCAGTTCCTAGTTGCACTAACTCTAAACTAAATTTCCAACATCGCAGTCCAGTTCATGACCTGACCTCTCCTAGCTAAGTACAAAGGTCACTTTAGAATACGCGGCTACCTGTCAGTGCACCCTTTACCGTGTGACTCGCTCAGCATACCTGAGTGTTTGTTTTTACTCTCAATTTCCCATCTCTCCTCTTGAGATTGTTCATTAGTTAATTTACCTTGTTACTTATTTCACGAAAGACACTCGACCCACATTGATTATTATTATTGAGGGTTGCTATTTCTTATGTCCATGTACTAATTTAGTTGGTATGTTTTGATTAACTGATACTATAACCACAGTTGTTCATGATACTCTCTAATTAAGAGTCCCAATTTACATGCATTGTATTGTCTGTGTATTACCCTTATTATTGATACAAATCAGAAACCATCCAAGACTACGAGTCTATAAATTATTCGTACCTTGGAAATGTATATGATTATGTTGAGACAGTCTACGCCTCCTCAAGCTAGACCGTACTTAGAATAAAAACCCATTTATAAACTTACATGTGTGTTGTTACTGAGTTCTGTATTATCCTAATTGAATACCTATTTTGTGCTACTAAGAATGTGTTCGACGTGACCCTGTCGAGCTTTACCAAGGTCTATCAGTCCATAATTGGATTGTTATACAGACTATGTCACGAGTTATAAAGATTATAACCTGACATAACAATTATTATTATTATTATTATTATTATTATTATTATTATTATTATTATTAAAGTATTACTATTGTTCCCTTAGCTGAGTGGTGCATACCTGCCCCGGGACCACGCAGTGAGGACGATAGGTATTCTACTAACTATCCTGGTCATCATTCCTACTGGCAGATGCAATTATAATTACCAGTTGCTTAATGTAAGTAGTTTCATATACTTGAAGTATACTTGATGCATAGCAGCAATATTAAGTTCCTTAGGACAAACATAGAAATCCTGACCCTAACCTGTCATAACTAAAAAACAAAAAATAAGCAATTAACAGAAGAATCAATGAGAAGGTCCCTTGAGCAACAAGAGGTTCGGTGTCACATATTCTATACTTGTCATAATTAATAAACTATACTCCATTTATTATGACGATTCTATAGAGTATGACCCCTCTAACCTCTTATGGGCTGCAGCAATATCCTCTATATCTCTAAAGATCGGCTTAGAGAATTAAATCTATATCCTTCAACCCAGCGCAGATTAAGACTGCGACTTAATTCAAGTGTTCAAAATCATCAAAGGCATCGACATAATGAACTGTAGTAAATACTTCACTATCGACCAATCTAATTAATCGATTGCACAATTATTGGTAAATCTTTTAACTCACACGAATCTATGAATTTCTTCTTCAATTGAGTTGTCAACTTATGGAATGGGCTTCCCCGAGACGTTATAGACTGCAGCACCGTTGATTCATTTAAACTTCGCTTAGACAAATATCTCGCATCAACCCGCGACTGACTGCGTTTGTAAATGAATAACTTTATTTGATCCCCCCCTCAGTTACTAACCCATCTATTCCCTACTAACTTCCTCATCCTGCCACGGACATTAGTTCCAGGGCAGTAGTTTCCTTTCCAATGTTCCCTTACCCACTCTAAACCACTGTTTGGACACTTTATCCTCAGTGTTTTGGAGGACAAGCAGCCTAGAAGGGTCACTAGATATGTTGTTGCTTGATTTCCTTTGTACTCTATTGTACTCCTTCCTTTAAATTTATTGAAGGGGAGATGGACAGGTTTGTCTTTCCCCCATTCTCCCTCGTGTTTAGCCCATTGGTATTTAGATTTAACCCGTGGAGCCCCGGCTAGTTTTGTAATGTTTGCGCACCAGAACCCGGCCGGTTTTCAAAAAATGGTTTTATTCCAGAAACAATAGCGAATGGGTTAGGAATGAAGGAAAAACCACGAAAAACCGCTCAAAAAGCTTAAAAAATGGTCCTACAGAGCCCCCGAAAACGGATTTTATTAGAGTAAAAAATTGAAGGCAATTATCCCCAAAAAACAGGTTTTTGCGCGCTCGCGCGCACGCACGTGGACTTTGAGAGTTTTCAACCATCGGCACGGTTGCGTGGGATACGTACACAGTTCCCATACAAATCTGAGCCCTCTTGAGTGGCTACACCTGAGGTTACGGTCGGCGCAATTAGGGTGACGCGCCAGGCGCGTCTCTGGGGCTGTGCGTTACATACATCGCCGACGCGTCAGGCGCGTCGCTGGGGCTGTACGGGTTAAAGACGTTCGGCCCATTAGTTTGGCGATTTTAAGACCTTTCGTCCAATTTCTTTGTCAATATGAAGACTTTTTGTGTCTTTTAGGTGTCAATTTTTTCCTGGCGAGAGAAAGCGAGCCTGTAATTTTAGAGGAACTGGCCTTCGGCCGGGACAATTTTTTTATACATTTTTTTTACAAATTTATCTTGAAGGAAGGTCTTGGGTGGGTGTGTATATAAGCTTGATGGAGGTCTACGGAGGAAACTAAACAAAATAGCAAAAAGATACATAAATGAACAAGATAAATACGCCCATCCCCTCTTAACCCTCTCCGACATATGACGCGATTTTGAGCCTATTGGGGATACTTCAAAGCCTTTGTTACCATCAGGGGTATTTAGAAACCTTTAGTTTAGTTACTTCAACCTCTACAGTTGTCTTTGAGTTACCTGTGGGCAGAAAACTAATTTTGGAGAGGTAATTATAAGAGTGAGAGAACTCTATTTCTTATTGCTAATCTGGCAACCTCTGCATCATATGTGCGTGAAAGGGTTAATGGTTGACTCTTCCCAAATGGTAGAAATATGAGATCCATTTGTCAAACCCTCTTAGAGTTATGAGAGGTATGTGGTTGGTATTGTTACGACTGGGGTTCAAATATATCAGGGCTCTTATTCATTGGACTAGTAATGGCATAAATGCTACAACGGAAAGCGCTAGATCCAACCTCTGATGTATATTCCCAGTGAACAAAGAACACAAATACTCTACAGAGTTCTATATGCAATAATAGGCTATCAAACTCTCAATAAATGTGCGTCTACTCTAGGCTTAATGTTATGTGAAAACAGCCTATTACTACCTATAACCGAAGGTGCTTGGTTATAGTATGCAAAGTAAGGTGGTAAGAGAAGTTACAGCTTACGTTACTTTAATCAATAAATGTCAGGCACTCCTGCATGAAAGAAAGTGCACTAAAATCCTTCAACACTAACAAGGAATCTTCTTTAAATGTTAGATGCTATAAAGATGCTCGTATCGGAAATGGAACCCAAAAAGGCAGGCAGTGGAACAATGCTCGTGCAGGCTATGCACACAAAAAGGCAGAATATATAATGCCGTCGGAGCCAAGAATATTCTAAACACTACAACAATAATAATAATCGCCACGACAATGCAGTATTCCTACAACAAAAAGAGCCTAAGTCGTTTGTGTCTCAATACATCAAACTAGGCTGCGAAATGCTTGTGTAATCATAAACGGGTATACATAAAAAGAGTAATTGGTTTAATATACTTAACCTGACAAGCGCGATATGACAGTAGGTGCTAGGGTAGTTATTTGTGCATTTCTAGCCCTGGATTCTGACAGAATTCGTTATATTTACAATATAAACCATTATTTGTTTTCGGTATGCTTTTATTTTACATATATGATGTATATATGAACCTTCAAGAGTGCTAAAATAAGTGGGAAAAGCATTTGGGTGGTGAAAAACGAAGATATTGGCCACCCGGTCATAATCTCAGGCGAGAGAGAGAGACAGGCAGCCCTCCCCTCTCGCTGTCTGGGAGTCAACTGAGAAGAGCGGGGCGGTGTGTGCCGGTGTCTGGGTGTTGCATAACGATCTTTTATGCAACCCACTTGTGCTACATTATCGCGGGAGAGAAAAATAACCGATAAATGATGATAATAAGAGGAAAAATAGGTGATAATTGAGGTGGGGAGGGAGGGGGGAATAAGGTGGGGAAGGAGGGGAGGGGGGTGGGTGAGATTTACATGGATGAGTACTGGAGGGGAATTATCTCACCTAGAGACAAATTCCTTTGTTTTGATAGGCCCTTTTTTTTTATGGAAGGCTTTTTTTATGGTCCTGCTTCCGTGAGGCCTATCGCGTTCCCTATAGGAAGCCTTCCGTGAGGCCTATCGCGCTTGCCGGGTTAACACCTTACGAGCGGCCTATGCGGTTTATTTATGTGTACCGCACAGCGGGGTGTTTTTAGCCAAAATAGGGCTGTTTACGTGATCATTTTCATGCCTAAATAAGACCCAGAACGTAAAACAAGTATCTATCCCTGAAAGGGCATAAACAGAGCTTTCGAATGACACCATAACGATCCTTGTATGATGGATAGTTTTCTTGCAATAACCGTGCAACGCGAGTGCAAAAAGCAGGTAATTCGGTACTTTCGGTACATAATTGAGTATGTAGCGAGTGAGAGAGGGAGGAGGGAGCTGAGATTTGTGTCAGTAGGTTCGCCGCGGTGGTCTGGAGCAGTCATACGCTCGCTAGTCTCCTGCCACTACTTGTCTTTCTCTCTCAGCCACATTACGTGCTGAAATTGCCACTCGAGTTATGTCGAGCGCCGCCACATAGTCCAGCTTTATTTAACTCGACTTAAGTGGTGAGCCGCTTTTTAAGGGTTAATGTCTACTGTGACTGATAAAGTCTAGCTAGAGTCAATGATACGAGGTACTGGTGCGCATGGCATGCCGCATAGCCTAGTGCAAATCTCAAGTCTGTGCGTCAAATATTACGTTATAATGAAGGGTAGCTCTCTTGAGAAACCTTAATACCGAAGTATTAAGCGTTCTCCTGGCGTACCTCAAAGACAAACAACGAGCTTAGAACAGTGCAGAATGGTATAGGCAAAAAGCCCTCATTCGTGCATGCTCTACTCTCAATGGCACACAGACTAGAATTTACTCAATCAACTCCAGTTCTCAGGTATGTCGTGCAGCTTTTAACTAAAGCCAGCACTCATAGGAAACAATACCTTATAATATCAGACTCCTAGTCTAGCATTATCTAATCCAGCAGAACACTAATAATTAAAGGAAGCAGTACTAAACAATATGAATGCCAACCAATGCTTCGTGATCAACTTATCTTAACAACTAACATACATGGGTTATATCAGACCTTAACGCACAATACAACTGGCCAGCATGAAGCTGATTTTGCAGAGTTAACCAGAGGGGGTATAATATTAATAAAAAGGTGGTGAAAGATATGAAAAAGAGAGAGGTAGGCAGAGGAAAAGATTCTCAGGTGCGGAGCAGGGGACAGATAGCAAGGGAAAAAGATGGGTGCGTTCTAGAAACCAGATCTGAGGGAGAGAGTGGCGAGGAACTGTATATATACTCGCACTAGCTCGAGCCGCGTGGGAAAAAAGCGGTTATAAGTCCTCTAGCCACTAGCAAGGGAGCTAACAGCATGGGAAGGACCTCTCTCAACCAACCCCCACGAGGCAGCCAGCCGTGACGTCATCGAGCGGGACAAAAACACTACGCGCTCCCTCTCACTCTGTTCTACTCTCTCTCTCTCCCAGATCCCATCATTTCTAGTTAATGAT
>CM064543.1:28475393-28563746 GCA_032716605.1 Paralithodes platypus | reverse complement strand
TAACCTAACACACTCTCACTAACACAATCTCCCTAACCCTAATCAAAACACACTCTACTGAACCTAACAGCACTCTACCCAACCCGAGAAACGCACTCTAATTAACCTAACACACTCTACATTAACCTAACGCACTCTCGTAGACCTAACGCACTCTCCTTATCGTAACGCACTCTAATATACGTAACGGCAGCGCTAATTAGCGCACCACCACTCTACCATTAACACTAACGAACTCTAACACATTCTAATTAGCGTAACGCACTCTCACATATAACCTAACGCACTCTACCTGAACGCTACACATACTCTAATTGCCCTAATGCACTCTAACCTAGCCTAACACACTCTAATGGACCTAACACACTATAATTAACCTAACGCACTCTATTTAGCATACACGCACTCTAAAACCTAGCCAACACACTCTAATTGGTCTAATGCCCTCTAATTACCGTTAACGCAGTCCTAATTAGAGTAACCACACTACTCTACCTAACGTTAATGCACTCTAATTTACCTAACGCACTCTACAATTTCACCTACCACTCTAATTAAACCTTGCGCACTCCAAAAAAATAGTTAACCTAACCTAACTAACCTAAACCTAACCTAACGCACTCTAACCGAAAAAACCACAAAAATGGCAAGTTAGAGGAAAGGCCGACACGCGCGCGACTCTCCAGTCACACCCCCAAAACGGCTCGGCAAAACAGTCTCACCATGGATGCCGACGCGCAGGCGCGTCACAGGGGAGGATGTGGTGGAGTGGTCATGCGCACTGGATGGTAATATCCAATGACGACCCGGGTTCAAATCCCGATATGTCAATGGGAAGATATTATTGGGATTGGAATTTGTGCTGGTACCTGAGTATCAGTGCATTACCGACGACACCCGAAATGCCACAAAATAACCCTCATTGTTCCCTGATTAAATAACACTGGATATGAATATTCCATATTCAAAATATGTTTACAGGGGGACAATGCCTAGTGAGTTCAACTCGCTCAATAGGTGGCGTTGTTCTGGGAGTGAGGGTCTGAGTCTGGAGGGTGAGGACGGTGAAGCAACTTGTGGAAGAACTGAGGCGAAGCAACCAAGCTGCTTCAAGAGATGGGAGCTGCTTCGAGCCATGATGGATGCTTAACATGTCCTCACTCACCCAGGACTTGGGAACAGAGACCTCACGGGCTTCTACCGTGTTGAGCGGTGGAATGTACAGGCTCTCAGCCTAGTGCCCGAGAGGGAGTAGTTGGAATATAGAAAAAAAAAAAAAAAAAAAAAAAAAAAAAAAAACGCAAAAAACGACGAAAAACCCCTAATACAGGCCCGTGGCAGCAAGACTCTCCCCATAGATCCGAGCGACTCCGAAAGCCCCTAAACGGCTCGGCAAAAATTCTCCCCATAGATGGCGCGCGGCTCCGAAAACGAAAAACGGCAATTGAGGACGCGCGCGCGCGACACCGAAAAGCCCTAAGCGTCTCGGCAAAAACTCTCCCCATAGTTGCCGAGCGACTCCGACAACCCCAAAGCGGCTCGAAAAAAATCTCTCCCCATAGATGCCGAGCGCGCGCAACGCCGAAAAACCCCTAAATCCTGGTGTTTGAAGTTGGCGAGCGATAGCGAAGCCAACACTTTTGTTAATTTGGTAAGGTAATCCAGGTGTTTTAATTTGGCGAGCGATAGTGAGCCAACAGTCTCTACAATATCACCGAAGGTTCGTGTGAAGTTTGGTGAAAATCCGTCAAACGGTCTAGGAGGAGTTGTCGGACGGACAGAAGGACAGACGGACAGGCAGACAGACAGACAGACATTTCGGTTAGCATGTACCACTATACGGGGGGCGATACCACTCTGCTTACGCAGAGTTGACAATTCCCCTTTAATACCTCTCCTAACCCCTATTGTACGCAATAATCTTGATCCCTGACCTATCTGTAACTCAAAAGGGCCTAGAGCAAACTGGCTGTAAAAATCCACACCTATTTCCTGGTTGACTCTTGCCAAATGATAGAAACGTGAGTCCAATTGCTTTCATTAATTTCTAGTTTTAAGAAGTTAAGGGGTGACGATTATTGTCAAGTTCGTTGGCGCTACCTATAACACAATGTTTCTGTTCACCCCTCTTAACCCCTTCAATATACCGTGACGTAATAATTGTCCTCATATTCTGGTTACCATTAGTCGATTTTCTTTAGCTTATAATCTACCTCTAGGATTCAAAGGGGTAAATATGATCTCAGTAAAGCCGGTATCACACGAGCGTTTTTTTTTTTTTTTTTTGCCAGACGACATAATTCTCATGAACATTAGGCGTTTGTCACGAATCGAATCGCTAGGTCTTTAACTCCTTCTGTACCGGTGACGTACTTTTTATCATATTCTGGACACTATTATATTATTTTATTAAGCTTAGGAAGGACATCTACCAATCGAAAGAATACAAACTATCAATTAGGCTAATCCGTTTAGCTACCTTATAATCTTATATCCTTGGTAAGCTGCACAAAATCCTCTAAATATAGCTTGAATAAAATTTAAAAAGACGTTGGCGGTACAGAAGGGGTTAATGCGCATCATATATAAATACATCCATAGAACTAATAATAAAGAAAACAAAGAACAAACACAAACAGACACGATAACTAACATAATCCTTAACCCCTTCTGTACCGGTGACGTCTGTTGTATCTAAGTGTAGCTATATTTAGACGATTTGATACAGCTTAGGAAGGATATGTGGTAGTTAAAAGGGTTGACTGAGATAGTTTGAAGCCTTATAATTACTAGAGATCCTTCTTAAACTAAACAAAATCATTAGAAGTAGCCAGAATGAAGTAAACAGGACGTAGGCGGTATGAAAGGGGTTAATATTCTAAGTATTCCCTAATCCCGAGCATATTCAAATGTTTGGCCCTCAAAATTCTGGCCCGTTTTCGTGGTACCGTGGACTGGGGATCTTCATTCATACGCTTCCGGCCGCGACCAAACTTGCCTTTCGTTTGCATAATCGTCAAAGACCGTCCACAAAATAGCATTATACTTTTCTGGTTTGTGATCATGAGGTCATCCAGGTACAATCCAACATTCCTCCAGTGCTGGCTTAGTCCAACACCACTTGCCCGCTCCACCTGGTATTCCATTCTTTCCATTAACCCGTCCAGCCCCAGCGACGCGTCTGGCGCGTCGCCTATGTATGTAACGCACAGCCCCAGCGACGCGTCTGACGAGTCACCCTAATTGCTCCGACCGTAACCTCAGCTGTAGCCACTCGAGAGGGCTCAGATTTGTATGGGAACTGTGTACGTATCCCACGCAACCGTGCCGATGGTTGAAAACTCTCAAAGTCCACGTGCGTGCGCGTGAGCGCGCAATAACCTGTTTTTTTGGGGAAATTGCCTTCAATTTTTTACTCTTGTAAAATACGTTTTCGGGGGCTCTGTAGGACCATTTTTTAAGCTTTTTGAGCGGTTTTTTCGTGGTTTTTTACCTTCATTCCTAACCCATTCGCTATTGTTTCTGGAATAAAACCATTTTTTTTAAACGGGCCGGGTTCTGGTGAACAAAAAATAAAAAACTAGGCGGGGCTCCACGGGTTAAGAACTATAGTTAATGGATTAGGCCTACTCCTGAGAAGTAGCCTAATAAGCCGGTGATGCTACAATAAAACACCTATTAAAGAAGACTTAACGCGATGATCAGTGACGTTTGTGAGGAGATAAGTGAACAGCACCTTACTTGACGACGGTAAACTAAACCAACAACCAACGGGGCCAAGGGTTGTCAAATTGTAGACATCTTACTTGTTAATCATAATTTGTATTATATATCTATATTATTGTTATTTTATTGTAGTATATGTTTGTGGAACATATATGGCTTTGAATAATTCACCAAAACACGAATATAACAATAATTTGAAAAATTTGAATGTCGACATTCTTAACCCTTAATTAGCGCCTCACCACATAAGTCGAGTTAAATAAAGCTGGACTATGTGGCGGCGCTCGACATAGGTCGAGTGGCAATTTCAGCACGTAATGTTGCTGAGAGAGAGAGACAAGTGGTGGCAGGAGACTAGCGAGCGTATGACTGCTCCAGACCACCGCGGCGAACCTACTGACACGAATCTCAGCTCCCTCCTCCCTCTCTCACTCGCTACATACTGAATTATATGGGGAAAGTACCGAATTACATGCTTTTTGCACTCGCGTTGCACGGTTATTGCAAGAAAACTAGCCATCATAAAAGGATCGTTATGGTGTCATTCGAAAGCTCTGTTTATGCCCTTTCAGGGATAGGTACTTGTTTTACGTTCTGGGTCTTATTTAGGCATGAAAATGATCACGTAAACAGCCCTATTTTGGCTAAAAACACCCCGCTGGGCGGTACATATAAATAAACCGCATAGGCCGCTCGTAAGGTGTTAATATAAACATGTTACCCCATTTAGTTTGATCGTTTTCTATAGTGATATTGTTAGGCTACTAAAGAAATTGTATTAAATGGCAGACAAATTTATTTTTGGATCTAACCTAACTAATAATGTATATACTGTATTTGTCTGTGTACAGTATATATCTGCCTGTGTAGCCTATATACAGTATATGTCTGTATCTATCTGTCTGTGTATCTATCTCTCTGTGTATATATATGTCTGTGTATATATGTCTGTGTATCTATGTCTGTGTATCTGTCTGTCTGTGTATCTATCTGTCTGTATATACAGTATATGTTTGTGTATCTATCTGTCTGTGTATCTATCTTTCTGTTTATCTATTTGTCTGTGTATCTATCTGTCTGTGTATCTATCTGTCTGTGTATCTTATCTCTGTGTATCTATCTCTCTGTGTATCAATCTGTGTGTATCTATCTGTATGTGTATCTATCTGTCTGTGTATCTATCTGTCTGTATATCTATCTGTATGTGTATCAATCTGTCTGTGTATCTGTGTGTGTATCTATCTGATAGGACCTATACTATCTGGCTGCTCTCTCTCTCTCTCTGGTAACGGTCCCAATTAAATACCTAACCCATTAAACATAAGGCATGAATGGTGGCAAAACCTCTACAACCAGTAGTAGCCTGTATGGGGCGAAACGTCTTATAACAGGTGTAGTAGGCTGAATGGGGCAAAACGTCTTAGAACAGTAGGTAGGCTGAAACGTCTCCCATAAAATGTTGACAAATGATACCGTACAACCGTAGCCTAAATGGGGCAAAACGTCTTATATATATATATATATAAATATATATATATATATATATATATATATATAAAGATGATGATAGCCCGTACGGTAGAAACAGTAGTAGTAGTAGTAGGGTGAATGGGGCAAAATGTCTTAAAAGAGACGCCTGAATGGTGTCAAAACTTCTACAACCAACCAGTAGTAAGTAGCCTGTATGGGGCGAAACGTCTTAGAACAGTAGGTATGGCCGGGTGAAACGTCTCATGTACCGTACGGTACCGTAAAAGAGACAGGTGAATGGGGCAAACCGTCTTAAAAGAGTAGCCTGAATGGTGCCAAAACCTCTTAGAACAGTAGGTATAGTAGGCTGAATGGGGCAAAACATCTTATCTGTCTCTCTCTCTCAACCGACATAATTAAATAGCTACACCGCCATCTTGGTATGACGTCATAACCCTTTAAGCGGTGAGAGAGAGAGAGAGACCAAAAAATTCAGTTAAGGAAGGACCTGTCTTTCTATAAATCATTCAACAATAAGTTATAACCAAACGCCATCTCCCAAATATATTACTACACCCTGCATGACTGTATGTATGACTGTATGTATGACTGTACGTATGTGTGTCTGCTCCTTAAACACGTGGTGGTGTCGTCATATTTAAAACTCTCTCTCTCTCTCTCGGCCGCCATTTTGTTAGGGGGATACCGAGGGAGGAGGGGGGGGGGAGGTGAGTGCCTCCAAATACATTTTGCATGGCGTCGGCGTCGGCTGTGGCGGCCACCTTGGGAGGGCTCTGGGGGTGTTTCTGGGGCGTGGTAGGAGGGTGGGGGTGGGGTCACTGGCCAGGTGAGAGTGTTTGCTACGATCGGTGATCTATAGAGGAATGTCGTAGGGGGCCGGGTTGCATATTTACCAAGTCGAGACTGGTAGATGCCATAGGGTAAATTAGGACCAACCACAGCTCGAGTTTACCCTAGGATGACTATTACCAAGTCACAAGACTAACTTCAACCATGCATATAACCCTGGACAGCCAACATTGTAGCACTAAGTCATGAAAATATAACTACAAAGAAATAGGAAATTCTTATAATAATGCCCTCGGTACTTTAAATTATGCAAATATATCCCATTATGTTTTACGATAGTAAGAGTTAAAGCGTATCTGGCAACAGTGTTTAGTCCCAGTATAGCGATCATTCGGCATTCAGTGTATTCGCCTTAATACTATATATCCTATTATAATAGATACCTATTACAATTTCAATATAATACAACCATAGACAATGCCATTACATATTATTTGAATATGATATAAAGTTCTCGACTATATGTTAAGCATGAACAGTTATGACAGAACCGAAATATTATTGTTACGACTGGGGTTCAAATATATCAGGGCTCTTATTCATTGGACTAGTAATGGCATAAATGCTACAACGGAAAGCGCTAGATCCAACCTCTGATGTATATTCCCAGTGAACAAAGACACAAATACTCTCCAGAGTTCTATATGCAATATTAGGCTATCAAAACTCTCAATAAATGTGCGTCTACTCTAGGCTTAATGTTATGTGAAAACAGCCTATTACTAACTATAACCGAAGGTGCTTGGTTATGGTATGCAAAGTAAGGTGGTAAGAGAAGTTACAGCTTACGTTTACTTTAATCAATAAATGTCAGGCACTCCTGCATGAAAGAAAGTGCACTAAAGTCCTTCAACACTAACAAGGAATCTTCTTTAAATGTTAGATGCTATAAAGATGCTCGTATCGGAAATGGAACCCAAAAAGGCAGGCAGCGGAACAATGCTCGTGCAGGCTATGCACACAAAAAGGCAGATATATAATGCCGTCGGAGCCAAGAATATCCTAAACACTACAACAATAATAATAATCGCCACGACAATGCAGTATTCCTATCAACAAAAGAGCCTAAGTCGTTTGTGTCTCAATACATCAAACTAGGCTGCGAAATGCTTGTGTAATCATAAATGGGTATGCATAAAAAGAGTAATTAGGTTAATATACTTAATGTCTACGGTGACTGATAAAGTCTAGCTAGAGTCAATGATACGAGATACTGGTGCGCATGGCATGCCGCATAGCCTAGTGCAAATCTCAAGTCTGTGCGTCAAATATTACGTTATAATGAAGGGTAGCTCTCTTGAGAAACCTTAATACCGAAGTATTAAGCGTTCTCCTGGCGTACCTCAAAGACAAACAATCGAGACTAGAACAGTGCAGAATGGTATAGGCAAAGAGCCCTCACTCGTGCATGCTCTACTCTCAATGGCACACAGACTAGAATTTACTCAATCAACTCCAGTTCTCAGGTATGTCGTGCAGCTTTTTCCTAAAGCCAGCACTCATAGGAAACAATACCTTATAATATCAGACTCCTAGTCTAGCATTATCTAATCCAGCAGAACACTAATAATTAAAGGAAGCGGCAATATGAAAGCCAACCAATGCTTCGTGATCCACTTATCTTAACAACTAACATACATGGCTTATATCAGACCTTAACGCACAATACAACTGGCCAGCATGAAGCTGATTTTGCAGAGTTAACCAGAGGGGGTATAATATTAATAAAAAGGTGGTGAAAGATATGAAAAAGAGAGAGGTAGGCAGAGGAAAAGATTCTCAGGTGCGGAGCGGGGGACAGATAGCAAGGGAAAAAAGATGGATGCGTTCTAGAAACCAGATCTGAGGGAGAGAGTGGCTAGGAACTGTATATATACTCGCACTAGCTCGAGGCGCGTGGGAAAAAAGCGGTTACAAGTCCTCTAGCCACTAGCAAGGGAGCTAGCAGCATGGTAAGGACCTCTCTCACCAAACCCCGCGAGGCAGCCAGCCGTGACGTCATCGAGCGGGACAAAAACACTGCGCGCTCCCTCTCACTCTGTTCTACTCTCTCTCTCTCTCTCCCAGATCCCATCATTACTAGTTAATGATAAATCATATACTTTACAATTAATATATAAAGCCTTGACATGGGTGAAAACAAAGAGCCTTTCTGGACTGCCCATGACACGAGCTTTCATATGAAATAAAGCACACTCTAATACATAACTGTAGCCCCATCCACTGCCCTGGCGATCCTAGCGAGTCACTGTAGGACAAGCCATGCGGTTCTAACGGAGTGGTTAACGTCACCCCCCCCCCCCAAGATTTTTCTCAGAGGCCCCAATGCTCACAAAAATCTGATGGTTAGAACCCATGCTATATCTCCACTTCCCATCACCCAGCGGCAGTAAAAGATCTGGCACAGTTCTTCAACAAAACATTTTTCAAAATTATAACCCTCCCCAACACCATAGGTTAAATTATATGTAGTTATGCTCCTCAAGAGCGAGCTTCTCTAGCCCAGCATTCTGAGAGGAGTGCAACTCAGAATTACTGCTATAACATACTAACAAAATTCAACTATCAAAGAAAGAGTTTTTATTTGATTTTTATGTTTATAATTTGTTTATTTCGGCTGCACTATAGGGGCAAGCCTAGTTTTTTTCTTCTATACCAAATGCTCAACTCCTGCTTTACGACCCAATACGCTGGGCTACAACCGCGAGCCAACAAGCACCAAGCTCAAAATACCATTCAAACTAAAGCAGGAGGCTACCCGTGTGTCAATCTACCCAGGATCATCTACCCTCGAAAGACAATCTGCAATCACGTTGTCACAACCGGCAATATGGCGTATGTCCAGGTTATATTCCTGTAACATTAGCGACCACCTGGTCAGCCTCATATTCCGATTGTGAAACTGGTTCAAAAACTTAAGAGGGTGATGATCTGTGTAAATTACAACGACTGGACCTTAGGCTGGAACATAGACCTCGAAATGCCTCAGTGCAAGTACAATTGCCAGCAGCTCTTTCTCGACAACAGAGTAGTTCTTTTGGGCTGAATTGAACTTCTTCGAGTAGAAACTAACAGGATGTTTCAGCCCATCATCGTCCTTTTGCATAAGGACGGCACCAGCCCCCACACCACTAGCATCCGTTGCTAGTTGGAAAGGTAGGCTAAAGTCAGGGGCCCTGAGGATCGGGTGAGTGCACAACAGGTGTTTTACTACGCTAAACGCCTTCTCACACTCAGGCGCCCATTTGAATTTCTTATCCTTCGCTAAAAGATCTGTCAGAGGTGCTAGCACGGTAGAGTACCCCTTAATGAAGCGTCTGTAGTATCCGATCATACCTAAGAACCTCATGATCTGCTTCTTGGTGACTGGCCGGGGAAAGTGATCAATCGCAGCTATCTTGTTCTGTGGGGGGCACACCTGTCCCAACCCCACCATGAACCCAAGATACTGCACGGACGCCCGCACAAAATCACACTTTGCCAGGTTGACCACCAAGCCAGCCTCACTAAGCCTCTTGAACAGGAGTTCTACGTGCTCACAATGACTCGTAAAGCTGTTGTCATAGATAATAACATCGTCGAGGTATACTGTGCAATTAGGAATGTCTCCGTTATATCATTCATCAAACTCTGAAAGGTAGCGGGTGCGTTCTTTAGACCATAAGGCATAACGTTACAGCGGTAGGTAGCACCATCCACCACAAAACCACATACCTCTTTCGCTCGTTCGGACAAGGGCACCTGCCAGTATCCCTTAACCAAGTCCACCTTGGTTAGGTACTTTGCATTGCCTATCTTGTCCACACAGTCGTCGACCCGAGGAAGAGGGTAGGGGTTGGTGGGCGTCAAACCGTTTAACCGTCTGTAGTCTACACAGAATCGCACCTTACCATCCGGTTTTGGTTGCAGCGTGACTGGAGATGTCCACTTCACCACCCCCTTCTCAATCAGCCCCCTTGTTAACATATACTCCAACTCCGCCCGGAGGGCCGGCAGTTTAATAGGGGGCACCCTATAAGGAACTGACCTGCAAGGGGGGTGGTCTCCTACGTCCACGTCGTGCACCTCTAGGGTAGTGAGGCCTGGGTGCTCCGCGAAAACAGAGGGGTATGAACCGAACAGGCTCTCCACAGCCACCCGCTGATGCTCAGGTAAGTGTTGCAACGCTTCCTGAGCCGCCTGGTTCGTGTTCCCCGCCCACTGGTTCGCAGAGACATGATGATCCCAGTTATCCTCCACCTGAGCTTGACTGTCCCGTTCTCCTTCTCCACCTTGACTGCTAAACGTCATCACAGGCACAGTGAGAGGCTCAGGGGGTGCCTCACATACTCCTTCATAAGATTAACGTGACATAACTGATTGCGCTTACGTCTGTCTGGAGTGGCTACCAAGTAATCCAGGTCCGATAGCTTCTCAACCACCCTATAAGGACCAGTGTACTTCGCGGATAAGGGGTGACCTACAAGGGGCAGTAGAATCAACACCTCCTGTCCCACGTGAAACTCCCTGAGTTTAACCTTGAGGTCGTACCTGTCCTTCATGAGGGCCTGAGAGCTAGTCAAACTACGGCCAGCCAACTCCAGACTGCGCAACATCCGTTCCCGACTGTCGAGGACATACTTGAGCATAGAACAAGGTTTTTCTGCACCCTCCCATATTTCTTTTACCATATGGAGAGGCCCTCTGACACAGTGTCCAAAGACGAGCTCATTAGGGCTGAATCCCAAACTTTCCCCAGGTACCTCCCGTGCAGCAAACAAAACATATGGCAGGCCAAGATCCCAATCTTACCCATTCTCAAAGCAATAACAACGAAGCATAGATTTTAAGGTTGAGTGCCATCGCTCTAACACACCCTGGCTCTCCGGATGATACGCAGATGCCACAACCGTAACAATCCCATGCTGCTGCATAGTTTGAACAAAGAGGTTAGAAGTGAAGTTGGATCCTTGGTCTGACTGAATCTCCTGCGGGTAAGCATACCGGGAAAAATACACTAGCAAGTTTCGGACCACCGTCTTCGCTAACCCATTTCTCATAGGGTAAGCGTCAGGGTACCTTGTTGCTACATCCATGATGGTCAGGAGAAACTTGTTTCCGGCACTTGTAGGGGGAAGGGGGCCAACCATATCCACTATAACCTTACT
The DNA here is from genome assembly GCA_032716605.1 of Paralithodes platypus. Lineage (NCBI taxonomy): Eukaryota > Metazoa > Arthropoda > Malacostraca > Decapoda > Lithodidae > Paralithodes > Paralithodes platypus. The sequence goes on along the minus strand of CM064543.1, from coordinate 28,552,533 downwards.
AAAGGGAGGCCCACTGACAGGAATGGGGTGTAACGGCGCCTTAGGAATGCTCTGATTCGGTTTGCCAACCTTCTGACACACATCACACATTGCCACCCATGACACAACTTGTGCTCTCAGACCAGGCCAACAAAAATAATTTCCCCAAGGCTGCAACCGTCTTACGGACACCCAGATGTCCCGCCAGTGGTACATCATGGGCCAACCTAAGTAGGCTTTCCCTGCAAACCCTCGGCACGACCAGCTGGTCTACCTCTCCTGACCCCCCCTCCCAATTCCTCTGCGGATCTTGGAATCGCCGGTATAATATGCCATCTATGACAAAAAAATCTCCCGACTGTGCATCACTGTCCTCCTCCAACTCGACAGCACCGGTACCACATTCAAGAACCTCCAGGTCTTCCAATTGCAACTTACGAATGTCCGAAGGAGCAAGCCTATCCAAGTGTTTGCAAAACAACTCATGCCCCCTCCTACATTAAATTTGGCCTCCTGTTGCTCTCTCTCTGCGTACCGTTGCTGTCTCATCGTCTTTTTAAGCCCATCCACTGCCTTCTCAGGAACAGTTAAGGGGTCTTCTCTAGACTCTAAAATTGGTCCTAATAATGAGTCCCCGAGAATGTCCGCTGATACTGAACTCTCAACCGCATCAACTTTCAACCCCTTCTCGGTACCCTTCCTCCGCTGATCTAAAGACTGTTGACCAGAATGTGACTCCCTGGATGCAAGGGAACGGGTGACAACACACGCCATAGGTTGCCCCCGACACTTCTCAACCCACTCCTACTCCTCCCTACTCACGTCGGCCGGCTTCTCGGCAACGACCAAGGGTGGAGCCTCAGAAGTAGGCCCCGCAAAGTCGTTGCCGAGAAGGAGGTCGACGCCCCCAACAGGTAACTTCTCCACAATTCCTACATCCAGGTCACGAGTCACACCATCAACTTCCATCTTCATTCTTACAAGCGGGTTTGACCTTGTTGCATTAACTCCCTGAACCACAACCACCCGCGCCGTATTTACAGGTTTACCAGTGAAATTCCTCAACAATGTTTGCGATGCCCCAGTGTCACGCAAAATTCTCACCTCATGTCTTCTACCCCCCCACTCCACACAACCGAGTCCCCTGTGGTCACTAAAGGTATCACGGACAGGGAATAAGCCTTCCGGATCCTTCTGCACTGGCAGTGTATTTACCTCGGAAGAATTGCCTCTAACAAACTCCGATGTCCTCTTGAACACTCCAATGCCGTGAGCAAAAGACACGGATGCCGGAGGAGGTCGACTAGGGCACTCATTTGCTTTATGACCCTCCTTGTGGCACTTAAAACACATAAATTTCGGTTTCGGCTTATACTGTGATGTAACAGGCCCCTGACTTTTCTTATACGGCGTGGTGTTAGGTTTGAATTCAGTTTTAGTTTCATTGCTCTTTTGTTTAAATGTGTCGTTGCTACGGGGAGGGGGAGGATAACGGTCCCTAGCACTTGCATCGTACTTCTGTGAGGACCCGCAACCCCGAATCAACGACAGCCGTAGATCAGCCATTTCTGCTGCTTCTACTAGAGTTCTTGTGTTTTTCTCCTTTAAGTTCAAAGTTAGATCACCGCCCGTGCTCTTAAAGAACTGCTCCAACATCATTAACTGCTTAATTTCATCAAATGTTGTGACCTTCTCAGATCGGAGCCAGTTCCCCATAGCATCGGACAAGTCCCGGGCGTGTTCCAAAAAGGTGCTATCTCTTCCCTTAGTTACACCCCGGAACTTCAAACGGTACGTTTCTGGTTTCAGTTCGTAAGCCCTCAGGACAGCCTCCTTGAGATCCTCGTACACAATACATAACTCCAAAGGTAACGCATCGTAGGCTTTAAGACCCTTGCCTATTAATCTAGAGGATACAAGTGCTGCCCATTTATTCTCTGGCCACTGGTGTTCCTGGCACTTCTTCTCAAAGCGTGTGAAAAATTCTGTTACACCACTCTCATCAAACACCGGAACCAGTTTCAATAAGTGCGAGAGAGACTGCTCATGAACACGGTTACCAGCCCCAAGTCGCTGTCCCGTTGTCTCTACACGCGACTTCTCTACATCCATGTCAGCACAGTACCTAGTCGACTCTAAATCAGCTTGGATTTTTGCTAGCTCTATGTGCTGGTGACTTTTTCTCTCTTCTATCTTGGCTCTCTCTTCTATCTTGGCTAATTCTAATTGCTGCTGAAGCTCACATTTTCTCTCTTCGATCTTGGCTGATTCTATTTGCTGCTGATGCTGAAGCTTAGCTAATTCGAGCTTAAACAATAATTCTGGAGATAACCCTTGAGGAGGTGAAGGTGCTACAATGTTTGAAATTACCGGTGGTCCCCCCAGGGGCAACCCACCCTGCCATTCACCACCCAACTGCGGAAGCGTACCCGGGGTCGGCAAACTACTGGGATGGCTGGGAGTCGAGTGTAGGGAAAGCATGGCCGAAGGGCTCTGAGCACTCAACCCATCTCGCTCACCAGTCCCCCTGCCCAGTACACACGTTATCAAGTTATCCTTGGTCATGCTGCTAGTAACCGCATGACCGATAGCTGTGGCCAGGCATTGAAGACCGTACCGATCCATACCCTCCAACCGCTCGGCAGTAACAGGCCATTGCAAAAATATCCTAGCATCCTCCTCACAGTTCACCTGATTAACCATATCATCATACTGCTGTTCCTCAGTTTCGACATTACGTACTGTGTCTCCATTCTCCTCTGATCCGGTATAAGACATGATGCTCACAAAAATTTCCCACCTCAATATTCAGAATAGAAGTACCCCAAACTCTTATACCTCAATATACACACAAAAATTCTCGGAAATACTCAAGGGCTATACTATGTTGCAAAAAATAATTATTCTTGCTGATCCCCGCAAAATATTCCCCAAAACAACAAATGTTCCCTGCTAATAAATGTAGGTTCACCAAATCCTAGGTAAGGTCGCCATTTGTTACGACTGGGGTTGAAATATATCAGGGCTCTTATTCATTGGACTAGTAATGGCATAAATGCTACAACGGAAAGCGCTAGATCCAACCTCTGATGTATATTCCCAGTGAACAAAGAACACAAATACTCTACAGAGTTCTATATGCAATAATAGGCTATCAAACTCTCAATAAATGTGCGTCTACTCTAGGCTTAATGTTATGTGAAAACAGCCTATTACTACCTATAACCGAAGGTGCTTGGTTATGGTATGCAAAGTAAGGTGGTAAGAGAAGTTACAGCTTACGTTACTTTAATCAATAAATGTCAGGCACTCCTGCATGAAAGAAAGTGCACTAAAGTCCTTCAACACTAACAAGGAATCTTCTTTAAATGTTAGATGCTATAAAGATGCTCGTATCGGAAATGGAACCCAAAAAGGCAGGCAGCGGAACAATGCTCGTGCAGGCTATGCACACAAAAAGGCAGAATATATAATGCCGTCGGAGCCAAGAATATCCTAAACACTACAACAATAATAATAATCGCCACGACAATGCAGTATTCCTATCAACAAAAAGAGCCCAAGTCGTTTGTGTCTCAATACATCAAACTAGGCTGCGAAATGCTTGTGTAATCATAAATGGGTATGCATAAAAAGAGTAATTAGGTTAATATACTTAATGTCTACAGTGACTGATAAAGTCTAGCTAGAGTCAATGATACGAGATACTGGTGCGCATGGCATGCCGCATAGCCTAGTGCAAATCTCAAGTCTGTGCGTCAAATATTACGTTATAATGAAGGGTAGCTCTCTTGAGAAACCTTAATACCGAAGTATTAAGCGTTCTCCTGGCGTACCTCAAAGACAAACAATCGAGACTAGAACAGTGCAGAATGGTATAGGCAAAAAGCCCTCACTCGTGCATGCTCTACTCTCAATGGCACACAGACTAGAATTTACTCAATCAACTCCAGTTCTCAGGTATGTCGTGCAGCTTTTTCCTAAAGCCAGCACTTATAGGAAACAATACCTTATAATATCAGACTCCTAGTCTAGCATTATCTAATCCAGCAGAACACTAATAATTAAAGGAAGCGGCAATATGAAAGCCAACCAATGCTTCGTGATCCACTTATCTTAACAACTAACATACATGGGTTATATCAGACCTTAACGCACAATACAACTGGCCAGCATGAAGCTGATTTTGCAGAGTTAACCAGAGGGGGTATAATATTAATAAAAAGGTGGTGAAAGATATGAAAAAGAGAGAGGTAGGCAGAGGAAAAGATTCTCAGGTGCGGAGCGGGGGACAGATAGCAAGGGAAAAAAAGATGGATGCGTTCTAGAAACCAGATCTGAGGGAGAGAGTGGCGAGGAACTGTATATATACTCGCACTAGCTCGAGGCGCGTGGGAAAAAAGCGGTTACAAGTCCTCTAGCCACTAGCAAGGGAGCTAGCAGCATGGTAAGGACCTCTCTCCACCAACCCCCGCGAGGCAGCCAGCCGTGACGTCATCGAGCGGGACAAAAACACTGCGCGCTCCCTCTCACTCTGTTCTACTCTCTCTCTCTCTCTCCCAGATCCCATCATTACTAGTTAATGATAAAACATATACTTAACAATTAAATATATAAAGCCTTGACATGGGTGAAAACAAAGAGCCTTTCTGGACTGCCCATGACACGAGCTTTCATATGAAATAAAGCACACTCTAATACATAAACTGTAGCCCCATCCACTGCCCTGGCGATCCTAGCGAGTCACTGTAGGACAAGCCATGCGGTTCTAACGGAGTGGTTAACGTCACATTATCTATTGACTTTAGTGCACAGCGAAGGTTTTGGTTCTAATGTTATGAGTCCTGACTTGTCAATGAGTTCATTTGGCTTAAATATAATTATAATTTATTCCAAATATAAATATATAATAGGCCTACACTTGAATAAGTCAATTCTACATATAATTTAGTCCATAACACTATTTACTATAAATATAAGGTAGGTTAAGTATGGATTAATGTTACAGTTCTGTAGTTCGAAATTCATTGTATTGATTGATTGATTGACTATATTTATTAAGAGTTACATACACCCTGATAGGGACAGAAAGTCGGCGTATTTGTTAAAAGCACCCCAATACAGCATAATCACTCCCACAGGGATAACCCATGGGATAACCTACACAATTTTAGCTAAGTTATTTCCATCAGGGTCCCTGTTGTAAGGTAAGATTGAGAAGTCTACAAGGGAGTCGAACAAACTACAGTAGAAAGTGAAACTCCACCATATTGTAGACCCCCTGTATCATCTCAATGAAAGATCTAATAATAAATATCCTAGTAATAGCCTACCAAGACAAATACCGTGCAACAATTAATTACTTAAAATATAGTAGTAGGCTATACAAAATCAGTTATTTCTACATGCAGAGAATATTATTTGGTGGCCTATTACATGTTGCAAAGAATATTTTATGGCCTATTACATGTTGCAAAGTATATTTTGTGGCCTATTACATGTTGTGAAGTATATTTATGGCCTATTACATGTTGCGAAGTATATTTTGTGGCCTATTAGATGTTGCGAAGTATATTTATGGCATATTACATGTTGCGAAGTATATTTTGTGGCCTATTGCATGTTGCAAAGTATATTTTGTGGCCTATTACATGTTGTGAAGTATATTTATGGCCTATTACATGTTGCGAAGTATATTTTGTGGCCTATTAGATGTTGCGAAGTATATTTATGGCCTATTACATGTTGCGAAGTATATTTTGTGGCCTATTACATGTTGCGAGGTATATTTTGTGGCCTATTACATGTTGCGAAGTATATTTATGGCCTACTACATGTTGCGAAGTATATTTTGTGGCATATTACATGTTGCGAAGTATATTTGTTGACCAATTGCATGTTGCAAAGTATATTTTGTGGCCTATTTCATGCTGCGAAGAATATTTTTTGGCCTATTACATGTTCCGAATAATATTTGTTGGCCTAACACATGCCATGAAGAATATTTGGTGGCCTAACACATGCCGTTAACAGTATTTGGGAGTTAGGCCACCTAGAGTTATTAACGGCATGTGTTAGACCACCAAACGTTATTCGCAGCATGGGTTAGGCCACTAAATATTCTTCACAGCATGTGTTAGGCCACCATATATTATTTATGGCATATATTAGGCCACCATATATTATTCGCAGCATGTGTTAGGCTACCAAATATTCTTTGCAGCATGTAATAGGCCATAAATATTCTTCGCGGCAAATGATAGGCCCAAAAATATTATGCGCAGCATGTAATAGGCCACAAAATATTCTTCGCAACATGTAATAGGCCACAAAATATACTTCGCAACATGTAATAGGCCATAAATATTCTTCACAACATGTAATAGGCCACAAAATATACTTTGCAACATGTAATAGGCCATAAAATGTTCTTCGCAACATGTAATAGGCCACAAAATATATTTCACAACATGTAGTAGGCCACAAATTATACTTCGCAACATGTAATAGGCCACAAAATATACTTTGCAACATGTAATAGGCCACAAAATATACTTCGCAACTTTTGATATCCCACCAAAAATACTTCGCAACATGTAATAGGCCTATTACATGTTGCGAAGAATATTTATGGCCTATTACATGCTGCAAAGAATATTTTGTGGCCTATTACATGCCGCAAAGAATATTTATGGCCTATTACATGTTGCAAAGAATATTTTATGGCCTATTACATGTTGCGAAGAATATTTATGGCCTATTACATGCTGCAAAGAATATTTTATGGCCTATTACATGTTGCAAAGAACATTTTATGGCCTATTACATGTTGCGAAGTATATTTTGTGGCCTATTACATGTTGCAAAGTATATTTTGTGGCCTAATACATGCTGCGAAGAATATTTTTTGGCCTATTACATGTTGCGAATAACATTTGTTGGCCAAACACATGCCGTGAAGAATATTTGGTAGCGTAGCACATGCCGTTAACAGTATTTGGCAGTTAGGCCACCTAGGGTTATTAACGGCATGTTTAGGCCACCAAAAGTTATTCTCAGCATGGGTTAGGCCACTATATATTCTTCACAGCATGTGTTAGGCCACCATATATTATTAATGGCATATATTAGGCCACCATATATTATTCGCGGCATGTGTTAGGCTACCAAATATTCTTTGCAGCATGTAATAGGCCATAAATATTCTTCGCGGCATCTAATAGGCCAAACAAAATTATGCGCAGCATGTAATAGGCCACAAAATATTCTTCGCAACATGTAATAGGCCACAAAATACACTTCGTAACATGTAATAGGCCATAAATATTCTTCGCAACATGTAATAGGCCACAAAATATATTTCGCAACATGTAATAGGCCACAAGATATACTTCGTAACATGTAATAGGCCACAAAATATACTTCGCAACATGTAATAGGCCACAAAATATACTTCACATGTAATAGGCCACAAAATATACTTCGCAACTTTTAATATGCCACAAAATATACTTCGCAACATGTAATAGGCCTATTACATGTTGCGAAGAATATTTATGGCCTATTACATATTGCAAAGAATATTTTGTGGCCTATTACATGCCGCGAAGAATATTTATGGCCTATTACATGCTGCAAATAATATTTTATGGCCTATTACATGTTGCGAAGAACATTTTATGGCCTATTACATGTTGCGAAGTATATTTAGTGGCCTATTACATGTTGCAAAGTATATTTTGTGGCCTATTACATGTTGCGAAGAATATTTATGGCTTATTACATGTTGCAAAGTATATTTTGTGACCTGTTACATGTTGCGAAGAATATTTTGTGGCCTATTACATGTTGCGCATAATTTTTTTTGGCCTATTGTATGCCGCAAAGAATATTTATGGCCTATTACATGCTGCCAAGAATATTTGGTAGCCTAACACATGCCGCAAATAATATTTGGTGGCCTAATATATGCCATAAATAATATATGGTGGCCTAACACATGCTGTGAAGAATATATAGTGGCCTAACCCATGCTGCGAATAACTTTTGGTGGCCTAACACATGCCGTTAATAACCCTAGGTGGCCTAACTCCCAAATACTGTTAACGGCATGTTAGGCCACCAAATATTTTGAACGGCATGTGTTAGGCCAACACATATTATTCGCAACATGTAGTAGGCCAAAAAGTATTCTTCGCAGCATGTAATAGGCTACAAAATATACTTTGCAACATGTAATAGGTCACAAAATATGCTTCGCAACATGTAATAGGCCACAAAATATACTTCGCAACATGTAATAGGCCACACTAGCCTATATTTTAAGTAATTAATTGTTGCACGGTATTTGTCTTGGTAGGCTATTTATTATTAGATCTTTCATCGAGATGGTACAGGTCTACAATGTGGTGGAGTTTCACTTTCTACTGTAGTTTGTTCGACTCCCTTGTAGAATTCTCATTCTTACCTCACAACAGGGACCCTGATGGAAATAAGTTAGCTAAAATTGTGTAGGTTATCCCATAGGTTATCCCTGTGGGAGTGATCATGCTGTATTGGGGTGCTTTTAACAAATACGCCGACTTTCTGTCCCTACCAGGGTGTATGTAACTCTTAATAAATATAGTCAATCAATCAATCAATACAATGAATTTCGAACTACAGAACTGTAACATTAATCCATATTTAACCTAGCTTATATTTATCGTAAATAGTGTTATGGACTAAATTATAGGTCAATATACAGGAGGCGCTACAATATTGGTAACAAATTAAGCTCAATAGCATGTGATTAAGCGATTTTTCTCCAAATTGTTGATGTAGGTGTCATTCCCGGGAAACTAACATAATACATATTATATGGATATTTACGTTTTAAGGGTTTGTTTACACTTCTTCTTTTTCGTCTTCATCTGGGAGACTTCTTTTCCGTGACTGTCAGTCAACAACTGAGACATCTGGTGGCGAATGCAATGAACTATACTGGTGGCGTCGTAGCCAAAGTAATCACCCTGCCTAATTCATGCCAAGAGTACTCGAGTTCACTGACACGTGATGTCTATCGACCAATCAGGTGATGCCATGATTTGGAAAACAGGTGGCCCAAGATATAAGCTGTCAGTTTGACTCTGGCCAGTTTGTGTAGAGGGTGTGAGCCGATCAAAGCTTTTTCCACCGTCTTTAAAAACACTGAGGCTGCTTAAGACCTTTTCGCCTTCCAATAAGTGTAAACTGTCCAAAGTGCAATAACCAGTGTTCCAAATACAGCTGACGAGGACAGCTGGTTTTGAAATGCACATACACTTGTTTTACATGGAAAAATTCGAAACAAAAATCCACCAGCTGTTGACCAAGATGAGTGGTGATCGAGCCTCCAGCGGCCAGCCCAGTACCTCCTCTGTTCATTAACCCGGGAGCTGCGGGGAGACTCTTAAGAGTTCCCCCGGCGCACTGCGGGAAGACTCTTAAGAGTCAGAGAAAATAAAAATCAACTTTTGACATCGAAATTTTTTTTTTTTTTTATATTTTTTTTTTTTTTTTGGCCCCTGGGCCATGCAAAATCTCAGTCCTCTACCTCCCCTCCTTCCCCACTTTCCTCCTCTCCTTCAGTTATCACCTATTTTCCCTGTTATTCCCTTATTCTGAGGTATATTTTCGTGCTAACATTAGAAATCCGATTGGAGGGTGTGGTCATCACTGATAGCAAGCGAGTGCAAGAGAGAGAGAGAGTATCGATCGACTGTGTCTCAGTGGCCTTGGGGGAAATTGGCGGGAAAGCAGATTGCCTCACCCATACATTATACAACTCGCGGGCTATATCTCCGATTTTGACCATCCAAACGCTGTTTTCACTCGTTTTATTGTTGTTTCAGGTTAATACCTTTATAATCAACCCATAATAGGCGCATATGGATAAGTATTAATGCTATTAATGGCACAATGAATAATTTAGTGACGGAAACACCTCAAATACGTCAGCACAGGGGGACGTTTCCAATTACCCCCATGCGCACTTCAGAGGTTAAGGTTAGTTGGTTGGGACAACATAAAGGAGCCGGACCACAGCTAGCTCGGGAATCTTAATGGGTGATCGCAAAGTAACAAAGTAACAGATTTTTTCGCATAGGATTAAACTGGCATGCAAGGGCTAGTTGGTTATACTGATGTTTTGGACCGACAGTTAGCCCATCGATCTTTTTAGGCCTAATAGGTCCGGTAGAGCATAGGCTATACATCCTTGCTATATATGTCATTAAGAGCTGAAATGTATTATAAGGAACAAAAATAAAATAAAATACATAGGCCTACTGTAAAACAATAAGTTTTTCAGCCAGTACCCAACCAGCGGGGTTGTGGGGGCGGCAGCCCCCACCAATAATACTAGGTTAGGTTAGGTAAGGTTGTTAGGTTAGGCTAATGTTAACCCCATTCTTACTAGGTTAGGTTAGGTTGTTAGGTTAGGCTAATGTTAACCCCATTCTTACTAGGTTAGGCTAGGTAAGGTTGTTAGGTTAGGCTAATGTTAACCCCATTCTTACTAGGTTTAGGTTAGGTAAGGTTGTTAGGTTAGGCTAATGTTAACCCCATTCTTACTAGGTTAGGTTAGGTAAGGTTGTTAGGTTAGGCTAATATTAACCCCATTCTTACTAGGTTAGGTTAGGTAAGGTTGTTAGGTTAGGCTAATGTTAACCCCATTCTTACTAGGTTAGGTAAGGTTGTTAGGTTAGGCTAATGTTAACCCCATTCTTACTTCGTTAGGTTAGGCTAATGTTAACCTTATGAAAACCCAAACAAAGATTTTATTAGGGTTACTGTGTAATTTTAACATGAACATTAGTAAAATCCGAGCCAAGTTTCGTCAAAATTTGGCTCGTGTTTTCTAAATGTCGGGTTATATGGGTATGGAAATTTACAAAACCCGAGCCAACATGTTAATAAGGTTACTGTGTTATTTTCATTTTTAAGTTAGTTAAATCCGAGCCAAGTTTCGTCAAAACTTGGCTCGGGTTTTCAAAAAGTCGGGTTTTATGGGTCTGGAAATTGACAAAACCCGAGCCAATAATTACCAAGGTTACTGTATTTTTTTCATTTTTACATTTGTTAAATCCGAGCCAAGTTTCGTCAAAACTTGGCTCGGGTTTTCAAAAAATCGGGTTTTATGGGTCTGGAAATTGAACAAACCCGAGCCAAATTTGGGTTACAAATGTGTATTATCGTGTTCTATACGCTTTTTACCCCTCAATTTCCCTGATCTTCATAGCCCTCCCCACTATCGGGGGGCGTGTCTTTAGATTGATGGATAATGGGTAAATGCTTAATTCCCATTCAATGTCATCACTAGATACGACTAAAACACCAAAAACAAAATCAAAATACCAAAAAAAATACCTGAAAAACACATTGTTGCGTCTCCTGTATATTAACCAAATTATATGTAGAATTGACTTATTCAAGTGTAGGCCTATTATATTTTTATATATTTTTTTTTTTTTTTTTTTTTTTTTTTTTTTTTAAGAGACATTTTATTTGGAATAAATTATAATTATTATTTAAGCCAAATGAACTCATTGACAAGTCAGGAGTCATAACATTAGAACCAAAACCTTCGCTGTGCACTAAAGTCAATAGATAATATTTCGGTTCTGTCATGACTGTTCATGCTTAACATTATAGTGGAGAACTTTATATCAGATTCAAATAATACGTAATGGCATTGTCTATGGTTGTATTTTATTGAAGTAGTAATAGGTATCTATTATAATAGGACATATAGTATTAAGGCGAATACACTGAATGCCGAATGATCGCTATACTGGGACTAAACACTGTTGCCAGATACGCTTTAACTCTTACTATCGTAAAACATAATGGGATATATTTATTTGCATAATTTAAAGTACCGAGGGCATTATTATAAGAATTTCCTATTACTTTGTAGTTATATTTTCATGACTTAGTGCTCCAATGTTGGCTGTCCAGGGTTATATGCATGGTTGAAGTTAGTCTTGTGACTTGGTAATAGTCATCCTAGGGTAAACTCGAGCTGTGGTTGGTCCTAATTTACCCTATGGCATCTACCAGTCTCGACTTGGTAAATATGCGGCCGGGTTTGAGCGTGAGCGTTTTTTTTTTGTTTTTTTTATGATATCTTTGGTATTCTCTCCTTCTCTCCCCCTTTTCTCTCTCTCTCTCCCCCTTTTCTCTCTCTCTCTCTCTGTGTGTGCGTGTGTGTGTGTGTGTGTGTGTGTGTATGTATGTATGTATGTATGTACAGTTGGAAATATAAAAAATACCTTGAGGCAATCTTAGGACCAGAAACCTGCGCTCTCTCTCTCTCTCTCTTGCTTAAAAGGGTTGTGACGTCATACCAAGATGGCGGCGGTGAGAGAGAGAGAGAGAGAGAGAGACAGACAGATGAGAGGTCCTTCCTGTACTGAAAAATCTGGTCACACCATTATGCCGTCTGTTCTAAGACGTTTTGCCTCATTCACCCTACTACTACTATTGACAGTAGGCTCCTGACCTTTGACCAGTGAGGACGTACCCAGTGACCGCTCGTGACATACCTGTTTATCCCCTAGTGAGGTGAACATTCTTAGTGATGGCTTGTGCTGATGAGATTGTCCCCTCTTCCCATGTTCTCCAGCTTTGTCTTGCTTTGCAAGAGAGGCTGGAGAATGTTGAGCTCGAGGTCCAATCTCTCAAGGACGAGAACTTAGCATTGAAGATGGCATTTGAGGAAAAAAAAAAATGCCACTGGTGTAGGAAACCCGGACTCTTCCTGGAAGGTGGCATCTTCAAGAGGAATGAAATTAACCTTCCAGAAGCAGTATGGGACTGTTAAAAACAAGTATAGCGCCCTGGATGACGAGTGTGATGGCAGTGAAGGGGGAAAGGAGGAAGGAGATGACCCGTCTTACAGCGGGGCAGTGGGAGGGGAGGAAATCTGCAGCTACTTCTGCTGCTACTACTTCTGCTACAGGCCGGCAACAGAAAACAGCTAAGTCTATTTTAATTGTAGGGGATTCAGTGGTTAAATACCTTGGTAGGGCTACTAACACACATGTTGGTAAAGTTGTCTGTCTGCCTGGTGCCGGAGTCGAGAAGGTGGCAGAAAAGCTAGATGGTGTCATGGAAGCGAGTGGAGAGGACCCCATCATCTTCCTCAACGCAGGGAGCAACGACATTTGGAAATGCAGGACTGAGGAGTTGCTCACCACGTACCAGGAAATGTTGGAGAGGATCAAGGAGAAGGGTGGAGTTCCTGTGGTACACAGTATCCTACCAAGAAGAGGGGTAAGGAAGGAATGGTCCTCCAGGGCTATTGGTGTAAATAGCCGGCTGGAGAAGTATTGCAAGGCAAATACTATTCCATTCCTGGATAACTGGACCCTCTTCTACGGTAAGGATGAACTGTATGCCCAGGATGGAGTACATCTCTCTCGACTAGGAGTTTCGACCTTAGCCAGCTCACTCGACAAGTTTGTTGCGGGGTTTTGTTAATAAACCATAGGTGTGTAAGTAAAATAGAATCCCAGCCACATGAAATTGATAGTAATAACGAACATTCTGATAGCGTAGCTTTTCCGTCTAGGTCCAGTAGTTCAACAGGTAAAAATAAATTAGTTAAAAACAATAGAAAAATAGTTGCAAATACAAGTAATAGTTTGAGGGTTTATTATACAAATTGCAGGAGTTTATGTAACAAAATGAACGAACTTAGAGCACTGGTTAGCAAAGAAAATATAGACATAATAGCGCTAACTGAAGCATGGATTAATACAGAAACCAGGCATTTTTTAGCAGAGTTTGATATACCGGGATATAGTTTGTTTAAATATGACCGAACAAGTAGGCGGGTCGACGTTATAGCAGTGTTTGTCAGGTTTTCATTAAAAAGCTGTACTAAATCAGGTATTAGAATAAATAATGAAAATGAAAGTGTTTGGGTAGAAGTTAACGAAGGTAGTGAGACTTTAGTTATTGGAGTTATGTATAGACCGCCAAATATGAGTAGAAATGACGGAACATCATTATGGGAGGAAATTAAAATAGCATCAAGGCTTAGCAACGTGTGCATTATGGGGGATTTTAATTTCCCTAATATAGATTGGCAGCAACAAATAGGCGACTGATTCGAAGGAGTTTATTGAGGTAGTACAAGATAGTTTTTTATCTCAATTCATAGATACGCCGACTAGAGGTGATAATATTCTCGATTTAGTTTTCAGTAACAATGAACATATGATAAATAGTGTAGAAATCGGGGACCACCTAGGAAATAGTGATCACAATTCTGTGTATTTTAATATACAATGGAAAGGTAATATCAGAGAGAATACAACATTAATACCTGACTTCAGAAAAGCCAATTATGGTGGGTTAAGAGAAGCCCTGTTAGCGGACCCTATGGTCAAAAAATTAAGTCGATCCAGGTGTCCAAATGAGTGTATCCTTTCTCAGGCACCTGTCATCTTAAGTCAGGAAGAGACGTCAAACTTGGTAGATACATACGATAATTTTATCAAGTCAGTATTCAATGCGCAAAATAAATATATCCCCAAAAGAAAATTTAGATCAACACAGAACCAACCCAAATGGATGAATACTAGACTATTAGATCTTCTAGGAAAAAAGAGAGGAATATAGAAAAATTAAAAAAGGCGAAATTCACCTACTTGCTTACTATCAGAATCTATCACGACAGGTAAAAAAGGATATTAGTAAAGAAAAAAGAAATTATGAAATTAAGGTTGCCAATGACTCAAAAAATAATCCTAAAGCTTTTTACCAACTATATAAATCCAAGGTTAGAGATGTAATTGGTCCCCTTAAAACTTCGATAGGAGAAATGACAGAAAATGATTTAGAAATGTGCAGTACATTAATTAGTCAATTTCTTTCCGTTTTCACTAATGAAAATTTGCCACAGTACCCAGAAGTCCGTAAGGTATACAGCGATAGTAGTAGAATAGGTAAAGTACGGTTACTATAAGTAGAAATGATGTGCTTAAGGAAATTGACGGACTGAAACCTCAAAAATCGCCTGGTCCTGACGAGGTATATGCTAGAGTATTAAAACAATGCAGAGATGAGTTAAGTTACCCATTAGCATTTTTATTTAACAAGTCTTTAGAAACAGGTTTAGTTCCAGAAGCTTGGAAGCTTGCAAATGTAGTTCCGATCTTCAAAAAAGGTGATAAATCGATAGCATCCAATTACCGTCCCATTAGTCTCACATCAATCATAGGAAAGTTGCTAGAGTCTATTATTGCTAGGAAAATTAGAAACCACTTAGACAAATTTAACTTAATAAATTCTTCTCAGCATGGATTCACTCAGGGACGTTCTTGCCTTACTAATTTACTTAGCTTTTTCTCAGAGGTATATGAAGCAGTAGATAGTGACAAGTCATATGATATTATTTATTTAGATTTCAGTAAAGCATTCGACAGAGTCCCTCATGAGAGATTGATGAGAAAGGTTGAGGCACATGGAATAGGAGGATCGTTGTTGGGATGGATTAGGTCATGGTTAATTGGTAGGAAACAGAGAGTCAGCATAAATGGTACCAAGTCAGAGTGGGGAGCAGTCAAAAGTGGTGTCCCCAGGGATCGGTATTAGGTCCCCTGTTGTTTCTTATATACATAAATGACCTAGATTTAGGTATAACTAGTAGGATAAGTAAATTCGCAGACGATACTAAAATGGGGACATCAATTGATTCAGATAGCGATATAGAGTGCCTGCAAAGGGATCTAGATACCTTACATGAATGGTCAGTAAATTGGCAGATGAAGTTTAACATTGACAAATGCAAGGTACTAAAGATAGGGAAGATGCATACAAATGTTAAATATAAACTAGCTAATTTAGAATTAGAAAATTCAGACTGTGAGAAAGATCTAGGTGTGTTTGTTAGCAATGATTTGAAGCCTAGAAAACAGTGTATAAGCGTTCGTAATAAGGCAAACAGGATTCTCGGGTTCATCTCTAGGAGTGTGAGTAACAGAACTGCTGATGTTATCTTAAAACTTAACTTGTCATTAGTGAGACCCCATATGGATTATGCTGTCCAATTTTGGTGTCCTTATTACAGAATGGACATAGATTCATTGGAGAGAGTACAGCGTAGAATGACAAAAATTATCCATAATATTAGAAATCTTTCGTATGAAGAAAGGTTGAAGAAATTAGGTTTACATTCGTTAGAGAGACGCAGAGTTAGAGGGGATATGATAGAGGTGTTCAAGTGGGTTAGTGGGATTAACAAAGGGTACATGACAAATGTACTAAAGCTCAGCGATAGCGAAAGAACTCGTACCAATGGTTTCAAATTAAATACATTTCGTTTCAGAAAAAATATAGGCAAATATTGGTTTGGTAACAGAGTTGTAGATGGGTTGAATGGACTACCAAGTGGTATAGTGGGGTCTAAAATGGTAGGGAGCTTTAAGATAAAATTGGATAAGCATATGGACGAGAAGGGTTGGGTGTGAAGGGGGATCAGCCGGGTTGGGCCAATCAGCACTCTGCATACCCCCATAATCCTGCGTTAATCTCTAACCGTTTTGGTAAGATGATCCTCAGGGTATTAGAGTGTTGAGCCTATAATTGGGCTTTGTAATTGAACTGGGGTTGTGTGGGACAGGGATCTGCCTTGCTTAGGCCAATCGGCTTTCTGCAGACTCCCATTTTCTTATGTTCTTATGTTAGGTTACGTTTCCGTGAGGTTAGGTTAGTTCAGTCAGTGACAGGAGGAGGTTGTGTTAATTTGAGTTCCTGCCCGGACCACCTGCTCGTGACCCAGTGACCATACGCACCTACCTGTGTTTGGAGGCAATGCACTCGTGTATATATAAAAGTGTTTTAGCACAGTTTTTAGCTGTTAGTTGACTTATTTGTTTTTGTTTTCTGTACTTAGTTGTTTGCTCCTCGCTAAGCTTTTTGGGATCATGTCAGGTATGGAGTGCGAGACCTTTACTGAACTGCATCATCTTATTCTCCAGGTAAGGGAAGAGATGGTTGTGGTGAAGGAAGAGGTCTTGGCTCTAAGGGAGGTTAATGTTAAACTTCAGAGGGAAGTGGATTTGATTAAAGACGAAAATCTAGCTTTCAAGCTTAGCCAATAGGAAATTAAGTCGAGTAAGGGGAAAAGGGAGGAAGTTGATGAAAAATTGTATTCATGGCAGGTTGTTAAAAATACGGGTGGGAAAGTCACACTCAAGAAGCAGGATACTAGAATAGGTATGAGTTTGACAAATACATTCTCTCCTTTGCGAGACGAATGTGATGGAAAAGATAGTCAGGATAAGGGAGGGTTAGCCGAAGTGCCTGCCGCCGACTCAGCTCCACCCGCTGATGCTGTGCTACCTACCACCACCACCACCACCACCAAGGGAGCTTCTGCCACCACCGGGGGTTCTCCAACTGCAGCTGCTGGATCCTCCCGAGGGAAAGGTAAGTCTGTGTCCCGAGAAGGTAAGTCTGTGTCGATTGTGGGCGACTCCATGGTAAGACATTTAGTTAGGGCTACCCGCACTAAACTTAGGAAGGTTGTGAGTCTGCCTGGCCATGGAGTTGGGAGTGTTTTAGAAAAGATGGACCACATCTTGCAAGATAGTGGAGATAACCCCATTATCTGTCTCAGTGCCGGGAGTAACGATGTTGGTAAGGGTAGAAGTGAGGAACTGCTGCAGCAGTATCGGGATGTGTTAGATAAGGTTAGGATGAAGGGAGGGATCCCTGTAGTACATTGTATCCTACCCAGAAGAGGAGTTCCCAAGGAATGGACATCCAGGGCGATTGGTATCAATTGCCGGTTGGAGAAATATTGCAAAGAAAAAGCAATACCATTCATTGATAACTGGGATAGTTTCTATGGGAGAGATGGGATGTGCGCATGGCATGCCGCATAGCCTAGTGCAAATCTCAAGTCTGTGCGTCAAATATTACATTATAGGGAAGGGTAGCTCTCTTGAGAAACCTTAATACCGAAGTATTAAGCGTTCTCCTGGCGTACCTCAAAGACAAACAACGAGCTTAGAACAGTGCAGAATGGTATAGGCAAAAAGCCCTCATTCGTGCATGCTCTACTCTCAATGGCACACAGACTAGAATTTACTCAATCAACTCCAGTTCTCAGGTATGTCGTGTAGCTTTTTCCTAAAGCCAGCACTCATAGGAAACAATACCTTATAATATCAGACCCCTAGTCTAGCATTATCTAATCCAGCAGAACACTAATAATTATAGGACGCGGTACTTAAACAATATAAATGCCAACCAATGCTTCGTGATCCACTTATCTTAACAACTAACATACATGGGTTATATCAGACCTTAACGCACAATACAACTGGCCAGCATGAAGCTGATTTTGCATAGTTAACCAGAGGGGGTATAATATTAATAAAAGGTGGTGAAAGATATGAAAAAAGAGAGAGGTAGGCAGAGGAAAATATTCTCAGGTGCGGAGCGGGGACAGGTAGCAAGGGATAAAGATGGATGCGTTCTAGAAACCAGATCTGAAGGAGAGAGTAGCGAGGAACTGTATATATACTCGCACTAGCTCGAGCCGTGTGGGAAAAAAGCGGTTACAAGTCCTCTAGCCACTAGCAAGGGAGCTAGCAGCATGGTAAGGACCTCTCTCAACCAACCCCCACGAGGCAGCCAGCCGTGACGTCATCGAGCGGGGCAAAAACAATGCGCGCCCCCCTCTCACTCTCTCTCTCCCAGATCCCATCATTACTAGTTAATGATAAAACATATACTTTACAATTAAATATATAAAGCCTTGACATGGGTGAAAACAAAGAGCCTTTCTGGACTGCCCATGACACGAGCTTTCATATGAAATAAAGCATACTCTAATACATAAACTGTAGCCCCATCCACTGCCCTGGCGATCCTAGCGAGTCACTGTAGGACAAGCCATGCGGTTCTAACGGAGTGGTTAACGTCACAGGTGGTTGTGATGGAGGGCCTGTGTGAAGGGCCTACCTATATCACCACTGGTTGGGGGCCTGCGTGAAGGGCCTACCTGTATCACCACTGGTTGGGGGCCTGTGTGAAGGGCCTACCTGTATCAACCACTGGTTGAGGGCCTGTGTTACTCAGTTACTCAGTTACTTGTTCGTCAAGGGGAATCCACGCAATGCGAGCTAAGCTCATTATTATCGCGCCTCCTTAACCCGGCAAGCGCGATAGGCCTCACGGAAGGCTTCCTATAGGGAACGCGATAGGCCTCACGGAAGCAGGATTTTTAAAGGCGTACCAAAACGGCGCCAAGCTGTCTGGGGAGTCACAAATTGCGCCACGTTTAGTGCGACATGGTACCTCTCGATGGCACCCACAACCACCCGCCGCACGCACCCCACACAGTCTACACACGCAGTACGCTCTCAGTCACCATGGAGCCTACACGCTCCCCTGACTCGCTCCCTGTTGACTCGCCCAACCCTGTTGCTGGCGGTGTTAGTGCTCGTGGCAGGACACGAATACGTGCCAGGGACCCCTCCTACGTATATACTTCTGAGGATGATGAGCCAGTGCAGCCAAGAAGACCTACACGTGCTGGGAGAGGCACGACACGTGGTGGGAGAGGCACGACACGTGCACCAAGCACGACGAGTGCGAAGAGGTCATTGTCCTCAGCATTTGCTCTGACAACTGCTACCACAACAACTACTGCCTCTACTGTTGTGGCAACGACGCCCACGGCGCCCACCACCACAGGAAGTACAAGTGGCCGTCCTGGGGATGCAGGAGCATCGGGGGTAGTTGGCAAGAAGGGTAAGGGTAAAGGACACCCTTATCAGTTCAAGAGGAGTAAGGTGACACCTCCCGCCTCTACCACCCCCGCGTTGCCACCACCACCACCACCCACCACGGCCGCCCCTGTCTCACTACCCACCACGGCCGCCCCTGCACCACTGCCCACCACGGCTGCCCCTGCACCACCGCCCACGCACGCCCCTGCTCCACCACCCACGCCCACCCATGACCCTGCTGCTGTTGGAGGGCCTCGTAGAGTTTTGGCAGCCGGTCTAACGCCATCCAAGTTTGACGCCCTCCTCTTCCCTCCTGACTCCTCTGACGACGACGCTGCAGAAGGGGAAGCCTTCGATCCCAGGAACTATGGCTGGGGTGGTGATAGTGGGAGCGAGTCTGAGGAGGATCAAGACCAATATGAGGGAGGTGCAGAGGATTCGGAAGACGACGATGTACTTCTGCACCGTGACCATGACCAAGACCTGTCTGACGACGAAGGAGCAGACGACGTGGCTGACGGAGGGGCTGATCCTGATCCCCACGGGCGTATAATTTTGCCTGGTCTGAAGGGTCCCATTTCCAACCAGATTTGCACCAGTTCAATGCCAATCTGGCTGGTTCAACAGCAGACTGGCCCTGCAATGACCAGTCCACGGAATCTGATTTCTTCTGTGCATTTTTTGACCAGGAGGTATTATCTCATCTCGTTTCCCAAACCAATGGCTATTTTACCTGGGTGAGGGAAAGACATGATATGATATCTCCTAGAGCAAGAATTCGTGCATGGGTTGATACGACTGTCCCTGAGCTCCTTGTGTTCTTTGCGTTGTTGCTAATCATGCCTCTCTGCAGGAAGCATGTAATGGAGCATTATTGGAAGCACGACCCAATCATCAACACCCCAATTTTCCGGAAATATATGGCTCGTGATAGATTTTTCTTGCTTCTGCGATTTTTGCACTTCGCAGACAATAATAATCCAAACCGAGCTGATAGAATATGGAAAGTTCGGGATGTGTTGACCATGTTGTTGCAAAGGTACAGGAAATTCTTCTACCCCTTTGCCAACCTGGTGATTGATGAGTCGCTCGTGCTTTTCAAAGGACGCCTGGTGTTCAAGCAGTACATCCCCTTGAAGAGACACAGGTTCGGGATCAAGATCTTTGTGTTGTGCGATTGTGAAAGTGGAATAGTGCTCGACATGATCGTATACACCGGCACTGATGTAGACATTCCAAAAGTCGGTGGCAACGACCCATTGGGCATGTCAGGGCACATTGTGAAAAAGATGCTGGAGCCCTACCTGAACAAGGGGCACACGTTGTACACCGACAATTGGTATACAAGTCCTGCACTCTGCCAGTTCCTCCATGACCACAAAACGGGGGCATGTGGGACTGTCAGAACTAACAGGAAGTTCATGCCTAAGTTCCAAGGCAATCGCATAGAACTGGACAACCCCTCCCACAGTGACACCGCTTCTGATGACGACTTGGCAGAGGAACAAAGGCGCCGCAGACTGGACAGACCAAGAAGAAAGAAGAAAGAGCACTACAAGCAGCTGGAGAAGTCTGGGAAAGTTCTGGCGGTAAAGTGGCTCGATAAGCGACCAGTTCACCTGTTTTCGACTGTCCATACAGGTGCCCAAGTGGACTCTGGTAAATTCCACTACCGTACCAAGAAGTCTATCCAGAAACCTGATATGGTGGTGGATTACACCAAGTACATGCGCCTTGTGGACAAGTCTGATTGCCAGCTTGCAGGCGTTGAGTGCCTACGAAAAACAGTGAAGTGGTATCACAAGCTTTTCCTTCACTTTGTTGACATCACGATGCTCAACGCTTACAACATGTGGCTTGTAAAAAAAGACATGGCCCCGAACAAAAAACTCAAGTTCAGGGAGTTCATATACAACGTCGCCTACCAACTCCTACAAAAACACCAACCAGTCTCCGGTCACAGGGGTCGCCGTGCAGTCAACCTCCCAGACAGAGTCATTGATGGATATGACAAACACTACCCTATCCACACCGAGCTATCTGGCACCCGGAGGCTGCAAGTACAGTGCCAGGTCTGTGCCCACTCCACCAGAAAGCCACAAAGAAGAAGCCGAGTCACATCAATGTGCAAGGAATGCAACGTTGGGTTGTGTTTGGGCGAGTGCTTCAGGGACTACCACTCACTCAAGTACTACTAGGAGTGGTACCTGTGTCGCCCTATCTCAGCCAAACTCCTGCCCCGCCCACCTACCTCACTACCTACCTCACTACCTACCTGCCCGTACCTGACCTGCCCGTACCTGACCAACGTGATCTCAAAACACCTGCCTGCCTACCTACTTGCCCGTACCTGACCAACGTGATAATATTATCATAACATGTACAAATTATAGTTGTAGGATAAGTTCATATGTTTTGGTATATACGGTATATATATATATATATATAATATATATATATATATATATATATATATATATAATATATATATATATATATATATATATATATATATATATACACAGTATATTATTGTATACAGTATACTGTATATATAAGCAATATTTTCATTTATTATTTCAGTTTAATTCATTAGCCAGGCAATATTTTGTTTTATTTATATATACCTATGTAATATTATACTTAAGTACTAACCTTTTGTAACAACCTTTTGTAATAATAAAACAAACAAAAAAACAAACAAAAAAACAAATAAATAAACACAAAAAAACATACTTACTCTCTGCTATTCATCAAAGTTTTCGACTTTATGAATAGCAGGGCGTAAGTATGTAAAAAAAAAATTTTTTCAAGTGATATAAACACTCCAAAAACATCCCCATAACCTCTCTGGTTTCGAACCCACGTCTCTAGGCCTACGTCTCTAGGCCTACATCTCACTCAGTCCATCACTCTAACCACTAGACCATTAGTCCATGAGCCAAGACCCGAATTTTGGGATATCGGTACCACCCGGGGTGACTAATTCTCTTAGGGGTTTTTAGCTTGCTACATGTCTCTAGTTTATGTTTTGATATGATAGCCCTTGCACATTGGTAGCTTAATGGTCGTTATCACTTCTTGAATAGACATACCCTACCGAAAATTCCGAAATTTTTTAAAATGTCAAATTTGGGGACAGGAATGCCTAAATGTCAACAAAATGCATATAGTAATTGTCACATTTAATACAAGTCCTGTAAATACACACTAAGCATGCCATGGGCTTGTACATACTATTATGGCAAATTACTACTCCTAAATATCATCTACGTCAGACTCGGAATCTGACTGTTGTGCCACCGGCTCTTCTTCAATAGCCTTGTTCTGACATGTCTGTAACCTGCACATGTCCGTGCATTTTAGACCATTGCTGAGGCAAGTACACTTAGGGAGTTCGCATGACCGCACACACTTGCAAGACAGTAGCTGCATAACAGCATCTGGTGCTGGTGAGCCTCGCATCCAGTTGACGGCAAGCTTACCGTCCTCATCTGTCATCCAACCGCAGTCTGTTGGGTTCGCAACAAATGGCTGGCTCTGAAGACTTCTCCTCCAGATCGCAGCCTGGTAGTTTGCACGCAGTGCATGCATGAAGAGGCAGTCCTCACAAGGAGGGAGTTGACTTGACTCTACCTCTCCACGTCTTGCACAGAACAGCTCATACCGAAGCTTGTTTACCTTAGTTGTGTGGGTAGATGGTAGGTACATGTGGCAGGTGATTTCCTGTAGCTTCTCAAAGAGTTCAGGAGACACTTCCCATGAACGTCCAAGTTCGTGAAAAGCATGCTGGTATGTCTTGTCCATCTTCACCTGCTTGAGTGTCGTCATCTTCCCTCGGCCAGCGAATGCACTGACGGTATCACAGCCTGTAAAGGCATGCATACCAATCAATGAATCACACACGCTGCCTCCCAGTGTGCGGCTCAGTGTGGTGATATCCAGGAATCTTGTCCGGTTCTTCGTCCCGCACTTCTGGAACAGATGGGATGGGATCTTGTGGCACATGCCAAGACACAACACCATGACGTCTGTATCTTCTGCAGTGATGATGACAGACTTGTTCCCAGATTCTGCTGCATGAAGTGCATGGAGAAGAAGGCGTGTGTCTGCTTCTTCTTGAGTTGACTTAAGCTCAGGAGCCTCTTCCCACTGCTCTTTGGTGATCTTGAAGCAGCGCTGCTCACATGTGACATACAGCTCCTTGTCCTTGAGCTTCTCCCTGTGCTGTGGTGCCTTCCATTCTTCTACCAAGAACTTGATAAGACTTGCCTTGTTGGAGGAACTACCGAGTAACTTTCTCCACTGCTGGATGTTGTGCCCAGGTTGAATGTTCTTGAAATGAATTCCTGTGCCTGCACTTCTTTTGGCTCGTTCTGCATCCTTGATGGATGTCTCCTTGTAGATATCAAACACAACATCAATGCGCCTGCTCTTAGCACCTTCATGAACAGCGTGACTCAGTGCTGTACCTGCAAGCTGTGAAAAAGTTTTGTCGTTTCCCTTCAGTTTGTGGACCAGGCTCATCCCATCAATTATGGTAGCAGAGGGCTCGGGTATCACTTCTGCAGGAGAAACATTCCTCTCTAACTCCTTTGCGAGGGCAGCCTTGTTGGTCTTGCGGAGAGACCCATCACCGCTGGCAAGTGCCCAAGGCAAAGGCCCCAGGGGATGAGCCAAGACATCACTCATTTTGAGCTTTCTGTTCTCGGCAACAAGGATCATCTGGCCAAATAGGTTCCTGTCAGCCTTTAAGATAACCTCCTTGGCATGGTCTTGTGAGCGTGGCTTCATTCTGATGTTAGTGAACGTTCTCAGTTTCTTCTTCGTCATCGTGTCATGAAACTGTATAGTTGGCGTATCGATCTCCAGGCGCTCTTCCTTGAAGGCTTGATATGCATCCTCTCCTATTCTGTAGGCCCCTAGAAGGTCTTTGACAACTTCTGGTGGTGCCATAGTCGCAGTTGACAAACTGACAAGATCTTCTTGCTCTGCGTTGAAGGTGTTCAACCAGCTGGTCTCCATCAGTTGAACTAAAGATTGGACATCGGCCTCATCTCTTCTAATCCTGGGCATCTGTAGGTCTGGGTGGCTGAAGTCAGTATACTTTTGGCCTACTACCATAGTCCTGAGCTGCCTTAAGTACCTGCTGCGATACTCCGATGTCAGGTAGTACCTGGCGACAGCTCCGCCTTTCAGGCTGAAGCCTTTTGTGCCCCCTGGTGTCTGGGTGTCTTTGTTGATCGTCTCTTCGATTGTCTGGTCCACAGGGATCCGTCCAAAGGGATTCTTGCTACCGATCTGGACCGAAAAGCCACCTTGCATGAAGTGTTCATGGACCTCTGGGTGTTCAATGGGCAGTCGAGACATCAAGGCATAGTAGTAGGTTAGGAACCGGGCATAGTTCACTTTGTCATAGGCAAAACACCACGGTATCATCTGTCGGATTGCTCCTAGGTGGAGCATCCAGTTGCCTTCTCTGGAGGCTCGAATTAAGTCCAGCATGATCTCAACCATGTCCAGGTATGACATCCAGAATGCTGAGAGGTTGTGTTCATCTCTGAGGGTCTCAAGATAAACTTGGAAAAGCTTCATGATATGTGTGCATGATTCACTCTCCATCAGCTCTTGAAAGAGTCCCTGAGACACATTGCTGTGAAAGCTGTTGATGTCCTTCAGTGTTTCATCTAGATGGTGTATGTCCCTTGAATGGTTTTCTTCTAGCCATGAAAGGAAGCCTTTCCATGCAAGCCTCATCAGTGCTTCATACACGAGCTTGTGTAGTCTCACTGCTCTGTTGTACCTCTTGCCGTTCATCACTCCTGACACTGATCCTTCTGCGATGATACCTGATTCCACACACAGATCTCTAAGACCTGCATCTTGAAACCTCTTTCCTATGGTGGAGATGAGATTACAGATTGTGTGGAAGACGCCCATCCTGATGATAATGTTCTTGAACTTCTCTTGTTTCCAGATAACTTCGGCAGCTTTGGCATAGAGTGCTTGATCAAACACGCACACAATCTTGTTAAGCTGTAAGGACTGCATGATAGCATGCGTTTGTTCCAAGATTTCATTAACGGTGGACATTTCTGTTGCGGGAGCATTGATAGTGGGCAGGTAGCTTACAGTGTCCTGAACCACTGCAATGTCTCTGCGCATTTTGATGTTGAACCCAGTCCAACTGCTGATGGACTGGTCCTCATGGTCTGACATTCGAGTAAGAAGCCAGATATGGTTCTTTGTCTTTGAATCCTGGACTTCCTTGGTAGTGTCGACATACGCAGTCTCAATCCTAGGTGGCCCTGCCCGCCGCCCAACATTGTATATTGGCAGCATTGATGATGTCTGAGTGATGCTTCTTATCTTGGACTTGGTAATCTCTGGCAGGACTTTCTCTGGCACAGAGCCTGCAACCTTGGACTGGACAGCAATGCCATTGACTCTATGAGAAGTACCTGCTCCACTTAGGGTCTCTTCAAGTCGGTCAATGTTATCCCAGGCCAGGGTTGTGAACACACCAGGGTAGATGTTTGCTGGCAGTGGAATGTCATCCTTTGAGCATTCCAGCTTCTGGATACAAAGGGCTGTATCGATCTCCTCACACATTGAGTAAGACACACAGTGACCAAGACGATTCAGAGTTCGGATCAATTCTGTGTTTCCTGTCAAAGACTTTACAGCATTGGTCAGCAGTACGTGCTTGGGTGGTTTTGTCTTGCCACTGGTAACAGCAAAGACCAAGTCACTGCCAAAGGAAGTGGCAAGACGTTGAGCTCTTTCAGAGGGAGTTTCACACTCACACTCTCCTGTCAGCAGGGTGTGCAGGAATTGAGTGACTGCTGCAGGAATGACATTCTGATCTGTATCGGGAGGCCATGGCTGACTCACATCTTGTTTATTGATCTCATTCCTCAGCTGCATTCCTGCTTTGGTTAAGACATCTTCAGAGTTAGCTGCTCTTGCTTCTTGCAGGTCTTTTGCCATTTTGTGTGCTTGCCGGGCAAGGTCGTCCATTGAGAGGCTGCGTGGATAGATTAGAAGCTTTCCTTTCTCATCTGGGACAAAGCGTAGTGATTCTCCAAACTCGGTTTCAATCTTTCGGCGAACATGTTTCTTTGTCGCTGGTTTCAGTTGGATAATACCACGGGACATCATGGATCTCTCAAGCCTAGATGTGAGGTTTGTCATAGGCAGTACCTCTGGGTTGGGGAATAATTTGGTCCTTATATACAAGCAGAGTTCCTCGAGGGCTTCTGTCTCAACCTCTTCGTAGCGTGCTTCCTCGCTTTCTTCCTGATTTTCACCTGCACCCGACCTGGCGGCCGCTGGGAAATCATCTTTTGTGAAGAGTTTGTAGCACGACTTGTGGTAGTGACCCTCTGCAGCAACAAGGTCTCTGCTAACTAAACCAAGGATTCTCTGGTTGAGTTTCCTTATTGCTGCTCTGTGAATCTTCTCATCTGCTCGTAGCTCAACACACTGTATGAGTGGCTCCCTTGTCTTTGTTGTTTTTATGTACTTGCTTGACTTCTCGCAGAAGATACATACTTTGGCATACACCCTGCTAGTACTAGGGGCATCCCTTGATGCCCTCCTCCTGGGGTCGACGCTTGCTGATTCTATCTTGACACCCTTGGCAAGGATAGAATCCAGTGACTTCTTCATTGTAAAGAGACTACGACATTTACGGTGATAATGTATGTGTGGTATTCCTCCTTCTTCAAGGCCCTTGGCTGCTTCCAGGACTGGATCATGCTGCCTGATTTCTGCAGCCCTGAGCAATGTGTTCCAGGAGTCCAAATCCTGTGGTGACACCAGAGCATCGCTGTCATCATCAGAGCAGTGGATGATACAGTCGATCCGTGCTCTCTTCCTCGCAGATGGTTCCATCCTGCCGTCAAACAGTCGACACACACCTGCAAAAAATATCACCATTAAACCATGAACAAACAAACACATTACATGGAAACCACTCTACATATGTTTGCTCCTTCCAATAATAAATTATCCCCAAAATATAACAAAAAATCCCCAAATATGAAATAAACCCCTAAATATGGAGAAACTTGAAATACACATCGGAATAATTCTTGTAGAGAATCAAATAAGCTACAAGAGCTGTTAGAATATATTTTTCAATGTTCCCCATATTTAAGGATTTATTCTAGATTTAGAGGAAAATACCCAAAATATAGAGTATATTCCGAAATATGAGGAAATTTGAAAAATACCTAGGAACAACTCTGGTAGAGAATATAATTCTACATAGGTGTTCAAAGTTTCGCGATGATTGTGTGATGGATTTTAAAGAAAATGAGGAAAACGCCGAGCGTCACGCTAAAAATCTTTATTTTTGGGTAGCGCCCCTATTGCATCAAAAAAATTAGACTAAGCTACCAGTGCGAGAAGGCTATCATATCTTAATGTACTTACAGTCACTCTATAAACATTTTAGTACCATTCGTGTTTAGTCACCCCAGGTGGTACCGATATCTGGCCTGGCTCATGGACTACATGACTGTTCACACTATACTGACAGCGATTAGTGCGTACGTATTTTCGGGCAGACGAATGCTTGACAAAAAAAAATATATATATACCCTCGATACACTTGTGTATATCGAAGTATTTAGTATGTATAATAGTTTTACATAACCTAACATATTCTATCATTACGAACAAACAGTAAAGAAATTTACAAGTAAATAAATAACCTTTCATCCATGAGTTGCAAGCAAATAGTGCGTAAAAATTGTGTAATGAGATATCGGGTTACTCTAACATACTGCGCCATCCAAGAAGTCTTATCGTTGTTTACAATATAGCAACGACAACACAAAGTGTCTATAAGGTCTAAATTTGTGCATACACCCACGCTAATCTCATCTACTTACTGTAATCTGACCCCTTTTCTCTCCCGCGCCACCCACCTTTCTCAATACACCACTCTTATTTCGCCTATTATTCGTCCGTATGCCTCTCTGCGCTTCATTTATCAGTGTATATTATTCACATGGGCTGCCTTACTCATGAATATGAACAGGTGAAACCATAAAGGTGCTTTTTAGGCGAGATATAGAGCGTTGCTTCTCATCAATCGCACGTTCTTGCCTCCACCCTCTCTCTCTCTCCTCCCGCCTGACTCACTCACACACACTCGCTCGCTCGGGGATGTCGTGCCTATCAGCCCATTTTTTTCAACTTGCAGCCACCGTAACTCCACACCCACATTTTTTTAGGGTGGATATATATATATTGGCGGATGTGGCTGCTTATTTCCAAGACATTGAGGTACTTTTTTTTAAATTCTGTGAGATCGAATATTTTGGCAGAAATGCACAAATAACTACCCTAGCTCCTACTGCTATTTAGCGCTTATCAGGTTAACTGGGAATGTATTGCGTGAAATGCATGTTATGTGTTTTATGTACTGTTGGAATGGCTGTGGATGTGTGTGTAGTCTGTATTTAGCCAATTGGCGACATCGGAAACGAAGGCTTAGGGTGGATCTGTATGGTACCGTTCTCACTATAGACGGTACCGTCTCGCCCGAAGGCTTAGGTAGCCATCAGCTTAGGTGAACCATATGATACCCATCTCGCCTTGTACCATTTTTGCCAACCCCAGATGGGACGTCACAACGTCGTCCACTTATTCCAGGTACCTATTTACAGCTAGGTGAACTGAGGCTAACAAATGAAAGGAGACAAGCCCAATTTATCTCCACCCGGCCGGGGATTGAACCCCCGACCCCTCGTGTGTGAGACGAGAGCTCTACCTACTAGGCTACGGGTGTGTGTGAGGGGCCTACCTGTGTCACTACTGGTGGAGGGCCTGTGTGAGGGGCCTGCCTGTATCAAGAGTGTGACATTTGAACGTGGTCTGGGAAGGTGCCTGGTAAATCAGTTGACTGGTGTCGTGGTACTAGGACTATAACTATTAGTGACTCCTAGCAGGACATTTTACAGCGGAAGTCAAGATCATTTAACCCCTACAATGCAACTCCTCTAGCGACCCATAATTGTCTTTTGCTTTGATGAGTGAATGTGTAGGTGACTGTGGTAGTGGGGTATGAAAGAATGATTTGTGTATAAATAAGTTATGGAGTTAGCTAAATTGTAAATGTATATCAAAGAAATAATATTAATATAATAGTATAAAACAAGTATTATATTTTACTGATCCCACTATTGATTAACACCTTACGAGCGGCCTATGCGGTTTATTTATGTGTACCGCACAGCGGGGTGTTTTTAGCCAAAATAGGGCTGTTTACGTGATCATTTTCATGCCTAAATAAGACCCAGAACGTAAAACAAGTACCTATCCCTGAAAGGGCATAAACAGAGCTTTCGAATGACACCATAACGATCCTTGTATGATGGATAGTTTTCTTGCAATAACCGTGCAACGCGAGTGCAAAAAGCAGGTAATTCGGTACTTTCAGTACATAATTGAGTATGTAGCGAGTGAGAGAGGGAGGAGGGAGCTGAGATTTGTGTCAGTAGGTTCGCCGCGGTGGTCTGGAGCAGTCATACGCTCGCTAGTCTCCTGCCACCACTTGTCTCTCTCTCTCAGCCACATTACGTGCTGAAATTGCCACTCGACCTATGTCGAGCGCCGCCACATAGTCCAGCTTTATTTAACTCGACTTATGTTGCTCGCCGCTAAATAAGGGTTAAGAGAAGGTGTAATTTTTTTAAGTAATTATTGAGTGCTTAGTCTTTAGTACTTACCTTACTTTGAAATCACATTACCTATGTTAATTGAGGTGATTTCACTTACAGTGGCGCAGTGTGTAGGATACACCTTCTCTTTATCTGGGATTAGTATATTACAGGAGCTCTGGTGGGAGTAAAATCTCTCGTTAATTAAATCTCTGGAGTGCTGATGCCGGTTTGCTATGCCAGCCATAGACTACTGGATAGGGAAAAGACTTATTCAGCTATTGAGAAGGCATGTTTGGCTGTGGTCTGGGGTGTAGAGTATTTCTGTAAGTATTTGTATGGCTCAAAGTTCATCTTGCAAACGGACCATCAGCCACTGACCTACATTCGGAACATGCAGAATACTAACAGTAGGTTGATGCGGTGGCATCAGCACTCCGTCGGCCTCCTGCAGAAGGGCAGCTCCAAGACCTTCATTACTAGCATCAGTCCTGAGATAAAAGATTGTCTCCAAGTTAGGGAATCTAAGGATAGGCTGATCGCAAAGCGTTCTCTTCAATGAATGGAACCTCTCCTCAAGGTTAGGAGACCACTGTAACTTAGTAGGGCATCCCTTCCTTAGCATATCAGTCAAGGGGCTAGCAAGTTCAGCAAAGTTAGGAACAAACTGCCTGTAAACATTCATAGTACCCATAAATGATCTTAACTGTGACTTAGTTGTATATAAGGGAAGCTCCTGAATAGCCTTAACCCTGTCCTCAAGAGGTGACAACTTATTTTCTCCAAGAGAGTAACCAAGGTACTTTACGGTAGAGAACCCCAGGAAACACTTTTTAGGACCTACCGTTAAGCCATGCTCTCCCAGTCTTACAAGAACATTTGTTAGATGTTTACAATGAGAACTCCAATCTTTACTATGAATCACTAAGTTGTCAAAGTAACAGGCTGTGTTTGCAAGATCTTAGTTACCTTCCTCATTAACTTAATGAATGTAGCACAAGCCGTTTTTAACCCAGAGGGCATGCGGGTGAATTGCATTAGTCCCTGGTTAGTAGCGAATGCCGTACATACCTTTGAATCTGGATGAAGAGGAATCTGCCAGTACCCTTCGTTCATATCAAATTCAGATATATATTTATCATCAATGAATTCAGACAGGCAATCATCACGGGTAGGCATTGGTTCGGCATCGAAAACAGTCACATCATTCAGAGCACGAAAATCAATGCATAGCCTGTATGAATCATTATTCTTTACAAGTACTACTGGAGAACAGTATGGAGAGTCTGAAGGCTCTATGCCACCCAGATCTAGCTTCCATTCCACCTCCTCCTCGAACACTTTCTGTAAATGTTTAGGCATTGGGTAGGGTTTCTTATCAACAGGAACACCTGAAGTCAGTCTAACACGATGCTCAGCAGACTCGGTCCTACCAGGAATGTCCGTTACAACATCTGGAAACTCCTCCAACAGTGCCTCAAGATCTGCCTTTTGGGAATCAGAAAGATCAGGGTTGATGTGTACAGAAGATATTTGGTCAAAGTTACAAATGGGAATAGTACCATCATCGCCATTCTCCACGATACCTGTACCTACAGCTTTACAAAAGAACTCGGGTGCGTAATGGTCAGTGTGTGATACCGCAGCATTCTGATCATCATCCTTCAGTCTCCTGTAACATTTCTTAAGCATGTTAATATGGTACAACTTTGGTTTACCCCGTACATCAATTATGTAGTCCCCTCGATTCTTTACCTGTACTACCTTATATGGTCCCTTCCACTGCATGAGAAGCTTATTGTTGTTGGTCGGTAGCAACAGCAACACCTCGTCCTCAACAGACAACTTCCTCGGCTGAGTCTTCCTGTCAAAGTATTCTTTATACTGCTAGCTTCAGAATGCTGGACTGCTAACTCTGCCGACTTCTCCAACCTGTCTCTGAGATCAAGGACATGCTGATAAGAACTTCTAAGCTCCTCTTCAAGCTCTTCATTGGCCCAAAGTTCATGGAGAATAGTTAAGGGTCCTCTCAAACTCCTACCATACAACAGTTCATATGGTGAAAATTTGAGAGAGTCATTTGGTAATTCTCTGTAAGCGAAAAGAACCGCTGGAATATACCGA
The DNA here is from genome assembly GCA_032716605.1 of Paralithodes platypus. NCBI lineage: Eukaryota > Metazoa > Arthropoda > Malacostraca > Decapoda > Lithodidae > Paralithodes > Paralithodes platypus. The sequence goes on along the minus strand of CM064543.1, from coordinate 28,519,985 downwards.
TCCCACTTCTCACGATGTTCAGCACAAGTTTTCTTAAGCATGTTCTTAAAAGTACCATTAAGCCTCTCAATACATCCATTACTCTGAGCATGATAGGGACTAGAGTGAACTGCCTTAACAGAGAGTAACTTGTTAATCTCAGACATTAAATCAGACTTGAATTGGCTACCATTATCAGACAAGATTTCCTTTGGAATCCCCACCCTTGATCTCCACAAGGCTCTCTGCAACAGTGATAGTATCTATATTCTTAAGGGAAACAGCCTCAGGGAACCTCGTTGCACGGTCAATCAGAGTAAGAACATATTTGTGACCACGTTTTGACCTGGGCACCACTGGACCAACAATATCAATGGCAACTTTAGAAAAGGGTTCCGAGACCACTGGCATTTTAGATAGGGGTGCAGGTTTAACTCTACCCTTGTGAGTTAATTGTTGGCACACTTCACAGGACCGACAAAACCTCTCAATATCAGCACCTACACCTGGCCAAAAGAACTTTTGATATATTTTACCAGCAGTCTTACGGTGAGAGAAGTGTCTGGCTAGCAAACCGTCATGGGCCAAATTCAGTACCCTATTCCTAAATTCTTTAGGCACCACAAGTTGCTTGTTACCTATCTCTTCAGCATTTTTACTCTCTAGGCAAATTCTGTAAAGCAGGCTATTGATTTGTTCATACTTCACTTTCCTACCTCTATGGCTGATAACCTTCTGTGATTCCGCCATCTGCCACTGCGACTTCAGCGTTTTACAGTCAGCCTGGGCCTTATGGAAAGATTTAGTATCTACATATAAACCTGCATCATTAATTATAGGTGTAGGTGTAACTGCTGCATCCTTCTTTGCCCCACCCCTGGTTGTTACTGCAGAAACCTTGACATCTGTCTCAACACCTTTTTCTCCAACAGTGAAGGACGGTACTGCAACACCAGGTACTGTTCCGAGCAGTATATCTGTGCATCTGATATGAGCAATAACAGCATTAACTTTGCCAGAAAATAATCTACAGTCAATATCTACATCCATTTTAGGAAACCTGTGAGGCACACCCAGAAAGTCATACACTGTACACATTGGACTGGATGAGACTTTACCCGAAATGAATCTGGGGTGTACAATCACAGTATCACACATGGTATCCAGACAAACCTCGGCATTCTTGTCTCCGATCTTGCCACAAGGATTCACTATGGTTCCTGGACGTTTCTCTGTAGAGTCAAAAACAAAATTTACTTTAGCCACATTACCAGAATCTCCACACCTATTCTGAGGACACTGTGCCTTTACATGGTCACCCCCACAAATATAACATTTAATTCGTGACTTACGGGGGTACGTTTTGTTGTATGCGGCGTAGTCTGGTTTCCCCGCCTTTTCTGCCGGTTTATTGTACCTCTTCTCCTCTAACTTGGGTGCAGAAGACTTTGGGTTGCCCTTACGTGAAAAATGAGCATTCCTGTACAAGTCCGCAGCTTTGGCTAGATCAGTATTAGTCTTGGCTCCACGTTCATTGAGGAATACCCTCAAGTCTGGAGTACAACTTGCTAAAAACTGATCTCTAATTACAAAACCATACAAACCTTCATAAGACTTACCTACATCAGATAACACCAGCCACCTTCCAAACACTTTTTTTTTTTTTTTTTTTTTTTCTATGTGATTGAGGGAGGCAAAAGGCATAACTGCCTATAGCGAGTGCCTCCCCCATAGTTGAAAGAGTGACAGGGCCAAAATCAAGGGACGTTCGAGCCAAAATGCCTGGACACACGGAGTTTGAAGCAATTTAAGTCATAGGAAGAGGGAAAGACTGATTCTGGGAGAGAGTTCCAGAGCTCAGCTGTTGAGTAGAAGAAAGTTTGAGAGTAACGTTTCACTCTTGGGTTGGAGAGTTGCACAGAGTAGGGGTGGGATTGAGTTGCAAGACGGGTACCACGTGCCCTACGTAAAGGAGGTGGTATGCACTGGGATAGCTCTGAGGAACACTGATTATTATAGTAGCGATAGAATAGCGAGAGAGATGCAACATTGCGGCGGAGAGAGAGAGAGAGATTGCAGAGAGTTGGTGAGTGGACGGGAGTTAATGATACGAAAGGCCTTCCTTTCAACTTTGTCTAGGAGAGCAGTGTGAGAGGAACCTCCCCACACATGTGAACAATACTCAATACAAGGGCGCACTATGCCCCTGTACAGAGCAAGAAGCTGTGCAGGGGAAAAGAACCCCCTAAGGCGGTTGAGCACACCCAGCTTCTGGGATGCTGCCTTAGCAAGACTGGTAATATGGTCCTTCCAAATGAGAGCAGAAGAAAAAGAGACACCAAGAATATTGAGAGAAGATGAAGGGTTGATTTTTGTATTGTTGAAGAATAAGGGATAGTCCGCTGGGAGATCCTGACGGGTAGATAGATGGAGAAATTGGGTTTTGGAAGCATTAAAGTTAACAAGGTTTTCTCTGCCCCAATTGGAAATAGTATTTAGATCAGAATTTAAGAGTTCTATGGCTTCATTACGTTTGTCGTTGAGGGATTGCTGGCTGGGGCGTTCTGAAAAACTAATGGAGTAGTGCAAGGTTGAGTCGTCTGCGTATGAATGGATGGGAATTAAGGTACAGTTAAGGAGATCATTTATAAAAATTAGAAAGAGAATAGGAGATAGGACAGAGCCCTGAGGAACACCGGAGTTTATAGAGTGAGGAAGTGAACAATGGCCGTCCACAACCGCGGCTATGGAACGGCCGGAAAGGAAATTAGAGACAAAGGCACAGATGGAGGGATAGAAACCGAAGGAGGGTAGTTTAGAAATTAAAGATTTATGCCAGACTCTATCGAAGGCTTTCGATATGTCTAGTGCAATAGAAAAAGTCTCACCGAAGTCCCGAAAGGAGGATGACCAAGAGTTAGTAAGATATGAAAGAAGATCACCAGTAGAGCGACCCTTAAGGAAGCCATACTGGCGATCTGAGAGCAGATTATGAGAAGAGAAATGCTTAAGAAATTTGGAAGCAAGAATAGTTTCAAAAACTTTAGAAAGACAAGAGATAAGAGCAATTGGACGATAGTTGGAGGGTTGAGAGCGGTCACCCTTCTTTGGGACAGGTTGAATGTGAGCAAACTTCCAGCATGAAGGGAAGACGTTAGAGGATAGACAGAGACGAAAGAGTTTGCCTAGGCAGGGAGTCAGCACGGAAGCACAGTTTTTGAGAACAACAGGAGGAACACCGTCCGGACCGTACGCCTTATTAGTGTTAAGCCCAGAGAGGGTAGAAAGTACATCTTTAGAAGAGATTAGGATATTAGGCATAAGTAAGAGAGAGGAGGGCGGAGAAGGAGGAATAGCACCGGAATCATCCAAGGTGGAGTTTCTAGCAAAAGTTTGAGCGAAGAGTTTAGCTTTGTCAGAGGAAGAAGTGATGGTTGTGCCATCAGAGTGGGAAAGGGGAGGGAAAGACGAGGAAGAGAAATTGTTGGAGAGGTTTTGGCTAGATGCCAGAAAGCTTGGGAAGAGCTAGAGTTGGATAGTTCAGTGCATTTATTATTGATGAAAGAGTGTTTGGCAAGTCGAAGAACAGATTTGGCTTGATTCCGGGCAGAAACATATGAAGAATGAGAGTCTTGAGTTTTAAGGCGTCGGTACCGTTTGAATGCTTCCTCCTTATTGCGGACAGCAGTAGAACAGGCGTGAGTAAACCAAGATTTTTTAGCATTAGTCTGAGAGAAAGAGAATGGAATGTATGCTTCCATGCCCGATAGGATTACCTCGGTAATGCGTTCAGCACTCTCCGAGGGTCCTCGGCCATGGAAGCAGAAATCATTCCATGGGAAATCAAAGAAGTACTGCCGAAGAGCCTCCCAGTCGGCAGCGCCAAAGTGCCACAAGCGCCGCCGGCTAGGAGGATCGGGTGGCTGTACTGGAGAGATAGGACAGGTGACAGAGATAAGTTTATGGTCGGAGGAGCCCAAAGGAGAGAAAAGATCGACAGTATAAGAAGAAGGGTTAGAAGTTAGAAACAGGTCAAGAATGTTGGGCCGATCTCCGATGCGATCCGGGATACGGGTGGGTTGCTGAACTAACTGCTCTAGGTCATTTAGGATAGAAAAGACGTAGGCTTGTTCACAGGTGGATCAGTAGTGTGAGAGGAGAGCCAATGGCGGTGGTGAACGTTGAAATCTCCTAAGATGGAGATTTCTGAGAAAGGAGAAATGGATAGAATGTGTTCCACTGTAGAGTTTAGATAGTCAAAGAATTTGGGAAAGTTGGTAGAGTTAGGGGAAAGATAGACAGCACAGAAATATTTAGTAAGAGAATGACAGGAAAGTTTGAGCCATAAAGTTGAGAATTCAGAGGAGTCGAAATCGGGAACACGAACACTTGTTCGAGTCTGGCTAAAAATTGTACAAAGGTCTCATCACCTTGCACTTTCATACCTCTGAACATCTTACGGTAAGCATTAGAATCAACCTGAACTGCCTGAAGTAGGGCTTTCTTCAAAGCCTCATAGACGTCAGAGATGTCAGGGGGTAAGCCTACATAAACTTTGAGTGCCTTACCTCTCAGTAGAGTTCCAAGGTGCAGCGGGTAGTCTTCCTCCTTCCAACCATAAAACTTAGCTACTTTTTCAAATCTAAACAAATAGGAATCTATATCATCTCCGTCAGAGAAGGGAAGGATACGAGCTTTACCTGAATCTCCTACAGTTCGAGAGGGGTTACTGTCACGGTTCTCAACACTTGGTGACTGAGCTTTAAGTGTAGCAAGGGCAAGCTCATGGGCATGCACATTCTCTCTCTCCTCGAGTTAATGGGCACGAGCTTTCACTCTCTCCTCACTTTCTCTCCTCTTTTTGTCGCTCTCTCTCAGCTGCTCTTTCATCTCTCTCAGCTGCTTTTTCATCTCTCTCATTCGCAAGCGTAATCAACTTGAGCAGTGCCTCTTCACCATTCACACCCAATGCCTTAGCCTCCTTGAGTATGTCGGCTACACCACTCATAGTTAAAGATCACAGTTTGAACTACTGTAGAGAAAGTGAACCCACCTAGTAGGGCTCACTAAAGCACACTACGGCCAGCAGCTCCGAGATTTAATTAAAGAGAGATTTTACTGCCACCAGAGCTCCTGTAATATACTAATCCCAGATATGAGAAGGTGTATCCTACACACTGCGCCACTGTAAGTTAAATCACCTCAATTAACATAGGTACTGTGATTTCAAAGTAAGGTAAGTACGAAAGACTAAGCACTCAATAATTACTTAATAAAATTACACCTTCTCTTAATCAATAGTGGGATCAGTAAAATATAATACTTGTTTTATACTATTATATTAATATTATTTCTTTGATATACATTTATAATTTAGCTAACTCCATAACTTATTTATACACCAATCATTCTTTCATACCCCACTACCACAGTCACCTACACATTCACTCATAAAAGTAAAAGACAGTTATGGGTCGCTAGAGGAGCTGCATTGCATGTGTTAAATGATCTTTACTTCCCCTGTAAAAAGTCCTGCTAGGAGTCACTAATAGTTATAGTTCTAATACCACGACACCAGTCAACTGATTAACCAGGCACGTTCCCAGATCACGTTCAAACGTCACACTCTTGATACAGGCAGGCCCCTCACCAGTAGTGACACAGATAGGCCCCTCACACAGGCCCTCAACCAGTGGTGATACAGGTAGGCCCTTTAATCAGGCCCCCAAACAGTGGTGATACAGGTAGGCCCTTCACGCAGGCCCCCAACCAGTGGTGATATAGGCAGGCCCTTCACACAGGCCCTCCATCACAACCACCATATCACCAGGCTACCATGATGTCACCACTCGAGTTATCAGCCAATAACCATGTAGGGGAACCAAGACAAAAGGGCGGTGAAGATTACTCCACTCGCTGGGTAGTCGGGAGTAGCCAAGAAGTGCAGAATATCGTGAACTAGCTGTCTTATACAAGAAAGGAGCTCTGGGACAAGGTTAGGCCCACCCAGCACACGGCAGCAACCACACACTGCCTACAGTAATGAAAGAAACGCTGTAGAGTAATAGTCTATATCAATTATCTTATAAAGCACTATAACTTCATAATTGCTTCGCAAATTACAAACACCATTTTACTCCACGGTACACTACTGTATAACACTCACTAGGTAAAGGAGGATCTGTGAACTCGCCGTGTGCTGTAGAGAGACTACCTAACAGGGGGTTCAAACAAAATTATGAAAGTTAATATTAAGCTTCAACTATCTCATTATGGATAAACAGATATTTCATGAGCATAGTTCGAAGCACCAAACACTAGGAAAGGAAACTCCCTCTCGTGCTCACTTGTACCGCTCTCACACGTACCAAAGCTACTTGAAACAATGAACCCTCAACCAAAACACAGGCTCTCGCTAACACCCATATATGGATTCATTCATCCAAATATATTCACACTTACTAAAGAATTACGAATCATAAATATCCCTGACAGTAGCCTAGATCGATAAGCCTTACAGTTAACTCTCCAGGAGGGCCACTTACGAGAACATTTTCACTGTGGAGATCGTTGTGGGCGAATCCAGCTTGGTGTAGCTGCTGGAGCTGTTGCTTAACTTTAGAAACAACAGATGGTAAATCTTCCGGACTTGCATTTTCGCCGAATTCCAACAAAGTTACTCCTCGGATGTACTCCATGAGCAACACGGACTCGTCGTCACTAAAGGCTAATAGTTTTGGTGTCCCTCCAGCACCGTTGACACAGCACATAGCTTCAGCTTCCTCCAACATTGACGTCTCCGAACTTGTTTTCATACATACTACCTCTCCCTTATAACTAACAAGGGAGGCCTCGCCACTACTTCCTCATCCCAGAACCTTTATTAGTTGTACATCATCCATCATGGCTCTGCGGATGAACACAATATCATTCATTACAAATGCCCCCATTAGGTTGTTCTTTTCTACCCCCAGGTTTGCCATTCGTGTAAATATTCAATTGATAAGATCAAAATGTTGTTGAATTAAGTTAAGCTGAGTTATATGCACTTCGTTCAATGTTTTTGCGGAGTAGATTTACGAAAGTCTTGTCAAGACATATTCAAGTAACGAAGTAGCATCTTGGGAAGTTGTAGACTATAGTATAGAGCTCATTGATCGAGATGATGGACCATAACTTTACACACGCTATTATGTAGTTTTGTGTTTGTAAAATTATACTTAAACAAATATATAACATAAAACATAAAAATACATTCACACCAGCATATTAATGATTAACACAAAATAACATGAACATTAATTAAAATGGTCACTGCTAAATTATAACTTTTCTTTATCACTTGCGCATTAGAGAAAATTAAATTTTAGGGCAGACTAAAACTATATATTTTATAACCTCCAAACACAGATGATGCATTCACGCACAATTATAGACTGATCAATGATTAAACACTTATACTCACAATTACACACCCCTTTTAGTTATATCATTCCACAGGGTGTTGGGGCTTTTACTGAGGATTGATAAGAGTGACGTATGCGGCCCAACCCCCCCTCCTTATATAGCCCCGCCTCACGAATTGGCGCGCTGTGATTGGTTGGGCCGGCCGCCCGGGCAGTGCTTCCTCCAGCCGCGCAACTCGAACAGTTCTTTCTCTCTCCTCCGGGCTTGTCTTCGTAATATGTCCCTGGAAGATGGTTGCAAAGGTCTTGTAGTGGCTTACGGGACTATAGGGGTTGCACTGATGTCATAGACCTATTACAACTAGGAGAAACGGCCTGTGGAGGGAGCGAGAGCGAAGTGAAAGATGAAGAGGTGCGAGCGGCTGGCCTGGCATATGCTTACTCCGACAGGGGGCCCGTGATTGGCTGAGAGGGAGGGTGTGGTAGAGTTGTGGGACACGTCAGGAATGTCAAACCCATAGCTGGTTCAAAGAGATGGTCTATTTTGCAGCGAGTTGATTGGCTGGCTGGATTCTTATTTTAATTTGTATTATTATTATTATTTTATATCTTTTTAAGAGGATTAATGGCTGAGGGAACTTGGCCCTTTTTACCCTGCCCACAGATCTATTTTCATAGGTAGAGTTCAAATGAGAAGAGATTAGCCACATACCTATTTTACTGTCAGGCGAAACAGAGGCAAGGGGTGTGAGGAGATTGCACAAGCATCTCCACCTGCCGAGAATCGAACTCAGTCCTCCCGGTTAGAAACCGAGCGGCCTATCAATGTCGCTACAGGCCACGGGCCCCTAAATGCTATTGATCTAAACTTTAAAAGTTCTTAGTGAATTGGTAGTAAATCAATAATCTCAGTACAATCCTCAATCCTCAGTACAAGCCCCAACACCCTGTGGAATGATATAACTAAAAGGGGTGTGTAATTGTGAGTGTAAGTGTTTAATCATTGATCAGTCTATAATTGTGTGTGAATGCATCATCTGTGTTTGGAGGTTATAAAATATATAGTTTTAGTCTGCCCTAATATCTTATTTTCTCTAATGCGCAAGTGATAAAGAGAAGTTACAATTTAGCAGTGACCATTTTAATTAATGTTCATGTTATTTTGTTTTAATCATTAATATTCTGGTGTGAATGTATTTTTATGTTTTATGTTATATATTTGTTTATGTATAATTGGTTATACTGATGGTTTGGACCGACAGTTAGCCCATCGATCTTTTTAGGCCTAATAGGTACGGTAGAGCATATACATCATTGCTATATATGTCATTAAGAGCTGAAATGTGTTATAAGGGAGAACACAAAAAAACGCTAAAATACAGTATAGCCTACTGTAAAACAGCCAGTACCCAACCAGCGGGGGGGTGGGGGCGGCAGCCCCCACCCACATACTAGGTTAGGTTAGGTAAGGTTGTTAGGTTAGGCTAATAGCCTAGCACATTAAAAAAAAAAAAAAAAAAAAAAAAAAAAAAACAGCCTAACCCAACCAGCGGGGGTGTGGAGGCGGCAGCCCCCACCCATAATACTAGGATAGGTTAGGTAAGGTTGTTAGGTTAGGCTAATGTCTTTAATGATTATTTATATAACATAAGATATTAGGCTACCCACTCCACCCCGTCCAATCCGAGCCAGCTTTCGTCAAAAGTTGGCTCGGGTATTCACAAAATTGGGTTTTATGGGTTTGCAATTTGGGAAAACCTGAGCCAAGTTTTGATACAAAACGCTATGTTATTGTATTTTTACGCTTTTAACCCCTCATTTTCCCTGAACTTCATAGCCCTCCCCTCTAGTAGGGGGCGTGTTTTTAGATTATTGGATAATGGATAAAAACTCATTTCAGCTCCTCTTCAGCATAAAATAACTCTATATCTGATGGAAATATTGAAAAATACAAACTAAAACTTACTGAAATCGCTGTCGGTCCAAAAAGTCAGGTTTACCGAATAATTTTACAAACACAAAATTACATAACAGCGTGTGTAAAGTTATGGTCCATCATCTCGATCAATGATATCTATACTTTAGTCTACAACTTCCCAAGATGCTACTTCGTTACTTGAATCTGTCTTGACAATACGTTCGTAAATCTACTCCGCAAAAACATTGAATGAAGTGCATATAACTCAGCTTAACTTAATTCAACAACATTTTGATCTTATCAATTGACAATTTACACAAATGGCAAACCTGGGGGTAGAAAAGAACAACCTAATGGGGGCATTTGTAATGAATGATCTTGTGTTCATCCGCAGTGCCATGATGGATGATGTACAACTAATAAAGGTACTGGGACGAGGAAGTAGTGGCGAGGCCTCCCTTGTTAGTTATAAGGGAGAGGTAGTTTGTTTGAAGACATGTTCGGAGACTTCAATGTTGGAGGAAGCTGAAGCTATGTGCTGTGTCAACGGTGCTGGAGGGACACCAAAACTATTAGCCTTTAGTGACAACGGGTCCGTGTTGCTCATGGAGTACATCCGAGGAGTAACTTTGTTGGAATTTGGCGAAAATACAAGTCCAGAAGATTTATCATCTGTTGCTTCTAAAGTTAAGCAACAGCTCTAGCAGCTACACCAAGCTGGATTCACCCACAACGATCTCCACAGTGAAAATGTTCTCGTAAGTGGCCCTCCTGGAGAGTTAACTGTAAGGCTTATCGATCTAGGCTACGCTAAGCCACTAGTGAGCGACGATGAAGCTTATGACTGGTATAGAGCAGATATTATGGTATTCTAAATAAATAATAGTTTCATATTCTTTTGCTCCTTTGTTTCGTCCCATTACAGTACTATGGTTATTTTAACCCTTTCAGTATTTGAAGACTTTTTTTTGCTCTATATTTTGGCTACCATTACACGATTTTATGCAATTTAGGAAAGATATCTAGGACTAAATGAGGTACAAGCAATCTCATTTAACTCTTTAGCTCCCACAATTTCTTCCTAAACTGAAAACAATAGTGTAAAAACAGCCAGAATAAATTGTCAAAACACATCCCAATGCTCAAAGGGTTAATTCGTTTGTCCAATTAGTTCAGCGATTATAAGCTGTATCGCCCCATTCAGGCATCTATTTTACCTGAATACATATTAGTAGAAACAGGCCTTTGGCTGGAACATTTTGTGTTGCCCTGTACCCGAAAATCCCGCAGCCACAGAACTATCGGAGTTGACGTCTGATAATACGTAAAATCGTCATTGGGAGTAAGTCTAATAAAGTCTCCATGTGTGTAGGTATAACCTCCACGAGACTGTCACCTGGTTCTTCCAATAGAACTAAGGTTGTAGTCCTACACTAGGTGCGAGGTAGTACAGTGGTTTGAGCAGGAGTCTGGCATGCCTGCTGACCCGGGTTCAAAACCGCGCGAGGCCCAGAGATTTGTATGGAAAATTCCCTTCTCACTCAGCATTTCAGAGGTTTTGTTAACCTAGGGGACAAACTAAAATAAATTGCTCGAAAATAGAAAAAGCAAGTAAGACCCTTACAAAACTGCCCGAGTCGACGTCTGGGATAATGTAAAATAGTCTTTGGTGGAGAAGTTTAAAAAGCCCACCACGTGAATCAGTTACCACGACACTATCACCTGGTTCTTTCAAGGATACATAAGGTTCCGTTCCGGTTGTTATCCTATTGTACGTCTGTGGTAGTACAGTGGTTAGCAAGCGAGTTTGGTATGCCTGCTGACCAGGGTTCGAAACCGCACCAGGCCCAGAGATTTTACGGAGGGTTAAATTCCCTTCTCATCCAGCATTTCAATAGTTAACACAAAACATTATATTAACCCCCCAAATCGTCGGACCAGATACTGTAAACTGTTTCTTGATTTGTAAAGGAAACATGTCAACTATTCTGGCTCTGCAGGATTTTAGTCTCACGTGTTAAATAAATATGACAGACAGAAACGGCTAAGGTTGGGCAGAGGATGCCAAACCTCACTCTAGATAGGACCAGCTCTCACGTTTGGGTTAGAGTAATGATTGGGCCAGTATTTCCCCTTTTAACTCCCACAGATCAATCCTAAGCTGTATAAAATCGTCTCATGATAGAGAGAATAAACTGCTAAAACTCGTCAAAATCCTCAAAGGGTTAATGTCACGATGGATAAAATCACAATTTGAGGAGGAACATTTTATTGACCACGCTTTCTTTAGGGCAGTGTCACATCAATTTTTACGAGCAATTGTAGTCTGGCAGCTAATAAATTTCAATTATATCAGAAGTTAACCACCTAACATAATCTGCCTTCAGTCTAGTTTCAGATTCAAATATGAAAGAGCCTTAATTAAAATATTACGAGATAAAACTTGCTCATCGAAAATTGCCGGAAAAAGTGCTCGTGTGACGCTATATTCTTCAGGGCACTATTTATTAGTGGCCCCTCCATCATTGACGAACATGCCTATTACATAAGGCATCCTCTTCAAACACTAATCCGCCGTAGTTTGAATCTACCGCGCAGAGCATTTAAAAACTGAGGAGCCTTCATCATGAGCGCACGCGACCTCACTCATGGCTTCAGTCATTATGAATTGGGTTCTCACTACGAAAAAACTTCGTAAAAAATAAAAACAAAAAGAAAATAAGAATAACTATCCAATAAGCTTTCCATCATATCGTGGATGTACTTGTGTGGATTTCTGACCAGACGCTGATTCAGGCGTCATTCCTCCTTCTCTGCTCTGCGCTCAGCCTGCCCGGACCTGTCTCCCCACGCTCCGCGGGTTCCGCATTTGTTGCGTCCCTAGTGAGTTTTTTCTCATTGGTTTACTCCGGGATGTATCGAGTAAGGTTAGGATATGCGTAGCAGGAGTGTCCTGGGCTGGTTGCCCGCAGTGCAGTGTATTTTGGGTCGTATGTTTGGGGGCATCTATTTCGGATGTACCCTCGTGGTCCTGTTGTGGACAGGTGAATTTTTTCACAGTTAAGCTAGCTTTGTGATGCAGGCGGCTTTCTTTACGCGTTATTGCTTCCTTTTATCTTTCTGATGAGGTAGCGTATTTTTGCTGTCGTTCCCAGCGTATTTTTCTTCACTTAGTGAAGTTTTTTCTGGGTCCCGAGTCAGTTCTTCCCTTTGCCGGAAGTGTTTGCTACAGTGGTGTGTTGGCGGTGGTTCCTGTTGTGATATAATTCAGTGCTTTTTGTTTATATTCCGACATGTTACTGTTATCCGTCTGCCTAGGCCTAGCCAGCCTCTCGTAGCTGTATCACATATACAAGTGTTATTGATTTATTTTCTAAATATGTACTACTGTGTCATGTGTATCCTGGTTTAGTTGTGTATTGGCTAATTCCACGGACTATTTATGTGTCCTGGGTTAGTTGTGTTTTGGCTAATTCCACGGACTATGTTGGGCCGGCGTTAGTTGTGTTTTAGCTACGCCTCGGTCCGGTGTTGCGTTCAGATGGTATCTGGACGGGGTGGGTTTTTCCCGGCGGGCTTTTCTCGGTTTCACCTTGATAACCCCGGCTGGTTGCCTAGTTTTGGCCACCCGTGGTTTAAAACAGGCTTGTTTCCCCGGCGAGTGGGTGTCTGTGGCTCCCCAGGTCTGCGTCTCTGGGGTGCCTGTTTCATCCCGGCGGGTTGGCTGTACCCATCTAACAGTGTTCATACGGACACGTGTTGTTTGTAGTTTTTTCGGTTTTGCAAAGCCAATATAAAACTATGCTGTAGTTGTATTTCCTCCCCGGCGATCTGTTTCAAAGAAGTGGGGATAGGAACAATTGGGGTTAACTTTTAAACTTTAATTCACCCGGTGGGTGCAACCTGGAAGGTTGGGATGACCGAATTTACAAAATTCAGTTTAGTTGACCAGTCAATTGAGGGATGCTTTGTGTATCGCCTCCTTCAACATACGGCGCTTTAGGGCACATTTGGGGTTAACGTTTTTTAAACTATTTTTCACACCCGGCGGGTGTTTCTTGCACGGATGAGAATAACGAATTTACAATTCAGTTAGTTAACCAGACATTTGAGGGATACGTTTTGTATCGCCGCCTTCAACATACGGCGATCTAAAAGATACTTCGGCAGAAGTTAGATCTCGTATATTTGTCAGGCTTCCCAGTTTTTTATCTATGAGATAATTCAGGGGCCGGCGTCTTTTTTAGGGTTTTTTTTCCAATATTTAATATGGAAACAAACACCACCGGAAAGACTTAATCACTTATAAACGCCATGATGGTCTTTATATATTATGTCAGAGGGTATTCATAAATCTTTTGGACAAATTAAGATATTCTGAAATCTTTTACTTAGGAAACCCCACCGCGTGGCGAGCTGTGGTCGTTGAGTATTACGTCTCGTTACCCGGCGGGTTATTTAACACCTGTGTGCGAACATGAGGGGGTTAACCTTATGAGCATTAATTCCTGGAAATTTTAATTTTCCAGAGCTGGGTCCCGGCGGGTCTATGCAGAACCTGGAGTAGTTTCCCTCCAGTCTCTGTCATGGCTACCTTTGCCCCGGTTTTTGCTGTATGCATTACGCCCTCCTGTTCAGGTATCCCTATTTTTGCGCACACACTTTGTATAAAATGTGTTAAAATGTCTCGTTTGGTGGGGGTTACCTTTCCGGCGTTTTTCTCGTTGATCCGAGAACACCGTTTTGGTTTACCGAGTTTTAGTCAGGATGGCTAAAATAGGTAAGTTACCCCGACGAGTTTGGTCGCTTGAGGGCTCATCAGAAACTGCGTTTTTCTGTGGTCGAGCCTGGGATCCGGCTTCCTGTGTTATTCATTGCTTTATGCATTACGCCCTCCTGTTATGTCTCGTTTGGTGTGGGTTACCTTTCCGGCGTTTTTTCTCGTTGCTCCGAGAACACCGTTTTTGGTTACCGAGTTTTAGTCAGGATGGCTAAAATAGGTAAGTTACCCCGACGAGTTTGGTCGCTTGAGGGCTCATCAGAAACTGCGTTTTCTGTGGTCAAGCCTGGGATCAGGCTTCCTGTGTTATTCCCGGTGAGGGGGGCTCCACACAGTTATTTTGTTTGGTCTTTCCCTCCCGGCGACCTTTTTTACAAAGAGGTCTGGGGCAGGTATAAGTGGTTTGACATTGCATATAAAACCCGGCGGTTGTTTTTAAACTTTAATTTACCCGGTGGGTGCAACCTGGAAGGTTGGGATGACCGAATTTGCAAAATTCAGTTTAGTTGACCAGTCAATTGAGGGATGCTTTGTGTATCGCCTCCTTCAACATACGGCGCTTTAGGGCACATTTGGGGTTAACGTTTTTTTAAACTATTATTCACACCCGGCGGGTGTTTCTTGCACGGATGAGAATAACGAATTTACAATTCAGTTAGTTAACCAGACATTTGAGGGATACGTTTTGTATCGCCGCCTTCAACATACGGCGATCTAAAAGATACTTCGGCAGAAGTTAGATCTCGTATATTTGTCAGGCTTCCCAGTTTTTTATCTACGAGATAATTCGGGGGCCGGCGTCTTTTTTAGGGTTTTTTTTCTAATATTTAATATGGAAACAAACACCACCGGAAAGACTTAATCACTTATAAACGCCATGATGGTCTTTATATATTATGTCAGAGGGTATTCATAAATCTTTTGGACAAATTAAGATATTCTGAAATCTTTTACTTAGGAAACCCCACCGCGTGGCGAGCTGTGGTCGTTGAGTATTACGTCTCGTTACCCGGCGGGTTATTTAACACCTGTGTGCGAACATGAGTGGGTTAACCTTATGAGCATTAATTCCTGGAAATTTTAAATTTTCCAGAGCTGGGTCCCGGCGGGTCTATGCAGAACCTGGAGTAGTTTCCCTCCAGTCTCTGTCATGGCTACCTTTGCCCCGGTTTTTGCTGTATGCATTACGCCCTCCTGTTCAGGTATCCCTATTTTTGCGCACACACTTTGTATAAAATGTGTTAAAATGTCTCGTTTGGTGGGGGTTACCATTCCGGCGTTTTTCTCGTTGCTCCGAGAACACCGTTTTGGTTTACCGAGTTTTAGTCAGGATGGCTAAAATAGGTAAGTTACCCCGACGAGTTTGGTCGCTTGAGGGCTCATCAGAAACTGCGTTTTCTGTGGTCAAGCCTGGGATCAGGCTTCCTGTGTTATTCCCGGTGAGGGGGGCTCCACACAGTTATTTTGTTTGGTCTTTCCCTCCCGGCGACCTTTTTTACAAAGAGGTCTGGGGCAGGTATAAGTGGTTTGACATTGCATATAAAACCCGGCGGTTGTACCTTCGGGTGGTTATATTAACGAATTTGCGATTCGCGATAATTTGCCAAACAATTGATTGATACAATAGGGTATCACGGCCGTCAAGACGGCGATCTATGAGGGCTTCTGGCAGAAGCCGGATTAGAGATTAAGATAGGCTTAGACTTTTTATGGGATAAAAAGATGCCTGAATCTTACTAGTGTTTCAAGTGTAAAGGGATACTTGAAGGACTTCATCTTTAATAAAGATATGTTTCATCTTTATGAGGATTCAGAAGTTATGCTTAATTCTTTCGAACAGGTAAAAGATATGCTGAAATCCTTAATAAACAATTGGAACAATGTTGTTTGTTTGTTTAGTCTTTCTCTCCCGGCGACCTTTTTACAAAAAAGGTCTGGGGCAGGTACAATTGGTTTGACATTGCATATAAAACCCGGCGGTTATACCTTCGGGTGGTTATATTAACTGATTAGCAATTCGCGATCATTTGCCAAACAATTGATTGATACAATAGGGTATCACGGCCTTCAAGACGGCGATCTATGAGGGCTTCTGGGAGAAGCCGGATTAGAGATTAGGATAGGGTTAGACTTTTTATGGGATAAAAAGATGCCGGAATCTTACTAATGTTTCAAGTGTAAAGGATACTTGAAAGACTTCATCTTTAATAAAGATATACTTCATCTTTATGAGGATTCAAAAGATATGCTTAAAAATCTTCTGGACAGGTAAATATATCCTGAAATCTTTAATATGAAACTAAAGGAAAACGAAAAGTAGTGGTGGAGTGCTACGGTTCGTTGACCGGCGGTCTTGTGACACATATTTTGTACCATTTTTTGGGTGTAACCCTATGAGCATTAATCCCCGGAAAATTCTCTTTCCAGGGCGGAGTACCGGTGTTGCACCAGGTGACCAGGTAGTTCCCGGGGGCGGGGTAATTTTCCCCAAGTCTCTGCCATGTCGGCACTTGAACCTCTCATTGCTGTATGTTCAACGCCGTTAAGATCAGGTATCCCTATATATTATTTTCATTTGTTAATGAAATAATTTAATCACTGAATATTAATAACCATATATAGTTTCTATGATTATATTAGGATAATATTGTGTTTATTTATAGTAATTTATTTTAATACAATTAAATATAAATTAAATTAATTAGTATACTTTATGATTTTGCTCACCAGCTCTGCTTTCAATGTGTTAATGAGCTATGGGAGCTTTTAATTATCATAAACCTTTACAGGGCTCTCTTTTAGAGAGTATACCGAGCTCGCAAGCGAGGGACAGCCACAGCCAAGGTGTATGGCGATACTCACAGTCCTGGCAGGACAGAACACATCCCTTTGTGACTCAACTAGTGCTGACGTCCACGGGATGCCGATGTACCATCTTCTACCCCAGTTTTAACATGGCAACATGTGGAGGTCCCGGCTTCGGCGGGATCTTCCCATGATAAGCCAGACTTAACGGATGAAGAACAACGATCTCTGGTCTCAGAGATGGAGGTTGAAGAGTCCAGTCACCTTTTAGGCGACTCTCAGGGTACTGTCGAATCTCCACGGAGTTCGTCATCGGCTAGGTATGTACCGGCGGAAGAGATTGATGGACTACTATTGAATGCACTTAATAGGTTCTTGGGCCCTACGCCGGAAACTCCTCCTGATACGGGAGATCCCGCGATGTCGACGAATGTGCGACCTCTGGCTACATCCTTTGCTTTAGCGAAAATACCTAGCCATCCGCTTGTGTCAGGCCCAATTTCCAATGTGCCAGGCACAACAGCTCTCACTACTTCCACTGAATGCAGTTCACTGTATTCAGAAACAAGGGTCAACGAGGTCAAGGAAGTTGCTACTCGTGTCGGAAGAGATTTTTGTTCTAGCCAGCAGTCTAGATATTTATCTTCACGCATCTTATCTCCCAGGCGTAGCGAACGTCTGGGCAGACGCTCTGTCCCGGAGACAGAGCACGACAGTAGAATGGGAGCTCAAGCAACCCATTTTCGACCTAATGATTGCGGAGCTCTCCCATCCACAAGTGGATCTTTTTGCGTCCGAGGAGACTCACAAGCTCCCTCTATACCTCACCCGCCGGGCGATAACGCCGGCAGGGGGGCCAGACGCCCTAGTGACAGACTGGAACAGATGGAGCTCCATCTATCTGTTTCCGCCGCCAGATGCGTCACTAATGTGCCACGTAGTGAACAAACTACGAGTTTATCGAGGCTTAGTCTCGCTAATCGCGCCCCTGTGGCCGGCGCAGGTGTGGTACCAGCAATTAATAATGTGGTGCCCGGACCCGGTATCGCTCCCGGTCGGGTACTTCCACTTAGACACGATTGGCAACCTAGCGACCTCGCTGACTTTTGCATTATGGACATTCAGGAGGCCAAGTGGCTAGCACCATACGGTAGGGATGTGACCAATAAATTGCTCAATCAATATACTCAGTCTACTAAGCGACAATATCAATCACATTGGAAAGCTTTTACTTCTTGGATTGTTAGAACGGAACAAACTGTATCCTCAGTGGCATTGGTTTTTAATTACTTGAACTATCTGTTTGAGCAGAAACGTTTATCTGTGGTAACTTTGAAGAATCACTTAACTGCGATTAGAGTGCCCTTTTTCGACCTTACAGGTCTATCCATACCGGTGGCGGAGGAAACAGGATTTATGAGAGCGTGTTTTAAACTCCGCCCACCTCCCCGTCAGCTCATGCCTACTTGGTCTCTGGACAAAGCTTTGTCTTTACTTCATTCTCGTCTGTATCAAAATACTGCAGACTTTGCTTTAATCTTAAAGAAGGCAGTTTTCCTTTTGGCTTTGGCCACCGGAAACAGAGTGTCTGAGCTGGCGGCGATGAGCAACACACCTAATTGTCTTAGGTTTGGTAGACTTAATGATTCAATTTCCATTGCACCCTCCCCGGTGTTTGTAGCCAAGAATGAGCATAGTGCACACGTGTTTTCTGAGTTCACGGTGCCGGCGTTAAAAAGGGGAAAAGTGCATCATAATTTATGTCCAGTGCAAGCTCTAACCAAATATTTGAGAATAGCTCCTCAAACCCCCAAGGTGCTTTATGGGTAGCGAGTACGGGTAAACGCTTACTTAAACGGCGATTAGCCTCTCTTCTGGTAGAAGTCATTAAAGAGAGTAATCCCGGCGTTGTGGGTAGGGCCCACGATTTACGCAAGTGGGCGGCCTCTTTACGTTTCCTGAAAAACTTTTCAGTTGAAGATATTGCGTCCACACAGTTGTGGGCGTCTAATCATACGTTTCTCTCTAGATACTTGTCAGTTGCTCTAGACAAACCTTCCTTACCATGTATAGCTTTAAGGCAGAGGGTCTAGGTGGCCCTGCAGTCACTTATGTTTACTTTCACGGAAGGGGGGGGTGCAGTCAGTTGACATAGGACACCCTAGACCCCGCCGGAGTATGAGAGCTGTGATACAATTTAAGGTTAAAATGTGATATGAAAATTTCTCTGCGAGAAATTGTGCTAGTACAAGGTTTAGTACAAAACAACGGTGTTGTTATAGTAGTTTTAGCTGCGAAAGCAATGTAATATTAGTTCAATGGAGTTCATTTGCAATTGATCTCCACATGTATTTTGGGGTTTATGATGTGCACATATAAACTTATAACTTATTATTTTTGTCACCACTCGTTGAGTGGGGTGCCTTTTGTAACTACAGATCTGTGTTCAGAATCTTCAGGGTTACCCATTTTTGTCGGGCAGGCTTCTTTGAAGCACGCACCTGCCTGAACCCCTTTTTCTTGTATATTTCCGGCCTACGCCGTATTAAATACATTTTTCAAAAGTAAGAATACTATGTGGTTGTTTTTATTATCTGCTTTTCTAGAGTTATGATATGATTACGAATGTCCCCCTCCAGTCTTAGATATCAGGCATGTTCGTCAACATGTTCGTCAACTAATAAATTATAGGTTTGACTCCTGTAAGGAGATAAAGAAAACCTAATATTTAGTAGTGGCCCCGTAATCATTGACGACTGGGGCCCTCCCGACCGTCCCCTTCCCATTCGTTGATGTATTAAGGATTTTAGTTTACTTGATATGTCAGTGAAGGAGGAATGACGCCTGAATCAGCGTCTGGTCAGAAATCCACACAAGTACATCCACGATATGATGGAAAGCTTATTGGATAGTTATTCTTATTTTCTTTTTGTTTTTATTTTTTACGAAGTTTTTTCGTAGTGAGAACCCAATTCATAATGACTGAAGCCATGAGTGAGGTCGCGTGCGCTCATGATGAAGGCTCCTCAGTTTTTAAATGCTCTGCGCGGTAGATTCAAACTACGGCGGATTAGTGTTTGAAGAGGATGCCTTATGTAATAGGCATGTTCGTCAATGATTACGGGGCCACTACTAAATATTAGGTTTTCTTTATCTCCTTACAGGAGTCAAACCTATAATAGTCGGTTTTATCTCACCTGACGGTAAATTGAATCCATTAGCAGCTGATTACTCAATATTTGGTGGGAAAATGTGAAACTACTAAATCTTTGTTTGTGAAGGTTAGAAAGATCAAAGATTAATGGTCAAATTATAGCAATGGCTCCTAATCGATTTTAGCATTGATTCTTATTTAATTTCCTAGTTTTCCTTCACCTTTCATGTTTCGTGATATAAAGATTTGGTGTCATTTCAGTTTGTTTTAGCCTAATCTAACAACCTAACCTAACTTAGTATAATTTTAAAACTAAAATTCCCCAGTTTATAATACAAGAAACCAATATACTGTTATATAGATGAACAGAAATAATTGTAATACCCAAATCGAGTTGGAGCCACTGCTAAGAATATATCCAAATTCCGTTGTGCCCAAAACTGGCAAGTGGTCAAGTAACACTATTTTTCACTACAAAACCTTCAAAATAACGGAAACATTATTATGGAAATTTTGCAATCTATCGTCAGCTGAAATTAAACAGACTATAACAAACTGTATACTCAAGGACTTAACCCTTTGAGAACCAGCGACGTGTGATATGTTTTATTCTAGCTATATTTAAACGATATTATTCAGCTTAGGAAGGATCTGTGGTAGTTAATTAGTTAAAATAGGACTTCAGAGGCTATCAACCCTCTTGAATTATTAAGCCAGCACACTGTAAGTCAAGAATAACGTCAGGACTGGAGCCTCTCTGCGAAAACTCCAGTCCCTTTCTGTGGTAGTTAAAAGGGTAGGTTGAGATAGTTTGAAGTCTTATTATTGCTAGAGGTCCTTCTTAAGCTGCATAAAACCGTCTAATAGTTGTCAGAGTATAATGAAAAGGACATTCCTGGTACTGAATAGGTTATATTGAGGCCTTAATCCTCTTAAGATTATGACGCATTTTGACAGTTTCTTATGGCTATCATTTAGACGATAATATAAAGCTTAGGAAGGATCTATCCGAACTAAAAGGGTAAAAACTATCTCAATTAACCCTCTGACTTCCACATACCCTTCCTAATCTTAAGAAAATCGTATAATAATAGCCAGAAAACAGAAAAGACATAGAATCTGGAAAGGGTTTAGTTTTCGAAGCTGTCCCGAACTTAATCGAATTTCTCCATTAATTCTGTACCTGTTATTAACATTTCGGAGCTTTGTTTGGCTGTTCAGGGGTTCATATTGGGTCCGGGTGTGGGTCATAGGGTGGTAGCGGTGTATTTATTGCCTTATGGATATTTTTTATAATTATAATTATTACCCTGAAAGATAAATTTGTACATTTTCCGATAGAAAAAATCGGCCGGTTTCTCTTAAATTATAGACTCGCTATCGATCGCAAGGAGAAAATCGACAACTAAATGACACGAAAAGTATTAATATTGACCAAGAAATGGGGCGAAGTCTTAAAATCACCAAACTAATGGGCCGAACATCATAAAATCTAAAACATAATGGGGCTAAACATGAGGGAAAAGGGGGTCTAGAAAAACGATCCATCTCCCCATAAGAGTGTACAGTTGCCCACATAAGTTGTGTTCCTCTCCGTGATATTATACATTTTGTTTTCTTTTTCTAAGTGAATGAGGGAGACAAAAGGGATAACTGCCTGCAGCGAGTGCCTCCCCCAGATTTCAAAGAGTGACAGGGCCGAAATCAAGGGACGTTCGAGCTAAAATGCCTGGACACATTGAGTTTGAAGCAATTTAAGTCATAGGAAGAGGGAAAGACTGATTCTGGGAGAGAGTTCCAGAGCTCAGTAGTTGAATAGAAGAAAGTCTGAGAATAGCGTTTCACTCTTGGGTTGGACTGTTGCACAGAGTAGGGGTGGGATTGTGTTGCAAAGCGAGTACTACGTACCGTAAGTAGAGGAGGTGGTATACATTGGGAAAGCTCCGAAGAACACTGAGTATTGTAGTAGCGATAGAATAGCGAGAGAGATGCAACATTGCGGCGAAGTTAGAGAGATTGCAGAGAGTCGGTGAGTGGACGGGAGTTAATGATGCGTAAGGCTTTCCTTTCTACTTTGTCAAGGAGTGCGGTGTGAGAGGATCCTCCCCACAACTATTTCCAATTGGGGTAGAGAAAACCTTGTTGTATTTAATTAATGGGTAAAATTCTAGTTTCACGTACACAGCAACAAAAGGGAGGCGCCGTTGTAAAGGCATAGCTTCCCGACCAACTATGAAGATCAGGGAAATTGCTGGGTAAAAGACGTAATATAATGATAATAAACTACATTAACGACATTAGCCTAACCTAACAACCTTACCTAACCTAACCTAGTATTATGTAATAGCTATGGTGCCGCATATGGGGAGATTTTTTTTTTTTTTTTTTTTTTTTACAATAGGTATAATTCCTTATAATGCATTTCCGCCGCTTTGGACATATATAGGAATTAAGTATAGTATATCTCAACTCTAAAGTAGCCATAGAAATGTATGAGTATGCTGTGAAAGCGAAACTAGAATTAAACCAATTAATGCTTCCAAAACTCAATTTATCCATCTTACTACCCATCAGGAACCTCCAGAGGACTATCCATTATTCTTCAACAATACTAAAATCAACCTTTCATCTTCTCTCAATGTTCTCAGTGTCTCTTTATCTTCTGCTCTCACTTGGAAAGACCATATTACCAGTCTTGCTAAGGCAGCCTCCCAGAAGCTGGGTGTGCTCAACTATCTCAAAGGGTTATTTACCCCTGCGCAGCTTCTTGCTCTGTACAGGGGCACAGTGCGTCCTTGTATTGAGTATTGTTCACATGTGTGGGGAGGATCCTCTCACGCTGCACTCCTAGACAAAGTAGAAAGGAAAGCCTTTCGTACATTAACTCCCGTCCACTCACCAACTCTCTGCAATCTCTCTCTCTTCACCGCAATGTTGCATCTCTCTCGCTATGCTATCGCTACTACAATAATCAGTGTTCCTCGGAGCTTTCCCAGTGTATAGGGGAGGTGTGGTGGAGTGGTCTTGCCACTGGCCTGGTAATCCAAAGGTCCCGGGTTCAAATCCCGATGTATCAATGGGAAGATATTATTGGGATGGAATTTGTGCTGTACCTAGTATCAGTGCATTACCACAAAGCCCACCGAAACGTCAATAAAATACCCTCATTGTTCCCTGATTAAATAGCACTGTATGAATATTCCCATATTCAAAATATGCTATAGGGGTGCAATGCCTGGTGAGTTATCTGCTCAACAGGTGGCGTTGTGTGTGTGTAAGTGTGAGAGTCCGAGTGTAGTGGGTGAGACAGTGAAGCACGGGAACGAGATGGCTTCAGAGATGGGGTCGTTTCGGGTCATGAGTGAGCACCGTGCCTCATGTGAAGGCAAGATGGCAGGTGCTCGTTGTGCTCTACGTGCTTCACATGTCTCACTCCCTAGACTGGAACAAGACCTCACGGGCTTCACTGTTCATTGTAAAGCGGTGAATGTTAAGGCTCTCAGCCTATGCCCGAGAGGAAGTAAGTTGGAATATAGAAAAAAAAAAAAAAAAAAAAAAAAAAAAAACCACCTTCTCTACTTAGGGTACGTAGTACCCGCCTTGCAACACAATCCCACCACTACTCTGTGCAACTGTCCAACCCAAGAGTGGAACGCTATTCTCAGACTTTCTTCTATTCAACTGCTGAGCTATGTAACTCTCTCCCAGAATCAGTCTTTCCCTCTTCCTGTGACTTATGTTGCCTCAAACTCCGTGTGTCCAGGCATTTTTGCTCGAACGTCCCATGATTTCGGCCCCGTCACTCTTTGAAATCTAGGATAGGCACTCGCTGCAGGCCGTTATGCCATTATTTGTCTCCCTCATTCACATAGAAATAAAATACAAATGTATAAGATCACGGAGCGGAACACAACTTATGTGGGCAACTGAACACTCTTATGGGGAGATGGATCGTTTTTTCTAGACCCACCTTCTTCCTCATGTTTAGCCCCATAATTTTTTTAGATTTTATGATGTTCGGCCCATTAGTTTGGTGATTTTAAGACTTCGCCCCATGTCTTGGTCAATATTAAGACTTTTCGTGTCACTTATGTGTCGATTTTCTCCTTGCGATCGATAGTGAGTCTATAATTGTAGAGAAACCGTTGATTTGTTCTATCGAAAAATGTACAAATTTATCTTTCAGGGTCTTGGGTGGGTGGGTGGGGGGGTGGCGTTAAAGTTTGATGGAGGTCTGGGGAGGAAACTAAAATCATTATAAAAATATCCATAAATAAGGCAATAAATACACTGCTACCCCCTGTCTGTTTACTTAAGGACATTTTTGTTGAGGTTGACTCTACTCTATTACTACCACCACCTGCGGAACTCACCTCTCTGCTTTTGGCAAAGGGAGTGAAAATGTTTGCCACGGCAGAATTTACAATTCTTAATATTAAGGTTTGTACACCCGTTATAGTCCGGGCAACCTGTGGAAATTTAGGGGGTAACCCAAAACAAATTACAATAGTTTTCAAACAATTTTTATTACTTCTATAGGTATGTGACAATATCATTTTCAAAAGTTTACCAAAATCTATTTGGTGGATCATACTTTTTAAAAACTCAGTTTACCCCTACCCACTAAAATTCCTAAATTCTGCTTATGCGCTCATTACAAACTTGAATAGATGTTTCCAACCAATTGTATTTTGTATCAAACCCATAAAATAGTTATGAAGACATGGTATTCAATCTTGTTATGTCATTAAATGTTACCTTAGCTGCTCCATGACCTTCCCTAAACACATTTTAAGTACACTTTACTGACTTACACTGATACAAAAATGTGACATTAAAGTTCCTCTTCTTCTGAATCAGTATCAGGAGGCAATGTTTGAGTGTTTGAGCATACTCCCCGACAGTCACTGCAAGCAACTGAGCAATCTAGTCCATTGCGTTTGCAGGTGCACCGTAAACTGTAGCAGCCAGTTTTACAGGAACAGCGGATGCCTTGTAGTAGTTCTTGTGGGGCTGAAGGATTATCAGTCAGAATGGCCCCATTTCCTCTTAACTAATATTCCAACCCCATAGTTCTGGAGGTACATTTTGACCATGGCCCAGCCAAACTTGCACCTGTTGGTAGACACGCAGGCTATGGTGCTTAGCGGCAGCTGATGTTGGAGGTAGAACACAGGGTTCAACTGCTGCAGTGCTGCTTGTCGTCTTCTCATAAAACCTGCGGAGCCTCAAGCTGTCAAGGTCTTCATCTTGATCACCATTGTATATGGAGACAAGGGCATGGTTTCCCGCTTTGATTACATCTTCCATCTTTGAACTTGAATCCATAAACACTGCTGCTTGTCTGGAGAAGAAGATGTCACCCTTCAGTTTTGAAATTGCCTTATTCTTTCCGATGCCATGCAGCCTGGATGTGGTGTCACAACCCAGAACAGCGTGAGCAAATAGAATACTGCTGTAGACAGTGCTCCCCAGGTGACACCTTGTAGCTTCTATATTCCAACACCTCTGACCCTTTTTGCTTTCCCTTTTGATATTTGGTTGGAACCATATGTTGTACTTGGCATGGTCAGCATGATGAATCAGAAGAATCAAGATATCTGTGTCATCTGCAATCACAACAGTATTGTTCTTTTCTGCACATTCCACAGCTGCCTCTACTACTAAAACATCAGCATCACCCTTGGCATGGAGAACGTCATAACCCACTGCCTCAAGTCTGCTCCCTAGCATGTTGATGAACCTTTGTTTGTTCTGCGAGTTTGACAGAAATTCTTCTTTCTTGGTCTGTAGGGCCATTGTTGCATCAAAGTGCACTGCAGCACCAATGCACCCACCACTTCTTCTTGTGTGTGTAATGTCCTTGGTACTAGGGGAGTCAAGGTAGCCATCAAACACAACACTGGCTCTCCCATACCTGTGAATGACATAATTTATGTAGGGTATGCTTTCAGAATTTCATCCCAGGCAAATCCCTTTGTCCAGGGGATTCTGTGAAGGAGAGCACCTCCATCAAGGACAAACTGAGCCTGGTCTGGTGGTTTGGGGGTTGCCTCAATTGTAGAATAACACAGACTGTCTGCTAAGCTGGCTTTGTTGGCAGGTCTCATCATATGTGGTGACTCAAACATTGCAGGGGGGTAGGAGCAGAGTTCATATTTGAATACCTCAGTTAGGTCACCACATCTAGTGCCTGCTGTTACCACACGCTGGAAAAGTAGTAGGGGGTCCACATGTACTACATCATCTCTAATCTTCATTGAGGTTTTTGTGTCCATTGTTATTGCCTGGTTCTTCTTGCGGAATGTGTACTCGGCTAACTTTTGGCCTGTCATGGATTTCAATATTTCATTGCCAACATGTGTGGCTGTGTCGCAGTTCACTGTTGCATGTGCATTTAACCCAGTGGCTATGTTACGCAGAGTTGGTGGTCCAGCAGTGCTGAAGGGATTTCT
This sequence comes from Paralithodes platypus, assembly GCA_032716605.1. Classification (NCBI taxonomy): domain Eukaryota; kingdom Metazoa; phylum Arthropoda; class Malacostraca; order Decapoda; family Lithodidae; genus Paralithodes; species Paralithodes platypus. The sequence continues at coordinate 28,493,488 of CM064543.1, read as the reverse complement.
TGGAGCCAGGTATTGCAAGAGGTTTTGCACATCACTAGAGTCCTTGTTCATCCTTGCTCTGCTGGTATCTTTGTGTTGTTCAACCTCTATGGTTGCTCTATGGCAAGATCAGTTGAGATGCCTCCCCAAAGTCTTTCTGAGCGGCGCTCAACATGCAGTCCATTCATGAAATGTCTGTACACCTCAGGACAGTCGACCTCAAGTGTAAGCATTTTCTGCAAATACACGTGCACACACTTAACATATAGATTATGGCCAGAGGCCGCAAGGAATGGCAACATGTCATAGAGGCACTGAAGGTGAAGTGCCCAGTCACCAAGTCTTTCTGCCTTGATGAATCTGCGTAACAAATCCACCATTTCCATATACTGCAACCAGAGTCTAGCTACACGGTAGCTGCATAACTTCTCTTTTTCTGTCTCCAGTCTTTTGCGTAGTAGCTTCACAGCCTCACTGTTATCCACATCAGAGGGGATATTGACCCAGACAGAATGCCTTCCAAAAGGCATTTCAAGGCAGGAAGAAGGTGGTCTTCTACAGCATCATCGGGGGATTCTGTAGCAAAGACAAAGATATGTATAATTTGCTATGACATAAGAATAATAAATCCTGGAAAAATTTGAATAGTTTACTTTACTGTAAGTAGTTATGCATTTCATAAGATAACAAATATAACAATGTTAATAACATGAATCCAAAGGAGATGGCTGCTGGACATTTGCATCTGTCTGTAAAGTGTCTGAGGAAAGTGGGAGGTGTGTGTCATGGTCTTCTACACTGAATAGTGACAGCCTTTAACTCTTGTTTAGCGGGGCCCCGACTTAAGTCGGCCTAGAGAACCAAGGACTATGTGGCAGGGCCCGACTTAAGTCTGTGTGCAATTTTTGAGCAATAATGGCTCTGAGAGAGAGAGACGAGCGATGGGAGGAGCGTAGGTCGGCTCATGACCGCTCGGCACGGGTCCCGCGCGACTGCTGACGTTCCCTCCACACACATCCACACTCACTGCCTCGCTACACAGGGAATTATGTAAGGATATTACCCTATTTTAGGGATTTTGCACTCGTCTTGCACGATCGTTGCAAGAGAACGCGTGGTCGTAGAAGGATGGTTCTGGTGTTATTGGAAAGCCCAATTAACGCCCTTTCTGGAATACATAATTGTATTATGCTCTGGCTCTTGTTTATGCATGAAAAAGAGCACAGAAACAAGGTCGTTTAGGGTAAAACCACCCGCTTGCCAGGTAGTAGAAGTTACCGACCTAGCCGCTCGTGGAGTGTTAATCAAAGTATTTATTAATTTAATACAATATGTAGTATAACAAGAGTAGTAACCTGAATCCAAAGGTGATGGCTGCTGGGTACCACTTTCACAATCTGCATCTGGTTGGAGAGTGTCTCCAGAGAGTGGGAGCTGTGTGCCAAGTGCAGATGATGTCAACATAGTATTTAGTGCAGCATCTACCAGAATATGCCCTCTAACAGCACGGCTGACTGTTTTGCCAGAGAGCATGTGTCCAACATTATTGCCAGCATACACCACCTCCAAGAGTTCCTGAAGGCCAGTTCCACTCATAAGGTGACCAATTGATCCCAGGTAACTCATTTCGGTATGGAATGCTCCGAGACGAATGACAGCTGGCTGCAGTTCTGGTAAACTCTCTACCATGGTGTGAGCTTTCCACCACAGTGGCTGATCGAATGTGATCACGGGACGTGAATGATGCTGTCTCACATGGGAAGATATGAACTTCAGTGTTGAGTATACACAAGACAGGTCATTGGGGTCCAAGTCAATCATAGGAAGGACAATGAATGATGAAGCACCAGGATGGTCTCCCTTGTGGACTAGCTGCATAAGTCCAGACCACTGGGGTCTTTGAACCTTCAGGAGGAGAGAAGACTTCCATAGTAGATCTACATCTGCCGATGACTCTTTGACGCTCGGATTTGCCAGTGATTGGAAGCAGAGTGATTTGAAGATGTCCCGTTCAGACAGGAATTGATGGATGTCTATGCATCCAATATGTGCAATATCATCAGCAGTGACATTAACCCTTGGAATCTTTCTAGGCGACTTTGCTCCAGGTGTCACCATTGCAATCATGCCCATGCCATGGAAAGTGCCTGTCCCATCCAGTGTTATCAGATTGTAGTCCACATTGTCGCCAGCATATTGAACACAATTGTTCGCAGAAAGTTCGGGCATTTCTGTTCCCTGTGCTACTGATGCACTCCTTTCAAACTTCTTGACCTCACTATCGGAGCAGGAAAACCCATGTTGATTCAGGGATTGCACCAAAAACTTGGACTGGAATAGGTGATGCATCTGAACACCTAAACCAACTTGCAAAGGGGCCAGAAGTGCAGTTGGTCAAAGTTCCAGCTGACCCACCCTCGCTCTGAGGCTCGCAGAATTAGCTGGCCATACTGGTGTGGTGGTGCAGGGATACCACTTGCCATTAATGTGTTACCTGTGTCTGTCCTGTATATTACTGCAAATTAGATTATGTAATGTTCACGTGAAGACTAAATGCTCCTTCATTAACCCTGCTCAGGCATATTGGCCCCATATGGGGTAAAACAAAATGCGTAAAACAGGTTTTTCGCGAATATTTCACGGCCGGAGGCCAATGGCAAGAAGTTTTGAAGACGAGCAGTCAGTCCTCATCGTCCTACGACTGGGATAGGGTGTGAGCCGCCGCTCTCTCTCCTCCCCTTTCCTGTACCAACCTGTCCGGTCACCATATGGGGTCCATAATCCCAAATGTGTACTACAAAATTCCCCATCCTATCGAACTTTTTTTTAGCCCCAGAGTTCTGCCTTGTTGTCACCAAAAACCCTCAGCCATCCCCTCCACAAACCTGCAACCAAATTAATCTAGCTTATGTAATGTATGAGATATGCCTCACTTTTGTTGACCCTTTTTTCACTATTTTTTTTTTTTTTTTATATATGACTTAATATTTACAGTAGTGTAATTTGCTCTTGACATAATATTAAGCATTAATTGTGGTTTCTATTGGTAACAAGAAATTTAAAATCCATCAATCAGTTTTCGGGTGAGAGCCGTTTAAAGTGCCGGTCCCCATATGGGGCCACATTGCTAATTTCGCCACACTTATGGAATATTACCTGAGCAGGGTTCATTAACCCTCTCCGACATATGACGCAATTTTGAGCCTATTAGGGATACTTTAAAGCCTTTATTACCATCAGGGTTTTTTACAAACCTTTATTTTAGTTACTTCAACCTCTGCAGTTGTCTTTGAGTTAGATGTGGGCAGAAAACTAATTTTGGAGAGGTATTTATAAGAGTGAGAGAACTCTATTTCTTATTGCTAATCTGGCAACCTCTGTGTCATATATGTCTGAAGGAGTTAAGCAGCCACCAATAAAACATAAATATGTATTCTTATAAAATCGAGTAAAGTATGTTGTGGCAGCCAGCAGGTTTTATATGCGTTGCCAATCAGTGGATATAATAACTTGAATATTTAACCCGGTGAGACCCAGCGTCGCACGTTTTGCGTCGGCAGTGTTTGATCACCAACTCCCAGCGACACATCACGTGCGTCCGACATATAAAAAACACTTACGTGGCTCGTAAGGTAGGAAATGGCGGGAGAATAGGAGGGGGAGGTACCGTAGTGTGTGTGGGAGCCGGGCCAGTAGGTGTAAGCGGGCCGAGACAGCCGCGCGGCTGGTGGTGGTGGGCTTAGTGGGGATACTTTACACCCTTAGTTCACCGCCACGTACAATGCCATACTCAGTTTTCACCCTAGTGCTCCCTGGCGGGTGGTCATGCGGGGGAGACAAACTTTCGACCCCCACCCCCCCCGCCCCCCAAATGACCGAGGTGAGTTTTTTTTTATTTTTTTCTTCATTTCTCACCATTCTCTTCCATTTTGGCTCAACAAATTTTTTTGAGGCTCCCCCCCCCCCAAAAAAAAAATATCCGAGGTGATTTTTTTTGTTTTTTTTTTTCATTTCTCATCCTTGTCTTCCATTTTAGCAAAAAAACAAAATAAGTGAAAATGGCTTGGGACTGGGGTGAACAAAATATTATAACTAGCCGGGGCTCAACGGGTTAAGCAAATCTACGAACTTAGGTGAATGTTCGGGATCGTACATAGCGATGTATGCAATTTTATTTGAGATAAGCTTACTTTCCCTTGTTTAGTATAATTATGTTCTAACAATGATATAGCTAAAATCAGATCTACCAATCCCAATCTTTGTATACCTTCCTACACCAGTATTGCCAGATAATTCTGCGATCCCCAGAGCGAGGGTGGGTCAGCTGGAACTTTGACCAACGGTACACAGGGACGAGCTGCTTTCATAATTGCTTGACCTATTGAGGCAATTTTACTTGTGTCTTTTCCACAGAACAGAATCTTCAGAAGCTTGTGTAGAGAGGGTGGCAAGAACTGTATAGCTGTGTCTGGTAACAGATCATCAGCACCGGGATATACATCCTTCATTTGAATGATGTCTTTGATGTCCTGTTTTATGAAATTAGCTGCTGCTTCTATGATGCTGGTTTTCTCATCGCTTTCCTTTTGTGTAGTTTGCTCATGGAACTTGTGTAAGATTTTGGAAGCAGTGCTGTGGAAAGTAAATTTGTTTTTCTTTCCCATTGATCTCAGTGATGACTATTCTGTCCTTGAAGTGTTTTTTGAGTTCACTCTTCATATGTGGAAAGCTGTATGGTTCAATGTCAGTATCTCTGAAGTACTCTTTCATCTTGTCCATCAGCTCAGTTATGGTCACCTGCTCATCATCATTATTTTCAAGATACCCTGCTACTGCTTCAAAGGCTTCAGATTTCAGAGAGTCTTTAGGCCTACCAATAGCACTTACGCTGACTCTTTTGCACTTTGATGTGCTCTGTTCTGTGTTTTTCTGAAACATTCTTGGCACTTGCTTTCCTGTTCGAAAGTTAATACTACAAATGTTGTGGTACACTGCATCTGCAGCTGGTACATCATGAGCAAAAGTGACTGCCTTTTACAGTATCAGCCCATTCACCTTTGAACTCCTCACAGGACTTGAGTATTTTCTCCTCGAAATCAATTGTTCTGACTGGAATAAGTTTATGTTCTAGCCTTTTTCCTTTGTATGCATCAGGGCATCCACAGAATATGCAGTCATCTTTATAGCTGAAAATTGATTCCTCCGATCTACGTGTTTTCTGTTGATGTTCTGGTTCACCAGAAAGTTTTGGTTTGTTGTGATATTGTATTGCTCTTGGATTGGTAAATTCACTTCTGCATTTGACGTGAACAACCCGACCAGGAATAAGATTGATCTGAGTACCTCTTGCTTTGCAGGCATTCAGGATACCATCACAAGCCTTTTGTGTCAATGTAGCAGTTTGCTCTCCAATTGACAATGGCCTCTCACAAAATAGGCAGAAATCCATTTCAGTTCTGTACTTTTTTCAATTCTACTTTTTTCTATCTCCTACTTGGGTTAGATGACAATCTGAAAGAGAAGAAATAATTGTACTTATTATATAGGCAAGCAGTTGCAAAGTTTGTACATAGCAAAGCAAGAGATTGATAGGAATGCGATAGAGAGAGACACAAGTAAGAATACTAGTTTACAGGTATCCAGTTTCTACAATAAATTGATCGCTTAAAGGTACCACAACCAATAGAATAGTAAGAGCACCTCTACATACCAGTTTCTAGTAATATAATAATTTAATACTAGGCCTAAACTTGTACTTTCTATTCTACATGCAACAATACATTTTATAATTGTTTGAGGTAAGGCAAAATATCCATTTAGAATACAACAAAATTACATTTTTAAATTATAAAATGTGAACGTGTTATATTCTTGCATGTGTTTTTCAAATAACAAAAATGGGTCAAGATCCGCCTTAAACTATTCAATCACTCTAAAATTCACTTCAACTATTTAAAATACAAAATAAATAATGTTTGGCTGCATTGGTACAACATCTAAAATACCATTGGCATTGATTTGGACACTCTCTTACCCTTTCAATTACCTTTTTTAATCGTGTTATGCAATTTTATGGGCCGGGTTAACTATCCCCTTAAAAAATATGTTCCACCAATTAGATTTTGGTAATCTTTTGATTTTTGAATTACTTCATACCTAAAGAAACATAAAAAAAAGTTTTTTGAAACTATTGCAATTTGTTTTGGGTATAACCACATATTGCCCGGACTATTACTACCATGTTCACGGGAGAGACACCCGACACAGAGCCGTAGTTGCCTGGCTCTCTTTATTCTGAGAGAACCTGTCTTATATTTAAAGCATTTGTGCCAGGGATGATTATTTCCGTTACACAATTTACAGGCAAATCGGCTATTATAGCTCTGTGTCGTGAATGTAGCTGTAGCCATAGGGAATTCCTTCACAGGGATACCCCTTGTGAAGGACTTCCCTATGGCTACAGCTACATTCATGATTCTTTCAGGGTACTTACAACCTTTACGTACAATGACCTTCTTCTGCCCTGGGTCATCTGAGAAGTTCGTCTCATCGTAGTTTATTATATTCTCAGGTGATACATCCTTGACTGTCTTCTAAAGGTTTTCAAAGTAAGACCTGATTGTTTCTTGGGTAACTGAGGCTCGGGACACTTATGTTTTGACTGAACCGTTGGGTTAGTTCATTTTTGTGACGAGTCAGGAAACTACGTGCCCAATCGTAGCCTGGGAGATTGTTCTTAAATTTCCTTACAACTATGCCACTTCTGTCTAGGTAGGTTTTAATAAAGACTCGTAGTTCGAAACTATCAAAAGAAAACCCCAGTCTGAAAGTGTTTCCAGGCGCTTCGCAATAATTTCTTCAACATCTGCTGTTAGAGTAGTTTGTCCACCGTGTGTTTTGAAATGCTTCCTTTTGACAGCATCGTTCAGAGTGGTTTTAGCAAATCCATATTGAATTGCAGCCTGCCTTACACTTAACTTGCCACTAGTAATGTCTGTACAGGGTTGTTGAAATTTTGTCATGTCTCTTTCACTATTATAAGGACCCCGACCTCCACCTGTACGTTTTTTATATTGTCTAGCCATCAGTTGTTCTTACACAAACAGGTAATACGAGCACAATTGATCTGTAAATTACATATATAAACCCAATTACACACACAACCCTCATCTGACATGATGTAGATATTAGTGCAGTACAAAAATAGCTATTTTGTTTTCATATTCCCTCTGTCCGTATTGGCCCCATATTGTATGCAAAATCTAAAAATATAATTAAATACCTAAATAAGTGGAAAATATGGAAGATAATGCCAATTATTTACTTTGTACTTTCACACTACTCATAAAAGCACACCTGGGCACCGTATACTTTCCTGTATCCACTCATCAACATGTCTGCCAAAGAAAGTTTGCCGATGTTGAATTAAACAAATAATATATATTTCGGTTTTTAATTTGTAATCGGTACATATCACATTACAGTATATATTACAACTATTTAAGCAAGAAAGTTGGATAAAAGCATTTCAAACAATGAAGTGAAAACATATTTCTAATATGTTTATTCGTTATCTATCTATCTATTGCCTGACGCCGCGATCCCCGAAGGGGTGGCCACGAACGAACAGCCCCCATGCACCTCCGTCCCCAGTCAGTCGACGCCCCTCCTCCCAACCAGCACTCATATACTTCCTCACTTCATCCTTCCACCTCTCCTTCGGTGCACCTCTCCCTCTCTGTCCTTCCACCTCGCTCTCGTACACCCTCTTAGTTATTCTCTCGCTTTCCATACGTTCCATATGGCCGAACCATCTCAATTGTTCCTTTTCACACTTTTCAGCACATCTACCTCCACACCATACCTCCTTACTTCCTCATTCGTCTGTCTATCCCTCGTTGTCTATTTATTAATTTAATTAACTTTTTATTGATGTAAAGTCCGAATTCGCCCCAGTTGACAGTACCTTAAAACCAATAATGAGTGCAACAAGCATTTTAATTTTCCATAAGTGATGGCGATGCCGTGTTGTTTACAACTCTCTCATGGAACGCTCTTAACGTATAATTTATACATACTGTACAGTATATTTATTAGTGGCCCCTCCATCATTGACGATATACCTTATACAGTAATGGCTCTCCCTCAATATAATAACTACTTTAATTATGAATAATATTTACCATTGTAATAAATAATAAATAACAACCAATTCAGAAAATTATGATGTTACAGTGAGGTCCCCGCTTGGATCTTCTGATCACTGTCTGATACAGGCCACCTGTCTATCACCTACCACACCTTCCCACTCTGAACCTGTTTTGGTGACTAAATGGCATTACGATAGGGCAGACTGGGAGGGTCTTCAAGGTTTCTTTATATATATTCCCTGGACCTCTTTCTTTTCTAATGCTGCACACTCCACCTTGAGCCACATACAAGATTTTGTAAAAATTGGAATGGAAACTTTTATTCCTCATCAAAAGTACATTAAAAGATCTAATTCACCTAAATGGTTTGACCATAATTGTGCTAGAGTAACTGAACAAAAAGCAATAGCCTACAATGCATACACAAGATCAAAAAAAAAAGGAAGCCTTTAATTACTTTAGAAACATCAGAAATCATGCCAAAACTGTATTAAACCTAACTAAATCAAACTTTCTCCACAAGCAGGCAAATAAACTTCTAAATAATCCAAATGATAACAAAATATTTTGGTCTACTCTTAACTCATTCAAATCCAACTTCACTACTGCTTCATCCATTCCACCATTAAAATCTCTGACTGGCAATCTTGTAAGTGACCCACGAGGTAAAGCTAATCTTCTTGCGGATATTTTCTCCACCAACTCAACCTTAGATGAAATAAATCAAGATGTCCCTGTACTTAATTTTAATTCGCCTGAAATTCCCTCACTTAAGATCCACACCAGACATGTCAAAACTATATTGCAGAATCTCTCAGTAGACAAGGCTCCTGGTCCAGATGAAATTCCTCCAACAGTACTTAAGAATTGCTCCTTGGTGCTCGCTCCTGTATTGGCAATTTTTTTCCGTCTATGTACTCATACCTCATGCTTCCCAGTACCCTGGAAAGAAGCAAACATCCATCCAGTTCCTAAAATAGGTGCCTCTTCAGATCCATCAAACTACAGACCAATAGCTATAACTTCCACTCTTGGTAAAGTCTTTGAAATTATATTAAATAATCACATAATTAAGCATCTTGAGAATAATACATTAATCAGTGATAGGCAATATGGTTTTAGACGATGTCGATCAACTGCAGACATTCTTTGCCTTCTTACGCATCAAATCAACCAAGCTACAGACCAACATGGTGAAACACATACAATAGCACTGGATATATCAAAGGCATTTGATAGAGTCTGGCATCAATCCTTATTGTCGAAGATGTCACACTACGGCCTTGCATCATTAGTTCCACTAATTTCGTCTTATCTTCATAACAGAAAAATACGTTTAATGGTAGATGGCCTTTATTCTCAATATCACTCAATTAATGCTGGTGTTCCCCAGGGATCAGTTTTGGCCCCAACTCTGTTCCTTATTCATATCAATGATTTAATATCTACCACTCATAATTCAATACATTCCTACGCAGATGACTCAACACTCCACAGTTCCTTCACATTTACCAATTCTTTCACTCAACACGATCTTATAAATTCAAAAATAAACACTGCAATTTCTCTGAACCAGGACCTTTCTAGAATTGAAGAATGGGGACAAAAGAATCTAGTTTCCTTTAATGCACAGAAAACCAAGTACATTCAATTTTCTAACCGACAGAATCTCACTGACTCCCATATATTTTTTAATGATGTAAATATTCCCACTTCCCCTAGTATTGACATTCTCGGTGTAACATTAACTACTAACTTGAGCTGGACACATTATGTTAGAAGCATTGCTAAGAATGCCTCTAAAAAACTGGGACTCCTGTACAGAGTTCGAAAATTCTTCACTGACGAGCAGTTGGGCCGTAATATATAAAACTCATGTGCGTTCTCAGATGGATTACTGTTCACCTCTGTGGAGTGGAAGTGGAGTGGTTGCATTGAGGCAGTTGGACAAAATTCAAAATAAAGCTATTAGATTAATCAATAACCCTGCAATCACACAGGACCTTCCTACATTATCCATACGAAGAAACGTTGCATCCCTTGCATTATTCTACAGATATTTTCACAGCAATTGTTCCGAGGAACTTGCTTCAATTGTGCCGCCTCTCCACATCTTTCCCCGTAGAACTAGGGCAGCTGAGAGCGCCCATGAATTTACACTTTCTCCTCCACAATGCAGAACTTCTGCTTATCAAAATTAATTTATCCCTAGAACTACTACTCTTTGGAATTCACTTCCCTCGAATTGCTTTCCACAAACTTACAATCTACAAATGTTTAAATCCAGTTGTTACAAACATTTTATGAATGGAGGATGCCTTTAGGCACATGGACCTTTTTGTTTTATCTGTGTTTTTCCTTCCTCCGTTCATTGTCTCTTAAAAAAAAATAAAAAAAAAATAATGAGAGAATTAACCCTTTCCCTGCGGGAGACGTTCCCGAACGCTATGTCAATTTATAGCCATTTACAGGCCTTTAAAGCCTTTTACAGCCTGTAGAATTGAGTGCAAGGGAGCGGGAACACGAAAGGCCACACGTGATTCTCCCAGTCAGGCGGCCGCGGCAATGAGGGCTCTAAGTCAGAGTCTCGCGAGATATACAGTGTTGCCAAAGGCTAATGTAGCACAACATTAGCGATAATTGCTAATTTTAGCGAATGGCGGGTGAACCTTGCAAGCTATGGAGCTTGTTTTGGTGTAATTTTGAAGCTATTTTCTTCTAGTTTTCGGCTGACTACATTTAATTTCATTCAGACACTTGGCTAGTCAATCCGGAGTGCCTGAATCAATTTTAATATGGCGGAAAAATGCCCGCAACGTAAGTGTTGATAATAAAATATGCATGATAGCCGTCGTGATTCAGGGTGTGAAACAACAATAGAGTTTATAGGATTCATGACAACTATTTACAGAAGAAGTAATATGGACATTGAACATAAACAAAGGTAATACAGTGCAATAATTATGGTAATAGAGATGACTTGATTTTAGGAGTACAACATATAATATAACCTGCGAAAGATAGACTAGGTTTGGGGCTGGGAATGAGTTAGGTGGTGTATGTTGCTTCGCAAAATCTGAAATTGCCCTGGAGGAGGTTACTAGTTTCAATTGTCCCTATTTTGATTATTCTATATATAAATTAATTTCTGCTGGTAAATTTAAATACATATGTTGCATCTACCGTTCCCCAAATACTCCTCCAGAGCAAAGTCTTTTTGATTCTCTGTCCTCACAACTCAGTGTCCTCAACTTAAATGCTTCTTCTGAAATCACTGTGTTGGGTGATTTTAATGTCCATAATGTTGAATGGCTCACTCATTCAGCCAGGACTGATGATGCTGGTCTTGAATGTGAGCTATTTGCAGACTCATTTAATCTCATTCAACTAGTCAACCAACCCACCCGTGTACCAGATAATCCTAATCATAATTCCCACCTACTGGACTTATTTTTAACAACCAATTCAGAAAATTATGATGTTACAGTGAGGTCCCCACTTGGATCTTCTGATCACTGTCTGATACAGGCCACCTGTCTATCACCTACCACACCTTCCCACTCTGAACCTGTTTTGGTGACTAAATGGCATTACGATAGGGCAGACTGGGAGGGTCTTCAAGGTTTCTTTATTGATATTCCCTGGACCTCTTTCTTTTCTAATGATGCACACTCCACCTTGAGCCACATACAAGATTTTGTAAAAATTGGAATGGAAACTTTTATTCCTCATCAAAAGTACAGTAAAAGATCTAATTCACCTAAATGGTTTGACCATAATTGTGCTAGAGTAACTGAACAAAAAGCAATAGCCTACAATGCATACACAAGATCAAAAACACATGAAACCTTTAATTACTTTAGAAACATCAGAAATCATGCCAAAACTGTATTAAACCTAACTAAATCAAACTTTCTCCATAAGCAGGCAAATAAACTTCTAAATAATCCAAATGATAACAAAATATTTTGTCTACTCTTAACTCATTCATATCCAACTTCACTACTGCTTCATCCATTCCACCATTAAAATCTCCGACTGGCAATCTTGTAAGTGACCCACGAGGTAAAGCTAACCTTCTTGCAGATATTTTCTCCACCAACTCAACCTTAGATGAAATAAATCAAGATGTCCCTGTACTTAATTTTAATTCACCTGAAATTCCCTCACTTAAGATCCACACCAGACATGTCAAAACTATTTTGCAGAATCTCTCAGTAGATAAGGCTCCTAGTCCAGATGAAATTCCTCCAATAGTACTTAAGAATTGCTCCTTGGTGCTCGCTCCTGTATTGGCAAAAATTTTCCGTCTGTGTACTCATACCTCATGCTTCCCAGTACCCTGGAAAGAAGCAAACATCCATCCAGTTCCTAAAAAAGGTGCCTCTTCAGATCCATCAAACTACAGACCAATAGCTATAACTTCCACTCTTGGCAAAGTTTTTGAAATTATATTAAATAATCACATAATTAAGCATCTGGAGAATAATAAATTAATCAGTGATAGGCAATATGGTTTTAGACGATGTCGATCAACTGCAGACATTCTTTGCCTTCTTACGCATCAAATCAACCAAGCTACAGACCAACATGGTGAAACACATACAATAGCACTGGATATATCAAAGGCATTTGATAGAGTCTGGCATCAATCCTTATTGTCGAAGATGTCACATGCCTTGCATCATTAGTTCCACTAATTTCTTCTTATCTTCATAACAGAAAAATACGTGTAATGGTAGATGGCCTTTATTCTCAATTTCACTCAATAAATGCTGGTGTTCCCCAGGGATCAGTTTTGGCCCCAACTCTGTTCCTCATTCATATCAATGATCTCATATCTACCACTCATAATCCAATACATTCCTACGCAGATGACTCAACACTCCACAGTTCCTTCACATTTACCAATTCTTTCACCCAACCCGATCTTATAAATTCAAAAATAAACACTGCAATTTCTCTGAACCAGGACCTTTCTAGAATTAATGAATGGGGACAAGAGAATCTAGTTTCCTTTAATGCACAGAAAACCAAGTACATTCAATTTTCTAACCGACAGAATCTCACTGACTCCCATATATTTTTTAATGATGTAAATATTCCCACTTCCCCTAGTATTGACATTCTCGGTGTAACATTAACTACTAACTTGAGCTGGACACATTATGTTAGAAGCATTGCTAAGAATGCCTCTAAAAAACTGGGACTCCTGTACAGAGTTCGAGAATTCTTCACTGACGAGCAGTTGGCCGTAATATATAAAAGTCATGTGCGCTCTCAGATGGATTACTGTTCACCTCTGTGGGGTGGAAGTGGAGTGGTTGCATTGAGGCAGTTGGACAAAATTCAAAATAAAGCTATTAGATTAATCAATAACCCTGCAATCACACAGGACCTTCCTACATTAGCCATACGAAGAAACGTTGCATCCCTTGCATTATTCTACAGATATTTTCACAGCAATTGTTCCGAGGAACTTGCTTCAATTGTGCCGCCTCTCCACATCTTTCCCCGTAGAACTAGGGCAGCTGAGAGCGCCCATGAATTTACACTTTCTCCTCCACAATGCAGAACTTCTGCTTATCAGAATTAATTTATCCCCAGAGCTACTACTCTTTGGAATTCACTTCCCTCGAATTGCTTTCCACAAACTTACAATCAACAAATGTTTAAATCCAGTTGTTACAAACATTTTATGAATGGAGGATGCCTTTAGGCACATGGACCTTTTTGTTGTATCTGTGTTTTTCCTTCCTCCGTTCATTGTCTCTTAAAAAAAAAAAAAAAAAATGAAATATATATTTATGTAATGATGGGTGTGTGGTGTGGAGGCATTTACGGTAACTAAATAAATATTTATATTATCACCGCAGGCGGATTCCTAGAAGCGTGAATCAAGGTATAAGTATATCATGCAAGTGGCAAGGTTATTGTCGACTGTTTGATTATTTACGTTAATTAAGGATCTCACAACAATATATACCGGTAGTATTATTGTAAGTCCCTGGTTAAAACTTTAACAATTTCCTAGGGGGTGACAGGTAAGTTATAGGGGTGGAATAGAAGGGGTCAAGGAAAGGTCGTACACCGTCTTCTTGTTCTTGTTTCTTCTCGTTACAGGCTGGTGGGTGTAGCTGCGACTGGGTTAGCTGTCCATGCTTCGGTTGTTTCGGGCTACAGGCTGCTACCTAGTCTGGTGTACAGGTCAATTTGGTTGGGTTGGTATACAGACCCTCGGTTGGAATACAGACAAATTTGACTGGTATTACAAGCCGACGTGAATGGTTTGCAGGTCGCTGAGCTTGGGTGATATGGCTGGTGTCACTGGGTAATTCATCTGGTATCACAGGCTGATGTGACCGGTATGTAAGTCACTGAGCTGGGAAGGTGTGGCTGGTATATGCAAGCCAATTCAGTTGGTATTACAGGCTGATGTGACTGGGATGCAAGTTACTGAGTTTGGGATTCATATATTGTGTTCCAGCTGGGAGAGCTATCGAAAAAGTCTCTTATTCGGTCCACACCCCTGCTTGTCTTGGGAGTGAGAGCATGAAGATCCCCTTTGCCTGGCCATTGTGTCCTTGCTCTTCTGTCGTCATGGCAGGCTCAGGTAGGTGAGGTTCGGGCAGTAGGGGGGAGGTGGGAGGTGGGAGGAGGTGAGCTCTGGTGGGTAGGTGTTTAGTTTTCGGTATCTTTTGCTGTGAGGGAAAACTCTACTTGTGGGTGGACTCTTCTATTTGTATCAGGGATGCCAGTCTTGTAAACTTGCGCAATATAAAGACATACACCCTATACACCTTTGAAATGGTTACGCAATGCACATGGTTTTGAGCCTGTACTTTTGGGGTGCACTTGTGTGTTGATTGAGTGTCCATGTATGCTCTTTGTTGGCATCTTGATGTGTTCTAGGAGATCGAATCAGTAATTATAGGTGATGGTGGTGGAGTTTGTGAGTATGCCAATATCAAATTTTTCACAACACCATAAACAAAAGGTTTGTCAGGAATGAAGGACACCTTCGGGTGCATGGATTTTATTTTTATTTGATTTGTTTTTTATTCGTTCGTTTTGCATGTAAATAAACTAGTATATCTCACGGGTAAAATCATTATTTTGTGCAGCGGTGTGATCGGTAAGCCTGAAGGTTGTGTGATGTACAACTACACTGCTGCTGCTCTGTTGGGTTACCAGAGAACTATGAATAATGAGTCTGCTGTTACCAACCCTGACCAGAGCCTCATCAGTGGTCCCAGAAGGATTTATAACACTTCTCAACATTCCTCAAGCATAGTTACTGAGGTAAGGAACATTGCATAACTTAGGACTAATCTAATAGTCATAGACAGTTTTTATAACAATTTATATGATTAGTTATACCTTAACTCTCTCAGACATATATGACGCGATCGCGTCATATGGCAGAGTGAACCAATAACTCATATGACGCGATCGCGTCATATGGACTTATTTTATTGCTAGAAAATAAGTTTATGACGCAATTGAGCCGGTCTTTTGGCTGGTAAGTCCGATAAGTTAGATGTACATGTGGACACATCTAGCAACCCCCTAGCGTCCCTGTGAGGGCCCCGCGGTGGTAGAGAGAGCCAGTCTCTTCCCTTCAGTCAGCCTAGTAGGTGGGTGTGCGCGGCCCTTTAAACCAAGGGGCCTCCATTTTGCCCAGCCTGGCTGGTAGTACCGCCCTAATATAACCCAAACGAAGTGCTATATCATTGGGTTATCGATGGATTATTGTGTTATTCTTATTTAGGGTAAAATAACCATGTTAGTGATGTGTTTTTGCTAGTCTGGTGTACGTGACCAAGGTGGGCTCCACGAGGGGGCCATGGTTTCGCTTGTTTGTGGATCACTTTCATACCATATCGAGTCAATTATATTGTTATTTATCACATGAAGTAGTGTATCTTACTTGTATAAGTATTTCGTAGTGAAAACACTTTTATTACTGGTTGAGCATTCTATGGTGTAGGCTACGTGACCAAGGTGGCCCACGAGGGGCCATGCTTTTTGCCTATACGTTTTGCTTGTTTGTGGATCACTTTCATATAAATATCAGTCAATTATATTGCTATTTATCTGTTCAAGTAGTGTATCTTACCTTGTAATAGTGTTTCATAGTGAAAAAACTTTCATTACTGGTCGAGCATTCTCTGGTGTTACGTGACCAAGGTGGAGGAGCCCACGAGGGGCCATGCTTTTTGCCAAACGTTTTGCTTGTTTGTGGAACACTTTCATATAAATATCAGTCATTTATATTGCTATTTATCCGTTCAAGTAGTGTATCTTACCTTGTATTAGTGTTTCTTAGTGGAAAAAACTTTCATTACTGGTCGAGCATATGTCGCCATGCTCCCTCAGCCCTGTGCATTTTTGCTCGAAAATTTAGTGGTGGAAAGTGCTTGCATTTTTGCTCGATAATTTATTGGTGGAAAGTGCTTGGGAGGTAGGTTTTTATTGGCAAAAGCACTCTACATATACGGCTTGGTGGCCACGAGGGAATCTCAGCAGTGTGAGTAAGTACAGTCAACATTTTTGGTGGTGGTGGCGGTGGACGTGATGGTGGTGGTGGTGGTGGTGGTGGTGGTGGTGGTGGTGGTCATGATGGTGGTGGTGGTGGTGGTGGTCGTGGTGGTGATGGTCGTGGTGGTGGTGGTGGTGGTGGTGGTGGTCGTGGTGTTGGTGGTGGTGGTGGTGGTGATGATGGTCGGGGTGGTGGTGGTGGTGATGGTCATGATGGTGGTGGTGGTGATGATGGTGGTGGTGGAGATGGTGGTGGTGTTGACACCAATAGGGTAGGGTCCCCTTTCTGACCGTGGGTCAGGTCAGGAAAAGGACTCAACCCTATTTGTGTCAACACTACCACCATCTCCACCACCACCACCACCATCTCCACCACCACCACCATTTTATTATTTTATTATTTTATTATTTGTATTATTATTATTTATTATTATACCTGTTATTCCTGTGTATGGGATCACCCATAAAAAAGTATTTATATTGGTATTTAATTTATATTTTTGCTTTATTATATTATAATTTATTATTATTATTATTATTATTATTTATTATTATTTATTATTATTTATTATTTATTTATTATTTATTATTTATTATTTATTATTATTTATTATTATACCCAACATAAATGTCCCCCACCACAAACTCTTATTCTATATAATATATATATATATATATATATATATATATATATATATATATATATAATTATATATATATTTTTTTTTCTTTTTTTTTTCTTTTTTTTTTCTTTTTTATTAGGGGTAGGCCCAGCATATATATATATATATATATATTTTTTTTTTTTTTTTTTTTGGGGGGGAGCCTATATATATATATATATATATTTTGTTTTATTTTATTTTTTTTCCCTATACCCCACCTCCCCCCGCCTTCCCCCTATTATGTATGTATAATTATATATATAGCCTACTGTATATATATGCCTCCACATTTCTGTCAACACAGTGGTGTTAGTTGTGGTGGTGGTGTTAGGTGTGGTAGTTGTGGTGGTGGTGATGGTTGTTGTGGTGGTGGTGATGGTAGTTGTGGTGGTGGTGATGGTAGTTGTGGTGGTGGTGGTGGTGATGATGGTAGTTGTGGTGGTTTTCACACCTTCGAATACCACTCCCTTGGCTTCACACCTCCTAATAGGGTACCTGGACCTGAGTTGACCTGAGTGACCCTTCCCTAGACAGTCACTTGATCTCTTGTATATACTATGTTTTTTATTTGTATACCCCATACCCCCATTATATCCCCCTCCCCCTCCCTCCCACATTATATCCCCCTCCCCCTCCCTCCCCCATTATATCCCCCTCCCTCCCCCATTATATCCCCCTCCCACTCCCTCCCCCATTATATCCCCCTCCCACTCCCTCCCCCATTACACCCCCCTCCCCCTCCCTCCCCCATTATAACCCC
>CM064543.1:28459127-28475293 GCA_032716605.1 Paralithodes platypus | reverse complement strand
TTGGATAAAAACGCATATTGAATCGCCTTCCGCCCATGATAGCTAGGGTAAAGCCGCCCGTACCCTTGAGTGCCCGTGGGAATGTGATGGGTTGCATTTATTCTACAATGAAATTTGTTTAAATGTATAATAAGGATAGGCCTAAATAAAATCATATTGGGTATATTGTTCGTGATATACCGGTACTTTTTCTATTTATCCTTATATGTATAAGTACCGGTGCCGTATATCCATATTTATCCTAATTTGTATATGTACCGGGTATTCTATATTTTATTAATTTCACCCCAACATCAAACACCTCCAATGAAATTAATGAAATATCCCTATTTATCCTTAGATATTTATCCCTTTCCCTCCTTATATATAAATGTCTATCCCCATTTATCCTTAAATGTAAATGTATGATACGGGTGAATGTAACTACGTTGGGTATACTGATCGTGATTTACCGGTACGGTACCGGTACCTTTGATTGTTTGATATACGTACTTGTTTAGCTTTATAGTACCGGTATATTATATAGGTTAACCCCCGGGGGGTCACCTGCTTTGTTTTTTTATCTTTCTCTCCTTTTCTCTCTTTCTCTGGTTTGTATCCATTTGGCCCCATTCAGCCAACTGTTTAAAGACGCTTATCCCCATCCAGGTGACTATTTCTTCCTGGCGAGCGATAGCGAGCAAGCATTGTATGGAGAGATCCGGCTTCGCCGGACACATTTTTCTATCAAAAAATGTACAAATTTAGCTTGCTGTCAAAAAAAAAAAAAAAAAAAATATATATATATATATATATATATATATATATACAGTATATGCTGGCTCGCTGCCGCTCGCCAGGAAAATATTGACACCTGGATGGGGTAAATGTCTTAAACCAATAGGCTGAATGGATACAAGCCAAAGAAAGAGGGATAGAAAGATAAAACAAAATAATCACTAACAATATACCTTTAAAGCGTAAATTATTATGGACACTTCAATTGCCCTCCTCACACCGATATTCGTTTACAATGTAGGCTATTCTTAAGGGGGCCCACTTTGCTTTTGTTCTCTCTCTCTCTCTCTCCCTCTCTTTGGCTTGTATCCATTCGGCCCCATTCAGCCTACTGTTTTAAGACGTTTAACCCCATCCAGGTGTCAATACTTTCCTGGCGAGCGGTAGCGAGCCAGCATATATAATTTTTTTGTTTTGACAGCAAGCTAAATTTGTACATTTTTCGATAGAAAAATTTCTCCGGCGAAGCCGGTTTTCTCCATACAATAATGGCTCGCTATCGCTCGGCAGGAAGAAATTGACACCTGGATGGGGATAAACGTCCTAAAACAGTTGGCTGAATGGGGCCGAATGAATACAAGCCAGAGAAAGAGAGAAAAGGAGAGAAAGAGAGAAAAAAAAGTGACTCCCCTTAACTTCATAGCTTCTCAATCGTATTACCTGTCTTGATGGTGTAATGGTTAGAGCGTGTAAGTTTTGTATGAGGTATCCTCGGAGAATCACACGTTTTCATTAATTTCATTTTGGAGCTAGCCTATTGGTGTTAAGAACGATGTTAAAATTTTTAGTTTTTTTAGTCATGGAATTAGTTAAACCAATTCGTTAGTTTACACATAACTATTGAAATAAAGGATAAAGGTAGGAGTGGTTGATAATGCAATATTACCGGTACCCCACATTAATAGGCTAATCAGTACTTTCTCGTTGAACATGTATGGTTTCCGTACAGGGTATCCAATATCTTGGAAAAAAAAAAAAGTCTGTGGCGAATAAGAAACACAGGGGTGCCTCTTTGTAGAATTTGACTAGAACCCTCAATGTAGAACTTTAAGGGAGCCCATCTCGCTTGTTTTCTCTTTCACTCCCTCTCTCTGTGGCTTGTATCCATTCGGCCCCATTCAGCCTACTGTTTTAAGACGTTTATCCCCATCAAAGTGTCAATATTTTCCTGGCGAGCGGTAGCGAGCCAGCAAATAGTCTATATATTTTTGTTTTGACAGCAAGCTAAATTTGTAAATTTTTCGATAGAAAAATTTCTCCGGCGAAGCCGGATTTCTCCATACAATGCTGGTTAGCTATCGCTCGCCAGGAAGATATCGACACCTGGATGAGGATAAACGTCTTAAAACAGCTAGCTGAATGGGGCCGAATGGATACAAACCAGGGAAAGAGAGAAAAGGAGAGAAACAACAAAAAAGCCGGTGACCCCCCTTAAAAGGTACCGGACCAGACCATACATTGGAGAAAGCGTGGTGTCCTTTCAGACAGTCTGCTAACGGGTAAACACTAAACATATAGGCACTCATTTGTGCTCGCAGCGGCCAAGAGTGGAATCATATCTCCTTTCATATAGGCTACAGTAGTTCATAGCTCGAGGCCGTTCACGTAACTTAATCTGGTTACTATAAGATGATATTATTCAGCTTAAAAAGGGATTACAACAATTAACAGGCTTCAAATGATCTCACTCAACCCATTTTACTACCACAGATCCTTCTTAAACTTCACAAAATCGTCTAAATAAAGCTAGAATTTGATTAAAAAGACTGCCGGTAAATAGGAGGTTATTACTATAGTCTATTCGCTGTAAATAGGCGAGAAATCATGACCTCTATCCTCTGTAACTCAAAAAGGGATAGAGCAAATTGGATGTAAATTTCCACATCTATTCCTTGACCGTCCCTTCCCAAATGGTAGAAATATTAGCTAGATTCCTCTAGTCGTTTTCTAGTTACAGAGGATAGAGGTCATGCTTGCTCGCCCACTTACAGCGAATAGACTAGTATATAACTCCTGACTTGACTCTCTTCCTCGTAATCGTTCTACCAATCTTCTTTCCAATCTGCAATTTCCGAGCACACCACATTACTCTACGGTACATGATGATGACAGCAAATCTGTGTGGGCCTTCTACGTATGCTACACACGAGCACCTAGGTCATACTTCAGCATCACAATCGAATTCAGTACGGTATCTGAATAAGACCATCTTACAAATTGTTGTGTCAAATCGCAGCGCTATGGCCTTAAGAAATTCAACTGTTCATCACATAATGTCAGACTTCTTGGTTGCTATAATCTAACACACACACAATATATATATATATATATATATATACAGTATATATGTGTGTGTGTGTGTGTGTGTTAATTTTATATATTTAGATCGTACTTTGATAAAGAACAAATATAGCCATTATCTAGGATTGTATTTTTATATTTCTTTCTAGCTGGTGTTCGATGATGCAGCCCATAAAATACCTCTCAAAATTAATGGGTGACAGATCTAGTGCAATCATCTTAACCTTTACAGAGTTCGGTGACCACACCCTGCGACCTAAAGGGGGGTATCACACGAGTTTATATCGGCAATTTTCGATGGTCAATATGTTACCGGCAATATTTCTGGGTCCTTTGCACTAGTATAGGATAATCAGGGTATCAAACCGAAGAAATTTTGTTTGTGAAGACTAGAACAGAAATGAGAAGGAATACAAGAAAGGGAACTTGAAATATAAAACAATTAACTTGAAATATAAGAAAATGAACTTGAAATATAAGAAAGGGAACTTGAAATATAAGAAAATGAACTTGAAATATAAGAAAGGGAACTTGTGAACTTGAAATATAAGAAAGGGAACTTGAAATATAAGAAAATGAACTTGAAATATAAGAAAGGGAACTTGAAATATAAGAAAATGAACTTGAAATATAAGAAAGGGAACTTGAAATTTTAAAAAATGAACTTGAAATATAAGAAAATTAACTAGAAATGCAAACAAATATACTTAACATGCCATTGTTTAGCCAATTGTATCACTTCCAAAGACATAATTTGAACATAATTTGAACTATAAACCACAATTTTATCTTTATACCGGTATACAATAATCAATAGTAAAGCCAGAGACACACGAGCCCTTTTTCGAGCAATCTTTACGGGCACTTATGGTCTGGAAACTTAAAAAATTACACTTTATCAGAATTCAGCCGCAAAACATAATCTACCTTCAGTCTACTTGCCGATACCAGTGCGTAAATGTCCCGAAATAATAAGAGATAAAACTTGCTCATGAAAAATTGACGGAAAAATCGCTCGTGTGACAGCGGCTTAAAAGGAATGGACCATGGACTAGGCTTTCGTTTGACATCCTGCGTGACTGACATGGGACAATAGATTGTGGACAATTGACCCTACCATGAATTCACCTGAGACGTGACTGACATGGGACAATAGATTGTGGACAATTGACCCTACCATGAATTCACGTGAGACCTCTGGTGGACACTTACGAAATATCGCCAGAGCTACAATTGTCGACATCAACAATGCCCAACACCTAGGATATGCACAGTTTATCTCGATTTTTTTGTGATTCTACATGTTTTTATTTTACACTATACAACTACACTAAGTGCTTATATAGTATAATAATAAAGGGAAAGTCCATATGCAGCTGATAATTACTACAAAAATAATTATAAGCTGATTAATTATCATAACAAAATAGGCTCCACAATAGTTGCTAACTTTGTATTGCAATATACGTTATTTGTGAATATGAGTGATTTTAAAATATATAAAACAATAGTAGGCTATGCATAGACCAAAGTGTGTTTCAGCTACAGAAATGTCAACTAACTGTTTATAATAAAGAATTGTTGAAGGAGAGGGAGGGTGGATAGCTCCGCGATGTCGCCATTTCCCACAATGCACCTCGGTAAACATTGCGTTCAGCGCCTCTATCGGCTACTGTAGGCATTTATTGGTAG
This sequence comes from Paralithodes platypus, assembly GCA_032716605.1. Classification (NCBI taxonomy): domain Eukaryota; kingdom Metazoa; phylum Arthropoda; class Malacostraca; order Decapoda; family Lithodidae; genus Paralithodes; species Paralithodes platypus. The sequence continues at coordinate 28,470,523 of CM064543.1, read as the reverse complement.
GGAGAATGAACCCCTTTGAGGATTTTATTCTAGCTATATTTAGACGATATTATGCAGCTTAGGAAGGATTTGTGGTAGGTAAAAGGGTTGGTTGAGATAAGTTTGAAGCCCTACCGGTATTACTGCTAGAGGTCCTTCCTAAGCTGAATAAAGTCGCCTAATAGTTACCAGAATATGATGAAAAGGACGTCCCTGGTACTGTACGGGTTAAGGATAGTGAAGCGTTTTACTTTTAGCATTATATGTTGGGCATACGGTACTTAGACCAATGTGTACAGCTTAGGAAGGATATGTGAGAATTTAAAAGCGTAAAGACTATCTCAACTAACCCTTTTAAATCTGAATAAAATCGTCTAATAATAGCCAGAAAACAGAAAGGAAATGCATAAACGTATTTTGAAAGAGAGCATAATTATTATAAAAGCATAGGCTACCACATAAACTGGCCGGCCAGTGTTATGCATAAAAGTTGAAGAATTAAGGTTAGTCAGAAGCCAGCTAAATTCAATCTCGCCTCAATAAAACTGGGGAACAACTAATCTTCTCTCTCTCTTTACCAAGCTGTTATTGTTTTCGTTCAGAACACATTATAATCCACAACTAATGAAGTCCATATGTAATTGTGTCCACATAAGAAAATGAGAGTCTGCTCAAAGTCGATTAGCCCACACAAGGCAGATCCCTCTCACACCCAATCCTAATTATAAGGCTCAATAATAGGCCCAAAAAAATAATTGTGTAATTATTGTGCCTACGTTTAATTTTGCCCACAACTTATAGTACCGGTATATATCTAGCCTACCCACTTAATTACACTCACCATTTTCTTGGTGAGAGAGAGAGATAATCTAAATTTGTTTGTATATTTATTTATATATTTATTGAAAACCACTTGGCCTTACCCCTAATTAAATTAAATTATAAATTAAGATACAATCCGTTCTAAGCACTTCAATCAACACCGGGAAAACGTAATATAAACTTTCAAATAATTGAGTGGCCATTTATATATCGATGTCCATCTTCAATAACACCTCATTTTACCAATAAGTATCAAGTCATTCATATATCGCAGTTACTAGATATGTGCAAGACTTGATAGGCCTATTCCCGATAACAAAGTTTAGTGACATACTTAAACTCACTGAAAAATATATGCAGCTAACGATGTGGCCCTGCTACAAGAGGATCTAAATCGCTTTCTGGACTGGGCAGATTCCAACAACATGATGAACGGCGAGAAATTTGAATTGCTAAGGTACGGCCCTCTACAATCCATCAAAGAGGGCACCAGCTACCAGGTCAATCAAGAAACCATCACTCCCAAAGAACATGTGCGGGACCTGGGAGTAACAATGAGTACCGACGGAACTTTTTCTCGCCACATCAATCTAACCACCGAGACAGCTAGGAGACTCACAGGATGGATTCTCAGGACCTTCCAAACCAGAGAGAGGGCCTGTATGCTGACACTCTGGCAGGGTGTCAAACGACGCTGTTTTTTTTAGTGATAACGCAAATGAACTTTTTGTATAATGATAACAGAAACCCCCCCCCCCAAAAAAAAAAGGTAGGCTAGGCTAAATTGACACAATTTTGGTCTCCATATTTTCCATCTTGATTGTTTTTTGATTGCAGGAAATACTGTTTTAGACACCTAAATTCTCAATTAAAAAATCTGGGGGGCATGCCCCCGGACCCCCCTAGAGCTCGCGCCTTCGCCGCGCTATAATGATAACAAAATAATAAACCATAATGATAACACAATTCATATTTTGTGGATTGACACCCTGCACTCTGGAAGGCCCTGGTCCTCCCAAAGGTGGAATACTGCTGCCAGCTATGGACTCCCCACAAGACAGGTGACATCGTCAAGCTGGAGTCTCTACAGAGGACCTTCACCAGCAGGATCTGGGGTCTCCAACATATGAATGACTGGGAACGCCTGAAGGAGTTGCGACTCTACTCTCTTCAGAGACGACGAGAGCGTTACCTAGTGATATACGTGTGGAAGACCCTAGAAGGGCTGGTACCTGACGTGGGACTAGTTATCAATAACCACGTAAGAAAAGGGCGGCTGTGCTACATCAAGAGGACCGAGGCTACCTCTCGGAAAATAGAAACAGTAGCCCACAATAACTTCACCAAAAATGGGGCTCATCTCTACAATACTGTACCAAAGGCCGTCCGGGAACTGACGGGAGTCACGACCAACTCCTTCAAGCGTCAGCTGGCTACAGGACCAGACGAGCCTCCAACACCAGGATAGGCCTATCCCAGCACCACATCCAACTCGTTATCAAATAGACGGAACGAGGGAGATGCAGAGCTGCCTGGCCGCAGCGGAGGTCCACTTTAGCTGCGTCCACAGAGGACGGAATTATGACCAAATATGTAACTTATGTAAGTATATGCTCGACCTATTATCTTGAGAACAGAACATTATACAATAAATAACACCACACCAATACTGGCAAACTAATAGAAATGTCAAAGATAATACGCAGTGTGTGTGCGTGTGTGAGAGAAAGAGAAAATGTGTGTCAAGATGTCAAACTAGAGACCTATTCCCTTCTTTTTAGTCATCATTACTAAATATACAGAGATACATTTATGCTTCACAGTTTTTATCATGTCCTTGAAAGTGATGATATGGCCAAAACAATGGAACTTCATGTCGATTTTCCTATATTATAATTGTCAATCAAGTCTTCAAACATAATTGCTCCGGTTCGACACCCTGGTGTGTGTGTGTGTGTGTCAGTCGGTCAATTCTGGGTGTTGGTCAGTTTCAGACCGAAAGCTAAATATCTAACTGAGGCCAAGATACTTTACATTCGTGATGCAGATTTTATAACAATCTATTATATGCAAATGTATGTAAACACTGATGCCAAGATTACAACTACCATGAAAATGTTAAATCTAAACAATAATATATAATGGATTTTGTTGACTATAATCAGATAGGCCTATTGTACATCGGTGAGAAATTACTTACTACAACTTTTTTTATAGACTAAATGTTAAACCATAATAATCATGACAAACATAACACAAACTAGTGAACATCACCTTACTGCTTTTGGATGGACTTGATTGACTTGTTTTAAAAATATATTGACAAATATACTTCACTCTTGATTAAATAAAATTCACTGTAACGAGCTTCACTCATCTTTGGACCATCCTTAAACCCTTTCAATCAGATGACGCTAATATATTTCATTATAGCTACCGGTAGACAAAAGTATTCAACTTTTGAAACAACCTGTTAAGAGATACTGTAGTGTAAATCATATGCCCTTTAACCTTTCGACTCCTAAAGAAACTTTCTTAACCGAGAACAAACCTTTAGTTGCAACATAAACACAAATAATAAAATAAGATAAATACAAAATAAAAATACTTTGTTTGAAGGCATTAACTCAAAATACAACTCTGGGAACATAAATATCCTCCTGAAAGTCAACAGATTACACAAGACAGGAAGGGGTGTGTGTAAGCAAGAGAGCGAACGAAGACCCAAGCAGAGAAGCTACAGTAGTACAACTACTTCACTACCTCTTCCCCAAGGTCTTAATATCCACTCCACAAACTCTCTAACCCTACCCATGCCACCCTCTAAGGACATCGTACTCACAAAGGCGTCGAGGCTCCTGCAGAGGACGAAGAAGGGCGTTGGTATAGAAGAGTGTTAATCCAGTGGGAGACGTAGCGGCACCACCAACCCGCGCACTGTATCACACACACAAACACGTGGGACTGAGACTGACTTGGGTGGTGTGTGGTTGTTGGCTTTTGTTGCTGTCCTCGAACCCCTCCCTACCCCACCCCCTCGCCCCTCCCTACCCTTGTCTTGTAACGTCCTCCCTCCCTCTCACAACTCCCTACCCTTGTATCGTAACCGCCTCCCACCCTCTCCCTCCCCACCACCTTGCTCTTTCATTCTCCTCCCCACTCCCTCACCCCCTCCCTACCTTGTCTCATAACCACCTTCCTCCCTCTCCCCACCCTCTTATCTTTCCTTCTCCCTACCCCCATCTTCCCCCATCGCCCCTCCTCCCCCCACCCACCCCCTATCCCATTCTTCCAACATTCGCCCTTTCTCCACTCACGTACTTCGCCTATCCACCTTCCCCTATCCCAGTATCCATAGAATTAGACTGCCATTTGATCTTGCCCTACGCTAGCCTCATACGTAAATATTCTTAGACAAGTAATCCCTTTCGCAGCGGCTGACACCGAACGAATACTTCAGGAATGCAGTACGCCGGTTGGCAGTCACACTAAAGCAGGTATCACACGAGCGCTTTTTCACTCAACATTTATCCTCAACACTGGTCTAGCAGCTTAAGAGGTCAACATTAATTATTTGTCTGTTACCCAAATTCATATATCATCAGTCTAGTTTCCGATACCAGTGCAAAGCAATCCACAAAATTTGATCATAAAAGCTCTCGTAAAGGTAACGGCATCAAGGCGAAAGGTTTTACCCCAGAAAGTTTAAGACTATGAACGCCTCCCTGTCCCCTACCCTCGCATTCTCACATCCCCATCTCCCCCACCTCCTTACTCAATCCTTACCCCCCTCCCCATCTCCACCCTATTCCTCCCTATCGCAACCGTTCTACCCTTGCTCCTCCCCCCAGCCGCCACCACTAGCGAGTTTCCATATTACCTTTTTCTTGCCCTTCTATTACAGTACACCGTTCTCCGACAACATTCCTAACATGCAATACTTTCATTGACCCTATTACTATTCGTATAACTATAAGCTAACATCGCTGCTTTGTTTACATTTCTATATCCCTGAAATACCCCGACCCCGCCCTCTTTCTTACCTCGTCATTATCGTACACATGACCGTACACCCTACCCTTGTGTTTATCCCCCTGCCTACACACACACACACACTACTTCTCACCTACTGGCCATCACAACACCGCTACCTATAGAACAGAACATAATAATGTCCGCAGAAAGCCGATTGACCCACATAAGGCAGATGCCCTTCACACCCAGCCCTCATAGGCTACTTAACATTATAATGTATTAGAGTACCATTACCTATTCCCGGACTCTGACAATTGACCACTTGCAAGTTTCAGGCTATAAGGAAGTTGGAGCCGTAGACATCGATATTTAGCAGAATTACCAGCTAAAATTATGTTGTAGTGCATTTATAAACCCATTAAATTAAAATAATCATACTTTCTATCCATCAGAAACCTACATCATTACTGTATTTCTGTTTTGCATCGATGTTTACAGCTCCAACTTCCTTATAGCCTGAAACTCGCAAGTGGTCAATTCCACTCATATGTCAAAGAATGCAAGACATACTCCCCCCCTCCCCACCCCACTCTCCCCAGTACCCGCTGTAACCACCCACGCTGTCATCTCCCCGAGATATCCAAAGTGTACGGTCGCGCTAATAAGTCATGTGCCAGCTGTCATTACGCTTGGCTTGCTCTGTGCTGTATTAATGTCTGTCAGATGTTGAATAGGATGGGTAAGTGTAGGAACATGTTTGTATATTTCACTCGGTATGAAGAAATTAAGCTTAGAAATTGCTGATACCAATTATTGATCAAAACATACTTGGTGCCGAGACATCACTTATTAGCACAACTGTACATTCATTCTGGCCACCAACCAAAGCGGTCGCGCTCCAATTCGAAAATGGTTCACCAAGGCCGCATATGATTTAGGTATCTTATATTTAAGTATTTGATTCAAGTCAATGCAACCTATTCTATTATTCTAATTATATATATAAATATTTATATTTATTTATATATTTATTTATTTTGTCTAACCGTTTTTACAAATCAGGGTAGGTTAGGTAAGGTAGGGATAGGTTAGATTAAATCAAGTTAGGCTAGGATATGCTACCGTAATCGTTCACGGCCCCTTGTTTCGCGGCCGGAATGACGAGGGACCATTCCCAAGCTCACCCCACAATAAGCCCCGCCCACAGCCACCACCTACCCAGGCCACAGATTCACGAGAGTAACAAAGGTTTCTTATTCGCGATTCTTGCCCTTCATAGACACACTTGATACTTGCCCTTCATAGACACACTTGATACTTGCATTCCACTTAAGGGGAGATCTCCACTTGAGGGATTTTTTTCTTGACCCCTTTCTCCCTCATGTTTAGCCCCATTGCTTTTGATATGAAACGTTTTCCCCATTAGTTTAGCGTTTTTAAGAACTTTCACCCCATATTAAGACCTTTCGTGCAATTCAAGTGTCGATTTTATCCTGGCGAGCGATAGCGAGCCTGTAATTTAAGAGGAACCGGCCTTAGGCCGGGAAATTTTTCTACCGAAAAATGTACACATTTATCTTGAAAGGGACTCAAGGGGGTGTAATTTTAAGCTTGATGGAGGTCTAGGGAACAAACTAAATACCTCCCCTTAAGGAAGCCCAGCTCGCTTTTTTTTTCTCTTTCTCTACCTCTCTCTTTATCCATTTGGCCCCATTCAGCCTACTGTTTTAAAACGTTTACCCCCATCCAGGTGTCAATATTTTCCTGGCGAGCGGTAGCGAGCCAGCATATATATATTTTTGTTTTGACAGCAAGCTAAATTTGTAAATTTTTCGATAGAAAAATGTCTCCGGCGAAGCCAAATTTCTCTATACAATGCTGGCTCGCTATTGCTCGCCAGGAAGAAATCAACACCTGGATGGGGATAAAGGTCTTAACACAATTGGCTGAATGTGGCTGAATGGATACAAGCCAAAGAAAGAGAGAAAAGGAGAGAAAGATAAAACAAAAAGCCGGTGACCCCCCTTAACAAACAATCGTGACATCCAGGTTCGAATCCCGGTAGGATCACATGTTTTCATTAATTTCATTGGGAGGTGTTTGGTGTTGGGAGTCAAATTAAAAAAATACACCTTGACAATTTTAACTATATCACTAATGATTGCATACAAAAAGCATTATTTATTCTATTCAATATTTGTGTACTCTAATTAGTGTTATTTAGCGACTCATATAAGGTTATAACAAACACACACACACACGCATTTTTTCTTTTCTTCTATATTCCAACTACTCCCTCTTGGGCATAGGCTGAGAGCCTTTACACTACACCGCTGAATACGGTGAGGCCCGTGAGGTCATGTTCCAGTCTAGGGAGTGAGACATGCGAAGCACCCCGGCTCGAAGCAACTCCATCTCTGAAGCCGCTTTGCCTCTGCGCTTCACCGTCTCATCCCCCACACTCGGACCCTCACTCTCAGAATGCCACCTATTGAGCAATTAACTCACTAAGCATTGCCCCCCTGTAACATATTTTGAATATAGGAATATTCATACAGTGCTATTTATTCAGGGAACAATGAGGGTATTATTTTGGCATTTCGGTGTGCTGTGGTAATGCACTGAAACTAGGTACAGCACAAATTCCATCCCAATAATATCTTCCCATTGACATATTGGGATTCGAACCCGGGTCCATTGGATTACCAGTCCAGTGGCAAGACCAAGACCACTCTTCCACACCTTCCCTACATACATAGAGCTCACACATGTCACACATACTCACATACATCGATAATTAAGTTGAAAGATGTAACAGATTGAAAATTAAGGTGGATATACCCCCCCATATATATATATATATATATATATATATATATATATATATATATATATAGTATACCCACCTGCATTTCCTCTCGAGCAGTAAAATGCTATAACTGGAAAAACGCTAACAATTAACAAACTCCAATCAAGCCCACAGAGAACCGCTACATGTAAACTACTCTCTCTCTCTCTCTCTCTCTCTCTCTCTCTCTCTCTCTCTCTCTCTCTCTCTCTCTCTCTCTCTCACACACACACACACACACACACACAGAACACATACAAATTGTACAATTAGCGCCCCCTGGACTAGCTTGCTTCACCTGTGTGTGTGTTTGAGAGAGAGAGAGAGAGAGAGAGAGAGAGAGAGAGAGAGAGAGAAGAGTCATAGAGTTAAAGAGAGGACCTTTTACACAGTACACCCAGCACATACAGATGGCACAATTAGCGTTCCCTGGACTGTGTGTGCGTGCGTGTGTGTGTGTGAGAGAGAGAGAGTGTGTGTGTGTGTGTGTTACAGAGAAAGAGAGAGAACCTTTCATACAGATGGCACAATTAGCGCCCCCTGGACTGTGTGTGCGAGAGAGAGAAAGTTAGAGAGTGAGAGTGAGTTAGAGAGAGAGAGAACCTTTCATACATATGGCACATATAGCGCCCCTTGGACTGTGTGTGTGTGTATGTGAGAGAGAATGTGTGAGAGAGAGAGAGAGAGAGAGAGAGAGAGAGTGAGTTAGAGAGAGAGAGAACCTTTCATACAGATGGCACAATTAGCGCCCCCTGGACTGGCTAGCTCCACCTGTGAAATTAGGTCTTCACGGTCCACGGCTCCCTCGCTCGGATTTTAACGCTGCATTTGATAACAGTCATGCTCCGTGTACACTCGGCAATGATGTGTACGTGTGTGAGTGAGTGTGTGTGTGTGTGTGTGTGTGTGTGTGTGTGTGTGTGTGTGTGTCTCTCTCTCTCTCTCTCTCAGTCTCTTTGTGTGTGTGTTATATAACCTATCTGTTATTCAATTCTTCCTTCTCCCTTCCTATCTTCCTGTTCTGCCTTCTTCTAGTTACCTATCTAACATTTATCTTTTCCTCTTTCCTGTATATTTATTCGCTTTTTCTGTCCCTATCTATCTTTACCTCTCTCTTTTTTTCTTCCTCGTTTTCCTGCACACTTTTCTTCCCTTCTCTACTTGTCTATCCTACGTTTATCTTTTCCTCTTCTCTGTTTTCATGCATACTCTTCTTCCTCTCTTTAAGGGGGGTCCCCGTTTTTTTGTTTTTATCTTTATCTCCTTTACCCTCTTTCCCTGGCTTGTATCCATTCGGACCCATTCAGCCAACTGTTTTAAGACGTTTATCCCCATCCAGGTGTCGATTTCTTCCTGGCGAGCGATAGCGAGCTAGCATTGTATGGAGAAATCCGGCTTCGCCGGAGAAATGTTTCTATCGAAAAATGTACAAATTTAGCTTGCTGTCAAAACAAATATATATATATGCTGGCTCGCTACCGCTCGCCAGGAAAATATTGACACCTGGATGGGGGTAAACGTCGTAAAACAGTAGGCTGAATGGGACCGAATGGATAAAAGCCAAAGAGAGAGGGAGAGCAAGATAAAACAAAGCGAGGTGGGCTCCCTTAACCATCTTTCTGTATCTCTATTTTCTTCTCCCTTGTTTTCCTGCACACTTGTCTTCCCTTTTCTACGTGTCTATCTTACATTTAGCTGTTCTTCTTTCCTGTATATATATTCTCTTTTTCTGTCGCTATCTATCTTTACCTCTCCAATTTTCTTCTTCTTCTTCTTCTTCTTCTTCTTCCCTTCACTACTTGTCTATCTTATATTTATCTTTTCCTCTTCTCTGTTTTCATGCATACTCTTCTTCCTCTCTTTAACTATCTTTCTGTATCTCTATTTTCTTCTCCCTTGTTTTTGTTTTGTGTTGCGTTTTGTGTTGTCCCTGTTCTTGCTCTGTCTTGAGTCGGCCCCTCTTCCCCCCCCCCCCCAAAAAAAAAGGGAAAGTGGGGATTGGGGATTGGGCCTGAGTATATAAATAGACAAATTGTTTTCCTGCACACTTGTCTTCCCTTTTCTACTTGTCTATCTTACAATTATCTTTTCCTCTGTCCTGTATATTTGTCTTCCTTACTGTACTTATCTATCTTTATCTATCTTTTCTTCTTCCTTGTTTTCCTGCACACATTTATTCTTATTTCTTCTTTTCTATCTTATATTTTTCCCTTTCCGTTTCCCTGCACACCTTTCGTTTTTTTTTTTTTTTTTTTTTGCCAATTCCTCTTCACATGTCCTCTATATTGTGTCTACTTCTGTCCCTTTCAATCTCTCACCTTGTCCCCTTTTTGTCACATCGCTTTCTCCACTTCCCGAGTTACTCTACAAGGAAAACATTGATTAGTTAAGGGGAGATGGGCCGTTTTTCTGGTCCCCCTGCTTTCTCATCTTTAGCCCCATTAGTTTTCAGATTTTAAGACGTTCGGCCCAGCCCCCCTTAATTAGGAACATGTACAACAATTCGTCTAATCGGTTAATGTTGGTTTAGAGAAGTTATCAGGACTACTATCTCCTTAACCCCTCCTGTACCTCCGACGTGTTTTTAATGTTTTTTTTAGTATAAGAAGGATCTGGGGGTAGCCAAAAGGGTTAAGTGAGATCATTCGAAGCCTGTTAATTGTTGGAGGCCCTTTGAAACTGAATACATCGTCTACCAGCAGCCATGTTATATGGGTCACCTAGCTACCTATTGCCACCCATTGTAGAGTTGGCCAGGCTTCTATTGATACCGAGGAGCGCGCCGCCCCTCGTTCTGGGTTTTCTAGCTACCATTAATATAAGTAACAAGAGTCGGGATTTTGTCTATTTTATGAATGTAGAATTAAGCTTGAGCGACTCATATTAACCCTTTTAGTATGATGACATCTTTTAGCCTTTGATTCTGACGAAAAATAGACAATGTTATGCAGTTTAAGAACGACCTGTGTTATTCAGAGGAATTATTGATATCGTATTTACCCCTTTGAGTTCTAAAAGTAGATTATAAGCTAAAAAAAATCGTCTATTGGTAAGCAGAATAAGATGAAAATTACGTCATCGTGCTGAAGGGGTTAACCCCTTCTGTACCAACAACGTAATTTTATATAATTCTAGCTATATTTAGACGGTTTTATGAAGCTTAGGAAGGATATATGGTAACTAAAAAGATTAATTGAGTAGTTTGTAGCCTTTTATTCAGTAGACGGGGTTCCAAAGCTGTACAAAATCGTCTAATAATCGCCAGAATATAATGAAAATTACATCACCGGTACAGAAGGGTTAATAACAACTATACCCTGTTTCTTTTCAACTGACGATAAATTGCAAAGTTCCCATCAAAATTTCTCAGTTATTTTGAAGATTTTGAAGTGAAATGTGGTGCTAATTTTAGAAACTTGGTCTTAATATGATACAGAGACAGTGGTTTCATATTTTCCTATTACGTATAGACAAATTAGCTGCTAAGGGATTCAATTTACCGTCAGATGAAATGAAAAAGTATAGTTAAGCTCGACAAATTTTGAAATGGATGAGTTTCCCTTGCAATTCGCTGCCTCACATTTTCTTTTCCTTTCTACTCCTGTTCCAGTCCTCTTTCTTCAAATCCCTCCATCTCTCAATTTCCAATTTATCTTTCTCTGTCCGACCAATTTCCAGCCCCTTCTCTATTCTCCTCTCTTCCTCCAAATCTTCTTCTTACCTTTACTTATTGCATTTTCTCCTCACCTTGTTTCACCTTCCTCGCCCCCAC
>CM064543.1:28371627-28454127 GCA_032716605.1 Paralithodes platypus | reverse complement strand
ATATATATATATATATTAAGTTATATATTTATTCATTTATTTATTTAATAATTTAGATTGCTTGATCTCTTTTATTATCCTTTAATTTTGCTTACTCTATTTCAATCTTCCTTCTTCTTTTTATTACTCACTCACTCACTCACTCACTCACTCTCTCTCTCTCTTTCTCACTCACTCACTTACTCACTCACTCACTCACTCTCACTCTCTCTCTCTCTCTCTCTCTCTGAAGTGGACAGCCAACCCGGACATAAACTCACAATTTTTTCAACCTCACACAATAGCGCTGGGCGAAATGAGAACGCTGCAAAATATATAAGAACAGGGGACGATATTACATAAACAATAGTCTCCTCTGGTATACAAATTAATATAAGTTGTTCGCAAATACATAATTGAACTCCTGTATAATTAAAAACATATATTAACACTATAACACGCAGACACACACACATAATCACGCACACACACACACACATCCACACACACATGTAGAAACTAAGTATTATTTGACGATTTACACAGCCAATCTATGGTTGTATTTTAACGTGCTGGAAAACACCATCTAAAACAAACAACACAAGAGGGGTACTGCGTAGGTGGAGGTATGAGCTCTACTGATCGCCTCCTTAAGGGGAGATGGGTCGTTTTTCTGGTCCCCCTTCTTCCTCATGTTTAGCCCTATTACTTTTTCAGATTTTTAGACGTTTGGCCCATTAGTTTGCCGATTTTAAGATCTTTCACCCCATTACTTTGTCGATGTTAAAACTGTTCGTGTCATTTAGAGGGGGGGGGGCGTCTAGAGGGTATTATTTTGTTTAAGCTTGATGTACGTTCTAGGGAGCAAACGAGAGAGAGAGAGAGAGAGAGAGAGAGAGAGAGAGAGAGAGAGAGAGAGAGAGAGAGAGAGAGAGAGAGAGAGAGAGAGAGAGAGAGAGAGAGAGGTTAAATACAGCATGTTAGCCTTCATTCAAGTGCACATGTCGCGTTATGCTGAGCAAAAGTGTTTTTGGTTTACGATCTAACATCCTATTATTATGATTCTATAAAAAGGGGACATGATGCAGGGAATAGTATATGTCAATGTAAGCATTTGTTTAACCCCTTCTGTACCGGTGATGTACAGTCGCGCTAATAAGTGATGTCTCGGCACCAAGTATATTTTGATCAATAATTGGTATCAGCAATATCTAAGCTTCATTCCTTCATATCGAGTGAAATATACACACACATGTTCCTACACTTACCCACCTTATTCAACATCTGACAGACATTAATACAGCACAGAGCAAGCCATGACACCTGGGACATGACTTATTAGCGCGACCGTACTTTTCATTATATTCTGGCAACTATTAGACGATTTTGTTCAGCTTAATAAGGATATCTACCTATTAAAAGGCTAGACTATCTCAATTAATCCTTTTAGCTACCACATATCCTTCTTAAACTTCATAAAATCGTCTAAATGTAGCTGAAATCAAATAATAAAGACGTCGCCGGTACAGAAGGAGTTAACAATCGATGAATCAGAGGCATAGTCACTCATATAAACGTGTGGATCTGAACCATTTCTAAATATGGAAGTATATCACGGGAAACTAATTAATGAAACATAAATTCTATACATCAACTACAAGACAATATAAATAATGTATTGAAGAGCAAGTTCCATCCAAAAATCAATCCAGATAATCACTGCCACCACCACCACCACCACCACTACCACCACCAGCAACAACAACATCCCCCATTAATATCACCACCATCACCATCACCACCTCCACCACCACCACCAACAACAACAACCAAAACGCCAACACCACCGCCAACAACAACCAAAACCACAACAACAACAACAACCGCATCATCGTCAGTCCCATCGTCAGCCATCCAAATCCCCCCCCCCCCCAACCCCGGCTGACGCGGCACAAAAATGAATGAGCATCACATTACCCAAAACCGGTCCCGTAGCGCTCGTGTACGGGATGGGTATTATTTATTTTTTATTTTTTTTTACTGTACCCTGGTTGTGACTATTCGTACAGTTGGGGAATAATGGACCTGGTGCAAATGAAACTGAGTTCTGGCTACATTTGATCACTAGAACAGGTTAACCCTTTCAGTTCGAGTGGCGTCCTAGTATAACCTCACTTACCTTAACCCAAATTAAGTCTAATATACCTATCTATCTATCTATCCATCTCTCTATCCAGCTCTCTCTCTCTATATATATATACAGTATATATATATATATATATATATATATATATATATGCAGTATATTTTGAGCTAACTAGGATTCAGTCCATCAGATCGACGTTCTATGTTTTCACCATTTCGGCCATCGGGATGTGGTACAAGCATGTGACGTGAAAATGGTCGAGCGTACATCGAATTCTGGTTTTGAAGCACGTATTTGAGTGTAAAGAGAATGATTTAAGACATGAGCCTACCATTATGGCGGAAGTTGGCCGATCTTCATTCTAATAGGGTCTCTAATATGCACGAACGGTTTTAATTACGGTTGCAGAAAAGGCCCTCGCGACCAGGCACAGATTTGTTGTTGTCCCGTGTTTTATGGGGGCTCCGGAAGTCAACATATGCGGTGCGTTCGACAAGCCATTAATTACTGTGGTGGGGGGTCAAGTACTGATTGTGGGGGGAGAGGGAGGATGGCGGGGGGGGGGGGGTACAAGAAAATACTAGCTAAATTTGTTGTTAAGGATGTTTCTAAATTGTCTAAATGTTATTAAATGTCTCTAAGTTCACGTTAATATTAAACAGATAAAAGAGCGTAATTGTAAAATATTATAAAAATAATAATAATAATAATAATAATGATAAACAAAACAAAAACAGTACATATAAAACAAAGAAAAAGTAAACAAAGCGAAACAACAGCACACATAAGACAAAATAACAAATAATAAAAAAGCAAAACAAGCAATAACACAAATATGACAACAGATAAACAAATATACAAAATAGCAAAAACAAATAATTAAAAAACAAAATATATATAAAGGGCCAAAAATAGCACACATAAAACAATAGAAAAGAAAAGCAAACACCAAAAAACAAAGCGAAAAAAGTAATAGCCTAAAAAAAAGCAAAAGAGACGATTACCAGAGAAAAAATAGTACAAAAAATAACATAATAAGAAGATAATAAACAAAGCAAAATTAGCAAACAATAGACAAAATCAATGAATCAAAAGCGAAAACAACAATAGCATAAATAAGAAAACAAAGAGATAAAACAACAAAATAGCAAAAACAAAGTAATAGCCTAAATAAGAAAATTAAAAAGCTGATAAACTTCGCGAACAAAAGAAGAGCTGGAGAGGCCGAGATTAAAAAAAAAATAAAAATAAAAAAAATAAAAAAAATAACAAGACTACGGGAATTTCGCGAGAAGAAAGGCGCAGCGATGGAGGAGGACAAATAGGAGACCAAATGCCGTATAATTTAGGGATATGGGCTATCAAGACAGAGGAGGCAGAGACGAGAGAATGGGGGAGGCCGTGGGAGAAGAGGGAGAGAGAGTGAGAGTGGGAGAGAGAGAGAGGGGGGGGGGGAGGGAGAGAGTGGAGAGATCGAGAGATGAGAGAGGGGGGGGGGGAGCGAGAGTGCTACCGTGCATACCGTTTGCCTACCGCCAGACGCTGACAGACGCTCTGTCAACGCTCTTACGATATTCGATCCTAATTTGAGTATTAACTACTCATCCTCTTCATTCTTGTGCATGAAAGGTGGTTAAGAGCACGTTTAACCACCCTGTAGCTTAGTAAGTAACACTGCACGATATTTCGTTGTGTATTGACTGATAAACTTTGTGTTTATCACAAGACTCCTGCTCGGACAGGGCGCCACTAACGCCATCTATTGTTTTTGTTTTGTTTTGTAAACAAACCCTCTCTTACTATCTTATTTCAAATTGTACCCCCTAATTTTACCCATTACCTACTGTAGTAAGTATCTATTCAACTGCCTTGTATGTAAGTAAAGCTTTGCATATTAATTTGTTAATAAACAATATTGTTTACTGACTAACCTGCCTACAAGGACGAACGTCGACGCTGGTTTGTAATCACACCTTTTTTTGTTTGGGGGGGGGGGGGGTTTACATATTAAATTCCAGCCAATTTTGTACCAAATTTAAGTGCATTAATTTATCTTTTCACACTAGATATATTCTTGACTTTTTCTCCTCAGACTGAATTTACTAAGTTAAGGGTGGTATTTGTACAAACTAACCTAGCCTAACCCCACCTGCCAAGCTTTTAACCTAACCCAAACCTAGCCTAGACTATAGCCAGCCAATCTGTTTTTCTTATTAACTCTAGTAGATATTGTATTTAGTATCCTACTGTAGCTACAGTATATATATCTGTAATTTTAGTTGTTGCTTGCATGATCTTGTAGTAACCTTTGACTGATACATATTTTTTATCTAAAAATAGTACTGCTTTACTAGGCTACAACGACACCAGGGCCATCTGTTGATACAGTATATTAACCCCTTGTGTGTAGTCACGCATTATTTTTATATAATCTCTATTTGGTGAATTGTATATTTAATTACATATTCTGATATATATATATATATATATATATATATATATATATATATATATATATATATACGGTATTTGTTTAAGGTTAGGTTATCACCCCTGGTAACCTATTTCTGCACATTTCAATTTTATTGTTTTCAGTTAGGGAATACCCCTGGTAACCTATTTCTGTGTATTTCAATTTTTTAGTTTTTGGTTAGGCTATCAACGCTGGTGGCCTATTTCTGCGTATTTCATAATTTTTGTTTTCGGTTAGGTTAGGCTATCACCCCTCGTGGCCTATTTCTGTTTAAATAAAAACAAAATTGTTTTCGGTTAGGCTATCACTGCGTATTTAAAATTTATAATTTTCGGTTAGGCTATCACCGCTGATAACTTATTTCTGCGTATTTATTTATGTTTTAATTTCGGTTAAGCCTATTTAAGTAAGTGAAGCGACCTGAAGTGAGTGAAGTGTTTTTGAAGTGAGTGAAGTGTTTTTAAGTGAGTGAAGTGATCTGAAGAGAGTGACCGTCACCATGCCTCGTGCCTGTACGAACTGCGCCGGTAGGTTTGGTGCTTCCATGTTTGCTCCTGCCAATCTACAAGTCTGCCGACTCTGCCAGCAACGAGAGGATTTGACAGCAAAATTGGATGAAGCCCACAACAAGATCAACGCCCTCACCAAGAAGCTGGAATCACTCCAAGAGTTTGTAACACTCAACGTTGGAGTATCACTAACTCCAATTGTTTCAACTCCAGCTTCCTCCACCACCCCAATGTCATCTGCCAACAATCCAACACCTGCAGTAGCCACTGCAGCAGATGCTTCTGATGAACCTGAGCCGACATCAAACCAGGACAGCCGCCCTGTTCACCTTAATCTCTCTCCCCACTCCTCGTGCAAGAAGCCTGCTAGCACGAACAGTACCAACCCCTCACCCCCGTTCTAACCACTCCTCTCCCCGACCTGTATGCAGAGTCTCGCCACCACAGGTTACCGGATTTACACCAGTGAGGAACGGTGCACGGCCAACACAGAAAAGGTCTCATCTACCAGTCACAATGTCAAACAGATTTGAGATCTTGGTAGAGATGGAAGACGAACCAGAAGAGACCAGGCTCGTTGGGGATTCCATCCTACGAGGACAGGTCGAAGAGTTCTGCGACAGAGTCCCAAATCAACGAAAAATATTTTGCATCCCAGGAGCTGGACTGGACGACATTGTGGAAGCCTTCGAAGATACCACAAAGGATGCAAACGAAAATTTCATCCATGCTGGTTCAAATGACTTCATACGCACCAGATCCGAAGAGCTGATGGAGAAATATCGCAAGATGATCCAGCACTACAAAAACAAGTCAAGGAATATCATCATCTCAGGCATTCTCCCCAAGATCGACGCCTCTGACAAATTCTACGACAAGGCCTTCAGCACAAATAGCCAACTAAAATATTTGTGTCTGAAGGAAGAAGTTGAATTAATCAACCTCTGGGATCATTTTTATAACCAGCCTACTCTGTTCCGCAAGGATGACACTCATCTAAACCCTGTGGGTTCAGCACGCATGGGTCGTCTTCTACAGGAAGCAGTCCACAGCCATGGATCAAAAAACGCCATCCGAGAAGAAGCAGCAGTGACATAATTCATCCAACGCCAAGCAAATAACAGAGGCAACGGAGGACCGCCAGCGATAAGGACCGAGAACAGGGAGGACCGAGGACAGCCATGAACATAAATGTAGATCCGACAAGAACCAAAAATATTATTAAAGAGCGTTCCGTGAGTTCTAAAATAACAAATTTAAAGGTTTTCTATGCAAACGCTCGTAGCATAGCATACGCAATAAATTTTCAGATTTAGAGGAGCTAGAGTTTACAGAAAATAATGATGTGATTGGCATAACAGAATCTTGGCTCAATACAGAAGATAGAGACTTTTTAGCAGAGTATTCACTTCCCGGTTATGTAATGTTTGAGAAAAGCCGAATAAATAGAAATGGAGATGGCGTTTTACTTTATATCAAAGAAAGTCTTAACCCTACCCTCTTGTCAAAACCTCAAATTGTGAACGTCGACACACCTTTTGTGCTAATAAAGAATAATAAAGGTACACAAATAATACTCGCATTAATATACAGACCTCCAGCTCAATCAGTGCAAACTGGCCGAGAAATTTACGAACAAATTGCTGATGTAAGTAACTCACAAGATACCGCAATTTTTGGCGACTTTAACTTAGCTGTGACCAAGTGGGGCAATACTCTTACTTCACACTCCGGACATGACTTGCATGCCAACTTGCAAGAGAGTTCGCTTTATCAAGTTGTTCGAACGCCGACCCGTGGTAATAACGTTCTTGACCTTGTACTTGCAACAAAAGAAGAATTAATAGAGAATTTGAATGTTGGTGATGAATTCAGTAACAGCGACCATCGTACGATAACTTTCACTTTAAAGTTTACTATTAACGAACCAAATAGTAGCATCGATAAAGTCCCTAATTTCAAGAAAGCAAACTTTCATAAACTTAGAGCTATGTTTAAAGAAACTGACTGGAGCTTTTTAATCAACAATAACGACATAAATACATCTTGGAAATTATTCGAAACCACTTACCTAAAAGCAGTGCAAGGCTGCATACCATCGAAAATACGGCGTCCAGGCCATAATAATAAGCCTAAATGGTGGAATAAAGATATTTCAAACTGTCTGCTTGCTAAACAAAATTGCTAATGATAGATTAAAATCCTCACAAAATTACGAAGAACGGGTGAACTTTGTAGAGCTACGACGCAAAGCCAAAAAAGTTGATAAAGCAAAGTAAAAAGACCCTGGAGTTACATGTTGCGAATCAAAGTAAAACAAACCCGAAAGAATTCTATAGTTATATCAGAAAGAAAAAAGTAGTTACTTAATTCAACTGTTGGACCGTTAGTCGATGAAAATGGAGAATACAAAAAAAGACGAAGAACAAATGACTCAGTAATGCCCTCAATACCGTCTTTGCATCAGTTTTTACAACAGAAGACAGCAGTGATATCCATACACCATCGCCGATTCAGATTGATAATTCAGATGTTCTAAGCAATATCACCTTTACAGAGAGAGAAGTATTGAATTGTTTAGATAAACTCAAGGTAAATAAAACGCCTGGACCTGATACAATCTCACCTAGAGTTCTAAAGTAAGCTAAAGATGAGCTCTCCAAACCACTGACATTACTATTCAATAAATCCTTGCAGTCTGGAACTATGCCTGATCGGTGGAAGCTAGCCATTGTAACACCGATATTAAAAAAAAAGGCAGAAAATCCCTACCCAGTAACTATCGTCCAATTAGCTTAACCTCAGTTGTATGTAAAATGCTAGAAACGGTCATAAGAGACAGACTCGTAAATCACTTAGAGGAAAACAACATACTTAAAGATACTCAACACGGCTTTCGTAAAAAACGTTCCTGTTTAACAAACCTCTTACACTTCTTCCACGATATCCTCAACCTTTACGATGAGAGTAAAGCTGTAGATATTATATACCTTGATTTTCAAAAGGCCTTTCACAAAGTTCCCCCACAAACGTTTACTGCTAAAACTAAAAGCGCATGGAATACAAGACGGTGTGTTGCAAGGGATAGAAAATTGGCTCAGCGACAGAAAGCAAAGAGTAGTCATAAATGGTAAGGCATCTAAATAGACAAGTGTAAGTAGCGGGGTACCCCAGGGATCGATACTGGGACCAATTATCTTTCTAATTTACATCATCGACATAGATGAGGGTCTCACCTGTACAATCTCAAAATTTGCTGACGATACAAAAATCTCAAATAGCGTACTCTCAAAAGAACAAGTTGACGATATGCAACACAATCTAGATAAGTTGTCGTGTTGGGCCCAAATTTGGCAAATGAGTTTCAATTAAAGTACTACATATCGAATACCTAAATGAGAAAGCAAATTATTCAATGAATGGCACTCAGCTTAAGAATGTAAATAGAGAAACCGATCTGGGAGTAACAATATCGAGTAACCTAAAACCGAGTCAACAATGTTCAGAAGTTGTTAAGAAGGCAAACAAAATCATTGGTTTTATAAGTAGGTCATTTGAGCATAAATCCAAAGAAGTTATCCTAACCCTTTACAATTCCTTAGTCAGCCCTCTTCTGGAATACTGCGTTCAATCCTGGTGCCCTTATTACCAAAAATATATAATCAAGCTAGAAAGAATTCAACGTAGAGTTACCAAAATGATACCTAGTCTAAAGAACAAACCATACGATGAGCGCCTTAGAGAATTAAATATATTTCCTTTAACCCTGTGCAGATTAGGAGGTGACTTAATTCAAGTGTTCAAAATCATAAAAGGCATCGACAATATAAACTGTAGTAAGTACTTTATTATCGACCAATCTAATTACACGCGGGGAAACGGTTGCAAATTTATTGGTAAAACTTTTAACTCACACGAATCTAAGAATTTCTGCTTCAATCGAGTTGTCAACTTGTGGAATGGGCTTCCCCGACCGTTGATTCATTTAAACTTCGCTTAGACAAATATCTCGCATCAAACCCGCGACTGACTGCGTGTGTAAATGAATAACTATATTTTATCCCCCCCTCAGTTACTAACCCATCTGTCCCCTACTAACTTCCTAATCCTGCCACGGACATTAGCTCCAGGGCAGTAGTTCCCTTTCCAATGTTCCCTTACCAACTCTAAACCACTGTTTGGACACTTGATCCTCAGTGTTTTGGAGGACAAGCAACCTAGAAGGGTCACTAAACGTGTTGTTGCTGTATTTCCTTTGTACTCCCTTTATATTGATTTGTTGTTTATTATTGGCATTTTTTGGGCTAAATAGGCCAGTCATGAATTAGGCACTTGACAGGCGATGTTCCAATTTCGATGTTTTGAGGGTATATTTGGATTCGTCACGTCGTTGCGATTCCAACGGTATATATATATATATTGATTTTTTTTATTTTGGGCATTTATTTGGCCCAATAAGCTTCTTTTGGGATAGGTTAGGTTACTTTTCTGTGAGGTTAGGTTAGGTTAGGTTACTTTTTCGTGTGAGATTAGGTTAGATTAGGTTACTATTCCGTGAGGTTAGGTTAGGTTAGGTTACTTTTCCGCGAGGTTAGGTTAGGTTAGGTTATTTATCCGTGAGGTTAGGTTAGGTTAGGTTACTTTTCCGCAGTTGACAGGTGATGATCGAATTTCGACTTTTGAGGGTATATTTGGATTTGTCACGTCGTTGCGATTCCAACGGTATATATATTGATTTTTTTTATTGTGGCATTTTTTTGGCCCAATAGACCAATCAAAGTTTAGGCACTTGACCGGTGATTTTTTAATTTCTACTTTTTGAGTGTAGTTTGGATTCGTAACGACGTTGCGATTCCAACGGTATATATATATTGATTTTTATTGATTTTTATTTTGGGCATTTTTTGGGGCCCTATAGGCCAGTCAAAATTTAGGCACTTGACAGGTGATGTTCGAATTTCGATTTTCTGAGGGTATATTTAGATTCGTCACGTCGTTGCGATTCCAACGGTATAATATAGATTCCAACGGTATATATATTGATTTATTTTTATTTTGGGCATTTATTTGGCCCAATAAGCTTCTTTTGGGTTAGGTTAGGTTACTTTTCCGTGAGGTTAGGTTAGTTTACTTTACCGTGAGGTTAGGTTACTTTTCCGTGAGGTTAGGTTACTTTTCCGTGAGGTTAGGTTACTTTTCCGTGAGGTTAGTTTACTTTTCCGTGAGGTTAGGTTACTTTTTCGTGAGGTTAGGTTACTTTTCCGTGAGATTAGGTTACTTTTCTGTGAGGTTAGGTTAGGTTAGGTTACTTTTCCGCAGTTGACAGGTGATGTTCGAATTTCGATTTGTTGAGGGTATATTTGGATTCGTCACGTCGTTGCGATTCCAACGGTATATATACTGTATATTGATTTGTGTATTGTGGCATTTTTTTGGCCGAATTGACTAATCAAAATTTAGGCACTTGACCGGTGATTTTCGAATTTCTATTTTTTAAATGTATATTTCGATTCGTAACGTCGTTGCGATTCCAACGGTATATATATTGATTTTTGTTTATGATAGGCATTTTATTGGCCCAATAAGCTTCTTTTGGGTTAGGTTAGGTTACTTTTCCGTGAGGTTATGTTAGGTTAGGTTACTTTTCCGTGAGGTTAGGTTAGGTTAGTTTACTTTTCCGTGAGGTTAGGTTAAGTTTGGTTATTTTTATGTGAGGTTAGGTTACTTTTCCGTGAGGTTAGGTTAGGCTAGGTTACTTTTCCGTGAGGTTAGGTTATTTTTCCGTGAGGTTAGGTTAGGTTAGATTACTTTTCCGCAGTTGACAGGTGATGTTCGAATTTCGATTTGTTGTGGGTATATTTGCATTTGTCACGTCGTTGCGATTCCAACGGTATATATTGTTGTACTTAAATTTCTAAGTTCAAGCACACTACTATGGTGGGGGAATATTTCGACAGTTATTTGGGTTTTTGTATACCTTATTTAACAGCCCGAACTCCTAAGCTAATACGAGTCCAGTAACCAACTTCCTGCTCATGTCGAAATGGGTTCAATACACGAATTGAATAGTTCGTCGACCCTCGATAGATAGTACTTTGGAACTCGAAAGCTCCCGTTACCACCTATTTGGATTCCCGCTATTCAGCTAATGACTCACTTCGACTTAGATCCATTGTTGGTTACCAGACTGCACTCATAATATTTACCGTGCCCTCCGATGTCTACTTCGAGACTAGGGCTTCTCTGCCCAAAAGACAATCATGTACTAATATTAATCACAATTCTACTACCTGAATATGATAACAATTACCGAGCCCCTGTATGTCTATTACTAAGACCAAGGCGTTACAACATAAATTCTCCTAGTATAATATAACACCTGAATATATCACCAGCCCGTAGACCACTTAATTCCCACGGACTATATCCTCTTTATCTCACAACCCCTTTTACAATTGAACGCGTGGTCCGTTACACCTGAACATAATTTCTCTTTACACAATATAATGTCTCATCCTTTATAAAACACAGACCCGTAGGTCATTTACTTCTCCACGTAGGACACAATCTTTATCTCAAAACCCCCTTTATCACATTTTGAACACGTAGATAAATCCTCTAGGTACAAAATAATATCTTCACCCTTATACAAGACAGGCCCGTAGGTTCTCGTAAGATATAATCTCTATCCTTTAACAATATTGACTGCTTAATCCGTTACACTTATTCCCGGATACGTACTATTGTGGACATAAGTCCTGATACACCTGCCCGGCAGAGAATCGCGAATTGTGTTAGTAACATTGATACACCCCCCGCCCCCACTCCTTCCCTTCTCTACTACCCCCTCTCAGCCAAACCCTCCCTTCCTCTTTCTTTCCTGTTTCACGTCTGTAAGCCCCTCCCCCTGGATTGTTTCCACCACTTTGACTTTAACCAAGGTCATGACTATAACCATAGGATGATAAATATCACAATAAGCTCTCTCTCCTTAATTTCTCTCATTTCTCCCTCTATCATCGTTCTATGTATTTTTTATGCATGCTGTCCAAATCTTCTTCCTAAAATAAAATAACATATCGTTAAAATAGCAATAGGTTACGTAGCTCATGTTCATATTTGCCAATTATTATAAACCTAGCTCAATATAAGGTGTTATGATCCATTCGATTATGTAAGCATATTAACGATATAATGTTATCTAAGTCAGATACAATTGAGACTTTAATATACTTTTAGATTCTCATAGTTCAATTAAGTTATGATTAATTAAGCCCATATATCCCCATATCTGGAGTAGGCATGTCTTTATGTGTTTTACTGTATACATACAATACTATTAAACACAAATCATTGACCCCCTCATAAAATGGGTACGTTGATTCAATGCATTGAATATTAAAAGTTAAAAATATATGGTTACGTGTGTATTCTCAATACAGTATTCGCCTGTCAACCCACCTCCCCCTTAACTACGGTAGCTCACACTAATCTATTCATATTTCGTAACTAGTCAACGCAAACACACGGCCACACACATTAATGTAACATTACACATTACACAAACTTGCATGTTATGTTCTTACTTGAGGAGATTTGGAGTCTTTCAACTGCCTCAGCGAGCGCTGCTCCCTCCGAGATTAACCCCTTCCGTACCAGGCTTCCTTTTATTTTTTTATTTAGCTATATTTAATCAATTGTATGCAGCTAATGAAGGATCTGTGGTATTAAGAAGGGTTAATTGCAATGGTATAAAGACGTTTAACTGTTAAACTTCCTTCTTTTACTGAATAATAATGTTAATAAATAACTATACTCCATTCACTGGAGAGGGTGAGATTAAAGTGTTGGGAGAGGCTGGTTCCATAGGGATTGGGCCCATACGGGGTTGGGCCCATACGGAATATACGGAATTGGGCCCATACGGGATTGGGCCCACGGGATTGGAACCTAAGCTAACCTAACCTAAGTGTGCCCAATCCCGTGGTCATCGGAGAGGCCACCTGTAAAGCAGGGATCCCACTGTGCGACTCGGCGACTTGGAATGCGATGAGACAGCTTGCGACATTTTTGTTTTCTATGTCCAGTATCCGCATTAATCGACCATAAAGTCTCAATTAATCTCAGTAATCTCACAATAGTCTCACAAACCCCCCACGAGACCCCCAGAAGTCGCTAGGGTCGCCGTTAGATTTTGAAAAGTTTAAAATCCGGCTGCGAATGGACGACTGCTGCGAGAAATGCGACAAAATCGGGCATTGTCTCACTTCTTTCTCACCTTAACTCAGTAGAATCTCAGCACTCGCACCAAGGTCTCGTTTGTCGCAACTCATGGAAAAGGTGTGCGAAATGATCGACCTTCAAACGATAATTGCGAAAATAGTGCGACAATTGTGCAACATAATTGCGACAATATCGATTAATTACGATGTCATTGCGTCCTTCATTGAGATTTCAGCGATCCGTCATTATTGGCAACGCTGTTTTTGGTATGACCGATCGATTAAAGTGCGACGGTAGCGCAATAAACGTGATAGTCTACCCGATAACGTGTATCGCGACGAGATTGTCACTAGACAAGTTCCGAAGGAGTGAGATAATGTGCGAACAAAGAAGAACATACGAATACAACAAAAACATTACAACAGAAAATCAGAAATTAGGAGTTCGAAAGGGTTTAAGATTAGGAACGAAGAAGAAGAAAAAGAAGACAGTGAATAGAATGAAGTGGTGGAGGACGAAAGGGAGGAAGACGGCAGAGGAGGAAGAAGGCAAGTAAAAGGGGGATAAAATGTTAAAATAAAGGAATATGAACGATAATAATTAATAGATAAGAAGACGAAGAGAAAGAGAAATATAAGAAAAGGAAAAGAGAAGAAGACGAAGAAGATCCTTCTTAAGCTGTATGAAATCGTGGAGATAGTCTTAACCCTTTAAAATTCCCAGAGTTCCTTCCTAAGCTGTTTAAAATCGTCGAAGGATGTACCGGTAGCCTTATTTGAGATAGTCTGTACCCTTTGAAATTCCCAGAGATCCTCCCTAAGCTGTTTAAAATTGTCTAAGGACGTAGCCTTATTTGAGATAGTCTTTACCCTTTGAAATTCCCAGAGATCCTTCTTAAGGCTGTATGAAATCGTGGAGATAGTCTTAACCCTTTGAAATTCCCAGAGTTCCTTCCTAAGCTGTCTAAAATCGTCTAAGGATGTACCGATAGCCTTACTTGAGATAGTCTGTACCCTTTGAAATTCCCAGAGATCCTTCCTAAGCTGTCTAAAATCGTCTAAGGATGTAGCCTTATTTAAGATAGTCTGTACCCTTCGAAATTCCCAGAGTTCCTTCCTAAGCTGTATGAAATCGTCTAAGGATGTAGCCTCATTTAGGATTTGTTTTTTACACCATGCCCTTACATAAGGAGGGTTGAGCCGGTATCACACGAGAGCTTTTATAGTCAACATTCGATGATCAACATTTTTCTGGCAACATTTCTGGAGTATTTGACACTGGTATCGGAAACTAGACTGATGGTAGATGAATTTAGGTAACCAAAATCATCTAAATGTTTACCTCATAAGCTGCCAGACCAGTGTTAAGGATAAATGTTGAGTGAAAAAGCGCTCGAGTGATACCGGCATTATGGAGCTCCGATCTTACTTCCAACTATTTTGACAATTTTACCAAAACACATTATTATTATGATGATGGGTTGTTTAATGTTGATAAGGGTTGTGAGTGCTTCTACCTACAGTACATATAACTCTCTCTCTCTCTCTCTCTCTCTCTCTCTCTCTCTCTCTTTCTCTCTCTCTCTCAAAGAAGAAGTTGCAGGGGCACTAACCATAATACTAAATATGTCACTTAAACAAGGACATATACCCACCGACTGGAAGACCGCTAATATAACACCGATATTTAAAAATGGTGACAAAACACTACCAAATAACTATAGGCCGATTAGCTTAACTTCCGTAATTGGAAAAATGTGTGAATCAATCATAAGGGATAAAATCTTATTATTCCTTGAGAACAATAACCTCATTAACAATAGTCAACACGAATTCAGAGCAAAGAGATCATGCCTAACTAATTTAATAACATTTTATGACAGCCTATACAAACTAAATGACTTCACCAAAAGCCTCGACATAGTGTATCTAGACTTTCAAAAGCCTTCGACAAGGTCCCGCACGATAAATTATTACAGAAAATAAGAGACATAGGAATATAGGGCAAAACGTATGATTGGATTAAAAACTGGCTAAGTGAAAGAAAGCAAAGAGTAGTTATCAACGGTGTGGAATCAACATGGAGCCAAGTAACTAATGGAGTCCCCCAAGGCTCAGTATTGGGACCAGTGTTGTTCATAATATATATCAATGATCTAGATAATGGCATAAATGATCTAATTTCCAAATTCGCGGATGACACGAAGATAGGTAATGCAATCATTTCCGAAGGTGATAGAATAAACCTTCAAGCTGATTTAAATAAAGTCACAGAATGGTCGAAGAAGTGGAAAATGCCGTTTAATGTAAATAAATGTCAGATATTGCAAATAGGTTCTAAAAACAATACATATGAATACTACATGAATGAAGAAAAGATAAACAATGTAACACAAATAAAAGACTTGGGAGTGCTGATAAACGAAAACTTAAAATCTTCCAATCAATGCACAGCGGCTGCAAACAAATCAAACAGGGCACTAGGTTTCATCAGAAGAAACTTCCACTATCACAGCAAAGACCTAGTTTTGCCCTTATACAAAAGTATGGTGAGACCGCACCTCGAATATGCTGTGCAGTTTTGGTCACCTCACCTCATAAAGGATGTTAAAAAATTGGAATCTGTGCAAAGGCGAGCCACTAAGCTAATCCCTTCATTGAGAAATAAATCATATGATGAAAGACTGAGAGAACTTGATCTATTTTCACTTAAGAAACGAAAGATGAGAGGCCAATTGATAGAGTGTTTTAAAATTCTAAAAGGATTCAGTAACATTAATCTAGATAAGTTATTCAAAAAATCCGAAGACACATCTACAAGAGGAAACAATTTAAAATGATTAGGTCGGAGAGCGAATCTAGATACAAAAAAAAAAATCTTCACTCACAGTGTAATTGATGAGTGGAACAAACTTCCAAATAAAGTAATAGACAGCTCCTCTATAAATACGTTTAAGAAAAATCTAGACTCATACCACAGAAAAATTGGTATGAAGTAGGCAGTAATTATCAGTTATTATTTGTTCAGCTGAAGAGAGCGTTAGAAAAAATAAAAATAAAAATAATACACAAATAAAAAATAAGAATAATAAACATCACTAAATATGTACATACTACTAAGGGTGATGAGTTGGTTGATTCCAATTAACCCCAAAAGTTACATGCTACTAAGGCGAAGGGTTGCATGATTTTTTTTAATTTCTTTTTTGTTTTCCCTTTCTTTTTTTCCAATCTTTCCTGTAAATTCCTTCTGGGGATTTCGAAGCCCAGCAAGGTTAATCACTTCCAACTTTTTCATGTACGGCAATTGCCGGAGGGACGGAGGGTGGGGAGAGAGCCTTCTTCTTTTCTATCCTTTCCTTTTCCATCTCTACTAGAATTAAGTCCTGACCACCTCGTTTGGATCGTATGGTTTGTGTGGCCAGTGTATCTATGTACATCTATGTAAGTCTCTCTCAACCTATTTTTGTTGTCGAGTAGACTGAAAAAACGCCTCCCCAGGCTTCCTTCAAAATAAATGTTTACCTGATCGAAGGACCGAGACATTGCAGGTTTGCGATCGATCACCGCCAAAAACCGATCCCTGAATGGGGTGAAGCGTCTTATGATCGCCAAAAGGATGATGTGAAATGTCCTAAATTCTCCAAACTAATGGAGTGAAACAAGGAGGGTCCAAACCCCCGCCACACACACACACACACACACACACACACACACACACACACATACACACACATTTGAAAAGAGTTGAAATTAATATAGATATATGAAAAATATAGAGATACAGTCAAACACCCACCCCTAGGCAAAATAGAGAGGCGGATGGACTTCATCAGGCCACAGCCATCCGCCGTAATCGGTTTTCTGTTATAACTGTGGCAAACCGGCTATCTCTATAATACCTGGTGTAGAGTGTTTGCCCTAAAAGAAAAAATAGTATAGTACTAATGAAATAGTCAAAATCAGGGGGTTGATAAATTCGGGAAGTAAATTTTGTAGTTAGAAGTAGAGTAGACACAATCAGTTAGTTAAAATTGGGGAAGTCACATTTTGTTGTCGGATATCGAAGAAGAATTCACTTAACTACGTTAAAAAGTACTGAAACATATTTAGCATGAGATACAGTGAGGTTGAGCTCTGGGGCAGGTAAACTGGTCGCGAACCTTCCGCCACCACCCTATTTATACCATACCATATCTGCCTCATCCAATTATAAAATCGGTGACATCGCAGGTGGGATTACAGGTGAACGTATGTGCTGTGCGACAACGGTCCATCATTCGACATGTTTGCATAACATTCTCCGTCTATTTGCACCAGTAGTCTTGCATGCACACCATTATTGCAGCGGTATCGCAATTGTCAATAATACCTTTCGCATAATTCGTTCTTATCGCTGTCAAATTGTCTTCAGACTTTCGCTAATGTCTCCTCACATTCGATGTTCTCGCACGATACTCGCATACTCTCTCACGGCTACCGCGTTCTTCGCTTACAAAATCACATTGATTCGGCGCCGAAAACGGCGATTTTTGGACATAGACAAAAAAACACTGTCGCATCGCATTCGAAGTCGCCGAGTCGCACAGTGGGATCCCTGCTTAAGTGGTGGAGGAAGTGCTACAGTTCTCCCTCCTTCCGAATGGATAGATGGACCCACGAGAGTGGGTCTGGTTCTTCTTGTCCCTTCGATTACCATAAACAAATACAGAAGTGCAGTTCAGTCAAATATATTTTTGGATTGCATGTATATAAATTTACACCAAATTAATTTCGACTCTGTTTCATCATAACGTTGAGGCAAAATGCCAATATATGGTATGAAATTTGGGTAGGCTATGTTAAATATGGCAGTTGACACGAATTAGTAAGTCGAACAAAAGGCGGTGGAAATTTGTAAGACAAAACGGACCATAATTCCTTAAACATGACAAATTTATAGAACTAATATTTCTATATCTATATTAATCACGTGTGAAGTAGCTTAAGGGATATCGTTCCGCTGCAGCTGAATTTATATATCATAGAGCAGAGGACCTTGGTGAATCTTAGCTAGGCCATAAATAGAGACATTTTAGTAGCCCTTTTGGTATCAAAGACATCTCATATATATTTCACTATAACTATATTCAGACTATTATATGTAGATAAGAAAGGGGCTTTGGTAGCTATGGTGTTATTTGCGATAGTATGTAGCATTTCAAATAGTAGACACCCTTCTTTAGCTTAATACAATCGTCCAATATTTGCCAGAATAAAATTATGATGAAAACAATATCACCGGTACTGAATGAGTTAAACCTTATCATCATAGCGTTAATTGGATGGGGAGATTCCTGCCCATACCATTATAATAAAACACTAACCAAAGAAACTAATACAAAAACCAACAACCTAATGATTCATGAAGTAGGATATAAATGTAATGGATAAGGAATCTTGTAAATACTGAAACAGTGGGAATTCACCTAATGTAAATAAGATTATTGTTGTCCCTTTATTACTTTAAATATGTAATATCCAATTATGTAATAGGTGTTTCAACAACATTGCTATTGGGTCAAACAGATCATACAATAAAACATTAAATTATTAGGCCTATTTATTTTGATGATAATAAAATTAGGCTGTCCTCCAAAGAGATTAGATTTACACTAGAGTGGTAGAGGTATTGTTAAACACGCAGCGGAAATGTTTTGCGTTTGATTATCGTCTTGTCCAACAATAAGATTACCGGTAAAGTTTTTGGTTTCCTATGCAACACGTCATTAAACTGAGAGCACTATTGCTATAGCCTTATTTATATACAGTGGCATTTATTTGTACACTTTTTTTGTCCTAAATATTATTATATTGATTTTGTTTGTAGCTATTAGCTGTATACACCATCAATTTGCTGAATATATTTTTAAATCCAATATTTCTCAAATTCATGCTGTGAAAAGTAAATGCGAGGGTTGGTTACATATTATGAAATACTGGTACCATTTTCTTTCTTCCACGTGCAATTAATTGATATAGATAGAGATACACACTGTTCACGTGTTCGTATATAGCTTATACGTGAACATAAGAACATAAGAACATAAGAAAATGGGAGTCTGCAGAAAGCCGATTGGCCTAAGCAAGGCAGATCCCTGTCCCACACTACCCCAGTTCAATTACAAAGCCCAATTATAGGCTCAACACTCTAATACCCTGAGGATCATCTTACCAAAACGGTTAGAGATTAACGCAGGATTATGGGGGTATGCAGAGTGCTGATTGGCCCAACCCGGCTGATCCCCCTTCACACCCACACCCTTCTCGTCCATATGCTTATCCAATTTTATCTTAAAGCTCCCTACCGTTTTAGACCCCACTATAGCACTTGGTAGTCCATTCCACCCATCTACAACTCTGTTACCAAACCAATATTTGCCTATATCTTTTCTGAAACGAAATTTATCTAATTTGAAACCATTGGTACGAGTTCTTTCGCTATCACTGAGCTTTAGTACATTTGTCATGTCCCCTTTGTTAATCCCACTAACCCACTTGAACACCTCTATCATATCCCCTCTAACTCTGCGTCTCTCTAACGAATGTAAACCTAATTTCTTCAACCTTTCTTCATACGAAAGATTTCTAATATTATGGATCATTTTTGTCATTCTACGCTGTACTCTCTCCAATGAATCTATGTCCATTCTGTAATAAGGACACCAAAATTGGACAGCATAATCCATATGGGGTCTCACTAATGACAAGTAAAGTTTTAAGATAACATCAGCAGTTCTGTTACTCACACTCCTAGAGATGAACCCGATAATCCTGTTTGCCTTATTACGAACGCTTATACACTGTTTTCTAGGCTTCAAATCATTGCTAACAAACACACCTAGATCTTTCTCACAGTCTGAATTTTCTAATTCTAAATTAGCTAGTTTATATTTAACATTTGTATGCATCTTCCCTATCTTTAATACCTTGCATTTGTCAATGTTAAACTTCATCTGCCAATTTACTGACCATTCATGTAAGGTATCTAGATCCCTTTGGAGGCACTCTATATCGCTATCTGAAACAATTGATCTCCTCATTTTAGTATCGTCTGCGAATTTACTTATCCTACTAGTTATACCTAAATCTAGGTCATTTATGTATATAAGAAACAACAGGGGACCTAATACCGATCACTGGGGGACACCACTTTTGACTGCTCCCCACTCTGACTTGGTACCATTTATGCTGACTCTCTGTTTCCTACCAATTAGCCATGACCTAATCCATCCCAACAACGATCCTCCTATTCCATGTGCCTCAACCTTTCTCACCAATCTCTCATGAGGGACTCTGTCGAAAGCTTTACTGAAATCTAAATAAATAATATCATATGACTTGTCACTATCTACTGCTTCATATACCTCTGAGAAAAAGCTAAGCAAATTAGTAAGGCAAGAACGTCCCTGAGTGAATCCATGCTGAGAAGAATGTATTAAGTTAAATTTGTCTAAGTGGCTTCTAATTTTCCTAGCAATAATAGACTCTAGCAACTTTCCTATGATTGATGTGAGACTAATGGGACGGTAATTGGATGCTATCGATTTATCACCTTTTTTGAAGATCGGAACTACATTTGCAAGCTTCCAAGCTTCTGGAACTAAACCTGTTTCTAAAGACTTGTTAAATAAAAATGCTAATGGGCTACTTAACTCATCTCTGCATTCTTTTAATACTCTAGCATATACCTCGTCAGGACCAGGCGATTTTTGAGGTTTCAGTCTGTCAATTTCCTTAAGCACATCATTTCTACTTATACTAACTGTACTTAACATATTTTCTATACTATCACTATATACCATATTGACTTCTGGAATCTGTGCCAAATTTTCATTAGTGAAAACGGAAAGAAACTGACTATTTAATGTACTGCACATTTCTAAATCATTTTCTGTTATTTCTCCTATTGAAGTTTTTAGGGGGCCTATTACATCTCTAACTTTAGATTTATATAGTTGGTAAAAAGCTTTAGGGTTATTTTTTGAGTCACTGGCTATCCTTATTTCATAATTTCTTTTTGCTTTCCTGATTTCCTTTTTGACCTGTCTTGATTGAGTCTGATAGTATATATGTAGATGATTTTTGCCTTTCTTCATTTTTCTATATATTCCTTTCTTTTTTCCTATAAGATCTATTAGCTTATTAGGCATCCATTTTGGTTGGTTCTGCGGCGATCTAAATGTTCTTTTAGGGATATATTTATTTTGAGCATTGTGGAGTGAAGCAATAAACTGGGTATATGTAGATGGAAAGTTTAACTCTGGCATATCCTGACTTAATTGCTTAACAATAGGGTCCACCCTTAAGTCTCTTCTTAGCCCACCATAATCGGCTTTTCTGAAATCTGGGATAAGTGTCGTATTCTCTTTAGCATTCCCTGTCCATTGTATATTAAAATAAATAGATTTATGATCGCTATTTCCTAGGTGGTCACCAATCTCTACATCATTTATCATATGTTCATTGTTACTGAAAACTAAATCAAGAATATTAATACCTCTAGAGTGCCCATGTAGGGCTGAACCTGTTGTATACCAAGATAAAAATAATAATCAGAAAAATAAAATAAAAACAAAATAATTGTATGAAATATATAAAATTACTTCTTCGCTCTGGGCTTTATTTACGGTACTTAAGAGAGAGAGAAAACAAAAACGTTTTAGAGAGTCCTAAGCCGAAGTGTTTGTTGTGGTTTCACCATATACTAACTTCCCCAGGCAGTTTGTTTCAAAATTGATTATTACAATAATATGATGCAGTGTAGATATTGTTTGAGTTATAGGTTATTTCTTAACAAATTACGGACGTGCACTTAATTAAAACACATAATTGGAAGTAATGTACGAATGGTTACAACCGAAACAATGTAACCTTGTGTCACCATTATAACTAATGGAGGTGATGGTGTGAGTGAAAACAAATGTGTGTGAAATGGTAGTAAATGAAGGCATATAAATATGACAAAGATTCTACTTGTCAATTTATTATAAGTATTTGTGTCTGTAACTATCATAATAATACATGTGATAGCTTGTCCTGCATCATTTAAGCTACTTCAATCGTGATTAATATAGATATAGAAATATTTATATAATTTAATCACTGTTAACATATTATAGTTTATCCTACATCCCAAAGGTTCTTCTTACGCTGTATAAAATCGTCGAAAAAGGGCCACAATAAACTGTCAAATGCGTCATAATTCTCAAGGGGTAAATGGTGTTGCAAGGTAAACCAAAGAATTACGTCCTCCTGTCGGAGGCAATATTCAAACTCGAAACATTTTAGCTCTGTATTGAACACTTAATACCTCTACCACACATTTACACATTTAAATAGGCAGTCACAGCATGTTCCCTTGTAGTGGAGCAGATAACTGCAAATTTCAGGAGAATCGTTCATTTCCGGAAACAAGCACCAAATTTGGCACACATACTCCTTGGGGATTGCTCTTTTGATAAAACCCGTTAGCCACCTAAAAATTCAAGATGGCGGCCATTTTTCAAGATGGCCGCCATTGAATATACAGAAATATTGCATTTCGCAATAAAATCGCAAAGACTTGTCCTATTTGAATGATCTTGGTGTCAAATCATAAATTTTTCACTATGTAGAATCTGAATTTGGAACCATGGACTTACTCACTGGCTTCCTTGTACCATAATATCAGTCCCAGAATCCTAATATTCTGCTAAATTAGAGGTTCATGTTACATCTGACTCGGCTAAAATGCATGGTAGTGTATATCGTAGTAGTGTTAGAGGTTTAGTATGTGTAGCATCTTCCTGTACAAGGCTTCCAAACTGGACATGACATGATGCGGTGGGGGGGGGGGGGGGGGACGTTGAGAGACTTGCAGCAGAAGGTGTAGAGTAGTAGCTCAACAGAGCGGATGTCAACCCACAGCCAGGGCACACTGGTGGCACCGCTGCTGTGAAACTCAGCATGGGGTTCAGTATCAGCTGAATAATTAGTTTAGTGTAGCTAAATAATTAGTTTAGTGTCCCAAATGCTGTCTAATAAGCCCCGCATCAGTTAGCTACTGTAGATTACATGTAGTTTAACATAGATGTTTAGTTAGATAGCCGCGCCTGAATTGACAGGGTGTGTCAGCGTGGGAGAGCCGAGCCAAGGGTAACGGGCTTTACATTGCTTTGCATGTAGTTACCTGGATGGTGTACAGATCGCACGGGACTTAAATGATACTGGATGAACGATCGGGCTAGGTGTAGGTCATATATATTCATTCCCGAACCTAGTCGTATCCCATACCTAATTGTGCATGATTGTGATCAAGGTGGTTAAAGGATAACCCCTCGGCCTTGATTCACTGAATACAGATAATTATCATACTGTGATTATCTGTTATCATATAACATACTGTGTTATATCACACTGTGATTATCTGTTCTATACTGTGATTATCTGTTATCTATTATATCTGTGTTACAGATAATTATCATACTGTATTCACCAAGATGGCAAATACATATCCAGGACTGTCTAAATTCCGGACTGACTGGAGCAAGTGTTGTCTTTGCCAGAAGAAGAAGAGTGAAGAGCTCAAGTCACCACGTGCACAACAACCACAAGAACATGATGGCTACACTATGATTGCGACTACTATTCCTCTCTTTCACGCAATTAATGAGATGCCTATTATTCTGGATCCAGCCAGACTTGATGATGGTGGAGGCATTGAAGAAACTCTGAGGAGGAACAAGGCGCAGTATCACCAAAGTTGTCGCCTTATGTTCAACAACACAAAACTGGAGAGAGCCAGAAAAAGAAGACCAGAGAGTGCTCAGCCAGTAGAATGCCAGACCAAGCTGCGTAGAATCAACCTTGAAGGCCAAACGTGTTTCATATGTGACAAAGAAGCCCCATCCTCTGAACTCAGACAAGTTATGACGATGAACCTCAATAACAGACTTAACCCATAATTAGCGGCGAGCAACATAAGTCGAGTTAAATAAAGCTGGACTATGTGGCGGCGCTCGACATAACTCGAGTGGCAATTTCAGCACGTAATGTGGCTGAGAGAGAGAGACAAGTGGTGGCAGGAGACTAGCGAGCGTATGACTGCTCCAGACCACCGCGGCGAACCTACTGACACAAATCTCAGCTCCCTCCTCCCTCTCTCACTCGCTACATACTCAATTATGTACCGAAAGTACCGAATTACCTGCTTTTTGCACTTGCGTTGCACGGTTATTGCAAGAAAACTATCCATCATACAAGGATCGTTATGGTGTCATTCGAAAGCTCTGTTTATGCCCTTTCAGGGATAGGTACTTGTTTTACGTTCTGGGTCTTATTTAGGCATGAAAATGATCACGTAAACAGCCCTATTTTGGCTAAAAACACCCCGCTGTGCGGTACACATAAATAAACCGCATAGGCCGCTCGTAAGGTGTTAATGAATGTGCCCAAACTTTAAATGACGGAAAACTTCTTGCAAGACTCAGCGGTGGAGATGCACAGGAGCTCAAATACCATTTTGCATGCTTGACAGACCTGTACAATAGAGAGAGGACGTACCTCAGAGCCACCAAGAGACTGGAACAGGAACGTGCACCCGAAGAGGATGCCCACCCACAGGCATTCTCAGAGCTAGTCACATATCTAGTGGAGACCACCAGATCTGGCGAGGGTCCTGCAGTCTTCCGACTTGCAGACATAGTTCACCTGTATGCCCAGCGCCTGGAACAGCTGGATGTTGATGCACCTGCTGTCAACTCCCCAAGACTGAAGGAAAAACTGCTGTCAGAAATACCTGAGTTGGAAGTGCACAATCAGGGAAGGGATGTTCTTCTGGCTTTCCAGAAAGATGTGGGCTTTGTCTTGTCAGAAGCCTCTGACTATTATAGTGAAGCTATTATCTTTGGCAAAGCAGCTAACATCTTGCGAAGACATATGCTGGACCACAAGTCCACATTTGATGGAACCTTCCATGAGGGGTGCATCGAGCAGGCCATTCCACTCACTCTTCTTCAGTTTGTGGCCATGCTTGAACACGGAGCGGACATCAAATCTCAACTGAGGTTTGGCGCATCAAAGACAGATCTAGCAATTGCTCAGCTGCTTCAGTACAACTGCTACGCAAGGTACAAAGAAGGAGCAGCAACTCACAGACACTCCAAAGACAGAGAAACCCCATTCCCTGTTTACATGGGGATGTCCGTCTACACAAAGATCAGAAAGAGAAAGTTGGTGGAAATGCTTAACGAGCATGGCATCAGCATTTCATACGGCAGGGTGCTACAGATATCTGCACAGCTGGGAGATGCAACAGTCAGCAAGTACGTGGAGGATGGGGTGCTCTGTCCACCAGTTCTGCGAAAAGGGCTGTTCACCACATCAGCCATGGACAACATAGACCACAATCCCACTGCAACGACAGCGACCACTTGTTTCCATGGAACCAGCGTCTCTGTTTTCCAGCACCCAACCAAAGAAGACAAAGGTGAAGAGCGTGGACAGCTGAAGTTCGGAGAGGAGAAAGTGAAGACAGCTCCAGAACTTCCAGACTCCTTCACCAATGTCCGGCCCGCCTTCTTCACTAACAAGAAACCCTCTCCTCCCCAGAGTGGTGCGACACACCCAGACACCAGTCTGCTGAGGCCACAACTGGCAATGGAGTATGAGTGGCCAAGGACAGAACCTGAGGTGGGTTCCTGTACATGATTTGTGTTGCACTCTTGCATAAAAGATCTAAGGGATGCTCTTCTTCCATGCCTTCACTGGCTGCGATGTCGTTTCAGCATTCCGTGGCAAAGGGAAGAAGTCTACTTGGCAAACCTGGGATGTTTGTGATGAGGCTTCCGGTGTCTTCAGCAAACTCAGCCAGTAACCACCGGTAGTTGATGATGAAGACCTGGAGACCTGGAGAAGTTCGTGGTCATGATGTACGACAGATCCAGCACAGCTGAAGGTGTCGATGATGCGAGGTTCGACATGTTTGCTCGGAAGCAGAGGCCATACGAAGCCATTCCTCCAACCCGAGCAGCACTGAAGCAGCATGTGAAGCGTGCTGCCTACCAGGTGGGCTGCATCTGGAGTCAGTCAACAGTACGTCAACCAGAAACGCAGACTCCTGCCAACTGGGGCTGGACCAAGAAAGGAGATCTGTGGCAGATCGTTTGGACAGAGCTCCCACCCATTGCAGAGAGTTGCCAGCAGCTGACCAAGTGTGGATGCAAGTCGGAATGCTGCGGTCGATGCAAATGCTACTGCTTTGGTCTGACCTGCACAGCACTGTGCAGCTGCCGATGCGAGGTTTAGAAGCGTTGTAGTATACTCATCCAGGCAGCAAGACAATAAGTGACAAACAAGTATAGGCCTACTGCCTACATGTACATCCAATAATATATCGGACTGATGGTGCCTATGCTATGGGCACTTTTTACCCTAATTATGATTCCGGGACTGATATTATGGTACAAGGAAGCTAGTGAGTAAGTCCATGGTTCCAATTTCGGATTCTACATAGTGAAAAATGTATGATTTGACACCAAGATCATTCAAATAGGACAAATCTTTGCGATTTTATTGCGAAATGCAATGTTTCTGTATATTCAATGGCGGCCATCTTGAACAATGGCCGCCATCTTAAATTTTTAGGTGGCTAACGGGTTTTATCAAAAGAGCAATCCCCAAGGAGTATGTGTGCCAATTTTGGTGCTTGTTTCCAGAAATGAACGATTATTCCAGTTGTCTGCCCCACTATTGTTTGTGTTTACTGTATGATATCTACGTTATATATGTGTTCTATGTGATATTTTATAGCTCTTAAGGTTTGGATATAACTTATCACATTAGCATTATAATCATAATTACTAAGACTTATCTAGTTTAATGAACAAATATAGAATTAAAAAGATAAGTTTAATTAATTCAAATAATGTGATAATCTAGATTCTAGAGTGATATCCAAACCTTAAGAGCAAAGAACTATTACAGAAAACACATAAATAACGCAGATATAATACCGTAAACACAGCAATATATGAAATGCCATCCCTGCCTATCTTATTATTATTGTGAATAATAAGTGAAGCAGGGCCTGTGATTGGCTCTAAGACACGTGGGCCAAGTCAGTCAGTATTCATCTCTTGCTTACCGTACTTTTTGGGTTTATAATTTCTTTATTTCGCTTGTGTATACTGTATGCTATATATGTGATAAATGTGTATTAATGTAATATATCATGACTTAAGATTCGGATATCACTGTAGATAGTTAAGTAATCATTAACATTATTTAAGCGTGTCTGGTATAATGAATGAATATAGAATAATAAAGATAATAATACAGACATTATCAGTTCTGCGACTATTCTGGGCCAGTGAGCTACGGTTTTGATAAGATGGGAAATCATTAACGTCGATACAAACACCAATTAGGAGCCAGATGTATGGTTCGAGTGAATGGAGAATAGCTAAATTTATAAGTTTTTATTGAATTAACCCGTACAGCCCCAGCGACGCGTCTGACGCGTCGGCGATGTATGTAACGCACAGCCCCAGAGACGCGCCTGACGCGTCACCCTAATTGCGCCGACCGTAACCTCAGGTGTAGCCACTCAAGAGGGCTCAGATTTGTATGGGAACTGTATACGTATCTCCCACGGCGGTGGTTGAAAACTCTCAAAGTCCACGTGCGTGCGCGCGAGCGCGCAATAATCTGTTTTTTGGGATAATTGCCTTCAATTTTTTACTCTTGAAAAATCCGTTTTCGGGGGCTCTGTAGGACCATTTTTTAAGCTTTTTGAGCGGGTTTTCATGGTTTTTCCTTCATTCCTAACCCATTCGCTATTGTTTCTGGAATAAAACATTTTTTTTTAAACCGGCCGGGTTCTGGTGCGCAAACATTACAAAACTAGCCGGGGCTCCACGGGTTAAGGAAAGAAATGTAACAATTAAAAGGCTTCATACTAGCTCAATTAATTCTTCTAAATACCACAGATCCTTCCTTATCTGCACAAAATTGTGTAAATATAGCTATAATAAAACAAAACACAACCCCGATACGGAAGGGGTT
The DNA here is from genome assembly GCA_032716605.1 of Paralithodes platypus. Lineage (NCBI taxonomy): Eukaryota > Metazoa > Arthropoda > Malacostraca > Decapoda > Lithodidae > Paralithodes > Paralithodes platypus. Next base: position 28,425,714 of record CM064543.1, on the reverse strand, counting down.
AATCTCGGAGGGAGCAGCGTTCGCTGAGGCAATTGAAAGACTCCAAATCTCCTCAAGTAAGAAAATAACAGGCAAGTTTGTATAATGTAATGTCACATTAATGTGTGTGGCCGTGTATTTGCGTTGACTAGTTACGAAATATGAGTAGCTTAGTATGAGCTACCGTAGTTAAGGGGGTGGTGGGTTGACAGGCGAGTATTGAGAATACACACGTAACCATATATTTATACATTTTTATATTCAATGAAATTAATATAGGAACCCATTTTATGTGTGTGTGTCAATTATTTCATTCAATAATATATACACTTTGACAGTGAAATACATGCTTACTCCAAACAGTGGGATATACGGGCTTATATAATTATAATTGAATTGACATATGGTAATGCAAAAGTAAATTAAAGTCTCAGTTGTATTTGACTTAAATAACATATATTGTTAATAAACTTCCATGTTCGAATGGATTATCAAACTTTATATTCTGTTAGGTTTGTATACAATGGCAAATATCCAATATATAATTTGAAGTATGTAAAGGTATGATATATAGTTTTAGGAAGAAGATTTGGAAAACATACATAAAAATACAATGATTCGATGAGAGAGAGGTAAATAAAGAACGGCTTATAGACGTGAACAAGAACGAAAGAAGTAGAGTGGGAAGGGAGGGCTTGACTGAGAGAGGGTGGTATAGTGGGGATGGAGTGGGGGGACGGGGAGGGGTACCAATGTTACCAACACAATTCGTGGATCCCTCTCAGGCAGGTGTCGCAGGACTTATGTCCACAATAGTACATAATATCTTAATGCAATAGATACGTCCTTACTTCAAGACAAAGTCCAAGATCCTACTTTTAGGCTTATTCTCTATTGCCGCTCAACCCCGGAATACCAATTTACAAGAATAGTGATTCAGTTTCCTTTATAACAATAAGATATGGTACAATACTCGGACTAGTGCCTTCACATAGGACTGGTGTCCTTCCTATATCTATTCTCCCTAAGCTGAAGCTAAACTATCTGTAACTATCTGTTATTCCCACTGAACCTCATAGTTGCTTAACTATTTCAAATCTTAATCCCTCTTACGTTAATTAAATCTCGTCCTATAAGATCCTATCTATTTGGTAGCTAATGGCATGGAGCCTTCTCTATCAATAAACACTAATACTCTGCGAACACATCATCCTTTTATTTTGTTCCATAAGTCTAGTCTATTTCTCTTTAGTTTGTTCTATAAGAACACATTAATTATTTAGGAGGAACCACTGGGTTTATCAACATCATCTCTCTCTTTCTCTTTATTTCTTGCGGGCCCAAGATGGGTCCTTAATAACATAGATTAAAGCTGCTTGCTGCCACACAGGATCAATTGCCACCTCAGGGCTGGCCAGTAGTGGTCCTGGAAACAGTCACTCCCATCTTCTACCTGTCGCCCCGCTTGAATTGCTTGGCTACGGGTGTGTAAGCCAGCAATGTGACGACAGGCGGAGGGATACTGAAGGTGTATTCTCCTCGTAGGTGAGAGGGAGGCCAGGCCCGAGGGAGTATGTATGGGAACTGTTGAGGTGGGCTGGAAGGCTGTAGTAGGGTAAGCCAAGTTTCCATTAGTGCCCGGGGAAGAGAGAGAGGCTGGGCTGTGGCTAGTTGTCCCAGTGATGCCCATTGCTTGAGTGACTCCGGGGCTCGGGGCTCCCCCCCCCCTTTAATATAGGCCTGCCACCCGGCACGAGGCATGCCTTGGGGCGCTGTGATTGGCTGGCTCGCACGCGCGGCTAGCTGCTGCTTGGCACGCGCTAGCTGCACATTCAACTTTGTCTCTTCGGCTTCTTTCTCTCCATAGTATGTCCCAGGAAGTCGATTGCAATTGTCTTTTCATGGCTTACGGGAGTATAGGGCTGGCACTGAATTATTTGACATATTGCAATCCAAAGGGACGGCCTGTGGAGACAGCGAGAGCGAGTTTTGGTACGAGGCTGTACGGGCATATTTCGGCTCCGACAATGGAGACTTTTGATTGGCAGAGCGAGGAGGTGTGCAGATGGTGGAAGTCATGCCTGGAATGTCCCCGTTATCTGGCCAAAAGGAGCACTCTGATTGGCCGGCCGTCTTTCTACTTTATCATCTCCTACTAAATCAAGGCGAGCTCCTGATCGCCGTAATACTACTCCCTTATAGTCCTTGCCATCGCTCTGCCACTCCACCAGTGCACCATGTTCGCAGATACACTTATGTAGTTGTACTGCTGGATTCTGATTCCCAACCGTAGTTTTAGCTAATCAAATTTGCCCTGGCTTACTGAGGAATTGTTTCAAAGCTCGGGCGGTCTGTACCCGTGGTCCTACCCGTGCTACCGCCAGATGCTGCAGACGCTCTGTCAACGCTCTCACGATATCGATCATAATTTGAGTATTAACTACTCATCCTCTTCATTCTTGTGCATGAAAGGTGGTTAAGAGCACGTTTAACCATCCTGTAGCTTAGTAAGTAACACTGCACGATATTTCGCTGTGTATTGACTGATAAACTTTGTGTTTATCACAAGACTCCTGCTCGGACAGGGCGCCACTAGTGCCATCTATTGTTTTGTTTTGCTTTGTAAACAAACGTTCTCTTATTACTATTTTCTATAAAATCGTAGCCCCTAATTTTACCCATTACCTACTGTAGTAAGTATCTATTTAACTGCCTTGTATGTAAGTAAAGCTTTGCATATTAATTTGCTAATAAACAATATTGTTTACTAACTAACCTGCCTACAGGGACTAACGCCGACGCCATTTTGTAAACAAACTTTTTTGGGGGATTATACATATTAAATTCCAGCAAATTTTGTACCAAATTTAAGTGCATTCATTTATCTTTTCCCCCTAGATATATTCTTGACTTTTTCTCCTCAGACTGATTTTACTTTAAGCTAAGGGTGGTATTTGTACAAACTAACCTAGCCTAACCCAACCTGCCAAGCTATTAACCTAACCCAAACCTAGCCTAGCCTATAGCCAGCCAATCTGTTTTATTATTAACTCTTGTAGATATTGTATTTACTATCCTACTGTAGCTATACAGTATATATCTGTAATTTTAGTTGTTGCTTGCACGATCTTGTAATAACCTTTGACTGATACACTTTTTTATCTAAAAAGAGTAGGCTACTGCTTTACTAGGCTACAGCGACACCAGGGCCATCTGTTGACACAGTATATTAACCCCTTGTGTGCAGTCACACTTAATTTTATATAATCTCTATTTGGTGAATTATATATTTAGTTACATATTCTGTTATACATATATTTGTTTAAGGTTAGGTTATCAAACCTGGTAGCCTATTTTCTGCGAATTTCAATTTTATTATTTTCGGTTAGGCTATTCAACGCTGGTAGCCTATTATTGCGTATTTCAATTTAAAACAAAAACTTTTGGTTAGGCTATCGCCCCTGGAAGCCTAATTCTGCGTATCTCAACATTTTTGTTTTCGGTTAGGCTATCACCCCTGATAACCTATTTCTGCGTATTTCAGCATATTTGTTTTCGGTTGAAGTGATTGAAGTGTTTTTAAAGTGAGTGAAGTGTTTTAAAGTGAGTGAAGTGTTTTTTAAGTGAGTGAAGTGATCTGAAGTAAGTGACTGTCACCGTGCCTCGCGCTTGTGCGAACTGCGCCGGTAGGTTTGGTGAGTCCATGTTTGCTACTGTCGATCTTCAAGTCTGCCGGCTCTGCCAGCAACGAAAGAATTTTACAGTGAAATTAGATGAAGCCTACAACAAGATCAACATCCTCACCATGAAGCTCGAATCACTCCAAGAGTTTGTAACACTCAACGTTGGAGTACCACAAACCTCAATTGTCACCGCAACTCCAGCTGCCACCAACGCCCCAACGTCAACTGCCAACAATTCAACGCCTACAGTAGCCACTTCAGCAGATGTTTCCGATACTCAAGATACAAATAGTGACTCTCTTCCCCCCCAAGACAACTTCCGTGTCGTGAGGAACAACGTTTGCCCCAAGACCAGGAAACACATACCGATTACCGAGTGTCAAAACAGTTTCCAGATACTCACAGACTCAGATGACGAAGAGGAAATAGAAGAAGTCCGGCTCGTGCGAGACTCGATGATACGTGGTCAGCTCACAGAGTTTTGCGCCAGGGCACCTAAGACCAGGAAGCTTTTTTGTATCCCTGGTGGTGGTGTGGATGACGTAGTTGCAGCAGTTGACGAAGTATCAAATCTGGCCCCAGTTAACCCCTTCAGACTCAAATGACGCAGAGTTTGCCAGATTAGCATTAAGAAATAGAGTTCTCTCACTCTTATAATTACCTCTCCAAAATTAGTTTTCTGCCCACAGCTAACTCAAAGACAACTGCAGAGGTTGAAGTAACTAAACTAAAGGTTTCTAAATACCCCTGATGGTAACAAAGGCTCTAAAGTATCCCTAATCGGCTCAAAATCGCGTCATATGTCGGAGAGGGTTAATACAATGTACGTCATCCACGTTGGATCCAACGATGTACAGCGAACCCGGTCGGAAGATTTGCTTTTAAAGTACCAGCAGCTGATCAAGTCGTTTAAGGAGAAGTCATCAAGGATCATCGTCTCAGGAATCGTCCCCCGGCTCGGTGTAGAGAGCCGATTTTACAACATAGCCACCAGCACAAATCGTTGTCTAGCAAACCTCTGCAGGAAGGAGAACGTGGGATTCGTCGACACCTGGGACAATTTCTACTACGATGACTATTTGTTTTCGGACGATGGAGTTCATCTGAACCAGGTGGGAGCAGCACGTTTTGGGCGTCTTCTCAACGATGCGGTGAAGGATTTTCGGAGAAGAAAATCGACTCAGCACAGGACAACCAGGAAGAAGGACCGAAGACAGCGAGGACGGCAACCTAGAAAGGAATTAAATACTAATCCGTCAAGAACCGCGAATTTGGATAAAGCTCCACCAACACGACCCAAATTCAAAACCGCCAGGGATAACGACCGAGGACCGAGGACGGCCATGAATGTAAATGTAGATCCGACTCGAACCAAAAATTCGATGAAAGAACGTTCTGTGAGTTCTAAAACCGCAACTTTAAAGGTTTTCTATGCAAACGCTCGTAGCATACGCAATAAATTTTCAGATTTAGAGGAACTAGTGTTTACAGAAAATTATGATGTGATTGGCATAACAGAATCTTGGCTCAATACAGAAGATAGAGACTTTTTAGCAGAGTATTCACTTCCCGGTTATGTAATGTTTGAGAACAGCCGAATAAATAAAAATGGAGGTGGCGTTTTATTTTATATCAAAGAAAGTCTTAACCCGACCCTCGTGTCAAAACCTCAAATTGTGAACGTCGACACATCTTTTGTGCTAATAAAGAATAATAAAGGTACAAAAATAATACTTGCGTTAATATACAGACCTCCAGCTCAATCAGTGCAAACTGACCGAGAAATTTACGAACAACTTGCAGATGTAAGTAACTCACAAGATACCGTAATTTTTGGCGACTTTAATTTACCTGTGACCAAGTGGGGCGATACTCTTACTTCACACTCCGGACATGACTTGTATACGAACTTGCAAGAGAGTTCGCTTTATCAATTTGTTCGAACGCCGACCCGTGGTAATAATGTTCTTGATATTGTACTTGCAACAAAAGAAGAATTGATAGAGAATTTGAATGTTGGTGATGAATTCAGTAACAGCGACCATCGTACGATAACTTTCACTTTAAACTTTACTAGTAACGAACCAAATAGTAGCATCGAAAAAGTCCCTAATTTCAAGAAAGCAAACTTCCATAAACTTAGAGCTATGTTTAAAGAAACTGACTGGAGCTTTTTAATCAACAATAACGACATAAAAACATCTTGGAAGTTATTTGAAACCACTTACCTAAAAGCAGTGCAAGACTGCATACCATCGAAAATACGCCGTCCAGGACATAATAATAAGCCCAAATGGTGGAATAAAGATATTTCAAACTACCTGCTTGCTAAAAAAATTGATAATGATAGATTAAAATCCTCACAAAATGACGAAGAACGGGTGAAATTTGTAGAGCTAAGACGCAAAGCCAAAAAGTTAATTAAGCAAAGTAAAAAGACCTTAGAGTTACATATTGCGAATCAAAGTAAAACAAACCCGAAAGAATTCTATAGTTATATCAGAAAGAAAAAAGTAGGTACTTCAACTGTTGGACCGTTAGTCGATGAAAATGGAGAATACACCAAAGACGAAGTACAAATGAGTAATGCCCTCAATACCTTCTTTGCATTAGTTTTTACAACAGCAGACCTCAGTGATATCCCTACACCATCGCCGATTCAGATTGATAATTCAGATGTTCTAAGCAATATCACCGTTACAGAGAGAGAAGTATTGAATTGTTTAGATAAACTCAAGGTAAATAAAACGCCAGGACCTGATACAATCTCGCCTAGAGTTCTAAAGGAAGCTAAGGATGAGCTCTCCAAACCACTGACATTACTATTCAATAAATCCTTGCAGTCTGGAACTATGCCTGATCAGTGGAAGCTAGCCAACGTAACACCGATATTCAAAAAAGGCAGCAAATCCCTACCCAGTAACTATCGTCCAATTAGCTTAACCTCAGTTGTATGTAAAATGCTAGAAACGGTCATACGAGACAGACTCGCAAATCACTTAGAGGAAAATAACATACTTAACCCCTAAGTGTCGGCGCGCAACATAAGTCGAGTATAATAAATCTGGACTATCTGGCGGCGCTCGACATAGGTCGTGTGGCAATTTCAGCACGTAATGTTGCTGAGAGAGAGAGACAAGTGGTGGCAGGAGAGTAGCGAGCGTATGACTGCTCCAGACCACCGCGGCGAACCTACTGACACGAATCCCACCTCCTCCCTCCCTCTCTCACTCGCTATATACGGAATTGTATGGGGAAAGTGCCGAATTACATGCTTTTTGCACTCGCGTTGCGCGGTTGTTGCAAGAAAACTAGCCATCATAAAAGGATCGTTATGGTGTCATTGGAAAGCTCTGTTTATGCCCTTTCAGGGATATATACTTGTTTTACACTCTGGGTCTTATTTAGGCATGAACATGATCACGTAAACAGCCCTATTTTGGCTAAAAACACCCCGCTGGGCGGTACATATAAATAAATCGCTAGCCCGCTAATCTAGTGTTAAAGATACTCAACACGGCTTTCGTAAAAAACGTTCCTGTTTAACAAACCTCTTAGACTTCTTCCACGATATCCTCAACCTCTACGATGAGAGTAAAGCTGTAGATATTATATACCTTGATTTTCAAAAGGCCTTTCACAAAGTTCCCCACAAATGTTTACTGCTAAAACTAAAAGCGCATGGAATACAAGACGGTGTGTTGAAATGGATAGAAAATTGGCTCAGCAACAGAAAGCAAAGGGTAGTCATAAACAGCAAGGCATCTAAATGGACCAATGTAAGTAGCGGGGTACCCAAGGGATCGGTACTAGGACCAATTCTCTTTCTAATTTACATCAACGACATAGATGAGGGTCTCACCTGTACAATCTCAAAATTTGCTGACGATACAAACATTGCAAATAGCGTACTCTCAAAAGAACAAGTTGACGATATGCAACACAATCTAGATAAATTGTCATGTTGGGCCCAAATTTGGCAAATGAGTTTCAATGCGGATAAATGTAAAGTACTACATGTCGGATACCTAAATGAGAAAGCAAACTATTCGATGAATGGCACTCAGCTTAAGAATGTAAACAGAGAAACCGATCTGGGAGTAACAATATCGAGTAACCTAAAACCGAGTCAACAATGTTCAGAAGTTGTTAAGAAGGCAAACAAAATAATTGGCTTTATAGGCAGGTCATTTGAGCATAAATCCAAAGAAGTTATCCTAACCCTTTACAATTTGTTACGTATCTTGATCCTCAAGTGGTTAACTTGATGAATCTAGATAGCACAGAGATATATGTTAAGGTATCAGTCAGCTGAAGGCAAAACAAAAGTAAAATCTAATAAAATAAATTCCTGTTGTTGCTTCCTTTCCTTTTGGATCTTAGGACTTGGTATCCTTTATTGACTGATACTCTTTAATTATGAAAAATACTGAAACTAATTAAAGTCATGTAGTATTTATAAAGAATTATTATTTAACCGAAGCTTAGTAGGCTATGGTTATGAACCGAATAAGTTATAGCTAAAGAAGGACTATAAATTTTATAAAAAGTCTTGAAAGATAAATATTAAAGGAAGAATATTTCTGTCTCTTACCCTTTTTGAAATGAATAGATAGTTTTCTTATATGTCCTTTTATTTATATTTTATGTAATTATTCTTGGTTCTTGTCTTACGTTAATAGGATTATATTATTATTATCATCAGGAGTAATATCAAAGTCACATAAAAAGTTAGATATATATTTAATAATTAGTTAAATGTATTTCTTAACCACGTAACATTGAGGTTTGATTATGAGTAAATAAAGTTACAGGATCGCTTCATAGATTCGATTCAGGTCTCACTCAAATAATATGAAAAGCAAAATATAATATTTTGAAGCAAAATAATTTTCTTCAGCTTAGGAAATCACTAGAAGTAATATTAACACAGCCCTGTTAGTCTAAGGCGATATTACTAATACGAGACAATAGCATCACCGTACTAAGCACCGTTAAGCAATGTAAGCTTAATTCAAAGAAAATTAAAGAACTCGTAAGTATTAATATAAAACAATAGTATTACTTTCATCATAACCCAATTACTTAAAGAGTTGCTTTAGTCCACAAGTTAGTCAACTAAAATAGTTAAGTACATAATAATAGCGTTAACGTTAATTCCCAATCAAATAGTTAAGTACATAAATAGTAGCGTTAACGTTAATTTGCAATCAAATAGTTAAACACATAATAGTAGCGTTCACGTTAATTCGCAATCAAATTGTTAAGCACATAATAGTAGCGTTAAAGTCCCAATCACATATCTCACTAACCAACATAACGTAAGTGTGTACACCGAACACACTTAACACACACATATATAATCTGACTGACAGTCACAATCCCATTATAATACTTCACCCCGTCTTCCTCCAGCTGCAAGTTCACCTTCCCCAACTCCAAATGAGACTGATTTGAATGCCCACAACTCGGGTCTTATATACCAAACAATGATGGTGTAGGAACGAATCAGGAGGCGGGGGTTGGTGCCTGCTCCAATCATAGCTCCTCGAGTCGCATAACAGGTGCCTGGTCCACTCACAGCTCCTGGCGTCGATCATACGTCATAGCATCGGTCATCGAGGTAGTTTGCAGGGTCCCCTATGACGCACGCAGGTGTGAAGGCTTGTTTGCAGGTATGCGGGCGAGCTGGTTTACCCACTCGCTCGTTCGCTCGCTAGTCTGCTTCACCGTTTGGGTAGTTTGGCTCCTTCAACTCTAATTCTAACTCTTAAATTAACATACAGGGCTCCGTATGACAGACCTCCCCCCTAGAAAAGAGTTTAAGGAGTATAGTACATAATATTAAACATAAGACATAAATAGATTCACCACCAGATTGGCAACAGCAAGATTATAATGAGGATATAATAAGGATATCACCCAAAGTAGGCAACGTCTCCAGGGACCACATCAGAATATAGCCGGAACGTAGCTGGAGCGTTATTCGAACTGCAAGGCATTATCTCACAGCTGAAGGCTTGAAAGCGCACTACAAAAGCATGATATTTACCTCGCTACAAGGGAGAGCTAATTGCCAAAATCCTCTCATTAAATTAAACTTACTGCTGCATGACGCCAACCCGGTAAATGTAATCTTTAACAGATACGTGATAGGCAATCGGCTAGCACGTTCTGGACCCCCTTAATATGCTTGACATCCAGGGAGTATTCCTGCAGCAACAAACTCCACCTGGTCAGTCGTTGGTTTTTATTTTGGAACCTATGCAAAAATTTTAAGGGGTGATGGTCAGTATATACAGTGATGGCACCAGAGGCAGATTGCACATAGACAGCAAAGTATTGAAGGGATAAAATTAATGCTAACAGCTCCTTCTCAATGACTGCATAGTTACGTTGGGCAGAATTTAATTTTTTACTGAAATAGCACACAGGATGCAATACCTCACAGTCGTCTTCCTGGAGCAACACTGCACCAACCCCGGTATTGCTCGCATCCACTGCCAGGGAAAAAGATCTGTTAAAATCAGGAGCTCGGAGTACAGGATAATTAGATAATATATATTTGGTAGCAATAAAGGCCTCTTCACATTCAAAGGACCACACAAACTTCACATCCTTACGGAGAAGATCTGTCATGGGAGCTGTCAACTTTGAAAAATTTATAATGAAACGCCTATAATAGCCAATCATGCCTAGGTACCTTTGGATATGTTTCTTAGTGCTAGGAGTTGGGAATTCTAGAATAGACTCTACCTTTGCTTGAGGAGGTGCAACCCGCCCCTGACCTACCGTATATCCTAGATACTGGACCGTACTCTTTACAAAGGTGCATTTCTTAAGATTAACCACCAGATTGGCATCAGCAAGATTTAAGAATAGCAATCTAAGTTGGTAAAGATGCTCCTCCCATGACTGTGAAAAGATAAGAATATCATCGATGTAGACAACGCACCCAGGTACCCCTTCAGTCACCAAATTCATGAGGCGCTGGAATGTAGCTGGGGCGTTTTTCAAGCCGTAGGGCATTTCGTTACAGCAGAAGGCTTGATTGTTGACTACAAAGCATGATATTTCCCTCGCTCTAGGGGTGAGAGCTACTTGCCAATATCCCTTCATCAAGTCAATCTTGCTGATATAGGTGGCTGTACCAATCTGGTCAATGCAGTCGTCGATCCGTGGCAGTGGGTAGGTATCGTTCTTTGTGACAGCATTGACTTGCCTATAGTCCATACATAACCTATGGCTCCCGTCTGGCTTTGGCACAAGTATGACTGGACTACTCCACTGGCTTAAGGCCCTAGTGATCAGTTCATTAGATAACATAAAGTCAAGCTCGACCTGCAGTATACTCCTGCGTTGTGGCGAGACACGGTAGGGGGATAGTTTAATGGGAGTTGCATCCCCTACGTCGATGTCGTGCACGGCCAAAGAAGTGAGCCCTGGAGTATCACGGAACACACTGGGAGACTAAGATAAAACAGAGATTAGTTGGTTCGCTTGATCAGAGGGAAGATGACATAGTTTAGATGGCAATTCCCTCAAAGCCACTAAATTATACTGAAAGTTGGATAGGCTACATGACAAGTCAAAGTCTGCATGGATACCTTCAGGCTCTGGAACAGTCTGTTGCGGGTCAGTAAGAGAACTGAAGACTTCGTCCGCACCAGGCTGTTCACAGGTCCTGACATTCACTGCCACAGTGGGAGAATCTGGAGGAGAGGAATCAGGGGACCTATGGTTGGGCTTCAACATATTTATATGGAATACTTGCGTGGGCTTTCTCCTGTCTGGGGTAGTTACTAGATAATCGGTAATGCTCACCCTCCGAATGATCTTATATGGGCCCCTGAACTTGGCAGATAAAGGTTGGCCAAAAAGGAGGAGCAGGACCAAAACCTCATCACCGGGCTTAAACTCCCTCTCACGGGCTTTTCTGTCATACCATTTCTTCATGGAGCTTTTAGCCACTGTCAAGTTTTGAGCGGCAAACTCACATGAGGATCTCAGCCGGGTTTTGAAATCTGAAACATACTTGAGGAGGTTTTGGTTCCCCTCCTGGCCAACTAGGCTATCCTGCAATAGTTGCAAAGGACCTCTTACCTGGTGACCGAAAACTAGCTCATTAGGGGAAAAACCCAGGGATTCAGTTGGAACCTCACGAGTAGCAAATAAAAGAAAAGGTACCCCCTTATCCCACTCAACTCCGGTCTCTGTACAATACTTACGTAACATTCCCTTTAATGTCTGATGATATCGTTCGAGAACCCCTTGACTCTCTGGGTGGTAGGTGCTAGACTTTACATGCTCGATACCCAACTCCTTCAGGGACTGCTGGAAAATGTTAGAGGTAAAATTAGTTCCTTGATCACTTTGCACCTCATGGGGGAAACCAATTCTGGTGAAGAATTTGAGCAGTTCCTTGATGACAGTTGGAGCAGAGGTAGTCCTTAAGGGTATAGCCTCTGGGTAGCGAGTTGCCATGTCCATGATAGTTAATAAATAAATGTTACCTTGGGAAGTCTTAGGCAATGGGCCTACAATGTCCACTACCACCCGAGTAAAAGGATTCTCGAAAACGGGCAAGGGCACCAGAGGATGTACAGGCACCTTCTGATTGGGTTTTCCTGTCATCTGGCAAGTGTGACACACTCTACAACACTCCACTACATCTGCACGCATTCCTGGCCAGTAAAAGTGGGCTCTGATTCTGTCTAGAGTTTTTCTCACACCTAGGTGTCCTGCCAATGGTATACAATGTGCCATTTCCATGATATCTCTACGACAAGGTTTGGGGACTACTACTTGATGGACGTCCCAAGCCCCGTCATCGATTGGTCTGTGTGGCGGTCTCCATCTTCGCCACAATACTCCTCCTTTGAGGTAGAAACATTCACCACCCTCCTTCTCACATTCCTCTTCACTCACGGACCTGGCAGCTAACTCCTTGCATTCACTATCATCTCTCTGTAGCTCTACCAGGCCACTAGGACAATTTGGAGGGGTTTCATGGTCATCGTTAGGGTCAAGATGAGCCATAAAGGTGTCAGATAAATCCACCTCAGTCACATCATCAGGCACAGTTGGAGCGTCATTCACACTCTCATCATCCCTTTCATCAACTCTTACATTCGGTATATTTCTGTCTGAGGGAACTGCTACTTGAGACATTGAACGTGTGACAGCACACACAGGGAAAACTGTTGGCATCTCCTTTTCGAGCTCACCGGTTAGTGGCTCGTTAACAGGGGAAAGTGACAAAATGGGGTCTGGTCGGACCTTCTCACCTGCTACATCATTCCCCAAAAGGAGTGTTACCCCAGGCACAGGGATAGCTTGGGACCTACACAAAGCTATGGTGGCCTCACCCTGTAGTAACTCACATTCAATTTCGCCTTTTACCAAGTATGCATAAAACTGGCCTCCAGCACCTCTCATTACAACTGGTTCTCCAGGTGGGCACTCAGTGTAAGGATTCACCATGAGGGTGCTAGTAGAACCTGTGTCTCTCAGAATGTTTACCTCATGCATACAACCATTTAATCTCACGTTGCCAGATGAAATAAAGGGACGGTAACTGTCCTGCACTGATGGTGAAATTATTATTGGCTTAACCCTAGAGGGTTGCACCACACATGCTACTACACCCCTGTCTAGATGATTTACGTTAGCTGCTAGGTACTCCTTCTGTCGGGAGTCCTGTATTAAAGGAACTTTTGGTGCTAGGTACTCCTTCTGTCGGGAGTCCTGCATTACAGGCACATATGGAGTTTGAGATACGGCGGCAACTGTCTGCCCCGATCTATCTGTTCTCTCCTTGGCCCAGCACTGATAAGCTAGGTGGCCTCTTTTGCCACAAAAAGTACATACTTTAGGGGATACGGGAACGTTCCCTCTTTGAGCATTACTATTAGTTTGGGGCCCACCTCTGTTACCATTGCCCTGAGTCGCATTTTTAGTTGGGGGAACAATTCTATTTTGGCTAGCTGGGGAAGACGTTATAGGCTTGTGACTGGGTCTGTCAGATTTGTGATTGGGATACTTAAAATTAGAGCTAGAATTATCGTAGGGCTTCTTTCCACGAAATTTGTTGTTGAACACGTATGTGTCAGCCATGTCAGCGGCGTCGGCAAGACAATCTACCTTTTTCCCCTTTAAATGATAGGATACAGAAGAATCAATTTTCCATAGGAAATTTTCTAACAGGACCAACTCCTTCAGATCGTTGTAGCTTGTGACTTTCTTACTCTTGACCCAATGATTGAAAGTTTTAGTCATGGTCCTGGCAAATACCTTATGGGTTTCTTCTACTTTCTTCTGGTTTTTACGGAAAGATTGCCTGTAAGCCTCAGGCTGCAATTGATAGGTTTTTAGGATAGCTTCTTTGAGATTGTCATAATCCTGCCTAACCTCTGCTACTTCTGACAAATACGTGGCTCGAGCCTGCCCTGTCAAAACAGTTTGTAACATAAAAGGCCATTGATCTCTTGTCCACTTCATACCTCCAGCAACTTCCTCAAACAAAACAAAGAAATCCTGCACATTATCCTCAGTGAAAGGTGGAATGACACTAGTCATAGTCAATCCCAGAGGGGGAGCAATTAAGGGAGCATTTGTATTGACATTTACTTGAGCCGTTTGATATTGATATTGATAATGTTTGGTCTTTATTCTGGCTTCTTCGATATTTGCTCTGGCTTGTTCGGCATTTATTTTGGCTAGTTCTATATTTAGTTTGGCTTTTTCGGCATTTGCTTCGGCATTTATTCTGGTTTGTTCGGTCTTTATTCTGGCTAGTTCCAGTACTTGATCACCGGTCAAACCAGGTGGCAATGGTTCATCAAGTTGGCTAGGTTTACTCGAGATCCCACCAACTGCTCCGTCACCCTCCCCGCCTTCTACAGGGAACAGGTGGGTTTTTATGGTCTGAGCCACCTCTACTTTAGACATGTTTGAGACAGTTAATTGGAGATGTGAGGCAAGCACTTTCAGTTCGGATTTTGACAGACAGTCAATATCAGGGGCTGTGGGTTCTGATTCTATGAAAACTCGAGCATCTTCGTCATTAATTAGTTGAGGCATGATTAATATTTGATTTTTAAGTAGTGAAACGTTAATGAAACTGAGTGAAACTGTATGAAACGAATCCTGGCGAGGTCGCCACTCTTCTGTTACGTATCTTGATCCTCAAGTGGTTAACTTGATGAATCTAGATAGCACAGAGATATATATTAAGGTATCAGTCAGCTGAAGGCAAAACAAAAGTAAAATCTAATAAAATAATTTCCTGTTGTTGCTTCCTTTCCTTTTGGATCTTAGGACTTGGTATCCTTTATTGACTGATACTCTTTAATTATGAAAAATACTGAAACTAATTAAAGTCATGTAGTATTTATAAAGAATTATTATTTAACCGAAGCTTAGTAGGCTATGGTTATGAACCGAATAAGTTATAGCTAAAGAAGGACTATAAATTTTATAAAAAGTCTTGAAAGATAAATATTAAAGGAAGAATATTTCTGTCTCTTACCCTTTTTGAAATGAATAGATAGTTTTCTTATATGTCCTTTTATTTATACTTTATGTAATTATTCTTGGTTCTTGTCTTACGTTAATAGGATTATATTATTATTATCATCAGGAGTAATATCAAAGTCACATAAAAAGTTAGATATATATTTAATAATTAGTTAAATGTATTTCTTAACCACGTAACATTGAGGTTTGATTATGAGTAAATAAAGTTACAGGATCGCTTCATAGATTCGATTCAGGTCTCACTCAAATAATATGAAAAGCAAAATATAATATTTTGAAGCAAAATAATTTTCTTCAGCTTAGGAAATCACTAGAAGTAATATTAACACAGCCATGTTAGTCTAAGGCGATATTACTAATACGAGACAATAGCATCACCGTACTAAGCACCGTTAAGCAATGTAAGCTTAATTCAAAGAAAATGAAAAAACTCGTAAGTATTAATATAAAACAATAGTATTACTTTCATCATAACCCAATTACTTAAAGAGTTGCTTTAGTCCACAAGTTAGTCAACTAAAATAGTTAAGTACATAATAATAGCGTTAACGTTAATTCCCAATCAAATCGTTAAGTACATAAATAGTAGCGTTAACGTTAATTCGCAATCAAATAGTTAAACACATAATAGTAGCGTTCACGTTAATTCGCAATCAAATAGTTAAGCACATAATAGTAGCGTTAACGTCCCAATCACATATCTCACTAACCAACATAACGTAAGTGTTTACACCGAACACACTTAACACACACATATATAATCTGACTGACAGTCACAATCCCATTATAATACTTCACCCCGTCTTCCTCCAGCTGCAAGTTCACCTTCCCCAACTCCAAATGAGACTGATTTGAATGCCCACAACTCGGGTCTTATATACCAAACAATGATGGTGTAGGAACGAATCAGGAGGCGGGGGTTGGTGCCTGCTCCAATCATAGCTCCTCGAGTCGCATAACAGGTGCCTGGTCCACTCACAGCTCCTGGCGTCGATCATACGTCATAGCATCGGTCATCGAGGTAGTTTGCAGGGTCCCCTATGATGCACGCAGGTGTGAAGGCTTGTTTGCAGGTATGCGGGCGAGCTGGTTTACCCCCTCGCTCGTTCGCTCGCTAGTCTGCTTCACCGTTTGGGTAGTTTGGCTCCTTCAACTCTAATTCTAACTCTTAAATTAACATACAGGGCTCCGTATGTCAGAAATTCCTTA
Organism: Paralithodes platypus; assembly: GCA_032716605.1. Classification (NCBI taxonomy): domain Eukaryota; kingdom Metazoa; phylum Arthropoda; class Malacostraca; order Decapoda; family Lithodidae; genus Paralithodes; species Paralithodes platypus. The sequence continues at coordinate 28,409,305 of CM064543.1, read as the reverse complement.
GTCTGCCCTCTTCTGGAATACTGCGTTCAATCCTGGTGCCCTTATTCCCAAAAAGATATAAACAAGCTAGAACGAGTTCAACGTAGAGTTACCAAAATGATACCTAGCCTAAAGAACAAACCATACGAAGAGCGTCTTAGAGAATTAAATCTATTTCCTTTAACCCAGCGCAGATTAAGAGGTGACTTAATTCAAGTGTTCAAAATCATCAAAGGCATCGACAATATGAACTGTAGTAAATACTTCACTATCGGCCAATCTAATTACACGCGGGGAAACGGTTGCAAAATTATTGGAAATCTTTTAACTCGCATGAATCTAAGATTTTCTTCTTCAATCGAGTTGTCAACTTGTGGAATGGGCTTCCCCGAAACGTTATAGACTGCATCACCGTTGATTCATTTAAACTACGCATAGACAAATGTCTCATCAAATCCGCGACTGACTGCGTTTGTAAATGAATAACTTTATTTTATCCCCCCCTCAGTTACTAACCCATCTGTCCTCTACTAACTTCCTAATACTGCCACGGACATTAGTTCCAGGGCAGTAATTCCCTTTCCAATGTTCCCTTACCCACTCTAAACCACTGTTTGGACACTTGATCCTCAGTGTTTTGGAGGACAAGCAACCTAGAAGGGTCACTAGATCTGTTGTTGCTTGATTTCCTTTGTACTCTTTGTCCTTTTCCGTCGACAATGGCTATTAGTCGACGGAACTGGTATTGGGGGTCAGTCGGGAGAGGCATGGTGCCTTTCAACTGGCAAGCTCGCGCCTCGGGGGTCCTATTAATAGCCTCGTCCGGGTACCTTATTGGTGGACGGCTAATTCTACCACTTTGGGTAATGGTATCCGTGGGGCCTATTGGCTGAGTGTTCTCCGGAGAGCCTGTCGGTTGGTTCCCTCGTGTTTTATTAAACTTAGGTGCCGACGAGTCCGGTGGAATTTTATCCCCAGGAAATACTGTCTCTTCGCTCACTTCTGCCCGAAAATTTTCTTCCTCACTACTTAAGAGTTTCATAAAAATCTCCTGGGGTAACTGAAGCTTCGCTGTCTGGGACCGTAGACTTATCGTCGTGGGTGCATCCAGAATATTCCCTCTCTCCGCTCATAGTACCCTCCTCGGCTTCTTCGCCCCCCTCCGACTCGGAAAGACTCTCGGTTTGCTTATTATTGAATGACCACCAGAAGGAAATACCTTAGTTATCTTTACCTCTTGAATTATCACCTTCCCGGTGGCGACCACTTGAACAATTATTTGGGAGATCTGCCCCAGATTCTAATTCTCCCTCACTTTTTTCCCACTCACTCCAGTCGCTCAGGTCTGCGGGTAAAATACCCTCATACCTTTTGGTATGGTGGATGTGCGTAGCCGACACAATACCACCGTGATGTACATACAGTACCTGATATGGCCCGTTTATTTCTACAATCTTAAAAGGACCCTCGTATATCTCCTCTAGTTTCCCCGTTCGGGTGGGATTATGTCTCTTCACTAGAATATATTCTCCCCGGTAATATTGGTTATTGAGATTCAGTTTAGTAGGCTGTTGCTGCGTCACATGAGTATGAATTTGTCGTCTTCGCCCCCCCCCCCTTCTCTCTCAGATACTGTTCCGGTTGTGAGTATTTGGTGGAATGAATGGGATAGGGAAAAAATCGTTCCTGAGGCAATTCTGGAGTGACTCCGACTGTAAGGAGAATACCCAGTAGTTCTGCACATCGTGGTATTTACTCCCCAAACAATTTCGGGCAGTAATTCCGGCCAGCTTCGGGATATTTCTTCCCCTTGGGAGCTCAGACTGGCCCGGACACAGTTAGCTAGTACCCTATGGTTCCGTTCACACACAGCGTTCCCTTGGGGATGATACGGAGATGTGTGTTGGATCTGGTAGCCCAAGGTATCCCCCAAGTGCTGCCAAATTTCATTATTAAACTCTTTCCCTCTATCACTCAGAATACAGCCCGGGATACCATATACAAAGATGACTTTCTCCAAGATAACCTTAGCCACGGTTTTGGCTCTCCTGTCCGAGATGGCACAAGCAACTGTATACTTGGAAAAGACGTCAACACAAGTCAAAATGTACAATTTGGTCAGCTCTTGAGGTCCAGTACCTTTCATTAAATTGCTTTAGGACTCGAGACTGTCCCAAATGAGCCCCCCTTCCCTCTTGACCGTGAAGGATTTGTATCATGTGTTTGGCCTCAAGATAGTCTAACACCACCCGATCCTTGGAATCCCTCCAGGCTCCCTCGGACAAATTTAACTTGTCTCTACACCCCGAATTAGTCTGTTCCTGTCCAAGTGAAGTGGGTTGAACGGGGGCTACCGGTATTCTAGATAGGTCACCGGCGTTAGTGTGCAATTTTCCTGGTATATGTCTAACTTCCTCCAAGATCCCCTTCCACCTAACAAATAACCCATCTTTCGTTTTCATTTTTCGGAGCCATTGCAAACTATGGAGGTCCGTGATAACTTCGAAATGGACCCCGGCTAAATAGGAATGGAAATATTGCACAGCCCAAACTAGAGCCAGACATTCCTTTTTGGTAACGCTGTAATTCTGCTCGTCCTTATTCAGCGTCCGACTGGCGCATGCCACTATGCCCTCTTTCCCGTTAACTTTCTGAGCCAGCACAACGCCTAGTCCTTCATCGGAAGCATCGGTATATAATTGAAAGGGCTTGGTAAAGTCGGGGTGACAAACTATGGGGTTAGAAGTGAGTTTTTCCTTCAAGTGATCAAAAGCGGTTTGGCAACTCTGAACCCAGTCAAACTTCCGCCCTTTTTCCAATCTCTTGGTCATGGGTCGAGCAATTTTCGAGAAATTGGGTATAAATCTCCGATAATAGGAAGTCATTCCTAGAAACGCTCGGATCCCTTTAACAGTGGTAGGGGGTGTAATCTCTGCGATAGCTTTAACTTTGAGGGGATCTGGTTGGATACCTTTGTTTGAAACTACATACCCTAGGTATGCCACCTCGCATGCCCCAAGATGGCATTTAGAAGGCTTCAATTTTAGTCCCGCCCTTCTGATTCTCTCCAATACCTCTTGTAGTCGGTTAATATGTTCCTCCCAGCTATTTGAAAAAATAATAATGTCATCTAGGTAAGCTAAGCAAGTTTTCCATGTCAACCCCCTCAGTACTTCGTCCATGGCCCTAGTGAAACTGGCTGGTCCATTACAAACTACAAAAGGCAAAACCGTAAACTGATATAGTTTCCCTTCGCTCGTGGCAAATGCGGTTTTCTCCTGGTCCTCTGGCCTAACTGGTACTTGCCAATAACCACTTTGTAAGTCTAGAGTAGAGAACTAGGTTGACCCATTTAGTGATTCTAGGGAGTCATCGATGCTAGGTAGGGATTGGGCATCTTTGATGGTGACAACATTTAATTTCCTATAGTCTACACAGAACCTAGTGGACGCAGTTTTTTTTTTTTTTTTACCAAGACTACGGGAGACTTCCGTGAGGTTAGGTTAGGTTAGATTACTTTTCCGCAGTTGACAGGTGATGTTCGAATTTCGATTTTTTGAGGGTATATTTGGATTCGTCACGTTGTTGCGATTCCAACGGTATATATATACATATATATATATATATTTTTTTTTATAGTGGCATTTTTTTGGCCCAATAGACCAATCAAAATTTAGGCACTTGACAGGTGATTTTCGAATTGATATTTTATGAGTGTATATTTGGATTCGTCACGTTGCTGCGATTCAAACGGTGTATATAATATATACATTGATTTTTTTATTATGGGTATTTTTTGGGCCCAATAGGCCAGTCAAAATTTAGGCACTTGACAGGTGATGTTCGAATTTCGATTTTCTGAGGGTATATTTGGATTCGTCACGTCGTTGCGATTCCAACGGTATATATATTGATTTTTTAAATTTTATGAGGTTAGGTTAGGTTAGATTACTTTTCCGCAGTTGACAGGTGATGTTCGAATTTAATTTTTTTGAAAGTATATTTGGATTCGTCACGTCATTGCGATTCCAACGGCATATATATTGATTTTTTTTAGTTTGGGCATTTTCTTTTGGCCCACTAAGAACTTCTTTTGGGTTAGGTTAGGTTACTTTTTCGTGAGGTTAGGTTAGGTTAGGCTACGTTTTCGTGAGGTTAGGTTAGGTTAGGTTACTTTTCCGTGATGTTAGGTTAGGTTAGGTTACTTTTCCGTGAGGTTAGGTTAGGTTAGGTTACTTTTTCGTGAGGTTAGGTTAGGTCAGATTATTTTTCCGTGAGGTTAGGTTAGGTTAGGTTACTTTTCCGCAGTTGACAGGTGATGTTCAAATTTCGATTGTTTGAGGGTATATTTTGATTCGTCACGTCGCTGCGATTCCATCAGTATATATATTGATTTTCTTATTGTGGCATTTTTTTTTGAGCCCAATAGACCAATCAAAATCCAGGCACTTGACAGACGATTTTTGAATTTATGTTTTTTGAGTGTATATTTGGATTCGTTACGTCGTTGCGCTTCCAACTGTATATATATTGATTTTTGAATTTTGGGCATTTGTTGGGCCCAATAGGCCAGTCAAAATTTAGGCACTTGACAGGTGATGTTCGAATTTCGATTTTCTGAGTGTATATTTGGATTCGTCACGTCGTTGCAATTCCAACGGTATATATATTGATTTTGTTTATTGTCGCATTTTTTTTGGGCCCAATTAGCTTCTTTTAGGTTAGGTTAGGTTAGGTTACTTTCCCGTGAGGTTAAGTTAGGTTAGGTTACTTTTCCGTGATATTAGGTTAGGTTAGGTTACTTTTCCGTGAGGTTAGGTTAGGTTAGGTTAGGTTAGGTTACTTTTCCGTGAGGTTAAGTTAGGGTAGGTTACTTTTATCTGAGGTTAGGCTAGGTTAGCTTACTTTTCGGTGAGGTTAGGTTAGCTTAGGTTACTTTTCGGTCAGGTTAGATTAGGTTAGGTTAATTTTCCGTGAGGTTAGGTTAGGTTAGGCTACGTTTTCGTGAGGTTAGGTTAGGTTAGGTTACTTTTCCGTGATGTTAGGTTAGGTTAGGTTACTTTTCCGTGAGGTTAGGTTAGGTTAGGTTACCTTTTCGTGAAGTTAGGTTAGGCTACGTTTTCGTGAGGTTAGGTTAGGTTAGGTTACTTTTCCGTGATGTTAGGTTAGGCTAGGTTACTTTTCCGTGAGGTTAGGTTAGGTTAGGTTACTTTTTCGTGAGGTTAGGTTAGGTTAGATTATTTTTCCGTGAGGTTAGGTTAGGTTAGGTTACTTTTCCGCAGTTGACAGGTGATGTTCAAATTTCGATTGTTTGAGGGTATATTTTGATTCGTCACGTCGCTGCGATTCCAACGGTATATATATTGATTTTCTTATTGTGGCATTTTTTTGTTTAGCCCAATAGACCAATCAAAATCCAGGCACTTGACAGACGATTTTTGAATTTCTGTTTTTTGAGTGTATATTTGGATTCGTTACGTCGTTGCGCTTCCAACTGTATATATATATATTGATTTTTGAATTTTGGGCATTTTTTGGGCCCAATAGGCCAGTCAAAATTTAGGCACTTGACAGGTGATGTTCGAATTTCGATTTTCTGAGGGTATATTTGGATTCGTCACGTCGTTGCAATTCCAACGGTATATATATTGATTTTGTTTATTGTCGCATTTTTTTTGGGCCCAATTAGCTTCTTTTAGGTTAGGTTAGGTTAGGTTACTTTCCCGTGAGGTTAAGTTAGGTTAGGTTACTTTTCCGTGAAATTAGGTTAGGTTAGGTTACTTTTCCGAGAGGTTAGGTTAGGTTAGGTTAGGTTACTTTTCCGTGAGGTTAAGTTAGGTTAGGTTACTTTTATCTGAGGTTAGGCTAGGTTAGCTTACTTTTCGGTGAGGTTAGGTTAGCTTAGGTTACTTTTCGGTCAGGTTAGATTAGGTTAGGTTAATTTTCCGTGAGGTTAGGATAGGTTTGGTTACTTTTTGCGTGAGGTTAGGGTAGGTTACTTTTCGGGTAGGTTAGGCTAAGTTAAGTTACTTTTCCGTGAGGTTAGGTTAGGTTAGCTTACAGTAGGTTACTTTTCCGTGAGGTTAGGTTAGGTTAGGTTACTTTTCCGTAAGGTTAGGTTAAGTTAGGTTAGGTTACTTTTCGGTGAGGTTAGGTTAGGTTAAGTTACTTTTCCGTGAAGTTAGGTTAGGTTAGGTTACTTTTCCGTGAGGTTAGGTTAGGTTAGGTTACTTTTCCGTGAGGTTAGGTTAGGTTAGGTTACTTTTCCGTCATTTTAGGTTAGGTTAGGTTACTTTTCTATGAAGTTAGATTAGGTTAGATTACTTTTCTGTGAGGTTAGGTTAGATTAGGTTACTTTTCGGTGAGGTTAGGTTAGGTTTTGGTTACTTCTCTGTGAGGTTAGGTTAGGTTAGGTTACTTTTCCGTGAGGTTAGGTTAGGTTAGGTTACTTTTCGGTGAGGTTAGGTTAGGTTAAGCTACTTTTCCGTGAGGTTAGGTTACTTTTCCATGAGGTTAGGTTAGGTTAGGTTACTTTTTCTTGAGGTTAAATTGGGTTAGGTTACTTTTAAGTGAGGTTATGTTAGGTTAGGTTACTTTTCGGTGAGGTAAGGTTAAGTTAAGTTACTTTGTCGTGAGGTTAGGCTAGGTTGCCCTCTGACCTCGGACGTCCCCAGTGACCGCTAGTGAACCTGTTTACCCTTAGTGAGGTCCTAGTGAACTTTCTTAGTGATGGCTGTTGTTGATGAGTCTGCTGTCTCCTCCCATACTCTCCAGCTTTGTCTTGCTTTGCAAGAAAGACTGGAGAGTGTGGAGCAGGAGATTCAGTGTCTCAAAGATGAAAATTTGGCCTTGAGACTAGATATGGCGGAGAAGAAGTGTGAGGCTACCGGAAGTGTTCCCAGGGATCGTGAAGCCCCTTGGAAAGTGGTGTCAACCAGTGCAACGGCCTGCAAGCTGAAAAGGCAGCCACTCAAGACCCACAACAACTTCAGCACCTTGGCTGATGAGAGTGATGGCGAGGAAGTGGCGATCATCGAGGCAGTGAGAGGGGAGGGGGGGGGGGGGGGGACGGGAGGGGGGGGGGGGGGGGGGGGGGGGGGGGGGGGAAGTCTGCTGCTGTTGCTGCTACAACTCCTGCTACACGCCGACAACGGAAAAAAGCTAAGTTCATTGTCGGTGATTCAATGGTTAGGTACCTTGACGGGGCTACTAACACTCATGTTAGTAAAGTTGTCTACCTACCTGGAGCCGGAGTCGGGAGGGTGGCAGAGAAGATGGATGGTGTCCTAGAAGTGGGTGGGGAGGACCCCATCATCTTTATCAACGCGGGATCCAATGACATATGGAGATGCAGGACTGAGGAGTTGCTGACCAAGTACCAGGAAATGCTGGAGAGGATCAAGGAGAAGGGTGGATTTCCTGTGGTACACAGTATCCTGCCAAGAAGAGGGGTACGGAAGGAATGGTCCTCCAGGGCTATTGGTGTAAATAGCCGGCTGGAGAAGTATTGCAAGGCAAAGTACAAAGGAGTACAAAGGAAATCAAGCAACAACATATCTAGTGACCCTTCTAGGTTGCTTGTCCTCCAAAACACTGAGGATCAAGTGTCCAAACAGTGGTTTAGAGTGGGTAAGGGAACATTGGAAAGGGAATTACTGCCCTGGAACTAATGTTCGTGGCAGGATTAGGAAGTTAGTAGGGGACAGATGGGTTAGTAACTGAGGGGGGGATAAAATAAATTTATTCATTTACAAACGCAGTCAGTCGCGGGTTTGATGCGAGATATTTGTCTAGGCGGAGTTTAAATGAATCAACGGTGATGCAGTCTATAACGTTTCGGGGAAGCCCATTCCACAAGTTGACAACTCGATTGAAGAAGAAATTCTTAGATTTGTGTGAGTTAAAAGATTTACCAATAATTTTGCAACCGTTTCCCCGCGTGTAATTAGATTGGTCGATAGTGAAGTACTTACTACAGTTCATATTGTCGATGCCTTTGATGATTTTGAACACTTGAATTAAGTCACCTCTTTATCTGCGCTGGGTTAACCCCTAACTAGCGGCCCACAACTTAAGTAGAGTATAATAAATTTGGATTATCTGGCGGCGCGCGACATAGGTCGTGTGGCATTTTCAGCACGTAATGTTGCTGAGAGAGAGAGACAAGTGGTGGCAGGAGAGTAGCGAGCGTATGACTGCTCCAGACCACCGCGGCGAACCTACTGACACGAATCCCACCTCCTCCCTCCCTCTCTCACTCGCTACATACTGAATTGTATGGGGAAAGTACCGAATTACATGCTTTTTGCACTCGTGTTGCGCGGTTGTTGCAAGAAAACTAGCGGTCATAAAAGGATCGTTGTGGTGTCATTGGAAAGCTCTGTTTATGCCCTTTCAGGGATAGATACTTGTTTTACACTCTGGGTCTTATTTAGGCATGAAAATGATAACGTAAACAGCCCTATTTTGGCTAAAAACACCCCGCTGGTGGCTACATATTATTTACCGCCTAGCCCGCCAATAAGGTGATAAAGGAAATAGATATAATTCTCTAAGATGCTCTTCGTATGGTTTGTTCTTTAGGCTAGGTATCATTTTGGTAACTCTACATTGAACTCGTTCTAGCTTGTTTATATCTTTTTGGTAATAAGGGCACCAGGATTGAACGCAGTATTCCAGAAGAGGGCGGACTAAGGAATTGTAAAGGGTTAGGATAACTTCTTTGGATTTATGCTCCAAATGACCTGCCTATAAAGCCAATTATTTTGTTTGCCTTCTTAACAACTTCTGAACATTGTTGATTCGGTTTTAGGTTACTCGATATTGTTACTCCCAGATCGGTTTCTCTGTTTACATTCTTAAGCTGAGTGCCATTCATCGAATAGTTTGCTTTCTCATTTAGGTATGCGATATGTAGTACTTTACATTTATCCGCATTGAAACTCATTTGCCAAATTTGGGCCCAACATGACAATTTATCTAGATTGTGTTGCATATCGTCAACTTGTTCTTTTGAGAGTACACTATTTGCAATTTTTGTATCGTCAGCAAATTTTGAGATTGTACAGGTGAGACCCTCATCTATGTCGTTGATGTAAATTAGAAAGAGAATTGGTCCTAGTACCGATCCCTTGGGTACCCCGCTACTTACATTGGTCCATTTAGATGCCTTACCGTTTATGACTACTCTTTGCTCTCTGTCGCTGAGCCAATTTTCTATCCATTTCAACACACCGTCTTGTATTCCATGCGCTTTTAGTTTTAGCAGTAAACGTTTGTGGGGAACTTTGTCAAAGGCCTTTTGAAAATCAAGGTATATAATATCTACAGCTTTACTCTCATCGTAGAAGTTGAGGATAAATGAATACCATTCCTAGATAACTGGACCCCCTTCTATGGTAAGGATGAACTGTATGCCCAGGATGGAGTACATATATCTCGACTAGGAGTTTCGACCTTGGCCAGCTCACTGGACAAGATTGTTGCGGGGTTTCGTTAAAAAAACCTGGGTGTGTAAGTAAAATACTGTCTCCATATGGAGCAGGTACTTCATGTGAGAAACCAGTGAGTAAAATAGAAATAATCAGTCAAGATAATGCGAATATAGTGATGTGAAATAGTAGTATCGATAACACTACACATGTAACTGATAGTAAAGATGAGATTACTGATAGAGTAGAATTTCCGTCTAGAGCTAGTAGTTCAACAGGAAATAATAAGTTAGCTAAAAACAATAGAGAATTAGTTGCAAATAAAAGTAATAGGTTGAGGGTATATTATACAAATTGTAGGAGTTTATGTAACAAAATGAACGAACTTAGAGCACTCGTTAGCACAGAAAATATAGACATAATAGCGCTAACTGAAACGTGGATTAATACAGAATCTAGGCATTTTTTAGCAGAATTTGATATTCCAGGATATAGTTTGTTTAAATATGACCGAACAAGTAGGAGGGGCGGGGGTATAACAGTGTTTGTCAGGAGTACATTAAAAAGCTGTATTAAATCAGGTATTAGACTAAATAATGATAATGAAAGTGTTTGGGTAGAGGTTAACGAAGGTAGTGAGACCATAGTTATTGGAGTTATATATAGACCGCCTAATATGAGTAGAAATGGCCGAACATCGTTATGGGAGGAAATTAAAATAGCATCAAGGTTTAGCAATGTGTGCATTATGGGGGATTTTAATTTTCCGAACATTGATTGGCAGCACCAAATAGGCGACTCCGATTCAGTAGAGTTTATTGAGGTAGTACAAGATAGTTTTTTATTTCAATTCATAGATACGCCGACTAGAGGTATTAATATTCTTGATTTAGTTTTCAGTAACAATGAACATATGATAAATGATGTAGAGATTGGTGACCACCTAGGAAATAGCGATCATAAATCTATTTATTTTAATATACAATGGACAGGGAATGCTAAAGAGAATACGACAATTATCCCAGATTTCAGAAAAGCCGATTATGGTGGTGTTACGACTGGAGTTTAAATATATCAGGGCTCTTATTCATTGGACTAGTAATGGCACAAATGCTACAACGGAAAGCACTAGCTCCAACCTCTGATGTATATTCCCAGTGAACAAAGAACACAAATACTCTACAGAGTTCTATATGCAATAATAGGCTATCAAACTCTCAATAAATGTGCGTCTACTCTAGGCTTAATGTTATGTGAAAACAGCCTATTACTACCTATAACCGAAGGTGCTTGGTTATGGTATGCAAAGTAAGGTGGTAAGAGAAGTTACAGCTTACGTTACTTTAATCAATAAATGTCAGGCACTCCTGCATGAAAGAAAGTGCACTAAAGTCCTTCAACACTAACAAGGAATCTTCTTTAAATGTTAGATGCTATAAAGATGCTCGTATCGGAAATGGAACCCAAAAAGGTAGGCAGCGGAACAATGCTCGTGCAGGCTATGCACACAAAAAGGCAGAATATATATAATGCCGTCGGAGCCAAGAATATCCGAAACACAACAACAATAAAAATAATCGCCACGACAATGCAGTATTCCTATCAACAAAAAGAGCCTAAGTCGTTTGTGTCTCAATACATTAAACTAGGCTGCGAAATGCTTGTGTAATCATAAATGGGTATGCATAAAAAGAGTAATTGGTTTAATATAATTAATGTCTACTATGATTGATAAAGTCTAGCTAGAGTCAATGATACGAGATACTGGTGCGCATGGCATGCCGCATAGCCTAGTGCAAATCTCAAGTCTGTGCCTCAAATATTACGTTATAGTGAAGGGTAGCTCTCTTGAGAAACCTTAATACCGAAGTATTAAGCGTTCTCCTGGCGTACCTCAAAGACAAACAATCGAGACTAGAACAGTGCAGAATGGTATAGGCAAAAAGCCCTCATTCGTGCATGCTCTACTCTCAATGGCACACAGACTAGAATTTACTCAATCAACTCCAGTTCTCAGGTATGTCGTGCAGCTTTTAACTAAAGCCAGCACTCATAGGAAACAATACCTTATAATATCAGACTCCTAGTCTAGCATTATCTAATCCAGCAGAACACTAATAATTAAAGGAAGCAGTACTAAACAATATGAATGACAACCAATGCTTCGTGATCAACTTATCTTAACAAGTAACATACATGGGTTATATCAGACCGTAACGCACAATACAACTGGCCAGCATGAAGCTGATTTTGCAGAGTTAACCAGAGGGGGTATAATATTAATAAAAAGGTGGTGAAAGATATGGAAAATGAGAGAGATAGGCAGAGGAAAAGATTCTCAGGTGCGAGCGGGGTACAGGTAGCAAGGGAAAAAGATGGGTGCGTTCTAGAAACCAGATCTGAGGGAGAGAGTGGCGAGGAACTGTATATATACTCGCACCAGCTCGAGGCGCGTGGGAAAAAAGCGGTTACAAGTCCTCTAGCCACTAGTAAGGGAGCTAACAGCATGGGAAGGACCTCTCTCAACCAACCCCACGAACGAGGCAGCCAGCCGTGACGTCATCGAGCGGGACAAAAACAATACGCGCTCCCTCTCACTCTGTTCTACTCTCTCTCTCTCTCCCAGATCCCATCATTACTAGTTAATGATAAAACATATACTTTACTATTAAATATATAAAGCCTTGACATGGGTGAAAACAAAAAGCCTTTCTGGACTGCCCATGACACAAGCTTTCATATGAAATAAAGCACACTCTAATACATAAACTGTAGCCCCATCCACTGCCCTGGCGATCCTAGCGAGTCACTGTAGGACAAGCCATGCGGTTCTAACGGAGTGGTTAACGTCACACCCCCCCCCAAGATTTTTCTCAGAGGCCCCAAGGCTCACAAAAATCTGATGGTTAGAACCCATGCTATATCTCCACTTCCCATCACCCAGCGGCAGTAAAATATCTGGCACAGTTCTTCAACACATTTTTTTTTCAAAATTATAACCCTCCCCAACACCATAGGTTAAATTATATGTAGTTATGCTCCTCAAGAGCGAGCTTCTCTAGCCCAGCATTCTGAGAGGAGTGCAACTCAGAATTACTGCTATAACATACTAAAAAAATTCAACTATCAAAGAAAGAGTTTTTTATTTGATTTGTTATGTTTATAATTTGTTTATTTCGGCTGCACTATAGGGGCAAGCCTAGTTTTTTCTTCTATACCAAACGCTCAACTCCTGCTTTACGACCCAATACGCTGGGCTACAACCGCGAGCCAACAAGCACCAAGCGCAAAATACTATTCAAACTAAAGCAGGAGGCTACCTGTGTGTCAATCTACCCAGGATCATCTACCCTCGAAAGACAATCTGCAATCACGTTGTCACAACCGGCAATATGGCGTATGTCCAGGTTATATTTCTGTAACATTAGCGACCACCTGGTCAGCCTCATATTCCGATTGTGAAACTGGTTCAAAAACTTGAGAGGGTGATGATCTGTGTAAATTACAACGACTGGACCATAGGCTGGAACATAGACCTCGAAATGCCTCAGTGCAAGTACAATTGCCAGCAGCTCTTTCTCGACAACAGAGTAGTTCTTTTGGGCTGAATTGAACTTCTTCGAGTAGAAACTAACAGGATGTTCCAGCCCATCATCGTCCTTTTGCATAAGGCCGGCACCAGCCCCCACACCACTAGCATCTGTTGCTAGTTGGAAAGGTAGGCTAAAGTCAGGGGCCCTGAGGATCGGGTGAGTGCACAACAGGTGTTTTACTACGCTAAACGCCTTCTCACACTCAGGCGCCCATTTGAATTTCTTATCCTTCGCTAAAAGATCTGTCAGAGGTGCTAGCACGGTAGAGTACCCCTTAATGAAGCGTCTGTAGTATCCGATCATACTTAACCCTTAATTAGCGGCGAGCAACATAAGTCGAGTTAAATAAAGCTGGACTATGTGGCGGCGCTCGACATAACTCGAGTGGCAATTTCAGCACGTAATGTGGCTGAGAGAGAGAGACAAGTGGTGGCAGGAGACTAGCGAGCGTATGACTGCTCCAGACCACCGCGGCGAACCTACTGACACAAATCTCAGCTCCCTCCTCCCTCTCTCACTCGCTACATACTCAATTATATGGGGAAACTACCGAATTACCTGCTTTTTGCACTCGCGTTGCACGGTTATTGCAAGAAAACTAGCCATCATAAAAGGATCGTTATGGTGTCATTCGAAAGCTCTGTTTATGCCCTTTCAGGGATAGGTACTTGTTTTACGTTCTGGGTCTTATTTAGGCATGAAAATGATCACGTAAACAGCCCTATTTTGGCTAAAAACACCCCGCTGTGCGGTACATATAAATAAACCGCATAGGCCGCTCGTAAGGTGTTAAACAACTCGCGGGCTATATCTCCGATTTTGACCATCCAAACGCTGTTTTCACTCGTTTTATTGTTGTTTCAGGTTAATACCTTTATAATCAACCCATAATAGGCGCATATGGATAAGTATTAATGCTATTAATGGCACAATTAATATTTTAGTGACGGAAACACCTCAAATACGTCAGCACAGGGGGGCCGTTTCCAATTACCCCCATGCGCACTTCAGAGGTTAATGGATATATATTTAGTTCATTAAGACGTTGGAGGCAAGTTACCTCGAGGAGTCACATGACCTGTTGTTGCTTGTTTTCCTTTGTACTCCATTGTACTCTCTCTCACTTTCTCTCATTCAATGTTTTCAATTCAATTTTCAATCCAAAAAGCTTTATTGTTACAAAGTACATCACAGTTACATTCCACATAGTTATACAAACAATATCTACAATGAGAACATAGGGAACTGATGCCAACCGGCATATACTGTATGTCCCACAGCAATAAATTACTCATATATAAATTGGTCAACAAAATAAAGACTAGTGCTCAAGAAAGAGAACCTTAATTCTAACAGAAACATTACTAACAACTTGTTCGTTCATGCTCAAGAGTATCCTAAATATTATTTATTTATATTTCTCTACTCACTAAACATTCCTTTATTTACCTTTTAAATATTTCAAAAACAACAATTTAGATTTATATTATCCATTACATTATTAAATACAAATACACTTTTATGCCTAAAAGTTATTTTCTTTAAATTTTATTTTGCTCTGGGAATATGCAGCTTGTGACTCTGTCTGGTTAAATGTTGATGTATATTAGAATTTGGTGTGAACATATCTTTAAAGAAGCTTGGCGTAAGAGCTTTCATTATCTTAAACATAAGTTTAGCTACTGAATTAACAAACATACATTCGCTGTATCATTTACATATATCAAATATAATAATGGACCCAAGACTGAACCTTGAGGAACTCCACACGTTATATTACCATAATTAGAATTCTGACCATTAACATTTACATATTGAGCTCTATTATCTAAATAACTTCTTATCCACTCCAAAGCAACCCCCCTAATCCCGTTGATACATAATTTCTTAAGCAAAATGTTATGGTTTACAGTATCAAAGGCCTTACCGAAATCTAAAAATACCCCTACTACATTTTTTCCTGAATCTAGATCTTCTTAAATGTTGTCAATTAAAATTATTAAGACTAAGTTAATATTATATCCTTTTCTAAATCCAAATTGGTAATTATAAAGTAAATTATGTTTGTTAATAAATTATATCAAACGAGTATACATTATTCGTTCAAAGATTTTTGAGAACAGAGGTAATATTGATACTCTCTCTCTCTCTCTCTTATTATTATTTATATTATCATTATATATATATATATATATATATATATTTTTTTCTTTAACCCTTAAATAGCGGCGAGCAACATAAGTCGAGTTAAATAAAGCTGGACTATGTGGCGGCGCTCGACATAGGTCGAGTGGCAATTTCAGCACGTAATGTTGCTGAGAGAGAGAGACAAGTGGTGGCAGGAGAGTAGCGAGCGTATGACTGCTCCAGACCACCGCGGCGAACATACTGACACGAATCCCAGCTCCCTCCTCCCTCTCTCACTCGCTATATAAGGAATTGTATCGGGAAAGTGGCTAATTACATGCTTTTTGCACTCGCGTTGCACGGTTATTGCAAGAAAACTAACCATCATAAAAGGATCGTTATGGTGTCATTCGAAAGCTCTGTTTATGCCCTTTCAGGGATAGATACTTGTTTTACGTTCTGGGTCTTATTTAGGCATGAAAATGATCACGTAAACAGTCCTATTTTGGCTAAAAACACCCCGCTGGGCAGTACATATAAATAAACCGCATAGGCCGCTCTTAAGGTGTTAATACATACGAGGTTGAAAGAAATGGCAATTTCTGCGTTGGAAATGTTATTATTTAAAGTTTCCAGGTCTCTGATGAGTTTTCGCTGGGTGGCAGGAAGTAGATGAATGAGATTAGCAAAATTCATGGTGGTACAGTGTTACATTAATGTACATGATATATGATGCGTTTCACTGGACAACCAGCATTATCAAGTAAGGATAGAATGATATAAAAGGTAAACAGGAAGGGTATATATAGAGGGTGGAGGTTCAGAGGAGGCGAAAATCAGTGGGCAAAAGTCTGCTATTGGTGGAGGGGTATTCTAGGAGTGAAAAAGAGAGAACCGCTTCACGCATGCGCACTGGATGCGGGAAGGTGGTGGTCGGTTGGCGGGTTGGTTGGCGGATTGGTCGTTTGCTGAAAAATACTATATAAGTAAATTCAAACCAAAATTAAATACATAGCTTCATTTATAGGAAGCTTCAGTTTTTTGTTTTCCACTGTATTGTTTCTGTGAGTGTTTTTTGTTGAACTAAGTTTCTTGAGGTCTAGGTGTGTTTTTACTTTTTGTTTAGTCTGTTCATTTTGGTAACTTTTGAAAATTCATAGTTGGCAGCTCATATTTTGTGTGTATATAAACTAGGAGTTAACTGTGTATTTTTACGTCAGTCACCACCTACACAGCAGTTTCTCAACATCATAGTAAGCTACATGTGTGTATGTACTTCATATACCTTTTCAAATTTATATTGATAGGTTAGATTAATCTTTTTTGTTCACATACATTTTTGAATGTCCTTATTCGTTTGGAGGGGAGACTCCAGGTTTTGTTTTGGCTCTGGTCAAAATTTCAAGTTTTTTGTTCTCTCTGTAAACTGCTTCTTTCAACATATGAGAATAGCATAGGAAGGAACAAAAACACATATTGCATCCATAACCCCCAGGGGCGGGGGTTCGCCCACGACCCCCCAAAAACTGAACAAAATTCAGTCAGTCACAAAAAAAAAAAAATTGTGCCTGTAGTCTAAAGGGCTTCTGTAAGCAATAGAAATGATCATATGAGGGCATAAACACCCTTATTACATCCCTAAGGTACCCGTTTGGTGTTCCCAATATCAAGGAATTCGGTCAAAATCGAATGAATAATATTCTAAACCATGGTTGAAAACTAACTTTGAAATTAGTTAGCCATCAAAGGTCATTTTCTATAGGTAGTGCTCCCAATAGAAAACATTTATGTAGGAGGGGTAACAAAAATAGACCACCAAAACGAATTTACACTTCTCTGAAAGTTACAAATTAAATTGCTAGTAATTACTTTTTGGCCCTAACGAGTCTATTAACTGGATTTGGTATTGCCCAAATGCATTCCCCATCTAACCACAGCAAATTGGCATATAAAACAACATTCCCTCGTCGTTTTTTCGGCAATTTCTCATAAATTTCTGAGATATGACCATTTGAATGTAAAATTTCAGCTCAACCCCAAACTAATGGTATAAAATATTTTTTTTCAGCACCTTCTATTATTTATAGGGGAAAAAGCTGACGCTAATCTGTAGGGGATGCTTGTACGATACGCCATGCCAAAATTGGGGGAAATTTGGAAAAAATTCAGTGAGTTAATCTTTTTTTGAGAAATTCTGTGCTCACGCGCGCGCGCACGTACATAGAGAGCTGATTTTCTCATCGAGTCAGTGTTACACCATGACGGTACATGTGGCAAAAGGCCAGCAATGAGTCTCTTATAGAAGCTGAGATAAAATAAAAGGTGGAGTCTCCCCTTGTAAAATATAAACTTATAAGGCTTGCCTTTGAATTTTATATACTGTATATCTAATAGATATTTTTCTTTTTTGGTGTGTTAGTCAACATAATAATGAAAACATAATTTACTTCTAATGATAAAAGATTTGTCTAATAATTTTCGCAAAAATCATTAGTATGTTTTTTGCATATTTTCGCAGCCACTGTCAAGTGTGTAGTAATATTCTTTATAATACAGTAAAGAGATCCTCCCAAGCATTATACTAATAACATATTAATTGGTTAAAAGGATGAAGTTCTTCTATTGTATATATTGTATTGTTACTTTTGGAAAAAGTTAAAAGATCCTCACATGCTTTGTACTTAACATATGTTTACACTAGGTTACTTTCTTTATAGGATCGTATGTTGAAATATAGCCTGATGATGGATGTGTGATACGTCCGAAAATTTGCAAATAAATTACTCAACATGTATACTGTTGTGGCTCTTGTCCTTCTCTTCATCTACAAAATTATATATATATATATATATATATATATACAGGTACCGGTTTATATATATATATATATATATACATATTAGTTTGCTCCCTTGACCTCCAGCAAGCTTGAGAACAATACCCCAAAGAGTTAAGTGTGTGCAGTTTTCGGTAGGTAAAATGGCAAGGTGTTACACCTAAATTGTAGGAAATGTATCCGCAACTAAATCGCATGAAAAGTCGTAGCATTGACAAGGAAATGGGGTGAACGTTTCCAAATCTCAAAGATAATGAGGCTAAACATGAGGAAGAAAGGGGTCCAGAAATTAAAAAAAAAAATCTTAATATGTGAATCCGAGCAATCACATTTTTGTGGATAAAAGGGTAACAAAACTACGTCTCCAAATATAATTAATGTGCTCTAATTGTTTAAGGGGAGGTATGTAGTTGTTCTAAACCCCCTCCTCGTGTTTAGCCCCATTCGCTCTTAGATTTTAAGACGTTCAGCTCATGAGTTTGGTGATTTTATCACCTTTTTCCCCATATCGCTGTCAGTTTCAAGACCTTTCGTGCCATTTAAGTATTGTTTTTCTCCTTGCGATTCCTGGCGAGCGGTAGCGTGCCTATAATGTTAGGATGAACCGGCCTTCAGCCAGGACAGTTTTTCTACATTTTTCTTGAAGGGGGGTCTTGGGTTTTTTCTCTTAAGCTTGATGGAGGTCTACCGAGGAAACTAAGAAATAAATGAATAAGTAAATAAATAGACCAAACTATAACCACTGCCCCCTCAACAAACACACACACATGCACACACACAGGGGATCCTTCTGCTTTGTTGTCTTTACCTTCCACAGTGTAGCAAATCCCAGGTTAAAAGTAAGTCCGGACTGTCTAGTAGGGACCACAAGATCTGTGCAGTCTGTGTATCAACGTAACTCTATGTAACACACACATACACAGACTACCACACATGTATCCACACATGCGCACCTATATTATATACACACACACAGACACTCATACAAATACACAACGTCCCCCAGCTACACAAACACACACATTCACACAGGCACTCATACAAATACACAACGTCCCCCACCTACACAAACACACACATACACACAGGCACTCATACAAATACACAACGTCCCCCACCTACACAAACACACACATACACACACACAGACACTCATACAAATACACAACGTCCCCCACCTACACAAACATACACATACACACACACAGACACACAGGCACTCATACAAATACACAACGTCCCCCACCTGAAGTTTGCTCACATTCAACCTGTCCCAAAGAAGGGTGACCGCTCTCAACCCTCCAACTATCGTCCAATTGCTCTTATCTCTTGTCTTTCTAAAGTTTTTTGAAACTATTCTTGCTTCCAAATTTCTTAAGCATTTCTCTTCTCATAATCTGCTCTCAGATCGCCAGTATGGCTTCCTTAAGGGTCGCTCTACTGGTGATCTTCTTTCATATCTTACTAACTCTTGGTCATCCTCCTTTCGGGACTTCGGTGAGACTTTTTCTATTGCACTAGACATATCGAAAGCCTTCGATAGAGTCTGGCATAAATCTTTAATTTCTAAACTACCCTCCTTCGGTTTCTATCCCTCCATCTGTGCCTTTGTCTCTAATTTCCTTTCCGGCCGTTCCATAGCCGCGGTTGTGGACGGCCATTGTTCACTTCCTCACCCTATAAACTCCGGTGCTCCTCAGGGCTCTGTCCTATCTCCTATTCTCTTTCTAATTTTTATAAATGATCTCCTTAACTGTACCTTAATTCCCATCCATTCATACGCAGACGACTCAACCTTACACTACTCCATTAGTTTTTCAGAACGCCCCAGCCAGCAATCCGTCAACGACAAACGTAATGAAGCCATAGAACTCTTAAATTCTGATCTAAATACTATTTCCAATTGGGGCAGAGAAAACCTTGTTAACTTTAATGCTTCCAAAACCCAATTTCTCCATCTATCTACCCGTTAGGATCTCCCAGCGGACTATCACTTATTCTTCAACAATACAAAAATCACCACTTCATCTTCTCTCAATATTCTTGGTGTCTCTTTTTTCTTCTGCTCTCATTTGGAAGGACCATATTACCAGTCTTGCTAAGGCAGCCTCCCAGAAGCTGGGTGTGCTCAACCGCCTTAGGGGGTTCTTTTCCCCTGCACAGCTTCTTGCTCTGTACAGGGGCATAGTGCGCCCTTGTATTGAGTATTGTTCACATGTGTGGGAGGTTCCTCTCACACCGCTCTCCTAGACAAAGTTGAAAGGAAGGCCTTTCGTATCATTAACTCCCGTCCACTCACCAACTCTCTGCAATCTCTCTCTCTCCGCCGCAATGTTGCATCTCTCTCGCTATTCTATCGCTACTATAATAATCAGTGTTCCTCAGAGCTATCCCAGTGCATACCACCTCCTTTACGTAGGGCACGTGGTACCCGTCTTGCAACTCAATCCCACCCCTACTCTGTGCAACTCTCCAACCCAAGAGTGAAACGTTACTCTCAAACTGTCTTCTACTCAACAGCTGAGCTCCGGAACTCTCGCCCAGAATCAGTCTTTCCCTCTTCCTATGACTTAAATTGCTTCAAACTCTGTGTGTCCAGGCATTTTGGCTCGAACGTCCCTTGATTTTGGCCCTGTCACTCTTTCAACTATGGGGGGGGGCACTCGCTATAGGCAGTTATGCCTTTTGCCTCCCTCAATCACATAGAAAAAAGAAAAAAAAAAAACCTACACAAACACACACACAGGCACTCATACAAATACACAACGTCCCCCACCTATCCAAACACACACATACACACACACAGACACTCATACAAATACACAACGTCCCCCACCTACACAAACACACACATACACACACACAGACACACAGGCACTCATACAAATACACAACGTCCCCCACCTACACAAACACACACATACACACACACAGACACTCATAACAAATACACAACGTCCCCCACCTACACAAACACACTCATACACACACACAGACACTCATACAAATACACAACGTCCCCCACCTACACAAACACACACATACACACACACAGACACTCATACAAATACACAGCGTCCCCCACCTACACAAACACACACATACACACAGGCACTCATACAAATACACAACGTTCCCCACCTACACAAATACACACATAGGCACTCATATAGATACACAACGTCCCTCCCTCGCCTACTCGAACACACACATTATTTTCACACTCACATACCCCCACCCATCTACATAAAAACACACACACATTTACCCCACCCACCTACACACACACACACACACCCCACCCACCTACACGTCACACCCACCCACACTCAAACACCACAACTAACAAATACACACACACACATATACCACCCACCAAACACCTACACACACACACATGTGACGCCTCCGGCGTTAGCAGAATGGTTGCGTGGAGCATTGCAGCTCGCTAGCGCTCGCCAGGATGGGGGGATAGGCTACAGTTGTCCTAGAATGATCTGCTTTATTTCATTAGTGTCGTGTTGCCACAGACAGTCTAGAAATGGTCTTTGTTTTGGTCTCTGACCGTGCCTTATATTTTATATTAGCTATAATATAAATGCTGCTTGTGTGGGAGGCGAGCGAGAGAGGGTGAGGGGGTACACCCGGCAGCGAGGTGAGCTATGACGCGGCTCGCTTGGGCGCTGACGGCGTTGGCGGCCGGATGGTCAACTAGTCCCTTCCCGTCGCTGCCTCGTGTTCTTTACCAGCTCAGAGCTTGCCTGACACGCGTATCGCCTACATCCCTTGCAATTCTGTCCCCCATACTCGCTACTGTGCATACTATTTCTCTCTCTCGACTTCTCCTTTCTCATTCTCTAATCTTTATTAAACTCAACATCCCTTCTGGTTTCAGCATAGACGTTCACCGTCGACCAGTCGTATTGTACGCGAAGCTCTCAGATATTTCCATGTATTAGGTTAAGGAGGTATTATGCTTTATTGAGGGTTAGAGAGACGGACATTTCCGTATGTGTCCTCTCTCGGGAAGGTTGTAGACCGGTATATGTCTCCCTTGCAGGGTGTTGAGTGATTCTTCTTGGTTATCTAAAGCTAGACTAGGGGTAAGGTTACTGTGTCGTTGTCTCCGATGTGTGCAGTGTTAGCTAAGCTCTGCACGACATCGACAGGTACTGTGGGAGCCTAAGTTGTCTTCGGGTTGGTTTACTTTGCGAGCACAGCGCTGTGGTGTGAGAGGGCCATAGCCTATCCCTCGCAACATTGTGCTGCCTCTTTGTGTTGACTTCTGAGGGATCGCCAGGATAGAGCTAGGTACTAGAGACCTAGATTTATCAAGAGAGCATCCCCGTCATATAACGTAATCTTCATTATACCACCCTCGGACAACGTTAGTGTACGAGCCGCATGCTCGCCCATTGTTGCCCTGCCTTGATACCCCAGCTAGACTTTATTAACTGAGCAGACACTGGTTAGAGATAAGCCACATTATTATATGTATGCAACATTATTATTCACTGCACTTTTGAGCCGAGGTTGTTGTTGAGTTGCACAACCCGAGTAGGCTGTTGCGTTGTGTCACAAAGCATTTCTTTAGTTGTCAAGCATTACTACCTTTGCGCAGTCTTTATTATTCGCCTGCCTATTATTACTATATGTCCTAGCATTTATTGTGACCCGTATTCTGCATTATAATTGTTCAAGATTCTTTACGAACATCTTCCCAGCATCAGACTTATTTCAGAAGTTTCCAGTTGATGTTGCAGGACTAGCATTGCACTTTCTTTAATACAGGAGTGCCAGTTATTTGAGTATCTACCGTAACGTTAATTAATCACGTTAACTATCTTTTCTTTGTGTAACATAATCGAGTAATCTTTTACTGTTTGAGAATAGGCTGTTTCATTGAGCGTCAGCCTAGTGTGTGTGCACCAGTTACCGAGTCATAGGATACCTCGTTGTCCAGGCACGACTCAGGGCGGTAATGGTGTTTTGTTTTCCAGTGTTTAAGGCAGGGGTTGGATCTAGTGTTACCGTTGTTGCTTTTTGCCATTATCTAGTCCAATGTTGAAGAGCCCTGTGTCTTTAACACCTTACGAGCGGCCTATGCGGTTTATTTATGTGTACCGCACAGCGGGGTGTTTTTAGCCAAAATAGGGCTGTTTACGTGATCATTTTCATGCCTAAATAAGACCCAGAACGTAAAACAAGTACCTATCCCTGAAAGGGCATAAACAGAGCTTTCGAATGACACCATAACGATCCTTGTATGATGGATAGTTTTCTTGCAATAACCGTGCAACGCGAGTGCAAAAAGCAGGTAATTCGGTACTTTCAGTACATAATTGAGTATGTAGCGAGTGAGAGAGGGAGGAGGGAGCTGAGATTTGTGTCAGTAGGTTCGCCGCGGTGGTCTGGAGCAGTCATACGCTCGCTAGTCTCCTGCCACCACTTGTCTCTCTCTCTCAGCCACATTACGTGCTGAAATTGCCACTCGAGTTATGTCGAGCGCCGCCACATAGTCCAGCTTTATTTAACTCGACTTATGTTGCTCGCCGCTAAATAAGGGTTAAGAACCTGGATCGTAACAAATGGCGACCTAGCTCAGGATCTTGTGAACTAAGAGATAATTGCAGGATTGTTGTGGTCATTTGTTTTATTAAGGAATATAGTGGGCACGTTAGATTTCTTTTGGCAAAGTAGTATAGAACTTGAGAGTCTTCAGACATTTTTGGCAAGTGAATAGTGCTACATAGGAGCTTGGGTACTTCTTTTTTTTTATAAACGTGAGAATGTTTGGTGGACACCATGGGAGACGAATCAGATCATACTGAGGGTTCAGGGAATGATGCAGGATCTGATGGGCAGATGCCAGGGGGGTTAGTAACTAGTGAGGAGGCCGCAAAGAAGTTTTTGGAGGCCTCTATAACAGCTGATCGACTAGAGGGAATTAGCATGTATGGTCTACAGTGTTTGGCTCCCCTCATGGGGCTTAAGGTGGCTCATGGCATCAAGAAGAACGATTTGAGGGCTTTCGTACTGGGGGCGGCTAGTGAGGTCCAGGGTGGAGAGGGTGCTCGGGGACTTCTGCTCGAGCCCCCCCTCCACTCTACTCCCATCGGGACCTCTAGGATGCCGGAGTTTAGTACGTTGCCGCAGGCCGATAGACGCTGGCAGCGTGGTTTAGGATCGCTGGGTGGGCCTCCAATAGTTGCACCTCCTCCTCAAAGTTTCACTACAGAAATGCTCTTCCAGCTTGAGATGGCTAAGGTTAAACAACAGACTGATCTCGAACTCGCGAGAATAAAAGCCCAGTCGGAGGCTGAGTCTACCAGGTACCGTGCAGATATCGATCTTGAGAAGACTCGGGTGGAAACAACAGGGCAACATCTCGGTGGTGGGAATCGTGGGCATGACCAGTCTTTGTCGCACCTATTGAAGCTAGTCCCTGTATTTGATGAGTCGGGTGTCACCGAATTTTTCATGAGATTCGAGAAGAAGTGCCAGGAACACCAGTGGCCTGGGGAGAAGTTGGCAGCCCTTGTTTCCTCTAGACTTGTGGGCAAGGAACTCAAGGTTTATGATGCATTGCCTATAGAGTCTTGTATTATCTATGAGGAACTCAAGGAGGCTGTCCTGAGAGCATACGAACTACAACCAGAGACGTACAGGTTGAAGTTCCGGGGTGTTACCAAGGGTCGGGAGAGCACCTTTTTGGAGCATGCCCGGGAGCTGTCCGATGCTTTTGGGAATTGGCTGAGGTCGGAGAAAGCTACTATGTTTGACGACATTAACCCGGGAGCTGCGGGGAGACTCTTAAGAGTTCCCCCGGCGCACTGCGGGGAGACTCTTAAGAGTCAGAGAAAATAAAAATCAACTTTTGACATCGAAAAAAAAATTTTTTTTTATATTTTTTTTTTTTATTTTTTTTTTTTTTTTTGGCCCCTGGGCCATGCAAAATCTCAGTCCTCTACCTCCCCTCCTTCCCCACTTTCCTCCTCTCCTTCAGTTATCACCTATTTTCCCTGTTATTCCCTTATTCTGAGGTATATTTTCGTGCTAACATTAGAAATCCGATTGGAGGGTGTGGTCATCACTGATAGCAAGCGAGTGCAAGAGAGAGAGAGAGAGTATCGATCGACTGTGTCTCAGTGGCCTTGGGGGAAATTGGCGGGAAAGCAGATTGCCTCACCCATACATTATACAACTCGCGGGCTATATCTCCGATTTTGACCATCCAAACGCTGTTTTCATTCGTTTTATTGTTGTTTCAGGTTAATACCTTTATAATCAACCCATAATAGGCGCATATGGATAAGTATTAATGCTATTAATGGCACAATGAATATTTTAGTGGCGGAAACACCTCAAATACGTCAGCACAGGGGGACGTTTCCAATTACCCCCATGCGCACTTCAGAGGTTAAACAGTTGGTGCTTTTAGAGCAGTTTTTCAAATGCACGGGCGGCGACCTGACGTTAAACCTGAAAGAAAAGCAACCAAAAACTCTACAGGAGGCAGCTGAGATGGCTGACCTCCGGCTATCACTAATTCGTGGGTGCGGGTCTGCCCAGCGTAGTGAGGCAGGTAACAAGGGGCGTGATGCCCCACCCCCCCGAGTTAGTGATATACCTTATGCAAACAAGTACAAGAGCCATGATACCAAGACTGACCACAAGACTAGCACCGTCCCGTTTAAGAAGGGGCCGGGCCCTTCCCAGTACCAAGGGAAGCCCAAAGGGGAGTTTGAGTGTTATCATTGTCATAAAAAGGGGCACTTTGCAAGAGTCTGTCCTAGCAAACCACCTACAGCAGCTGTGTCTTTGGCCTGCAACATTGGTGTGTCTCCGAAGTCGTCTGAGTTTGCCGGGGCAGTTCGTCAGAGGCTGAGGCACAGCCAATGCAGAAGCACCTGGAAGGCTCGAACCCTGCTCAGGATGTTTTTTGCGACCATAGAGGGCGGGGTTGCGTGATGTGGGCGGGGCGCAAGTATGGAGTAGAGGTCTTGCGTGATACAGGTGCTTCCCAGACTCTGATGAAAAACTTGACTGGCTACCCTATAAACGCGGCTCGGGTGGTAGTGGTGCAGGGTATTAATGCAACTCGGTCATACCCGCTGGTGCAGTTGGAGTTGGAGGTGGATGGTGTGGCACGTGAATTGGATGTCGGGATTGTGGAGAAACTGTCAGTGGAGGGCGTCGACCTTCTTCTCGGCAACGACTTTGCAATGCCCGCTTCTGAGGTTCTACCCTTAGTCGTTGCCGAGAGGCCGGCCGACGTGAGTAGGGAAGAGCAAGAGTGGGTCGAGCGGTGCCAGACACAACCCATGGCGTGTGTTGTCACCCGAGCTCGGGCAGCTAAAGTGTCCCAGCCTAGTCCTCCGTCTTCAGACCAGCGGAGGAACGATCAACAGGAGGAGGCTAAAGCTGGAGTTGGTTTTAAGAGTTTTGACTCGGCGGCTCTACTGGGTGATTCAGTATTAGCACCATTACTTAATTCTGGAGTAGCCCCTGGGCCTGTCATCGAGAGTGACGAGGCTGGGCATGACGAGTCTCCACGACAGCAACGTTATGTACATCGAGAGAGACAGAGGGAGCAGCCCAGTATCGGGGAAGGTCATGCATTGCTCCGGGAGCAGTTAGATCGCTTGGCACCCTCAGATATATGTCGGTTGCAACTAGAGGACCCTGAGCTCCAAACGTGTGCTAATGGAGCTGTAGAGCTCGACGAGGACGGCGATGCACAGCCAGGAGATTTTTTTATTTAGAAGGCATCCTCTATAGGCGTTTTCAAGACCCTAAACGTAGTTGGCAAGAGGGGTCCGGAGTAGTGGACCAGTTGGTGGTGCCAAGGTAGTGCAGGGATAGCCTACTGAGGTTGGCGCATGACATACCACTGGCAGGACATCTAGGGGTGAGAAAAACGGTGGCGGCTTTAGAAAAATTGTTTTGGTGGCCGGGGTTGAAGGGGCAGGTGGTAACCTGGATAGCAAGGTGTCATACGTGCCAGAGGGTTGGAAAACCTAACCAACCAA
Source organism: Paralithodes platypus (assembly GCA_032716605.1). NCBI lineage: Eukaryota > Metazoa > Arthropoda > Malacostraca > Decapoda > Lithodidae > Paralithodes > Paralithodes platypus. The sequence goes on along the minus strand of CM064543.1, from coordinate 28,382,307 downwards.
TTCCGAGAGCCCCGTTGCACCCCATTCCTGTCAGTGGACCGCCCTTCAGTAAGGTCATCATTGATATGGTCGGACCCCTACCCCCTACTAGTGCCGGTAATAAATTTCTATTAACTATCATGGATGTGGCCACTCGTTATCCTGATGCATATCCAATGAGAAATGGCACGGCGAAAACTGTTGTCCGGAACCTGCTCTTGTATTGCTCGCGGTATGGTTACCCGCAAGAGGTGCAATCGGACCAAGGTTCTAATTTTACATCTAATCTGTTCAAACAAACTATGATTCAGCATGGCATCAGCACTGTCGTCTCTTCTGCGTATCACCCGGAGAGTCAAGGGGTGTTGGAGAGGTGGCTCGCCACGCTGAAAAGCATGCTTCGATGTTATTGCGCAGAGAACGGAAAGGATTGGGACCTTGGTCTGCCGTATGTTTTGTTCGCGGCAAGAGAAGTACCTGGAGAGAGTCTCGGTTTCAGTCCGAATTAGCTTGTTTTCGGGCATCGGGTGAGGGGCCCTCTCCACATGGTGAAGGAGATTTGGGAGGGTACCGCTAAGCCATGTTCTATGTTGAGATACGTCCTCGAGAGCAGAGAGAGAATGCTTAGAAGTCTGGAGCTGGCCGGGCGTAATTTGGTGAGTTCGCAGGCCCGTATGAAGGACAGGTACGATACTAAGGCGAAACTCCGGGAGTTTCAGGTAGGTCAAGAGGTGTTGGACCTGTTGCTTTTGTCAGGTCATCCTCTGGCTGCCAAGTACGCTGGGCCTTATCGGGTGGTGTCAAAGATCTCCGATCTAGATTACCTCGTTGCCACTCCAGACCGGAAGAAGCGTAACCAACTATGCCACATTAATTTGTTGAAGGAGTATGTGAGGCGCCCACCTGAGTCACTAGCTGTCCCTGTGTTGACCTGCTGCGGTCATGGTGGAGAAGGAGAGGGGGGCAGCAATGATCACGTGGATGATAACTGGGATTGTCATGTCTCGGCTGATCAGTGGGCGGGGAATTCGAGCCAATGTGCGCATGATGCTCTGGCGCACCTGCCGGAGGAACAGCAGGTGGCAGTGCAGCGCCTGTTCGATTCATACCCCACTGTATTTGCCGAGCACCCAGGCCTCACTACTCAGGCGGTGCATGATGTCGATGTAGGAGAGCACCCCCCCTTCAAGTCGATACCTTATCGGGTGCCACCCATTAAACTCCCAGCGCTCAGGGATGAGCTGGAGTATATGCTGGCGAGAGGCTTGATCGAGAAGGGGGCAGTATGGTGGATTTCTCCTGTCACTCTGCAGCCCAAACCTGATGGAAAAGTTCGGTTCTGCATTGACTTTAGGCGGTTGAACGGGTTGACCCCCACCAATGCATATCCTCTTCCCCGGGTGGATGACAGTGTGGATAAGATCGGGAAAGCAAGGTACTTGACCAAGGTAGACCTCGTCAAAGGCTACTGGCAAGTACCACTGTCTGAGCGGGCTAAAGAGGTGTGCGGGTTTGTGGTGGATGGCAGTACTTACCGTTGCAACGTCATGCCATATGATCTGAAAAATGCACCGGCCACTTTCCAGAGCTTAATGAACGACATCGTAGCAGACATTCCAAACTGTACTGTCTACCTTGATGACGTGATCATTTATGACAACGATTTCCAAAGTCACTGTGAGCACATAGAAGCCTTATTTAGTCAACTTAGTAAAGCAGGCTTGGTGGTTAATCTGGGCAAGTGTGACTTTGTGCAAGCCACGGTGCAGTATCTGGGGTTTGTGGTTGGGTTAGGGCAGGTGAGCCCGCCCCAACAGAAGATACAGGCTATCGACTCGTTCCCCAGGCCAACCACCAAGCGGCAGATCATGAGATTTTTGGGTATGATTGGGTATTACCGCTGCTTTATAAGAGGCTATTCTACTGTGTTAGCTCCTTTGACAGATCTACTAGCCAAAGATAAAAAGTTCCGCTGGGCACCTGAGTGTGAGCAGGCGTTTCGAGTAGTTAAACACCTTTTATGCACTCACCCTATCCTCAGGGCCCCGGACTTTGAACGACCATTTCAGGTGGCGACTGATGCCAGCGGAGTAGGGGCTGGTGCCATACTTTTGCAGACAGACGAGGAAGGGCTTGAGCATCCAGTCAGTTTCTTTTCAAAGAAATTTAATTCAGCACAGAAAAACTATTCGGTTGTTGAAAAGGAACTGCTGGCAATCGTGTTAGCGCTCAGACACTTTGAGGTCTATGTTCCTGCATATGGGCCGGTCGTGGTAGTGTATACCGACCACCACCCGCTTAAATTCCTCAATCAATTCCACAACCGGAATATGAGGCTGACCAGATGGTCGATCATGTTGCAAGAGTACAACTTAGACATTCGCCATATTGCCGGTTGTGAGAATGTGATTGCGGACTGTTTGTCGCGGGTGGAGGATCCGGGGTAGGCTACCACAGTATGTTGGTATAGCCTCCTGTCTTGGCTCGCGGTGTATTTTTGCGCTGGTGCTTGTTGGCTCGCATGTGTAGCATCAGCGTAGGGTCGCAGGGCAGGAGTTGTTGGCTTTGATTAGAAGAAAATTAGGCTACATCTATAGTAGCCGCCAAAAACAACATTAAAATAAAATATGAAAAATTAAATAAAAACTCTTTCTTTTTAATAATTAATTTTAAGATAATATTGTAGCTGAGTACTGAGTGCAGATGATTTTCCCTCAGTAGGCTGTGCTTCTTAAAGCTCGCTCTGGGAGCACAATGTTATGAATTAATGTATTATATTTGGGAAGGGTGATAAGATTTGTTTATATAAAAATGTTGTTGTATTTTTTTTTTGAGGAGACTGAGCTTGCATTCCATGAGTGGCAGAGTGGTTAGGAGTGGCAGATTCTAGAGACATTCTGCCTGTTCAGATATGGGCTCATGGTTGAGTGTCCCATATCTTGGGGGGGGTATGACGCCTCCGGCGTTAGCAGAATGGTTGCGTGGAGCATTGCAGCTCGCTAGCGCTCGCCAGGATGGGGGGATAGGCTACAGTTGTCCTAGAATGATCTGCTTTATTTCATTAGTGTCGTGTTGCCACAGACAGTCTAGAAATGGTCTTTGTTTTGGTCTCTGACTGCGCCTTATATTTTATATTCGCTATAATATAAATGTTGCTTGTGTGGGAGGCGAGCGAGAGAGGGTGAGGGGGTACACCCGGCAGCGAGGTGAGCTATGACGCGGCTCGCTTGGGCGCTGACGGCGTTGGCGGCCGGGTGGTCAACTAGTCCCTTCCCGTCGCTACCTCGTGTTCTTTACCAGCTCAGAGCTTGCCTGACATGCGTATCGCCTACATCCCTTGCAATTCTGTCCCCCATACTCGCTACATTGCATACTATTTCTCTCTCGACTACTCCTTTCTCATTCTCTAATCTTTATTAAACTCAACATCCCTTCTGGTTTCAGCATAGACGTTCACCGTCGACCAGTCGTATTGTACGCGAAGCTCTCAGATATTTTCATGTATTAGGTTAAGGAGGTATTATGCTTTATTGAGGGTTAGAGAGACGGACATTTCCGTATGTGTCCTCTCTCGGGAAGGTTGTAGACCGGTATATGTCTCCCTTGCAGGGTGTTGAGTGATTCTTCTTGGTTATCTAAAGCTAGACTAGGGGTAAGGTTACTGTGTCGTTGTCTCCGATGAGTGCAGTGTTAGCTAAGCTCTGTACGACATCGACAGGTACTGTGGGAGCCTAAGTTGTCTTCGGGTTGGTTTACTTTGCGAGCACAGCGCTGTGGTGTGAGAGCGCCATAGCCTATCCCTCACAACATAGTGCTGCCTCCTTGTGTTGACTTCTGAGGGATCGCCAGGATAGAGCTAGGTACTAGAGACCTAGATTTATCAAGAGAGCATCCCCGTCATAAAACGTAATATTCATTATACCACCCTCGGACAACGTTAGGCTACGAGCCGCATGCTCGCCCATTGTTGCCCTGCCTTGATACCCCAGCTTGACTTTATTAACTGAGCAGACACTGGTTAGAGATAAGCCCCATTATTATATGTATGCAACATTATTATTCACTGCACTTTTGAGCCGAGGTTGTTGTTGAGTTGCACAACCCCGAGTAGGCTGTTGCGTTGTGTCACAAAGCATTTCTTTAGTTGTCGAGCATTACTACCTTTGCGCAGTCTTTATTATTCGCCTGCCTATTATTACTATATGTCCTAGCATTTATTGTGACCCGTATTCTTCATTATAATTGTTCAAGATTCTTTACGAACATCTTCCCAGCATCAGACTTATTTCAGAAGTTTCCAGTTGATGTTGCAGGACTAGCATTGCACTTTCTTTAATACAGGAGTGCCAGTTATTTGAGTATCTACCGTAATGTTAATTAATCACGTTAACTATCTTTTCTTTGTGTAACATATTCGAGTAATCTTTTACTGTTTGAGAATAGGCTGTTTCATTGAGCGTCAGCCTAGTGTGTGTGCACCAGTTACCGAGTCATAGGATACCTCGTTGTCCAGGCACGACACAGGGCGGTAATGGTGTTTTGTTTTCCAGTGTTTAAGGCAGGGGTTGGATCTAGTGTTACCGTTGTTGCTTTTTGCCATTATCTAGTTCAATGTTGAAGAGCCCTGTGTCTTTGAGAACCTGGATCGTAACACACACAACAAAGAAACACACACATTATCACAATCAATCCAACCCCACTTTACATTTCAATACCCATAATCTTTTAGTTCCACAAAATATATGACACGTTGTCAAATTTATTACACTTTTAAAGGTAGTAGGTCTGTTAAATCCTCCATGATAATAACGAGGTGATGGGGCAATAATTAAAACACTAAATTATGAAGCTCTTTGGGGAGGAATTGAAATTGCTGGGCGTTTGCTTGCTTGTGTGTGTGTTTTGTGTGTGGGTGTATGTGTGTGTTTTTGTATGAGAGAGCGAGAGAGAGCGTTACATAGACTACACAGAGTTTGCAGTCCCAACTAGGTAGTCCGGGCTTAATGCTAAATTATAATTTGCTACAAAGTGGAAGATAGGGTTAGCAAAGCAGAAGGCTCTATCCCCACCCACCTCTTCCTTCTCCTTTCAGATATAAGAACCCCCAAGTTTTTAACCCTTTCCCTGCGGGTGACGTTCTGGAACGCATAGGCAATTTACAGCAATTTCCAGGCTTTAAAAGCCTGTAAAAGCCGTAGAAATCGAGTGTCAGTGGGCAGTAGCGTGAGGGACCTCCGTCCGCTAATAATCAGCGAGTTTTCCCGAATGTCTATGGCAATGGCGGGTGAACCCCGCCACCTACGAAGCTCGTGCTGATGTAATTTTGAAGCGATTTTTGCCTAGTTTTCAGCAGAATACAGTTAATTTAATGCAGATACCTGAGTAATCTTTCAGGAATGCCTGAATGTGCCCTAAATAGCCCAAATAAGCCCACAGAGCAAGGGTTAACTAATGCACTTGTTTTCATTGGCTGGCCTTTTATCTGGTATTCATATTTGTTTAGTTTTTATTAACCATTTGCAAGACCTGGCATTTGTCAACATTGAATGGCATCTGCCATTTTTCCGACCACTCTACTATTTTATTTAAATCAGATTTCAGTTTATTTCTGTCTTCTTTAGTTAATATTGAATTTCCTATCTATTTGTCATCAGCAAACTTTGAGATAGTACTATTTAGTTCACATCCATGTCATAATATAGATTAAAAACAAAACTGGCCCCAGGACTGATCCCTGAGGCACTCCACTAAAAACTGGCACCCACTCAGATTCTACTCCATTTATCACAACTCTCTGCCTTCTGTTTTTTTCAGCCAGCTGCTTATCCATGAATGAATTTGTCCTCTAATGCCCAACATTTCCAATGTATTTAACCCTCTCACGACCATATGACACAGAGGTTGCCAGATTAGCAATAAGAAATAGAGTTCTCTCACTCTTATAATTACCTCTCCAAAATTAGTTTTCTGCCCACAGCTAACTCAAAGACAACTGCAGAGGTTAAAGTAACTAAACTAATGGTTTCTAAATACCCCTGATGGTAACAAAGGATTTAAAGTATCCCTAATAGGCTCAAAAATTGCGTCAAGAACGTGAGAGGGTTAATAATTTTCCATAAGGTACCTCATCGAACGCCTTTTGGAAATCTAAGTCAATTATGTCTAATGATTTAGTAGAGTCGTTATATGTAAATAGCTTATTATCAAATTCTATCAAATTTGTTAGGCATGACTTACTGGACTAAAGCCATGTTGGCTATCTTTGATTAACTTGTTTGACTCCAGATAATCTACTATCTTATCTCTTAGAATTGCTTCCAGAATGTTTCCTATGTTTGACGTTAAACTGATTAGTCTATAATTACTGGCTTGGGTTTTATTTCCTGTTTTATATATTGGTGTTATATTTGCAGTTTTCCAATCACTATAGGTACGGTTTCCTGGTTAAGCGACAAGTTAAATATGTTAGTCAAGGACTGATGTATTTTTTCTTTCACGTTTTTCAGAATTATTGGGTGAGAGAGAGAGAGAGAGAAAAGTGCACACATAATGTTTGTGGATCTGTGTGTGTATGTATTTATGGTGTGTGCATATATTTTCTGGACACCCATTTCCCTCGTGTTTAGCCACATTAGTTTGGTGATATTAAGACGTTAGCCAACATTTGTTTGTCAATTTAAGACCATTTGTGCCATATAGGTTACAATGTTTTCCTGTCGAGTGATAACGAGGGGGTTTGAAGGTACTTTTATAAGCTTGATGGAGGTCTATGGAGCAAACGTTAAGAACAAATACACACAGTATACAACAGAGAAGGAATAAAACCAAAACCTCACATTGACTGCTGTATGTGTGTACCTGTGTGTCTGTCTGTATGTATGTATCACACACAAACACACACGCTCACACACACACATACACACACACACACACACACACACACATATTCACCCCCTCCCTCACCCCTCCACACACACACTGAGCATTGCCCTGCCAATAATCTAATGTATTCGGTAATTAAGGTAATTGATTGGTTGAAAAAGAGAGAGAGAGAGAGAGAGAGAGAGAGAGAGAGAGAGAGAGAGAGAGAGAGAGAGAGAGAGAGAGAGAGAGGTGGGAGAAAGCAAAGAGAATGAAAGGAAGGGGGAGAAGGAAGGAAGGGAGAAAGAGAGAGAGAGAGAGAGAGAGAGAGAGAGAGAGAGAGAGAGAGAGAGAGGGGAGGGGGGGATACAAGAGGGAGAGAGGGTCCGAGTAGACACCCCATAACTGTTCAGTCACATACAAAAATACACGTCCACTTCCGTAATTTCATCTTCAACTATCGTTCTAGCATAAACAAAACGAAAATTATCCTAGGCATAGTAGAATAAACCCTTAACCCCTTCAGTAGCATGACGTAATTTGATCATATTCTGGATACTATTAGACAATTTTCTTTAACTTTAATCAACGTCTAGGACTCAAAGGGCAAATAGTACTCCAATGAACTTAGATCCTTCTTAAGCTGCACAAAACCGTCTAATATCAACTAGAATCAAAGGTAACAATACGTCATCGTGGTGAAGGTATTAAGGGGGAAGAGTTTATGTATTGGTCGTTGTCTATAATTATTTACTTATATTTGTTTAGTTTCCAACCTCGACCTCCATCAAGTTAAAAACACATCCCCAAGATCTCCCTTCTAGATAATTTGTACATTTTTCAGTAGACAGATGTTTCGGCCGAAGGCCTTTTTCTAATAACACGCTCGTTATCGCTCGCCAGGAAAAATATCGAAAGTGCACGAAAGGTTTAAGATTGACAACGAAATGGGGCGAAAGGTCTTTCAATCGCCAACTAATGGACCAAACGTCATAAAGTTGAAAACTAATGGGCTAAACATGAGCAAAACCAACCATCCCTCTCTTAAATAATAATATTTAACTCTTCTGCACCAGTGACATCCTTTGCATTATACTCTGGCAAGTATGAGACGGTTTTATTCATCTTAAAAAAAGACGTCTATTCATTCAAAGACTACAGCTTATCTCAATTTTTTTTTTTAGCAATTGTATACCCTTCCTATAGCTTCGTAAAATCTTCTAAATGCAGCTGCAATCAAATAAAGACGTTCAGTGATGTTGAGGAGTAATAGTTTGTTATATGAACCCGTTCAGTACCAAAAAAACAAAAAAAAAAAAAAAAAAAAAGTGCAGTCCTTTTAACTTTGTTCCGGCTACTATACATTAGACGAGGTTATTCATTTTAACTTTGTTCCGGCTACTATACATTAGACGAGGTTATTCATTTTAACTTTGTTCCGGCTACTATACATTAGACGAGGTTATTCATTTTTAACTTTCTTCCGGCTACTATACATTAGACGAGGTTATTCATTTTTCAACAGGGCCTCCAACAATTAATAGGCTTCGAACTATCTCACTTAACCTTTGTTACTACCAGAGACCCTTCTTAAACTGCACAAAAAAGTCTAAAGTAAGTATAACTACAATAATATGAACAAGATGTCGCCGGTACAGAAGAGATTAAGAGAGTACAGTATAAGTTGTAATGGGTGTCAGTATTTCTGATCCAAATTGTACATTAACTGTATAACTGTAAGACTATATAACTATAACTGAGAATGTATAACTGTATGACTGTATTACTGTGAGACTGTATGACTGTATAACTGATACTGTATAGCTGTGATATTGTATAACTGTATGACTATAAATGTAAGACTGTATAACTGTGAGACTATAATTGTGAGACTAAATAATTGTAAGACTGTATAACTGTAAAACTGTATAACTGTGAGACTGTATAACTGTGAGACTGTATAACTGAATGACTGTATAACTGTAAGACTGTGACACTGTATAACTCTATGACTGAATAACTGTATGACATACTGTATGACTATAACTGTATAACTGAATTAATGTATAACTGTATGCCTATGTAACTGTATGACTGTGAGACTATGCCTATAACTTTATGACTGTATGACTGCATAACTGTATGACTATAACTGTATGACTGTATACATGTATGACAACGTAAGTGTATGACTATTACTGTATGACTATGACTGTATAACTGTACGAATGTATACCTGTATGACTGCATAACTGTATGACTGGGAGATTGTATGCCTATAACTGTATGACTACATAACTGTATGACTGTATAACTGTGAGTGTATGACTATAACTGTATGACTGTGAGACTGTATGCCTATAACTGTATGACTGCATAACTGTATGACTCTATGATTGTATGTAGAGTAAAGTTCTTAACCTCTGAAGTGCGCATGGGGGTACGTAGGTAGTAGGGGTAGGCAGCCCCGCCCAGGGAAGTACTACCGCCAAGGTTTCGGGAGACTCAGGGAATAGCCTGAATTCCATTTTCTCTCCCAGGCCTTGGTAGCTGGATACATATCTTTCTGCCTCACACATCAGGGGTATCAGGAAAACCCTCTTTATATAACATACACATCCAACTTCACGACATTGCCCTACATTGCTATCCTCTATCCATAAAACACTACTCTTCTCACTACATATCATACATGTAACACCATACACCTTACCCCATAAACATGGCAGTACAATTGTTAAGAGCAAACCTGGTGGTCCCTCGGATATCTACCCCCGGCAGGGTTGGGTCATTGACACAGGGCCCTCCCGGTCGTCATCATGCGACTGTGTCAAGAGCATTGCACGTCCCAAAGCTGCTCGTCGGTGCAGCTTTTTCTTTAGCAATATAAGGGGACTTCACTCTAACATCAATTCTGTACACCAATTTCTTCAAGCAGAATCCCCTACTCTCCCTTTTTTTGACAGAGACTCAAGTAACATCCACATCTGACACGTGTAGATTAATTTTCCAGGTTATCAACTGCTCCAAAATTTCAGACCTAAAGGAGGTGTATGTTGCTTCGCAAAATCTGAAAATTGCCCTGGAGGAGGTTACTAGTTTCAATTGTCCCTAGTTTGATTATTCTATATACAAAATAATTTCTGCTGGTAAATTTAAATACATATGTTGCATCTACCGTTCCCCAAATACTCCTCCAGAGCAAAGTCTGTTTGATTCTCTGTCCTCACAACTCAGTGTCCTCAAACTTAAATGTTTCTTCTGAAATCACTGTGTTGGGTGATTTTAATGTCCATAATGTTGAATGGCTCACTCATTCAGCCAGGACTGATGATGCTGGTCTTGAATGTGAGCTATTTGCAGACTCATTTAATCTCACTCAACTAGTCAACCAACCCACCCGTGTACCAGATAATCCTAATCATAATTCCCACCTACTGGACTTATTTTTAACAACCAATTCAGAAAATTATGATGTTACAGTGAGGTCCCCGCTTGGATCTTCTGATCACTGTCTGATACAGGCCACCTGTCTATCACCTACCACACCTTCCCACTCGAACCTGTTTTTGGTGACTAAATGGCATTACGATAGGGCAGACTGGGAGGGTCTTCAAGGTTTCTTTATTGATATTCCCTGGACCTCTTTCTTTTCTAATGATGCACACTCCACCTTGAGCCACATACAAGATTTTGTAAAAATTGGAATGGAAACTTTTATTCCTCATCAAAAGTACAGTAAAAGATCTAATTCACCTAAATGGTTTGACCATATTGTGCTAGAGTAACTGAACAAAAAGCAATAGCCCTACAATGCATACACAAGATCAAAAACACTGA